>OY725330.1:59739922-60939922 GCA_963242795.1 Inga leiocalycina | reverse complement strand
ATTTTTGTTTCATTATTTTTTTCTCGTTTCTTTTACTTGCTTCATTTAACATTTTTTCATTTGTTTCACATGTATTTTAAAATCTATTTTATTCCCTTTATTTCATTGATTGCGCTATTAATGAGTCCTCCTTCCCCGTATAGCCTCAATTCTCTTCCTTTCCCCTTTTTATCTATATTTATGGATCAGCTTCCATCCGTTTCCTTCCTGTCTTTTTCTCTTCTTTTTTCAATCTGGACTCTTAGATTAAGATCTCAACGGTTCGGATTTTTCCTTTATTATAAAAAAATTATTATTATTATTATTATTATTATTATTATTGTTGTTGTTGTTGTTATTGTTATTATTATATTTTTATAATAAAAAAAAAGGTCTAGACCATTGAGATCTTAATCTAACGATCTAGATTAAGAAAAGGACGGAAAGAAAAAGGATGAAAGCCGGATCCGTTCTAGATTCATGAGATTCAAATTCCAAATCCCTTGTACCCTTTCAGATTGACATAAATGAGGGTAAAATCTTCTATGGGATGCAATGGATTTACTTTTTTTTTTTTTTGTTGAACCATCCCGCTAGTAAACCCCTTGCCCCTCCAATGTTCTATGCGCTTCCCATTCGTGGTCTCTGTTGCTGAAGCCAAGCTTCCTCCATCAACTCTGTCGATCTCCTTTCTTTCCCATCGAGCTTGTCCAATGTTGTAGCATCCTTCATTTCCAACAACTTAGACGGGGAGGCATTGTCCTAGGTTTCTAAGGTGGAGAGGGCCAATTCAGTGAGATTTCTTCACATTTATCCATGGTATGATTTACCAATCACCTCCCTCTCTCCTTGTTTGTTCTTTTTCCTTTGTTCTTCCTTGAGATCTCTGGTAAAATCCTACATAAACTCTATGCCCTGATTCCTTCTTCTTTGTCTTCGCAGCAATCTTCTCATTCCCTTTTGACGCCAAGCAAAGATCAAATCGAAACAACATACTAAATGAACACACCTTCGTTCTCGCTGTTTTCTTTGGGCTGCTCATGTGGTGACCCATAGATGTAATTTTCGTATCCCATTATCCCATCCTAGAAACTCTACATTTTCCCAAATCCTGATCATGCTTTGTTTTACTAGAGGGAACATTAGCTGGCTATTTCAGTTCTTAAACCATCCGCGCTATTATTCGAAATTATCTTTCTCCTTCCTCTTCATATTATTTTCTTAGTTCTATCGCACCCCTGTTGTTTATACGTTCAGGTTTGAGCTCAAGTACTTTAATCTCTCTTTTTGGAGTTTACTAAGGTGAGTTAATGAATCTTACGTCTGTTGTTCATATGTTAAGGTTTAAGCGCCTTCACTATGCTGGTCGTCAAATGTTATATTCTCCCATGTGAATAATATTTTTCTTTTTGGGGTCTTGTTAAGTAGATTTTTCCAAGTGAATAATTTTTTCTTTTGGGTTTTGTTAAGTAGCGTTAGTCACTATTTTTCTGTTTTGACATTGACCAAAATGAGTAATATGATGAAGCAGAAGTGGAAATGGGAAGCCATAGAGTATTCTCTTATGTTTTTTCAAATCTTCTATTTTTTTTTTGAAAAAAAAAGCCACCTAATACTTTTTGTTGAATGAATAGTGATAATCATGTAATCAAGAAAACGTCGACCAAGAAGTTTACAAAGCTTTTAATATGATTAGAACTTAAATCCCCTATATCACAGGGTGGCTCAAATACATTTAAACCTTAAAATGTTTAGAAAAATTGCACTCATGCTTGCGAAGAGAGATGGCCATGATGTATAATACTCTTTCCAATTGAATATGTGGCATAAATCTGACCCCTTTTACTTTTCATAGGATTTGAACACAATCCCGATACAAAAGTACATAACTTCCAAACTTTCAAATGTTCTTTTCAACCCTGTTTTGTTCTCACCTTGATTCAATGATCAAATTTAGTTCTCTTGCAACTGCATCTTTTTCATTTAGCTTCATTTATTTTTTTTCATTTTACTTTTTTGACTTGCCAACCTTATTGCTCTTAAAACTGCCATTGGTTCGGAAGTGAAACATTAAAGGTTATTGGGTCAGGTATTTTTATCATCTTACGTTTCTTCTTAACGTGTTTTTTCTCATCTGGATTTTGATCAATTCACTTCATTGCAGTTACATATGGTACTTTCTGAAATGTATTCTTTCTTAAGAGTATGAACAAAAGAGAAAGAAAAGATCTGCATATTTTAATTCTTAATGCATGATCTAGCAAGTGATTGTATGCATGATAGTTGTATAAGATTAATCATCACATGGCACTCTCTGTTTGTAATTATTGATTTTGAGGATGATAGCTGTGAAAGATTTGGCTTCAGTCTAATTCTTTTATTATAACATAAAGATTTTTGATGGTGTTGGTTTGTCACCTAGTTGGATATTCGTTAAGAAGTTTTTCCTAAATACCCACTTACAACCAACAGGCTTTGCTCCTATAGGTAAATCTACTAAAACACAAGTTTTGTTTTGATTCAAAGAATCTATCTCAGCTTTAATAGCTTCCTTCCAAGAATTTGCATATGAAGAGGAAACAACTTCATAATAATTCCTAGGTTCATTTTCTACTAGATATGTGTAAAAATCATCTCTAAAATATGTTTCTTTTCTTTGTCATTTACTTCTCCGTAAATTTTCAGCTGAATCATTATTTGAAATTTGTTCAAACAAATTTTCAACTCTTCTAGGAATTTGCTCAATTTTTAAAGGAAAAATATTCTCAAAGAATTCTGCATCTTTTGTTTCAATAATTGTATTACGCTCTAAAATATCACTTTTCAAAACTAGAAAACAATAAGCAACACTTTGTAAAGCATAACCAATAAACATGCAAGCAGCAGTTTTTGAACCAATCCTTTTCTGTTTGGGATCAGGTAAAAGAACTTTTGCAAGACACCCCCACACTTTTAAATATTTCAAGTTAGGTGTATATCCTTTCCATAACTCATAAGGTGTTTTCTTGATTTTCTTATGAGGTATTCTGTTTAGTAGAAAACAGGCAGTTAATAAGGCTTCTCCCCATAAATTATCAGGTGCACCAGAACTTACAAGTAAGGCATTCATCATTTCTTTCAAAGTTCTATTTTTCCTTTTTGCTATCCCATTAGACTCAGGTGAATATGGAGGAGTTATTTCATGAATTATGCCTTCTTTCTCACAAAAGTCATTTAATGGTAAATATTCTCCTCCTCTATCAGACCTAATTCTTTTGATTTTTCTATCTAACTGATTTTCTACCTTTGCCTTGTACAAAATAAATTTTCCAAAAGCTTCATCCTTGTTCCTTAATAGGTATACTTTAGTATATCTAGAAAATTCATTAATAAACGTTATATAATATCTTTTTCCACCTCTAGTCTCAGTTTGTTTTAAATCTCCTAAATCAGTATGAATTAGTGATAATAACTCACTATCTCTTTGTATAGGGAAATGAGTTCTTTTAGACAATTTAGTTTTTGCACAAACTTCACATTTATTAACATTATTTATATTAATTCTAGAAACTATCCCAAGATTTTGCAATCTCTTTATATAAGATATATTTATATGTCCTAGTCTAGCATGCCATAAATCAAAGGAATCAATCAAGTAAGCAGAAGAGGATGCATTATTATTATTTTTATCAACACTCAGTACAAAAAGACCCTTATTACAATAACCCTTTCCTATCAGAACATTGTTCTTTGTCATAATGATCTTATTAGACTCAAATGAAACCTTAACCCCAAATTTTTCTAATAGAGCCACATATATTAAATTTCCTCTAAGTTCAGGCACATACAAAATATCATTCAGTGCTAATGTCTTCCCAGATGTGAGTTTCAGCACCACTTTTCCTCTCCCTTGAACTTTTGCAGTTCGTGAATCAGCCAAATAAATATGGTCTTCTCTTTCTTCAAAGGAGGCAAACATGTCCCTATTTGCACAAATGTGCTTAGTGGCACCAGAGTCTACCACCTACTTCTTCATATCAGAGACCAATAAGGCTTGAGAGACTACCGCAACAATAACTTCATCATCACTATTTTCTTCTCCTTCAACCAAATTTACTTTTGGCTTTGGAGGATTTTCGTCTCTTTTACGATTTTCAACTTTTTCCTTTTTCCTACACTGAGCAGCAAAGTGACCTAGCTTTCCACATAAATAACAATTTCCTTTCTTCTTGAAATTGGGTTTAGGGTTAGAATCATTAGCCTTGCAATTAGACTTCTTTTTGTGCTGATGTTTAGAGTCACACCTCTTGCCGTGTGGCTTTCCTTCCACTAAGTTTACTTTTGTAGTCATTTGCCTCCCTTTTAATGCTTGGATCGCTTTTATGTTGGTATCTTCAATAATAATATGTGTAATCAAATCCAACAGCGACAACTGCTTCTGCTTGTGCTTTAATTGTTGCTTGTAATCATTCCACGTCTCTGGCAACTTTTCAATTAAGACTCCCACTACAAACTCATCTGGCAGATTGATCTTTTCAGCTAGGAGTTCTTCAAGCAATTTATGATATTCATTGATTTGCAGTTTGATGTCCTTATCCTCAACCATTTCCCATTTGTAGAAATTCCCCACAACGAACTTTTGTTTCCCGGCTTCCTCAACAGTGTATTTCAAGATAAGTGACTCCCAAATCTTTTGTGCCTCCTTGTAGACACAGTAAACATCGAACATATCATTAGAGAGAGTACTTATAAGGGTGTTCCTGCAAACCTTTTTCGCGTACATCCAAGAATTCTTCACGGCTTGGTCATAATCTGATGAAGGTTCTGGTTTATCGAGAGCAGCAGCCACCCTATACATATCGAGAATAGAATAAACACGTTCTTGCCAACACCTAAAATTTTTCCCATAAAAAACATCAATCTTAGAGGTGTCAGGAAAAGGCCTTGGGAGTGGCATGGCAAAAGGCACCATTGTTGTAGTGGAATGAGACTCGAGAACTATTGCACCGGGATAAGTCCGAGTCTCAGGAACATTGTTATCAGCGTTGTTCTCCATATCGATAGTAACTCTATAGATTGTAGACGACCATGAATGATTGGACGAACAGCAAAAATCACGAGCAACCTGAAATAGATGATCTGAGTCGTGTCCGAGGACACTGTCCTATAGAGGTATTCCGCGACCATCGGCAAAAAGGAAGCGGTATTCCCCAGGATTAAATAGACCCTTCTTGATACAATCAAGGCAACAGAACTAGCGGAAGATAATGGCAATGACAGTTAGAAAATATTAAACAGAGGAGAGGAGATGAGAATGTGTTGTTCTAAGCACTTCGCCTGTGTCTCTTTTATAGGCATTTTCATGAAGAGTGATTGGTCATGAAGGAACCCGGACAATACGTCCGTTGAGACCGAATAGCCACCAACGAACAGACAAGCCCGTGCTTTGCCAATAGAAAGGTCGCTAGGTGAAGCGCCAGACCGTCAGCTATTTTCAGTCACGAAGGGTCATGAATTTCAAACCCCAGAATATAGCGACTTTTCGGCAAGCCAAAATAAATATTATTTTTATTATCTAAAAATAATATTTCCGGTGAGCAAAAAAATATTTTACAAAAAGTGCTAGTACCACGTATTTATTCACGCACAGGGGCAAATCGCCGGATTTCAACTACGTTTGCCTTCCGGTGGCCTGTTGTTGTGCACGTGAGCCCACCACTCCTCTAGACCTCTTTACAAGCCCAAGATAGTATAGTGATATATATAGGCTAGTGACCTCTTATTCCCAAGCAATATGGGACTAGCTTCTTTAACACACCCACTCAAACACTTATATTTTACAACAGACTGTAGGTCGAATCACACACATTGGGTACCGTAACAAATGACAAAGCACAAGCAGTAATGTTCAATAGTTTCTTTAGTCATGCAATTATGAGAAAGAAGACGAATATATCAAGACATACATGGGAGCATAGAAAATGACATTAAGCTTAGATAGCCCGCACCATAACACTCCTCTTGGACATAGAGGCCACATTCAGACTCAGTTTAGAGACCAAAAATAAAAGTCCATCAAAACCATGTGATATACCATGCGTGGTGAAGAAAAATGTGTAAGAAATAGTTTAGTTAATATTGTCAAGAATATTGTAGTTAGTTTGTAAATATTAGTTAGTTGATGGAATATATTGTACCTCTCAATATGGCGTCTTTTTACATAGCTCATTTCCATAGCAAAATTCACCATAGAAAACAACTGTATGGCCACTTTTTCCCCTAAACTCTTTTTATTACAGGACCTTCAGGGGGGAAGATGAGGCTAACTAGTAAGCTGGTTGGCAGTTTATACATTCTGCAAGTAGAAAAGAATTATCACAATATGTTCATGTCAATGTAACTCAAAGCACTCCTAAGAAATTGTGTCTAGATGATGTAGTGTCATGGCATAAGAGACATGGGTATGCGCCACTCTCTATTATGCGCCATCTGGATTTTGTATTTGATGACTCAGATTCAGTCAATAAATCTTGTGACATTTGTATTCAATCAAAATAAACTAAGTTTTCTTTCTCATCTAGTTGTATTAAAACATGTAAATGCTTTGAGTTAATTCACCTTGATGTTTAGGGACCATACAGGACTCCAACACATCAGGGTTTTCGATATTTCCTCACTGTTGTGGATGATTTTTCACAAGCAACATGAAATTTCCTTATGCATCATAGGCTATGAAATATATTAAGAGCTTTGTCACTTTTGTCATGACACAATTTAACACACAAATTAAACGCATTCGTAGTGACAATGGATCTGAATTTCAAATGATGAATTGAAATTGCTTTTGGCAAAAAAGGGTATGATCCATCAAACATCATGTCCATGCACTCCAGAACAAAATGGGGTAGTTTGAGTGTAAACAGAACTATTATGAAAATTACTAGAGGTTTATTATTACAATTTGGGGTTCCTATTGAGTACTGGGGGAATTTGTGCATATGGCTACTCATTTAGTGAATAGGATACCTTTTAAGGTACTTGGTTTTGCAACACCCTATGAAAAGATATATAGAACCAAACCTGATCTCTCACATCTTAGGATAATTGGTTCCTTAGTATATGCTACAAACTTAAAAATTGTTGACAAATTTGAATCCCGGGCCACTCCATGTGTATTTATGTTTTACCCCGATAATACAAAAGGATATTTGCTTTTAGATTTACATCGCAGGACATTGTTTGTTAGCAGGTATGTTAATTTTATGGAGAATCACTTCCCCTTCACAGATATAGTGAGTAATGAGCAAGGGGGAGTGAACAAACACCTAAAGGAAATATTTTGGTTTGAACGAGAACAAGTACAGGTAACCACTAAACACTCTGATGTGCCTGAAATTATTGACTGTATTTCTCAAAGACTATTCAGCAACACTACACTAGCTGAAAGCAAAAATGATGAGGGGGACGATGGCTAGCAAGGGAGCGAAGGCCTCTAATCTGGTCTGGTGATTTTGTTTGTTCCCTTTTGTCCCCTAAAATGGTGCAACAAGGTAAGTGTCCATATTCCATCCAAGATTATATTACATATAGTGATATTTCATCAGACAATTTGAGTTTCCTTTATGTTATTGATTCTATGACTGAACCAAATGGCTATAAAGAGGCTATTAATAAGAATGAATGGATTAAGGCAATGAGGGCAGAAATGGAAGCACTTGAAAACAATGAAACCTAGGATTTGATCCCATTGCCTAAAGGAAAGAAAGCTATAGAATGTAAATGGGTCTATAAAGTTAAATACAATTCAAATGGTAGCATAGATAAATATAAAGCTAGGTTAGTAGCAAAAGGTTGCGACCAAAGAGAAGGGATAGATTATCGTGATACTTTTTCCCCAGTTGTTAAGATGCTTACCATTGAGATTGTGCTAAAGCTTGCTACATTGCCCAAATGGAATCTTTACCATATGGATGTGCATAACACTTTTTCGCAAGGAGACTTCCATAAAGTGGTCTATATGAAAATCCCACAGGGATTTGATAAAAAGGGGGAACACCTAGTGTGCAAATTAAAGAACTCCCTTTATGGCTTGAAGCAGGCATCTAGACAATGGAACAAGAAATTGTCTGTAGCCTTGCTTAAAGGAGGTTTTAAACAAAGTTCAAATGATTATTCACTATTTATTAAGTAATGTCATGATGGTTTAGTATTGATATTAGTATATGTAGATGATTTATTGATAATCGAGAGTTTTGAAAAGGGAATTGAACAAGCACAACAATTTCTGCATAGCAAATTCAAAATAAAAGATTTCAGTTTAATGAAGTATTTTTATGGGAATTGAAATAACAAAATCTGAAAATGGGATAACATTGTCTCAAAGAAAATATACTTTAGATTTATTATCTAAAACAGGACTTAGTGGTTGCAAGCCATGTGTGGTTTCTATGGCTTCCAATTTGAAACTTCTGCCATATGATGGAAAGAAGAACAAGTTAGAATTGTTGCACAACCAAGAAAAATACAAAAAATTAGTGGGTAAGTTAATTTATTTGACAATGACGAGACCTGATATCTCATTTTCTATGCAGACTCTCAACCAGTTCATGCCAACTCCAACCAAAACCATATGGCAGAGGCAAGGACTCCAGGAAAGGGCATATTCATCAATTCACAAGGGAATCTACAGCTACAATGTTATTGTGATACTGATTGGGCTTCTTGTGGGATAAAGAGAAGGTCGATGGCCGGTTATCTACTCAAGCTTGGAGGTACCTTGGTGATCTAAAAGACAAAGAAACAAAGCACTGTGTCAAAATCTTCAGCAAAGGATGAGTATAAAGTGCTTAGTATGGTTGTTTCAGAAGTAGTTTGGACTTTGGGATTACTTAAAGATCTTAAAGTTGTTAATGATAGACTCGTCGACGTATACTGCAACAATAAGACAACAATACATATAGTAGCCAATCCAGTACTCAATGAGAGAACTAAGCACATAGAAATAAATTGTCATTTCATTAGAGAGAAGTGGCAGCAGAAGATAATAGACCTAAGGCATGTTAAGTCAATCGATCAAGAGGTTGATCTATTAACCAAGGTTTTTGTTGACTCTTAGAAATTGATAACATTCAAGCACATTTTTTTCTCTTTTTACTTATTTTTGGGTTCAAAATGTACATTGAAAGAAGTGTATAGAAGAAAATGTGTATGTGAAAGTATCAAACAAAAATCAAAGAAATTATTGTTATATTTGTGATTCAATTGAGAATTTATAAATCCTCACTCTTTTGTGGGGAGATGAAAACAAGTTTTAAAGCCATATAAGAACCAAGAAACAAGGAAAGAACAAAGGAAGTAAAGCAATGCAAAGATAGAGGAACTTCTGCAACTTGCCTCAGCAAGTTGACCAACTGGCCGTGGCAAGTAAACATTCTCAAGAAGTTTGCTCTCTGTGTAACTGGCCTCAGCAAGTTGATAAACTTGCAGTGGCAAGTACTCTTTATATGCCATATGTGACACTGGCCACAACAAGTTGCTAGACTTGCTGTAGCAAGTCAAAAATCTAAAGGAAATTACTCTCTGTGTAACTGGCTACAGTAAGTTGACAGACTTGCCGTAACAAGTTATGAAAGAGTGCAGCTGCACTTTTTGATGTCAGAAGCTATGAAACACTATTTAACCTAGGAAAGAGTGCCAAAAACACACGGTCTAGGAAGCTGAAGCACAAAAAGGAAGAGCTTGGGAGAGAGATTTGGAAGATTTTGGAGGCTTGGGTCCTCTTCTCAAAGGATATTTTGGGATTTCCACCTCAGTTCTTTTTCTTTTCTCCTCTTTTTCCACTTAGGTTCTCATGTATTCAGCAACTATATATAGCATTTCTTTATATTTGAACATGAGTAGCTAGAACTCTCAATTAGGATTACTTTTACCCATTGTATAGATTGAAACTACTAGATTATCTTGCTTTAGTTGGTTAATGAGTATATATGTTGATTTTTCTTTGAGCTTAATGCTATCTTGTGCTTAATCACCACATGATTAGAGTTCACTACTACAAAAAAGGTAAAAGGTGGTGCACATTTTGTGGCCCTTCTTTAAACAAGTGCCACAGCTTCCCTTTTTTTATTTTTTACCTATATAATTTTTTTTTAATTTTGGGTACCAGCTGTGGTGCCTAATAGATTAGGCGCCACAATTAGGGAGGCCTAGTGTGGCGCCTGCCTATACAGGCGCCACACTTGGGACCATGCAAGCAGCTGTGGCGCCTGACCTACTAGGCGCCACAGCTGCACCAGATCATGTGTGGCGCCTAAATAATTAGGCGCCACACATGATATATAATATATCATGTGTGGCCCCTATTTAGGCGCCACACATATATCAGCTGTGGCGCCTAATGCCTAGGCGCCACAGCTGATGCACTTTTATAAAAAAAAAAGGAAAATTTCAAATGGATAGTGTATAGCTCTTAATTATTTCATTTCCCGCGTAGTGGTCCTATGTCCGTCTCCCATTCCTTCTCTTTTTGACTACTACTCTACTTTAATTATTCAACTACTCTCTCCTCCATTAAACTACTTTCCCTTTCTCATCTTCTTAGTGGATCCGTCGGCCCCTTCCCTCCATTTCCTATCATCTTCACACTAAAAAACACACCCACACGCTCACTCATCACTCAAGCTAGCGTCACCAACGTGGTCTCCCACTCCCTGCGCTGGTCAATTAATAGATTTGTAAGAAGAAGACTGTTTCGTTCTAGCTTGCTTTGTTAAATTTTTTTTTAGTCAAGATAAACCGTAATATAATGTTTGCCTTTTTGTTCCTAATTTAATAGGAAAAAGTGAAAGCCTAGCTTGTTTCGTTTTCCTTTTTGCTTTGTTTAAATTTTTTTGCGAACAAGCTTGCATTTTTTAGTAATCTTTTAATTTACTTAATTAGTTGTTGATATACTGTGTTCACATATCAAGTTCTTGTATTGTGATATTTTTTATGTTAGCTTTGGAGAGTATTAATGTAAGAACATTATTGTTGGGGAACTTAAATTTTAAATGTGAAAATTATATATATATATATACATATATAATATGTTGAAATATAAAATAGAAAGATTGACAATTTGTGGAGATGATAAACACGAAAGCCACTCATTTTATATAAAGCTTCACAATCAGGAAGCATAAAAAAGGAGCCACAGGAAAAAAAAAGAAGAAGAAGAAGAAAAAGGACCCTCCTGTGGCGCTTGTTTGAGGAAGTGCCACAGGAGAGGGGTCTCCTGTGGCGCTTGCTGACGTAAGTGCCACAGTAGGACCCCCCTCCTGTGGCACTTCCTCAAACAAGCGCCATAGGAGGGTATTTTTTTAAAAAAAAAATTTAAAATGTTGTGGCGCTTCCAAGTGCCACAGCTTTTTTTAGTGGCGTCCAGATATATGGTACTTCTCTAGCGCCACAGTTAATGCAATTATAAGCGCCACAGCTTTACTTTTTTGTAGTAGTGGTTGTTCAATTGGAAGATACATGAGAGAGCTATTTTGATTGTAGAACTTAAGAAAAACCATGCTAGACTCGAAGTTTAGGGATTAAATGGATGGTTTGTTGTTAGAATAGATTTATATATCTAACAACCTAGCATAGTCAATTGAAGGATTGCTTTGGAAAGATGGTTTTCATTAATTATAAACAAGAGATTGAATATTTTTAATGAAGATTAAAAATCAATTTTGACTTGAAAGAGCTTGATTGATGAATTTAGAACCTTTGACTAGCATATACACTCATTTAATCAACATAAGTGGATATTTACATGGTTTCATGAAATATAATGGGGAAAAAGTAATCCTAAGTTTATACCTCTTGAAGTTAAATCAAATTTCTCAATTTCTACCGTTTTGCTTTGTTTGTTTTTATCAAAAGTCTTTAATGAACTTGATCAAATTCAAATGATTCAATTCAACCTAATTAAGAACATGGTTACATTAGTTAATTCGCTTTCGTCATAGTGCTTGTGGACCGACACTCATTTTCTCACTAATTTTTTACTTGCGACCTGTACGCTTGTGGAAGCTAAACAGCAAACAACTATTACAAGACATACACAAAGAAGACTTCTTAGCAAATGGGCACTGTTGACATGTACAATCTAATTTGAGGGGGAGTGTAAGAAATAGTTTAGTTAATATTGTTAAGAATATTGTGGTTATTTTGTAAATATTAGTTAGTTGATGGAATATATTGTACCTCTCAATACGGCATCGTTCCATCTAGTGAGATAGAAATTAGGACATTATAAATAGTGTATGAGGTTCATGCATTTATTTTTTATTAGTGGATGTAATATTTCAGTTTTGAGCCAATAAAGGAATGTTGCTTTCTGCCCAGTTGAGCATTCAGGGGTAGAGATCAAGGGTTTCTTCAAAAACGTAAAGACAAAAGTTGGTTCATAGGAGTTAGAAAAAAATATGCTAGCTATTACATAAAGATGATGCTTCAAAGTGAGACTCCCAACTCAGGTGAAAATTAGTCCATTCTATAGATGTTGAAGCTCAGGAAAATCTGGATCAACGACTAACACCTTGTAATGTCAAAGTGTTCGAAACCTTAAATGAAATTTAAATGGAGGTAAATGCTGCTATTGTTCTATTATATAAATGAGAAAAAGACATACCTTCACATCAGGAAAAAAGACAGATACCTTCAGCATTGGTCGGTCCACGCTCGTAGTGTTGCACCAAAACAAACTCACAATAACCTTTATCGTACCACAGCCCTTCATTCTTAATATGCTCTCTTAAAATATCAATAGTTAGTCCACGTAAAACACAGTGAACTTTGTCTCTCACCCTGAATAAATAACAGATAATTAGATTTTCAACCTAAATGAATCGACATACATAGACAAACATAACTAGAGCTTAAAAGCAGAAATTCGACCACTCCTTTATGATCATTCTAGTTTCCAATGTTAGAACCACCTGCTTCATATAGAGACCCATGTCATACATTAGGAACCCATATATTACGATGAAAATGGATGTTAGGCTTTTAAAACATAATGTAGAATTATAAATAAGCGTGAGTGATTGGTTATATATGAATTTGGAGGCATAGACTTTAAAGACTATCTAAAGGCCTACATTTTAAGTATACCTTTAAACTCATGGTGATTAAACCTAGACCGGACCGTCTAGTTCTGACCGAAAACTGGCAAACAGGTTTGGGTGAGCTAATAAACCGAGGTCACACTAACTCGGTCAACCCGAACCTAACCAGTGTGACTCAGTATTGACTTGGGTGAACTGGTGAGTCACCCGGATCACACGTTTTTTTACCTCCCAAAGGGTGAAACGACGTCATTTCGTCCTCTTTTTTTTAAATATTATGTCAATTAGACAATTAGTCGCTCATTCGCTCGGTCCTGTTCTCCAGAGTCCAGACCTGATCTCGCTCATGCCTTCTTCTTCTTCTTCTCACTCTAAACCCTGCTCTCAATGTAATACCTCAAATTTTGAGACTTGAAGCTAGAGAATAAGTCTGAAATAAGTGGATTGCTAAGCCCCATTTTAGCAAGATCCCAAATTGTGATTAAGGGTTAATGACTCCAAAAGTGTATGTGGTTAGTGATAAATAACCCTTTTGGAGAATCCGATGTGATTTAAGATTCAAATGTGATTGTATGTGTTGTGAGCAGCACTGAAATCCTGTATTTAAGTTCAATTATGGATTAACCTCTAAATTGACTTAAAATAAGGGGGAGGGCATATTTATGGTGTAAATGTATGAGAAAATGTGTTTGGTGGGGATTCAGAAAGAATTGTCATAATCAGGGGCAAAATGGTAAAGTTATCGACCAATTGGTCAGTTACTGAAGAGGAAAATCATGGGTAACTTCAAGATCAATGGTTGAGATTGATTTGTGCAAGAGATCAAAGGGTGGAATCAAGTTTATGTGTGTATATGTGAACCAATGGAAGATGGAACAAGGTTGTGACACTTGGCACAATGTGAACACTTGATTTGGTCAAAGTGTCAAAGCACTCTTCCCTCTCTCCTCTCTTCTTTAGGTCAGCCAAGAGGCCATTTTTGGCTCAAAATCTGATCTCTTTCTCTCTCCCCCAAAGCTCCCATGGTCGTCCAAGCTAAGGGAAGAAAGAGAAATGCAAAGGTGAGTTTTTGGTTGGCTTAGTGTCCTTTAATGCTCAAATACCCTTATATAAAGTTGTTCATAGTGATGAGAGCTTCATCTCTATGATTTTAGATTTTTGAAAGAAAGTGTTTGAGACCTTGAATAATTTGAAAAGTGGAGGAATCAAAGAATTAGCTTGGGGAAGAGGAAGAGGTGAGAATTTGATGCCTTTTGATCTAAGTTTTGTGACTTTTGGTTAAGTGTTGTGATTTGTGAATTTTGCCCTAATTTTGTGGTATTTTCTGTGTGGAATGTAATTGGTGGAATTGGGTTGTGTTTTGTGTTGAAAATGGTGTCATGTTGTGGTATTTAATCATTGGAATTGGTTTGAATTGGATTGGACACATTGGTTGTAAAACTGGAAATGTTGTCCTTTGAAACTCTGTTCTGGGCAGTTTATTGGTGTTGGCGTTTTGAATGGCCAAATGATGTTATAAAATTATGAAAATTTTCAGTATTAAATTTCACATCCCAAGCTTCAAAATGGATATATAGATTGTGTCATTTCGATTTATGAGCTAGGAGATATGACTGTCCAAAGTTTGAGATGGAAACTGAACTCTGTTTTGAGGCAGTGATGGGTTTTATGTAATTCTAGAATTTTGTGGTAATTTTGGGTAATGGCCCATATTTTTCATATAAATAGGACTTAAATACATTTCATTTGGCTTTGGAATCACCTCATTTTGATTTTTCTAGAATTCGTTATGAGTTTTCAAAGTTTGGGCAAAAAATCTGCCAGAAAATCCGAAAATAGGAATTATGACATCATCAAAAAAGATGACATCAGCATGGAATTAAAATATTTCCCATCTTCTTCTTCTTCCCATTTTTGTCATGAGTTTCAGTTGCCAAGGAGAGAGAGTGTGTTGAGAGCTCTTAGAGAGAGAAAGAGGAGAAATCTCACAAGGTAAACCAATTTCTTCGACGATCTAGCTCCTAACACGTACTAGCTTACTCCTAAGCTTCTCTTTCATGTTCTTTAAGGTATTGGAAGATCAATTTTCATGGTTAAGTAGGGCTAGGGTTTCAGCCACTCTTGATAAAAGCTAGTAGGAGCTTGAGGTAACATCCAAACCTTTGTGTATTGACTATTCTGGCTGTTGTGGACAATTTAATCAGTGAAATTTTGCCGGATTGTCATTGGTTTCAAAAATGGAAAATAGGTGTGTGGGGCTATTATGCTGCCCAAATTGGTACTAAATGGTAGTTTTAACCTAATAGAATAGTCAATAAAGTGATTAGAGTGAAAAGGAACGCGTTTACGGAGCCGAAACCGAAAAACCCCAATTTTTTCCAGGAAATTGAGAATTTTGGCCAAGGCTAGTTTGGAGGGGTTAGATATGGATTTTCAATGATTTGATGGTTCCATTGAGTTCAGGAGCGAAAATTAGGTAGGGTTATAATTGGTCACTTTTTCGGAAAAGGCCAAAAAAGCATAATTACGAAAACGCCCCTAAAACCCTTAAAGTAGGCCTGCCAAGGGTAATTTTGTGATTGACATTGAATTTGATAATTTCAAGTTCAGAAATGGATTCCTTGGGTAGAAATATGTTAGAATAGCCTATGTCAAAATTTCGGAAAAAGTACAGCCGGACATGGTACAGCGGGGCTGGGCCGGGTCCCGGGGGCATTTTAGTAAAATTTCAATATAGCCTCATATAACCTCAAGAAACACTATGGAGTGTCTAAATAGTACATTTGACATTGTAGGATCGAATATAAAGCCCCAAGCTGTTTGCACGTAGATCGAGGCATGCGTTTCGAGGCATAAAAGGATTAAGGTAGGGAACTTACCTCTCCTGCATGTATATGATATTTGTGTTAGTGTATTGATGCATGTTATTGCTTTGCTTGATTCTGTTATGCTATGGCCATAAGTATATTGTTTGAAGCATTGAGTTTGCAGATATGTCATTGTATGAGCATGAGTTATGTAATACAAGCATGTCATGCATTAAACACATAACTTGCATGCATATTGGCATCTGTTTCCTATTGAGATTTTTTCGAATCTCACTCTCCCCTACCAACAATTTAGACAGGGCAAGTGTCTCGTGGAGGGAGTGACTAGGACTCCTTCGAGATAAGAGTTGGTAGTTGGTTATCAATATGAGTTGGGATGACTGTATATGATTTGGATGAGGATTTGTTATGTATTTGAGATGGATTTGTGTAATCCCCATATGAGAGCTTGTAATGGGCGAATGTGCCCTATAAAGCTTGAGTTAATAAATAGAATCTGGAATTGCTGAAATTATTATATTATGCGTACTCTGATATATTAAATGTGATTTATCTTTGTGTAGTAATTGTATTTGGAATGTGAATGTAAGACCAAGTTATAAATGATTTCAAAAGGTATTTGTGAAAATCCCGTATGGTAGATGGGTTTATAAATGTTATTTGATTGTTATTGGTCCTTATTTTATTTTAATTGCGTATTCCGAATATTAATTACGGAAGGGGGTTACACTCAAGTTGTCGAACGCTGTGGGAGTGCTAGCTGGAGCTTGAGTTGTATTCTACTAGTGTTGGGTCGCCGTTTGCCTTGCCAGAGTTTGCCTTCACCACTCATCTTCCCTGTCGCTTGAGCCACCATCAAACTTTGGTGTTGCTCTTCTTATTGTCGGAGTCATCGTCGGACGCCATGGCCAGTTGCAAGGTCTGAGCTTTAGGGTCACAAAGGTGTCAACTTTGATCCTTCATTATTTCTCAGCCAAGTTCGGTGTCCTTCAGCTGATTAAGCATTCTTTAGCCAAGAAGGGTTTCGCGTCGACTCAGTGAGGCATGGCGGGTTGCAAGGTCTAAGCTTTATGGTTTGCTTTCTATGTTCTTTGCCCTCTATTTCTATTTCCTACATCTATGAATTTTTCGTTGTGTTCTTTAATTCTTTTGCTTCAAAATTGATTGTCCAATTCCATGGCTGATGCTCCGTTTTTTTTTGTTGGTGCTATTTCATTTGTGTTGCTGACTTGCTGGTGTTATTGGTTGTTTTGAAAACTAAACTGCCGTTTTATTTTATATGAACCTCTTGTTCCCATTTCATTGTCCATATTTAATCTCCTCATCACCCTTAGCATGTGCATTATTACTTTTAATTGTATTTTGGGAGATTTCTAAATAAGTTTGTTTGTTTAGGATTCTTAGGTTGATTTGCTTCATGTTATCAAGTAATCAACAATCAAATATACACCTGATCAGAAACCTGTATGTACCGATTAACCTAATTAATGCCTTATATAATTGTCATTAAGTGGAAGAATAGAGGATAATTTTCTCTCAAGTCAGCTTAGTCACATGTTTTAAATCATTCTACAAGTTTGATGGTGAATATTTGAAATATTTTGAAAGCTTGGATATGGAAATATTTGAACTATCATGGGATAGTTATTCTATATTTAGATGGTGTGATGAGAAATTAATCAAATTACATTATTTTTTAATTTTTAACTCCTCACCGGTCTGGGATCGGGTTGACTCCGGTTTGACCTACTGGCCCTTGATTCAGTACCCCGACCGGTTCAGTGCCCGGTCTAGGTTTAATTAATTTGCTTTAAATAGGCTTCAAGCCTAGTCAAGTCTTTTAAAAGCCCAGGCTCAGGCCTAAAAAAAAAACCTACCTACAAGCTTAGACGTTAAATCTCCGTAATAGGCTCATAGCTATTTAGGTAAAGCCTTGCATATTTCCACCCAGCCAACACATTGGAAGAAGTAATCAAAAGGCAAAAGAAGGACTAAACGGTGTGTCAGTTTTTTCTTCATCGGCTTTGATGAATTCTATTTTAAATGCAATGATTCTTCTATGGCTTTGTGTTATTTGATGGAGTGAAGGTGAAAAATGAGGTTTCAAAAATATCTATTTTTTTTTACATTAAAAATAACATTTTGAAAAAAATATATGATGATATTAATATTGATATTGGGTAATTGCATGCATTTAAAACCATTCAGATATTTTTATTCTCTTTCCTCCCTTTTTTGTCCATCCATATATGAAGGGTTATAATATTTTCTCTCCAATGTTGTCTTCTCTCCATTTTCTGTTCTCCCATGTTTTGTGTATGTGTTAGCATATGTTTTGCATTATTCTTCCTTTGAATTAATAATCTAATTAAATAATGATTTATTTAACTTCTAAATTCTCCCAATTCCCTTCTAAGCCTTCTCCTCATTCTAGGTTCTTTTATTATGTTCTTCCTTTATTGCGGTAAGTAGGTCCTTCCAATGTGATATTTGTTTTTGGATTAATCTACTGGTATTCGGCGTTACTAGCAACCGACTAGTTCGGTTCTTGGAAATGTAGGCCCACAATGGGGGGATTTTCTCTACTTCCAAATAATTATCGCTGCTACATACCTAGGGCTCAAACATGAGACCACTGGTTAAGTGGGAACAACCCACAGCCAGTTAATCCGAGCTCCTGGTGGTCCAATATGATATTTTATATAACATATTTATGATTTTAAGAAATGGAACTATGCATAAGCATTTTAGCATGCTTATACTTTGTGAACTCAACATCAATTTTTTTTTTTCATTGCATGAATACGGTTAAATCCAACAAATATTCTCTATAATACGATTATGTAATACAAAAAAGTAATTATCAAATTTCTTTAAACCACGGAAATATGGTGTTTTGCATGCCAGTTGGATTCACCCCTTAAGCCACTTTAAACTACTACTTCGCCCAAAAATCAAATTATGGATAAGTTAATCAAAGACATTAAATGCTCCATCAACTCCATATATAATGTTAAAATTTAAAAAAAAAATACATTTCATATATATGTTTTTAAATGTCCAAACATCTTTCTTTATATTGCTGCTTGACTTTATGAACAGGAACAATGTATAACGCATTTACAATGCCTGGTACTTATAAACTCAAGCTCATTTATTTCTATCTCCTACGTAAATTACAGGTGCTCATAAATAACGTAGTTGGCTTTTAATATAGTGAGACGGAATACACACACACGAGGAAACAAAACAAGAGGATTAGGTGGGTGCTTATAGTTTTGGATTAATTCTTGGGAGCCCTTAAAGTTGTAATGAATGAATGCATGACCCTACCTACCCCATCTTCATCGGATTCCTTCACATGTATGAGTGCCAAGTGCCAACCTTATCGTTTTCAAATTAAAGTCTCTTGTGAAACGTGCTCACACCACCCCAATAATTATATTCCCTGTTCCTTCCTCGAAGCCCATCTGCGAATTGAACTACTTTAATCCTTCCCCTTCCCCCTCAACCAAGATCCCGATTTGCTCAGCGAAACCACAAATCCTAAGGACGACTCGACCTGGGTTACTCTGCAAGCTCGATCCATCTGAGTTTATTTATTTGATGCAGCATTATATTCTTCTCTCGCAGCACCCTTAATTGGCTTCTGTGATTTCAGATCTGTAAAAGCAAACTCCCCGAAGGTATGTATGAGCCTTACCCTTCTCAGATCTATCCATCTAAAGAGTTTCCGTACGTATTCATTGATAGATTCTTGTTTGGTATGTGATATGACACACTACTTCCCTAGCATGATTTTTACTTGAACAAACACAACACACATCGTTCACAAGCATTCATCTTCCGTTCCTTTGTGTAACCTGTCAAGAGCTTCTCACCATTCTTCACGCAAATGTGGAACGGAACCACTATATTCCTTCATTTGATGCGGCCGGACTCTGATTTTTATCACTGTTTATAAGTAGAAATATGAAACCAAATCAAAGAAATGCCACTGTTTCTCAACGTTAAACAAACACACGCCCGTTTATTTTTGTTAAACAAAATGATTTGGTTCTTTTTTTTTTTTTTTGTTTAGGATCATTTAAATATACTATCTTTTTTTTATTTTCTGGGCCGTGGCAGTATGAGCCCATTGATAAATGTTAACAAGGTCCAATTGCCCCTTCATGAAAAAATTATTAACAAATAACTAATTTCTTAATATGGGTGAATTAAGTTGGTTTGGTTCGGTAGCTACGTCAGAAACGATAATCATGTACTGTATTAATTAAGCTAGTAAAAATGGACAATGAACGTGATAATATTTTCTTGAGCAAGGACAACCAGTGACATGAATTAACCAAACCCAAGGGAAGGAATCAATACTAGAAATTCGAGAATCGATATTTTATCAAACCAGACGTATAATATTATAAAAACTCATAACAATAATTTTGACCAGACAAATTAAACTTTAATTTGTTTTCTACATTATTTAATTTTAGAATAACAAGAATATACCATAAATGCCCATAAATTAAAATGCTCGACTCGATCTCACACATACATACATATATTCCTGGCATATATCTGTTAATATTGAAATAGGGTTTACTTACCGTAAATATTAATTAATGACACAGACCCTTCAACTTCAAGCCAACTCAAATTACCGATATAAAAGGCCCTAAGACTTGGGCCTTCATTGGTTAATTTCCTTGTCCAATAGCTTCCCCCCTTTTTATCAAGTACTTATATTTTCATCTGTTTTTAATTATGTCCTTGTAGTTTTTTATCTTTTTATTAGGTCTTTATTATTTTACTGGATTTTTAAGCATATCCTTCTAGGTATATAGTGATTATATTAATTATGTTTTGAATTATAAAAGGAAAATAACTACAAGGACCTAACTAAAAATTTTGTGAAAAAATAAGGACCTAATAAAAAGGGAAAAAAACTACAAGGACCTGATTAAAAACAGGTGAACGTATAAGGACCTGATAAAAAGGGGGAAAAACTATATGGACGTAATTAAAAATTGGTTAAAACTATAATGACTTGCAAATTAATTATCCTTAATATATATATATATATATATATATATATATATATATATATATATATATATATATATATGAGATTAAAAAAAGCATAGAGAGAAAAGATGTCTCACCTTGGGAAGGTTGAAGTCGAAGCAGATTGCCAAGATCATTGCTGTTAAAATGAAGAGTGTGAGTAAGCATCATGGTGATTGGGCCAAAGTTGGCTCTATCATGTTGAATATCATAACCTGAAACCCAATTGAAAAATAATAGCACGTGAGGGAATTGAATAATTTTTCATTAATTGAATAAACACACATATAACCTGTAGCTATTTATAATCCCATGAGGATAAGACACAAACATAGGTCATTGCTTATATGACATTCATACCCTCACTAACTACTTATCAAATGACACCTGTCCTATTCTAACAAAAAATAATTATAGATTTACAATTATGTCCTAAACAGAAGTTACATAAATACCCTAACTTCTAAGACTCCTTCTCAAGATTGGGGGCATATACATTCACAGTCCATAACTTACTTAATAGACTCTTATGCATATTCCTCACAACAGCTTTCGTGAGAAGATCTACTTGTTGGTTCTTTGACCTAACATGCTTTAAGTTGATCACTCCTTGTGCCCATTTTTCATTAACAAAGTGACAATATGTCTCAATGTGCTTGGTACGCTCATGCAACATTGGATTTGCAACACTATGTATTGCTACCTTGCTATCACAGAAGGTATCTACCAGAGATTTATGCTCAATATAGAGATCCTTCAGTAAACTTAGTTCCCAAACGACCTTTGAAACTACCATACTGAGTGCCCGATATTCTGCTTCAGCTGAAGACTTAAACGACCTTTGAAACTGCCATACTGAGTGCTCGATACCCTGCTTTAGCTGAAGATTTTGAAACAGTGCTATGTTTCTTAGTTTTACACATAATGAGTGATCCTCCAAGCTTTAAGAGATATCCAATAACTGACTTCCTTGATGTGGCACATGTTGCCTAATCAGAACCGCAAAAGCACTTCAGTTTTGGAGCTCCTTTCACACTCTGCAGAATTCCCAATCTTGGAGTTCCTTTCAAATATTGAACTACCTTTAAGGCGACTACCATGTCCTTTCATTAGTGTCTGCATAAACTACGAAAGAACCTGCACAGAGAAATAAATGTCAGGCCTAATCATTGTTAAATATATTAGCTTACCAACTAGTCACCTATATCTTCCTGGATCTTCCAGCAACTCTTCCTCTTTGTCCACACCTACTTCATAAGCCAACAATTTCAAAGTGGGTGCCATAGGGACACTTTATGGTTTACAGCCACTCAAACCTATCTCATACAGCAAATCAAGTACATATCTTTGCTGTGACAATAGTATTCCATGTTTGGATTTAGCTACTTCAATCCTTAAGAAGTATTTCATTTCACCAAGATCTTTGATCATAAAATTATCATCTAGCAACTTCTTAGTTCTAGAAATAGCTATTTTTGAATTCCCTGTTATTAGTAAATCATCTACATAGATCAAAATTAACAAAATATCATTAGCATTACTGAATATGAATAACAAATAATCATTTTTTACTTTGCTGGAAACCCCGTCTAACTAATGCTTCTGACAGTTTCTGATTCCACTGGCTTGAGGCTTGTTTCAAGCCATAAAGAGATTTATTTAATCTACAAACCATACGCTCCTCCTTACACTTATATCCTTGAGGTATACTTATATATACCTATTTATGAAGGTCTCCCTGTAAAAAGGCATTGCTCACATCCATTTGGTAGATATTCCAATTATTAACAACTACCAATTTCATGACTATTCTAACTGTAATCATATTTATAACAAGTGAAAAGGTCTCATGATAGTCAATTCCCTCTCGTTGACTATATCCCTTTGCAACAAGTCTAGCCTATATCTATCAATGCTTCCATCACAGTTATATTTTACCTTGAAGATCCACTTACATTCTATGGGCTTCCTATCCTTAAGTAGCTCCACAACTGTCTATGTATGATTTGTTTCAAGTGCATCCATCTCTACTTACACTGCCTTAATCCTTGGATGGTTCTACAACAAAATCTATGGAGCACAGAAAACACATATGTTTGGCAGAAACATTATCATATGATAAATAATCCTCTATAAGATAGATGCACTTAGTCTTTTTACCTTAGGAACGTTCAGATGCAAGCATGAAATAAACAAAATCATTGGACCATATTGGAGGCCTTCTCTCTCTCACAGCCTTGTTTGGCTTGACTCAATAGACTCATCAGTCTTGCTGGAATCAAAGGTTGGGTCCTATCTTACTTGTTCATTAGACTTAGAATGAGTTAATTGTGACTATTTGTCACACAGTTCTGATTGTGACTTATGATGAGTTGATTGTGACTCTTTGTCACATGGTTCTTATCGATCTATTGAGTCAAACCAAAACATGTTTTTACCTTCACAATGTGATCCCCCTTGCTGTCTTGCTTCCATATTGATGAAGGGAAATTGAGTCTCAAGGAATCTCACGTGTCTGCTAGCAAATATGCTGTTATTTTTTATATCTAGTAGCAAATATCCCTTCTTATTGTCGGGGTATTCAAGAAACACTCAAAGAATGGATTTGGCCAGCAACTTGTCACTAGTTTTTAGGTTAGTAGCATATGCCATAAACCAAAAACACATAATAAATTTAAGGCAGGTGCAGAACCATACACCTTCTCATATGGGTCGTTATAGTCTAAGATTTTAAAGGGAAATTAATTTAATAAATGAGTAGCCATCTTAATTGTTTCCCCCAGTACTCTATTGGGATACTACTTTGTAAAATTAATGCTCTTGTTATTTGCATGATGGTCATGTGTTTCCTCTCTTCAACTCGATTATGTTCTGGAGTAAAAGGACAACTAGTTTCATGAATTATTCCGTTTTCATTGAAAAATTGTTTAGACTCATAACTTACAAATTCACTTCCGTTATCGCTTCTAATTCGTTTAATTTTAGCAGAAAACTAAGTTTCGACATAGGCATAAAAATTCTTAATGTGCATCAAAGACTCATATTTAGATCTCATAAGAACTACCCAAGTAATCCTGGAAAAATCATCAACAATGTTCAAGAAATATTGAAAGCCTTGATGTGTTAGGGTCTTATAGGGACCCCATACATCAACATGTATTAATCTGAAGCATTGTTGAGTCTTTATACAACTTGAAGTAAAGGGAAACTTGGTTTGTTTTACCTAAATACAAATTTCACAGGATTTTAACATATCTGTATGCTTTATATTAGCAATATGCAAATGCTGCATAATGGAGAGTAGCACATGACCAACTCTCTTATGCCACATACATAATTCACTATCATGTTGAACTTTATTTCTACTTTGAACTACATTGGCAGTGTCACATTTCTTTGAAATTTTCAACATGTATAATCTATCAATTTGTTTACCAATCATCTTCATCCTCGCACCCTGAAGGCCCTGCGTTAAACAGAGTTCAGGGTAGAAGGATACAGAGCAATTATGTTCTCTAGTTACCTTAGAAATTGATATCAGATTAAATTGAAGCAAGGGAGCATACAACACATCATCTAAAGTTACTCTTTCTGTCAGTTTAACAGACCCTTTATGAGTTACAAGGACTCGTCTACCATATGATATTCTTATGGACTTAATAGGTCCATTATAAGTCCTATGACTATCTAATAAAGCAAAATCCCCAACCATGTGGGTTGTGGCTTCATCCAGAATCCAGTTTATATCAGAAGAGATATAATCAAGGGGGGAATGCCAAACCTGTACTGGTTAAAGTGTGTACGGTTGGGCTTAGTTAAGTGCTTCAACATTTGCAGGATTTGATCATATTGTTCCTTTGTGAATTTTGGAGTTGCAGTGCTGGCATAATTTGCAAGAGCTTTCTGGGGTCTCGTCTTGAAGGATCATCCTATATACATCATTTACAAAGAGCAAAGGTAGTATAAGCGGAATTTGGCTTCTTGCTTGAGAATGTTTTTGAGGCCTATTAGAAAATGTAGAAGCTTTTACTATTGGATTGCTTCTGTATAAGCCTTTGACATTTCACAGGTGCACGTTGGAATAGCAAGAATGGCCGATTGTTCCTCCCGTAACTCCTTTAATTCGGAATAGTATGATGTGACAAAGCTTGAGCTTTGCCGAAGATAGTTTATTTCTCGGTGCAAAGCAAAAATTCGAGAACTTGATTTCTTGTCGAATCTTTCCTTGAAATCGGTCCAAGCATGGTGTGCGTTCTCACAAAAAATGATTCCGCTTGGTAACTCTCTAGATAGCAAGTTTAATAACCAAGAAAGAACCTTCGCATCACATCGTTCCCATTGGTCTTGAGGCTCTTTTGGTTGAGATTCCTTTCTGCAACTTCCGTCAGTGAAACCTAACTTGTGTTTTTCCTTTAGAGCAATCTTCAACACTCGGCTCCACACAGTGTAATTATTAATGCCAGTGAGGACATGAGAGATTGTGGTAGCTCCTTGGGTGTTTGACGGGTAGAGAAACAATGGGTGAGTGAATGATAGCAAATCAGCCGATGATTTGGGTTCTCCAATGGTGAAACGACTGTTTACAAATCAACAAAGGGTCTGGGGTTTTGCATATTGGAGCTCAACTTGGGTTTCTTGAATTTATGTGGATTAATTGGATCCGACCCGGAGCTCTGATACCACGTTGAATATTATAACCGGAAACCTAATTGAAAAATAATAGCACGTGAAGGAACTGAATAATTTCTCATTAATTGAATAAACACACATACAACCTGTAGCTATTTATAATCCTGTGAGAATAAGACACAGACACAGGTCATTTCACATATGACCTTTTTACCCTTACTAACTACTTATCAAATGACACCTGTCCTATTCTAACAAATAACAATTACAGATTTACAGTTATGTCCTAAACATAAATTATACAAATACCCTAACTTCTAAGATATCATAGTCTGGGATTATGTTCATGGTAAGTCCACAGTTTTTTATTCATGGTTTTCGTTATAGTGGTGTTTTTGTTCTGCTGTTGTTGGTTAATTTCCTTGTCCTATAAGTTTTTGAATTTCAATGTTTATCCTGCTTTGATAATTATATAATTCGAATCTGTGCTATTAAATATATATTATTTCATCAATTTTGTTACCATAACCAATCAAGGAATCGTGCCAACTTAGTCATGTTGCAATACATATATAGATGCAACAGAAGGCCATCCATATACTTTGAACACTACAAGAGATTCACAGTTACGATTGAAGCCATTCCAAAGGGGCATGCAAGTGTGGTCCTCTGGACTTTTGATTTTGAATATGAAAAGCTTCACTGACATTGATTCACACCTCACACAAGGACAAGACCATGATACTGAATCGGTGTATGTTTGTTGTTCTATGTTCTATGAATAAAATAAAAAACATAAAAGCAAAGGCAGATACACACATATCTCCAACTTTATCTAAACGTAAGGTTTCCAGGGGAAGATGTAATTCAATAGAAAATAAATATGGTAAGATGTCAATATACATATTGGCATAAAAAAATAAAATTACGCATAGTTAATGGCAAATGGAAAAAAAATACATAGTTCAAGGCCACTTCTTCATCTTCTTTTTCTTCTTTAAGATGCCCGGACTATAGGTAGAATAAATTACCTTAACAAGAAGAGGGAATTGCAAGAATGCAAAGAGAGTTATGGGAAGAAGAGCCAGCAAACCAAAAGGAATGATAAGCCAGAAAACTGATGAGCTATCTCGCAACATTATGGCTACTGTTGCGGAAAAGGTTAGCACCATAGTCGCAATAGAAAGAAAAAGTGCAGAAAGGCCTATTATCAGCTTTCTAGGTAGGGAGTACAGGAAGTCCTCCTCTGCATAGTGTGAGGTGAGGATTCCTAAAAATGTAAACACAGAGGTAATGGACAAGAGCAAGGAAAGTGCATCTGAACTTAAGAGAAATATAAATAGCTGTTCCTTCAAAAGCACTGGGTACCCAGACTGGTTGTACCCTACCGGCACAGACAAAACCGCGGCAAACATGATCGTGAAAATTAAGGCCGCAACAACTGAACAAGAAGATGCGGTCTCTTTCATCCACTTCTCGCCTTGGCTTCTAAGCTCTTTGTGGTTTTCTTTGAAAACATTCAGAGGGGTCATCCCCATTCGGTTTCCAACAAACCTTAGTCCAGGCTGCATGACACTTTCTACCGCCTAAACCCAAAAGAAAATAATAGATAAGAGAGATAAATTAGCCAAACAGAAGTGTTGATGAAGCCTAATAACTATTCTTGCTTTCTTTGTCATTTAAGTAAAACAATATGTGACAGAAACAGAGAAAGGGAGAGGGAGAATCAGAGAAAAAAGAGAGGGAAGTGATAGAAATTGGGGGGAATGAGAGGGAAACCGATTAGGGGGGACTAATAACCATCAAAATATAATTCATTCAATGAATCATTTTGAGGAAATCAATCATTATAATGAGGAATTAATTCTGAGGCTGTTCTCGTATGTATAAATATCCTAATTGTATACATGAATATTCCAGCATTTTGAGAATACATTTTTCCTCTATCTCTCTCTGGCATGGCATTACATGGTAGAAAGTAATTAAAAACACAAAAACAAAGTATACCGATTGCAAGCTATGGTAGAAGCTAAAATATTAAAGTAAGCTAGGTTTCCTCAAAATATTAATTCCTATATTCCATATTCCATCACGTGGTTCATGCATTTTTACTCTTTTATATATGATTGGGGAAAATCTGAATCCACAACCAGAAGAGTGTGTGTGTTAATATGAATCATTTTCATTTATTAATCTCTCCAAGATTCTAACCTTAAACCACTGCATTTCTCTTTGCATCTGTAATGCGGGACCCGTGATGCGATTAAGGTAGGAAGTAGGAGCCAGGAGGCCTGCCACATGCAGCAAGTTATTGCCATCCTCATCGTTCGATGCTGCCACCACATGCTTAAAGCGGAAATCACATAGCATGTTGAAAGTCTTCTCTCTCCGATGTTCAACAGCATGGAAGAAAAGTTGCGGGCGCGACCCATCACCACCAAAAGTGAGGAGGGAGACTAGCTCGGGGTTGCCCTTAATAACCCTCACCACAAATTCTTCATTCCCTCCGGTAAGTAAACACTGAACAAGCAAAAATAATACAGAAGCAGAAATAAATTAGGGAGAATTCTTAGGCTCTGATATTAATAATCGAGGGACTGAACCAGAGATACAACTGGCTTCACTGATTCTAGCCAAAGCCCTATTCCCTTCCGCACAAAACATATTCCAACGGTAACAAGTATATAAACAGAGAAATAAACACAGAACAAAAGGAAACAGCGCCATATAGAAAATGGCAGGAAGGATAGTGGAAATTCAATAATATGCTCTACTTACAGCGATAGAGGCATCGCTCCCAGAAAAAAAGTCGACTTTTCTTAGGTGGCGAGGGCAGAAAGGATGCAATAAGCTTAACTGTTGAGGACCCCATGCCGTCGCCAGAAGCAAAAAGCAGCTCCTTGCATCTTCGGAGCAAATCCAAGACAATATCTATTTAAGAATAGTATAGTATGAGATTGTAATTAATGAGAGATACCATATATAAATAGACAGGCAAAGAAATGGAAAATGAAACATTTATTATGCCTTGTGAAATAATTATATACAAGTCATGTTACCAACCAAGCTCCCCTGCAATGAAACAGGATTTGAGGAACGCAGGACCAACTAAGCCTTTTTGTGGTTCGAAGGCTTCCAAAGGAGTGACGGAATAGAGATAACGTCCCATTTTGTTGAGGCCAGCACGAAGAGCCATTGTAACAGGAATCGCCCAAGAACGGTCTCCAAGTGGAATTGTTAGTGCATTTCTGTTTTTGTTTATTAAGCACGTGGCAATTGGAATGACTCCATTGTGCGTTGCAGCTATTAAAAGTGGAGTACATCCACTAGCATCCAGTATCTCAAGATACTCTGGTGGAACTAATCTCACCAACTCCTCTACTATCCCCATACGTCCAAACTTTGCAGCCATATGAAGAGGTGTTTCGCCTGATGCAGTACCAAATTCCACCTCCAGTGCAATAGGATGGTGATCAATGAACGTTTTTGCTGCTAACCAGTCGTCTTCATAGATATACTTGTACAGCGTACCCATCTCCAAAACTTGTGCCTCCCTCCTCGTCACTGTAATCACCAAATTTTGCAGAGTCAGAAATTCAAATACACACATTTCATGAAAAGAAACAGACCAGAATGTGCTTACCGGTGGTTGCTTGCTCCATGTAAATCTTGCGAGAAAGGAGAAGAGAAAGGAGAGAATGAAAGAATGGTACACTGGAAGAACCTTGAAAGAATCAGGGAAGAAAATGATGAGAACAGAGCAACCGATGAAGATTCACTATCACAAGCACCGGCGACGGCAAGAGAGAAGAACGATATGCTTGCTGAGCAACGGTCGAACACACTGAGCTTCTACCGTGTCGGAAAAGGGAAAACAGGGGGCCGTTGCGGAAACATCTAATGGTTTTTTATTCAGAATATGTTTTTTTATTCAAAAAAAAAAATCTAGTAGTTTTAATGAACTGTATTATTATTATTATTTAAAATTTTTTTTCACTACCTTTCTTATTTTTATAGAGTACATATAGAAGAAGCTAGAAGCCGTTTTTTTTTTTGTTACACAAAATATTCTTTGTTCTGCTTGTTAGACCTCCTTCTGTTCAATCCAAAATTTTAATTATATATGCAAATCTAGTTATAATATATTATATTACTACTACTAGTCTACTACCAGCTACTATTTTCAACTATGCCCCCTGTTTCTCCTCCTTTTTTTCATTCATTAATTTAATTGATAATTTAAATAATTGTTATTGATTTTAAGAATTCCTAAATGCTTTTTTGCAATAAATATAATATATATATGTATACACACACAGATAATAAAATCTATTACAAATAATGAATAAAATGAATAATACGTACGGCCTATTCCTTAAAACACAAGGAGCATGATTAGTCCTGAAGTAAAATTTATAAATGTGGGCAGTGTTAATTTTAGCGGCAAAAAAATAAATTAACCATACTGCATAAAAGAATATTTAAGTAAAATATCCAAAAAGCCTCTTACAAAAGACAAGCCTGCACAGCTCTTTTCACCAAAATAGTGGGGAGTCATAAAGTCAACCGTGACATCTCAGATAGGGTTCTAACATAATATAAAAGAAATCATAAACATAAAAATGAAATACTGCAGGAAAATTAAACATTTAGGTTGTTTCCTTCAATATTTTTACAATGATGGTTTCATGCTTGCAAACACTGCTTATTAAGAATCAACGAGTAAGAATCAGGTCGACATTATTCAGCTTTCTACATTTGTAAAGTTTCTCACACGTGACCTAGAAATTCTTGAATATTACTCCCTCCGATCATAATTATAAGATAATAAAGTTGACTTTTTTGGAGAAATTAAGAAAGTTAATTAAATTATTTTAGAGTATTTTTTTTTATTTTTTTCTCCAAACTAATTAGTTTGATTAATAAAATAATATATAATCTAAGGATACATAATATATGCTATAATTTAATAACTTATTTAACTTCCTTAATCTTTAAAAAAAAATCAACTTTATCTTATATTTAGGATTGGAGGTAGTATTGAACAAAACTGAGTAGTCAACAAAAATCACAATGACTCCTGGCCCAATATATATAGACCTATCAAACCTAACGGGCCTTGATGGGTTTAAAGCCCAACACCTCCTATTACTTACACAACAATACAACGGAAAACAAAACAGTTCACCTTTATTTACAATAATCGTCACTAATCTCCACAACATTGCATTGCCTTGAAATCAAAACGCCCAGATACTTCAGCATCTCCTCTTCAAGAGTTAAGACACAGAACAAATTCACCAACAACAAAATTTTGAAGGCCAGAGAGATGACATATGGGCCTTCAAATCCTTCCAATATTAGGCGGCGTACCAGATCAGCATGCAACACATGGCCAACCCTACGTCAAACAAAAACTTAAAGCTGTTTAGTACATGAAATAAATAGCAAAATACATAAACATCTCCCTTATATATTGCTTTAACCATTACAATCATTTTTCTCTTAATTTCTAAAACCTACACAAACCTATTATTATAGGAAAAATTGCATTACATGAGTCTCACTCTATTTCCAAAACTAATCTCAAGTCTTAGAAATAATTAAATAGCACTGTACATGGCTTATGGTGCAGCATGATAAATTTTTTTATATTATATGGAATGTACTTCTATGTCCCTTTTGTTAATGAGATGTTTTGTGACCCACTTACCTCTCCATTACATAAAAATATTGGTTTATCCAATCTCATCACTCCACTCTGGTACAAAAATAACCATTTGTAGCAAATATCTCTGTAAGTAATTATATCGATATTTGCCTAACCCGCCTTATCTCTTGACATTTGCACACTTCATGAAAAATTTCTAGTCTAGGCATGCAATACAAAAGATATACAACCATGTGTAACTAATTATATAACACTCAACAATTTTGAATTCCTTAAATGAAAATAAAAAAATTAATAATAATTCTAATCTAATTAATAAACGCCTTTTTAAAATTGACACTGCTAATTTTCTCAGAATTCAAGCTGAGTTGAACTCAATCCTTTGAAGGCATACTCAAATGTCAATTCCCCCTCTGATGTTCTATGCGCTTCCCATTTGTGGCCTCTGTTGCCAAAGCCAAGCTTCCTCCATCAACTCTGTCGATCTCCTGTCTTTCCCGTCGATCTTGTCCAATGTTGTAGCATCCTTCATTTCCAACAACTCAGACGGGGAGGCATTGTCCTAGGTTTCTAAGGTGGAGAGAGCGAATTGTGTGAGATTTCTTCATATTTATCCATGGTATGATTTACTAATCACCTCCCTCTCTCCTTGTTTGTTTTTTTTCCTTTGTTCTTCCTTGAGATCTCTGGTAAAATCCTACATAAACTCTATGCCCTGATTCCTTCTTCTTAGTCTTCGCAGCAATCTTCTCATTCCCTTTTGACACCAAGCAAAGATCAAATTGAGAGAACATACTAGATGAACACACCTTTGTTCTCGCTGTTTTCTTTGGGAAGCTCATGTGGTGACCCATAGAGGTTATTTTCGTATCCCACTGTCCCATCCTAGAAACTCTACATTTTCCCAAAATCATGCATTGTTTTACTAGAGGGAACATTAACTAGCTATTTCAGTTCTTAAACCATCCGTGCCATTATTTGGCATTATCTTTTTCCTTTGGAGAAATTTTCCTCTTCATATTATTTACTTAGTTCTCTCGCACCCCTGTTGTTTACACGTTCAGGTTATAGCTCAAGTATTTTAATCTCTTTTTTTTTGGAGTTTACTAAGGTGAGTGAATGAATCTTACGTCTGTTGTTCATATGTTAAGGTTTAAACCCCTTCAATTATAGACTCTGGTAGTTTAATGGAGTATTGAATGCTAGGATATAAATTTTTCACACTTAACCATTGCAATTGCAACTTATAAAAAAAAGATAACAAAAAACCACGATAAAAACATAATGAAAATAGTATGTGATTATTTAACTTAACGAAGCCTAGTGTTAAAAAGTGTCAGAAAGTGACACCATGGTATATTTTTAAAACTGATAACATTAAATATTGTGTAGAATGAGTTAAAAAAAAATTGATTGTACAAATATATTGGTATGACCTAATATTTATGTTACAATTGAGATATACACTACAAAAAAACATGTTATTACCGACGGAATTACCCACGGAATTATTTCCGTCGGTAATTTCCTACGATTTACCGATGGATTTTCCGTCAGAAAAATTACCGACGGAAAAAAATTCCGTGGGTAATTACCGACGGAAAATTTTCCGTGGGTAATTTCCGTCGGTAATTACCCACGGAATTTTTTCCGTGGGTAATCCGTCGATAATTTCCGACGGAATCAAAATTCCGTCTGTAAATTTGACTTTTACCCACGGAATTTTTTCCGTCGGTAATTACTCACGCCTTACCCACGGAATTCCGTGGGTAATTTGAATGAGAGATTACCGACGGAATTCCGTGGGTAATCCGTCGGTAAAACTAATAATTTTTTTATCATATTTTAATAATTTATATAAAATAATAAAAATAAAAATAATATATAACAAATAAAAATTTAAATATTATAAAATTAATATTTAATATATTAAATATAAAAATTTTAAATGAAATAAAAAAATTAAATATATATATAATATTAATAATAAAAATTTTAAATGAAATAAAAAAATTAAATATTTTAAACTTTATATCATAAAAACAAAATATATAATTATATATAAATATATATTTAATATTATATATATTTATATTAATATTAAATATTTAAATGAAATAAGAAATTAATAAAATTTAAATTTATATTATAAAAAACGAAATATATAATTATTTATAAGTATATATGTAATTTTGTATATATTTATATTAATATTAAATATTTAAACGAAATTAGAAATTAAAAAATTTTATATTATAAAAAATGAAAAATATAATTATATATAAATATATATATTTAATTATATATATTTATCTTAATATTATATTTGTTTTTAAATTATTACATTATATATATTATTATGTGAATAAATAACACAAGGTTAAAGCAGCTCAACTGGCAAAGGCATCAGAACACATACCAAAAGGTCCAAGGTTCAAATCCCACCTTCGTCACAAAATGCAAAAATTATCTCACAGAGACACGTGGCGCAATGTTAGAGGGACACGTGGCCCTTGCTCAGGGGCTGACGGGGCCAGATGTGGGGGCAGGCGGTGGGGGGCTTTCGGAGATTGCCACATGGAATTTTTTTTTAAAAAAATAATATTAAATTACCGACGGATTACCCACGGAAAAAATTCCGTCGGTAATCACCGACGGAATTTTTCCGTGGGTAAATTCCGTGGGTAATCACCGACGGAATTTTTTCCGTGGGTAAATTCCGTGAGTAATCGCCGACGGAATTTTTTCCGTGGGTAAATTCCGTCGGTAATTACCGACGGAAAATTTTCCGTGGGTAATTTCCGTCGGTAATTACCGACGGAATTTTTTCCGTGGGTAATTTCCGTCGGTAATTTCCGACGGAATAAAAATTCCGTCGGTAAATCAATTTGTCACGGATTTTTTAGGGACGGAAAAAATTCCGTCGGTGATCCGTCGGTAATTCCGTTTCCGTCCCTAATCCGTGGGTAATTTGATTTCAGAGACGGAATTCCGTGGGTAATTTCCGTGGGTAATTTGCTGTTTTTTTGTAGTGATATATGAGTGAACATGTGATGGAGATTTAGAACCACCTCCTGCACATAGAGACCCATGTCATGTTGGAGTTATTGTATATTTGTGGGTGTGTCAAAATGGAAAAGTCCTATATTGCTCAAGAATGTGGAAGCACAAAAGTTTAAATAAGAGCTTGTGATCTTGAGCTAATAAATAGGCTAAGAGGAGGAGTGGATTCACGCACGTGGCCACATGGAAATCCTACAATTTTCCCGGTGCACGAGTTATATTTGGATTGGGCATCTTTTACTAGAGACATTTTGTAGATATACAAATATATATTTTGGAGCAAAAATACTTGCCATTAAATGTCACAATCGCTTAGCCTTTAATGTGAAATATTGACATTGCAATGTCCAAACTCATGATTGTCCACCTTTATTTGTGGGATCAACACGTTGGAACATTTAAAGTATGAATCAGCTTTATTGCTGCAGTCTGTGAACAGATTCTATTGCTTTAAGGTGTTTTAAATTCTTTAATGGATTTTATTGCTTTAACGTGCATGTGAGCATTATGTTCATAATGGGGTTTAGTGACCAACGTTTGGAAATGTCAAAGTTAATGTCTGCAATGTTTGAAACCTATTAAACCATGAATTGAATCATTTTAAAGTGAATTACTTTGTGTCCATCGTGAAATGGTTTGTTGCCTATATAAGGTGCTTCCAGTCAGAAGATTGGGAATAGAGCTCTTAAGTCTTCGAGCACTTCTCTCCTTCTCTGATTTTTGCTTGTTGAGTTCTATTATATTTCGCTGTCTTGTTCACCCTATTCTTGTAGGAAGGATCCGTTTTATTTTGGGGAGTGCCGCATCCTCTTAACCGGTGGTTGTGGAATAGCTCTTAAGGACAGTGTCCTTAGATGTGACTTGAGTTATTCATTTTCTTTACAAGTGCTACTGCCGATAGGATTTAAAAAACATTAGGTGGAGTTGCAAGATTCACTGGATAGTGTGTGAATTTAGGTGTTGATGCCAACATGTCATACGTTAGGAACCCATATATTACAACGAGAAAGAATGTTAGGTTTTTAAGACATAATATAGGATTGCAAATAAGCGTGAGTGGTTGTTTATATATGAATTTAGAGGCATAGACTTTAAAAGCTATTTGAATACCTACATTTTAAGTATGTATTTAAACAGGCTTCAAGTCTTATTAGGCCTTTTGAAGGCCCAGGCCCAAGCGTAAAAAAAGCATACCTACAAGTTCAGACTTTAAATCTCTGTTACATTCTCATAGCTGTTTAGGTTAAGCCTAGTGTATTTTCACCCCAGCCAACACATTGGAAGAAGTAATCAAAAGGCATTTATTAAAATTTAAAACAACTTCTAAAATAAGGCTTCCACCCCAGCTTATAGCATATTTCCACCCCAGTCAAACTTGCTACTAAAATTTAAAATAAGGCTTCCAGATAATTCCATAAGATAACCTCTTCTTATACGATACATTTATTAATACTTACTAATTACTAAATAACTTCTGATGTGGATTGATTTATTTAAAAATTTAAATCTTAAAATATTTTGTGAATCTTTATCTAACACTCACTTAAATAATCAACTAAAGGATATCTTATATAATTATCTATGAGATTAAATTAAATCTAATAAGGAAATATCTTTGTTTTAAAAATATATCCTTTCAAATATTTTGTGAATCTTTATCAATCAAAACTGAATATAAATGAGAAACTAATTCTATTTATAGAAATTAGGAATAATAATATTTTCAATTCAGATTCAGATTCTAAATCAAATCATGATCCGAGGATAAGGAAGATAATTATAAAATAATATTGATATTCTATTTTATTGAGACAATACAACTATTAAAAGATAAATAAAGTGTTATAAATAACCCTCACTTGCCCTCCTCTTTTCATGGCATTGTCCATATCTGCTACGATTTGCTCGTCGTTATCTTTTGAATCGACGGAAAGAAGGGAGGAAGTTAAAGAGTCCTCGTCGATCTCTCGTTTCTGCTTAAGCTCCATCGTTTCAAGAAATTTCTTCCTCATCTTTTTTGGTTTAACCCAAACAATCGAACCTGATGTCTCGGACATCTGATTTCTTGGGCACGAAAGGTTGTTTTTTTAAAAAAAAAAAAAATTATTACACATCCCTCAATTTGTTAAAATTTTTTTTGAACTTATTGTTTTAATGATTTTGTTAATGTTCTCTCTACAGGACAAAATTATAAATCAAGGAAAACCATGAATAGGCTGTTCAAATGGGTATTCTCATGCTATAAGGTAATTGTTTATCAAAATATTGTTACTAAATTTAACTATTCATTCAAATGCGTGAATATTTTATTCAACAGATGTTACTGCCAAATTCAAAATGAATTCCTATTGATATTTTTCTTTTTTTCATGAAGGTTAAAAATGATGGATGTTCTCATGTACGTGGATGCAAAGGCTCTGGTACTAGCTGTGGCAGCAAAACTGGGGGTAAGAATCTTTTGTGCAAATGTGCGTCTACCGAGTTCGACTCCTGTCTCATGAACAGAAATAAATTACATGAGAAGGGCTAGGAAATTGACAAAAAAGGCTTTAGTTGGTAGATTAATTAAGGACATAAAATAAATTGTTTAATTTGAGAAGGGCTAGGAAATTGACAAAAAAGGCTTCTGTGAAAAAATATGTCTTCGGCCTAACCTCCAAACGTCCACCACGAGACCGATCAAAGCGTGTCTGTGGCCCAACCTCTAAATGGCTACATTAGGGCACTATCCAAATGGCCACCATGGCTCATCTGCAATCCCTACGTACTACCCCGCAATGCAAATGTGAAGAAGGACTCAGCCACAAGCAAAGTCCTAAAGCTACCCCAGCCGTCCGAAGTCCCAATTTATAAACTGAAGTGATTGTGATTTTAGAATCATAGTTTATAAGACTAGATTTATGCTAGGATGAGTTGGGGTTTAGTCCCTATATTCAACATGTGTTTTGATTTTGTATGTTAAATGCAAACAATCATAGTAGATCTTTTACTATGTGGATAATCATTTATACATGTGAAATTAGATGTGAATTTTTATGAAGTTTTTGATAATGATCAAGTTTAAAAGTAACAAGTGCAATCAATTATAAATAGGATAGATTTAATTCAATTAAATCTAATAAAGTGTTGCATTAAATCAATATATATACTATCAATACTGATGGCTTTTTAGTGATTGGTCCACCCGTATTGTTTTATTGAACTCTTTTGTTTTACTTTTAATTTCCCTTAAAAGAAAGGTTACATTCATTGCCTTGACCGATTTATCTTTTCTTCTTTACAATTGAATTTCAATTCTTTTTTTTTTTCCTTCCCTCCCTTTCTCTTTCCTCTTGTGCATTCAATGCTAATGTTACGTCATTTGCTATAGGCCCGATACCCCAATGTTATATTACCTGCTTGCGCCATTATATTATATTATTATATTAAGATATTTTTATGCGATTTGATTATACTTTATTGATTAATTTTTTCCTTTGCTATTTGTCGATTTATTGATATCGATTTATTCATTGCTTTCTTCTCCTATATTATGGTCATGATTTTGATATTGTTACTTTTATTATAGTTAATTCTAATTACCTATTTATGATAATTTCATATGCTTTTCCTAACTCCTTGATTTTGAAAACTATATTATTGAATTTTTGTTGCGGTACTCTTACGAAATCTCTTCTCCTGATTTTTTGCCTGCTCCATCAACTACCATCAATTACAATATCATGTACATATATAATTAAGATTAATTATCGTAATTATATTTCAATTTTTTCCCAACTAAATGTCATTGAAATATAGTTGACTGGTTATTATTCGTTTGTTTGTGAAAAAAAATATTTATGATCACCTCAACGATTTGCTCAGTCAATTTCTTCCTTCACATTTCCTGTTCTTTTTTTTTTTCCCTCCCACATCCATGTGTTTCCTCCACACACTACAAAAAAACATGCTATTATTGACAAAATTATCTACGGAATTATTTCCGTCGGTAATTTCCAACGATTTATCGACTGATTTTCCGTTAGAAAAATTACTGACGGAAAAATATTCTGTCAGAAATTACTGAAGAATTACCCACGGAAATTTTTCCGTTGGTAATTACCTACGGAATTCTATGAGTAATTCGCTTCTAATTACCCACGGAAAATATTCCATCGGTAACTTCTGACACATTACTCACGGAATTTTTTCCGTCGGTAATTACCCACCGAATTTCATGGGTAATTTAATAAGAAATTACCGACAGAATTCCGTGGGTAATTCGTCTCTAATTACCCACGGAAAAAATTCCGTCGGTAATATCTGATGAATTACCCACGGAATTTTTTTCGTCGGTAATTACCCGCACATTACCCACAGAATTTCGTGGATAATTTGAATGAGAAATTACCGACGGAATTCCGTAGGTAATCCGTCGGTAAAATTAATAATTTTTTTATTATAATTTAATAATTTATATAAAATAATAAAAATAAAAATAATCTAAAACAAATAAAAATTTAAATATCATAAAATTAATATTTAATATAATATATTAAATATATATTATATTAATAATAAAAATTTTAAATGAAATAAAAAATTTAAAAATTTTAACTTTATATCATAAAAACAAATATATAATTATATATAAATAAATATATATATATATATATATATTTAATATTATATATATTTATATTAAATATTTAATTGAAATAAGAAATTAAAAAATTTTAAATTTATATTATAAAAAACGAAATATATAATTATATATAAATATATATGTAATATTATATATATTTATATTAATATTAAATATTTAAATGAAATTAGAAGTTAAAAAATTTTATATTTTACATTATAAAAAATGAAATATGTAATTATATATAAATATATATTTAATTATTTATATATATATATTTATCTTAATATTATATTTGTTTTTTAATTATTACATTATATATATTATTACGTGAATAAATAACGTAAGGTGAAAGCAGCTTAACTGGCAAAGACATCAAAACACATACCAAAGGTTAGAGGTTCGAATTCCACCTTTGTCACAAAATGCAACAATTATCTCACAGAGATACGTGGTGCAAGATTAGAGGGACACGTGGCCCTTGCTCGGGGGCCGCCGGGGTCGGGCGGTGGGGGGGCCTTCGGTGATGTCCACGTGGCCGGTAATTACCCACGGAATTTTTTCCATGGGTAATCTGTCGGTAATTTGGTTGGGTAATCTGTCGATAATTTGGTTCAGAGACGAAATTCTATGGGTAATTGGCTGTGTTTTTTTAGTGACGGGTTTCCTTTGCCATTAATTACCTAAGCTCTCATGCAATTTTCTTGTGCTATTGAGTTTTTCCTTTTCCATGCTTTAAATTTTAGTAATTTCTATTACTATTTTGTTGTCATTGTTTTTTCAATTTTCAAATTTCCCTCAATATCTTAATTGCTATTTTGGCACAAACTTCATTTTTTCCTTTTTTTAATTAGAATTTAAATTAAATTCTATTTATTTATTTATCGTAATTGTGCCTTCTACTACCCACTAATTGCGGTAATGCGTTTTTTAGGGGGAAATGTTACAAGAGTTTTTTAGATTGGTGCAAAAGTCATATTCTATTAAAAGCAAAATGTTGACTGTTAAATAAAAAGTTTTTGACTAATATTGATGACATGAATGGTAGCTTGAAAGATTAAGTAGCTCTTGGGAATAAAATAGATTTTTGTTTCATTATTTTTTTCCCGTTTATTATACTTGCTCCACTTAACATTTTTTCATTTGTTTCACATGTACTTCAAAATCTATTTTATTCCCTTTATTTCATTTATTGCGTTATTAGTGTCCGTTTGGTTCACAGAATTGAAGATAATGTAATGGAATGTAATGATAATTACATAATTTGTTTGGTTCGTCATTAGGGAAAGATGATACATATACATAACAATGTTTGGTTGGATTACATTGAAAATGAGAAATATATGGGAATAATATAGCAAGGGACAAAATTACCCCTGTCTGCATATATAATAATATATATATTGGGGTCATGATAATTTTTTAATTCTGTGCAATGTATACATTGGGTTCATGGTAATTTTTTAATATTTAATGATGAAAATATTATTCAGTGTATCGGTTGGGTTCATGTTAATTTTTTTTAATATTTAATGATGAAAATATTATTTAATGATATATTTTAATATTTTTTAAAAATTGAAATATAACTTTTTAATTTTTAATGGGGAATATTTATTAGGGAAAATCCCTATAAAATGCATTGGAAATAGGAAAATCCCAATTCAGTACATTCAAATTCAAAAATCCGGATCAGTCCACTGTCAGTACGGATGAACAGTGCCGGCGCCCTCAAAAGACGATTTTTCCCTTCAGCCCTCATTCTCGCCACTTCGGAAATAACAACACCTGGTTCTTAATTAACAACTCCGGATTCTTGATTAACAACTCTATATTCTTGATTAACAACTCCAATTTCATCTTTTTTCTTTCACAATAACAACACGGGTCTTGTTACGAAGTTGTGAAACAAGAAATGAGAGTTGTTAATGTAGAATATGGTGTTGTTAATAACAAAATCGGTGTTGTTATTGTGAAAATAAAAAGATGAAACTGGAGTTGTTAATCAAGAATATGGAGTTGTTAATCAAGAATGAGGAGTTGTTAATGAAGAGCGCATGTTGTTAATAAAAAAAGAGGTGTTGTTATTGGCCTTGAAACTTAAATTCGGAAGTTGTGAAACAAGAAAGGAGAGTTGTTAATCAAGAATCCGGAGTTGTTAATTAAGAACTAGGTGTTGTTATTTCCGAAGTGGCGAGAATGAGGGCTGAAGGGAAAAATCGTCTTTTGAGGGCGCTAGCACTGTTCATCCGTACTGACAGTGGACTGATCCGGATTTTTGAATTTGAATGTACTGAATTGAGATTTCCTTATTTCCAATGCATTTTATAGGGATTTTCCCTATTTCTTAAGTTTCTATATTATTAATTATTTTTTAATATTTAATGGTGATAATTAAAATTATTTAATATTTAACATCATTTATAGGTGGACACTTTGGCCAATTTAAAAAATTATGATAGCAATAGTGTCATTTTCACTTGATCACAGGATGTCTGCATCCTCATTCATCAGTCATAGCAATGTAATCCTGTTTACATTACATAAGTGCAACCAAACATTGTAATCACTCTATTGTATCAGGATTACATGTAATCCTCTCTCATGTAATTGAACCAAATGGGCTATTAATGAGTCCTCCTTCCCCGTATAGCCTCAATTCTCATCATTTTCCCTTTTTTTATCTATATTTATGGATTCGGCTTCCATCCTTTTAATGTCGGTCTTTTTCCCTTCTTTTCTCAATCTATACCGTTGGATTAAGATTTCAACGGTTCAGATTTTTCCTTTATTATAAAAAAATTGTTGTTGTTGTTGTTATTATTATTATTATTATTATTATTATATTTTTATAATAAAGAAAAAATCTATACCATTGAGATCTTAATCCAACGGTCCAAATTAAGAAAATGACGGAAAGAAAAAGGATGAAAGCCGGATCCGTTCTGGATTCATGAGATTCAAGTTCCAAATACCTTCTACCCTTTCAGATTGACATAAATGAGGGTAAAATCTTCTATGGGATGCAATGGATTTACCTTTTTTTGTTGAACCATCCCGCCAGTAAACCCCTTCCCCGTCCAATGTTCTATGTGCTTCCCATTCGTGGTCTTTGTTGCCGAAGCCAACAACTCAGACGGGGAGGCATTGTCCTAGGTTTTTAAGGTGGAGAGGGAAAATTCTGCGAGATTTCTTTATATTTATCCATGGTATGATTTACTAATCACCTCCCTCTCTCCTTGTTTTTTCCCCTTTGTTCTTCCTAATTGAGATCTCTGGTAAAATCCTACATAAACTCTATGCCCTAATTCCTTCTTCTTAGTCTTCACAGCAATCTTCTCATTTCCTTTTGACATCAACCAAAGAACAGATTGAGAGAACATACTAGAGGAACACATCTTTGTTCTCGCTGTTTTCTTTGGGAAGCTCATGTGGTGACCCATAGAGGTAATTTTCGTATCCCACTATCCCATCCTAGAAACTCTACGTTTTCCCAAATCCTGATCATGCGTTGTTTTACTAGAGGAAACATTAGCTGGCTATTTCATTTCTTAAACCATCCGTGCTATTATTTGAAATGATCTTTTTCCTCGTTTTGGCTACATATTGCTTTAACCATTACAATCATTTTTCTTTTAATTTCTAAAACTTAAACAGACCTATTATTATAGGAAAAATTGCACTGCATGAGTCTCACTCTATTTCCAAAACTAATCTCAGAGTCTGCAAAATAAATAGCACTGTACAAGGCTTATGGTGCAGCATGATAATTTGTTTTATATTATATGAAATATACTTCTATGTCCCTTTTGTTTATGAGCTGTTTTGTGACCAAATTGCCTCTCCTTTACATAAAAATATTAGTTTATCCAACCTCATCGCCCCACTTTGACACAAAAATAACCATTTACAACGAAGGCCTCTGTAAGTAGTTATATTGATATTTGCCTAACCTGTCTTATCTCTCGACAATGGCACACTTCACGAAAAATGTCTAGTCCCGGTATATGCAATACAAAAGATATACAATCATGTGTAACTGATTATATAACACTCAACAATTTTGAATCGATTAGATGAAAATTAAAATATTAATAATAATTCTAATCCAATTAATAAATGCCTTTTTAAAATTGACACTGCTAATTTTCTCAGAATTCAAGCTGAGTTGAACTCAATCCTTTCAAGGCATACTCAAATGTCAAATCCACAAACAAGCAACAAAGACACTTGCTTTGTAAGCTACGGCACATGCCACTGGAAGTCCTTAGATTCCCAAACTGAGCAAAAAGGGGAAGATCTCCTATAAGATCTTAGGACCTTATGGCGACATATTCATCTTTGAAACGCAAAGGCGGATTCAACCAACCATTATGCGCGCTGCACAAGTAGATAGCATTCTATTCATAAAATGAAATAGTAGCAACAAACTATATGCGTATGGCCAATTGGCCATATAACGTTTCTACTAAATCGTTCAGACCTTCCCCATGCAGTTCATGGCTTTGCACTAAGTTCATTTAGTACAATCTACAAGTTCAATGCCGTCAATTTCATCTTACGTCTACCACCTCCATCAGATGTGTATAGCCCACTACAACCATATTTTTAGTTTCCACAAAGGCACTAGTATAATCTTCCAAGCAACACATGATTGTACTGCCTTAGCATTTCTGATCCGGAGGTTCAGAAGAGGAAGGTTAGCACGCAATTTCCTGCTTTAGTACCGCAGGCTAGGAGCCCAGTTTCCATCAGGCATACATCACTATAATAACGCAGACATTAGAAGTTATCTTACAGACGGTAGAAAAGCAGCTACCTGCAAACAATGGCAATTTCTAGACCTCCTTCAATCAGTCCAGCATTGAGCATTTGTTCAATCTGCGAGATATTTTCAATCAGACCAGCCAGCATTAGGCCATTAGCTGCATATTACTCCACGTTTACGGTAAGACACGTGGGACACCAGGCACCATCCAGACTTGAAGAATGATTTGGAGGTCATACAGCAATGTAGAAGATTCGTTAACTGGTCCTAAATCATGCAATGCAAGGCAATTCAGTCCCTTTGATAATTGCATTTTCTTGCTATATATATGCTTCTGCAAAAATACAAATTGAAATTTTTCTGTATAAATATTGAGGATTGAGGCTCTTCCCTATAAGTTTATTATTTATTTAGATCTGATGAAGCATGCCATAAATTGTTCAATTGCAAAGGACATGTCATGTCTTAAATCCTAAATACTTTTTCTGCTAATCATTTAGGCAACAGAAGAAGAAAATAACTAGACTAGCAATGGAAAAGCTTCAGATCAGACCTCTTCATAAATGCAGAAGGTTCTTGACAAAGCTATCTGATTGGAATAAAGTAAATTGTCCAAGAGGGAAGAAAACCACTGGCATCCAATAGCACTTGCCTGCAGTGGGAAGATATACTTCCCCATTAGTCAACTGCCTGAGTAAGAATGATGAAGAAACATCACACCACATTCTACTGCTTTATCCGATTCCAAAATTGTAACGAGAGCTGTTTTTTTACCATTGATTCATCAAGGCATAAAACTGGCATTCACCTAAAACGTTCCTGCCAGCGTCATTAAAAAAGAAAGAGGAGTGAAACTTGCAGCTTCTAGCCTATTTTTTAAGACCATAATGCAGGCAATTTTCATCGAAAAAATAGACAAAATACAAATGTAGGACCCACCTCCGTTAACCCAATAAAAAATTCACGTAATTCGGCTCGTTCGCTTGAGGCATTGATATTGTCCGTTTGATGTATCAATCTATCTTTACCTGTGAGAAGCTGACTCCACGAGTGATTTGAACCATTGTTGAAGGAAATGCGGCAACAAAAGAACCGTTCCAGAAAACATACATCAGTTCGTTCAGATGTGGAGCAAATTTTTCGCAACTAAAGAATCACGCCATTGTGATCAGTGGCCACCATTAAACCAACTTCAACTGCTGCTACCCATTCACCAGATGACCCATCAAATATAGGGATCTGAATGAACAACTGTGAAATGATCAATTTTCTTATTTATGATATAACTAAATTATTTAAATTGGAAGTTTATATCAGTGATAGACTCACCTTAGATTTTTATAAGGAGAAAATTTATCAAGGATAAGTAAGTTTTTGACCAGAAATCAACTAGTAAATTAAAAGAGAGGGGAATGAGACAAGCTTCAGAAAATTAACTCACCTCACAAAACAGCCAAGGCTTGCTGAAGCATGCAAGTCTGCGGCCAAAGTTGGAACTGCGAATTAAATTAAAATTGATAAAAGTAAATAAATAAAACCAGAAATGGCTTATCATTTCGAACAGTCCCGGTTTCTAACTTTTGGTATTCATTTCGGAAGAGTATATAAACAAAATACAGAGAGGTGCAGAGTACAAAAGGCGATTTAGCTCTTAAGAAAAGAAGCATAGAGAGAAAGAACGGACGGGGACCGGTTTCCATGAGATGAACTTTGAAGACCTGAAAGCGGGGGAAGCAACCATGCTCAGAGAGGGTTTCCATATGGCCTTTGACTCATGATTTTCCCTTGTTAATTGAGGGGATATATGGGTCGGCCCAACAGGCCCATTCATTACAAGTAGCACTTTTTTTTGGGCCTGTACTTCGTTTTGAATTTTAGAGGCCCCTCATTTTTATTTGAGATTTCACTTCTGTTTGAGTGTCGGAGGCCCTTCTTTTTTTTCTGCCTGGGTTTGTATTTCTTGAGTGGCCTTTGATTTTTTTGCTTGGGCTTATACTTCTTGAGTGACATTTTATTCTTTTTACTAGGGCTTGTACTTCTTTTTGAGGATTAGAAGCCCTTCATTTTTAACCTTTTTTTAATGTATAATCGTTAGATCATATTCATAAAGAAGTAAGACCAAACCCAGTCTCCAACATTGATACACTTATTTCTATCATGTTGCTGAACTAATAAGTTAGAAATATGATTTTTGTCCTTAAATCCTACCACTAACATAAAAGGCTATAACTTGACCATGAGATCAAACCGGATCTTCTCATATATATATATATATATATATGTCGATGCAAAGGCTCTGATAATTAATGGGGGTAAGAATCTTTTGTACAAACGTGCATCTATCTTGAGTTCATAGAAAATTTGTTTCTCGTCTGATAAGTAGTAATAAATTATATGAGAACTTGAGAAGTGTTGGGGAATTGACAAAGAAGGCAAGTTTCAAGGTCAACTTAAGCCTTGTTTTGCTTTCCATATACGTCCCTCCCTCCGTCTCTCAGATTTTTAATATAAGAATTACTTAATTTGGATAGATTAATTAAAGACATAAAATAGATTGGTTAATTTGAAACAAATATGACATGATCTCCATAAAATATGTGTAACATTAAATTATATATTAATTAGTTTATAAAGTAGTTTGGAAAGATTAATTCAATCCCACAACTAGCTCTTATATGAGGGGGTGGATGTAGTAATATTTTTGCCTTTTGGTTTCTCCTAAAAATTTTGCTTCCTGGATTATTGCTTGTTCAGTATCTAATGGATGTGTTTCCTGGGTATGGGAACTACACCAACTTTTGAGTCAAGCGCTGTTCAAAGTGAGTTGCCGTGGTCATTACACTCCAAGTAACATTTCTTCAGTAGTCAATGACAGGCAATTGATAAGCCTTTCATCCATCCTTTAATTTGTAGGATGTTAATATATAAACATAGCTCTAGACTTTAAGTAGGGCTACATGGTTCATATGTATATATATAGATACACACAAGTTTATAGAATACAGATTGTGCTTATAAATTGCAGTAAGTAAATTGCAAATATGTTTGTATACATGTCTCCATCATTTCATGAAATTGTTGCATCTTATGATTAGACAAAATTGGTTTATCCAACCTCATCGCTCCACTCTGGCACGAAAATAACCATTTGCAGCAAATGTTTCTTTAAGTAATTATATTGATATTTACCTAACCTGCCTTATCTCTCGACATTAGCACACTTCATGAAAAATTTCTAGTCTAGGTATGCAATACAAAAGATATACAACCATGTGTAACTAATTATATAACACTCAACAATTTTGAATTCCTTAGATGAAAATAAAAATATTAATAATAATTCTAATCCAATTAATAATGCCTTTTTAAAATTGACGCTGCTAATTTTTTCAGAAATCAAGCTGAGTTGAACTCAATCCTTTCAAGGCACACTCAAATGCCAATTCCCCCTCTGATGTTCTACGAGCTTCCCATTCGTGGTCTCTGTTGCCGAAGCCAAGCTTCCTCCATCAACTTTGTCGATCTCCTGTTTTCCCGTTGAGCTTGTCCAATGTTGTAGCATCCTTCATTTCCAACAACTCAGACGGGAGGCATTGTCCTCGGTTTCTAAGGTTGAGAGGGCCAATTCAGCGAGATTTCTTCACATTCATCCATGGTATGATTTACCAATCACCTCCCTCTCTCCTTGTTTGTTCTTTTTCCTTTGTTCTTCCTTGAGATCTCTGGTAAAATCCTACATAAACTCTATGCCCTGATTCCTTCTTCTTAGTCTTCGCAGCAATCTTCTCATTCCCTTTTGACGCCAAGCAAAGATCAAATCGAAACAACATACTAATAATGAACACACCTTCGTTCTCGCTGTTTTCTTTGGGCTGCTCATGTGGTGACCCATAGAGGTAATTTTCGTATCCCATTATCCCATCCTAGAAACTCTACAATTTCCCAAATCCTGATCATGCGTTGTTTTACTAGAGGGAACATTAGCTGGCTATTTCAGTTCTTAAACCATCAGTGCTATTATTCGAAATTATCTTTCTCCTTCCTCTTCATATTATTTTCTTAGTTCTCTCGCACCCCTGTTGTTTATACGTTCAGGTTTGAGCTCAAGTACTTTAATCTCTCTTTTTGGAGTTTACTAAGGTGAGTTAATGAATTTTACGTCTGTTGTTCATATGTTAAGGTTTAAGCGCCTTCACTATGCTGGTCGTCAAATGTTATATTCTCCCATGTGAATAATATTTTCTTTTTGGGGTTTTGTTAAGTAGATTTTTCCAAGTGAATAATTTTTTCTTTTGGGTTTTGTTAAGTAGCGTTAGTCACTATTTTTCTGTTTTGACATGGACCAAAATGAGTAATATGATGAAGCAGAAGTGGAAATGGGAAGCCATAGAGTATTCTCTTATGTTTTTTCAAATCTTCTATTTTTTTTTGAAAAAAAAAGCCACCTAATACTTTTTGTTGATTGAATAGTGATAATCATGTAATCAAGAAAACGTCGACCAAGAAGTTTACAAAGCTTTTAATATGATTAGAACTTAAATCCCCTATATCATAGGGTGGCTCAAATACATTTAAACCTTAAAATGTTTAGAAAAATTGCACTCATGCTTGCGAAGGGAGATGGCCATGATGTATAATACTCTTTCCAATTGAATATGAGGCATAAATCTGACCCCTTTTACTTTTCATAGGATTTGAACACAATCCCGATACAAAAGCACATAACTTCCAAACTTTCAAATGTTCTTTCCAACCCTGTTTTGTTCTCGCATTGATTCAATGAGAAAATTTAGTTCTCTTGCAACTGCATCCTTTTCATTGAGCTTCATTTATTTTTTTTCATTTTACTTTTTTGACTTGCCAACCTTATTGCTCTTAAAACTGCCATTGGTTCGGAAGTGAAACTATTAAAGGTTATTGGGTCAGGTATTTTTATCATCTTACGTTTCTTCTTAACGTGTTTTTTCTCATCTGGATTTTGATCAATTCACTTCATTGCAGTTACATATGGTACTTTCTGAAATGTATTCTTTCTTAAGAGTATGAACAAAAGAGAAAGAAAAGATCTGCATGTTTTAATTCTTAATGCATGATCTAGCAAGTGATTGTATGCATGATAGTTGTATAAGATTAATCATCACATGGCACTCTCTGTTTGTAATTATTGATTTTGAGGATGATAGCTGTGAAAGATTTGGCTTCAGTCTAATTCTTTTACTACAACATAACGGAATGGCAGGGGTATGGTTTTTTTTTTGGTGGGAATATGGTGTTTCCTTTTTGCTATATATTGCTTTAACCATTACAATCATTTTTCTTTTAATTTCTAAAACCTACAAAGACCTATTATTATAGGAAAAATTGCACTACTTGAGTCTTATGGTGCAGCATGATACATTTTTTTTAAATATTATATGGAATTTACTTCTATGTCCCTTTGGATAATGAGCTGTTTTGTGACCAAATTGCCTCTCTTTTACATAAAAATATTGGTTTATCCAATCTCATCGCTCCACTTTGGCATAAAAATAACCATTTGCAACAAAGGTCTCTGTAAGTAATTATATTGATATTTGCCTAACCGCCTTATCTCTCGACATTGGCACACTTCACGAAAAATGTCTAGTCCAGGTATGCGATACAAAAGATATACAGCTATGTGTAACTAATTATATAACACTCAACAATTTTGAATTGCTTATTCAAAATACCCTATTTGAAGAGTTGGCACCTAAGGGACGATGACATAATGTGGCGTGATCACTTTGCATAATATTACCAAAATAGCCTATTTGAAGAGGAAGAAAAAAACAGCGACTAATCTGTATATGCTAAATAATTATATCTCGATCTGTCACAAAAACCACTACTCCTCATATTATCGATTAACCATCCTCGTTTATCACTAAAAATCTTAGCTTAATTAAACATAAACAATATAACCCGAATCTGAAAGCATAACAATTGAAGACCTATTTATGAAAAAGAAGACTAATATATCAAGACATATATGGGAGCGTAGAAAATGACATTAAGCTTAGATAGCCCGCACCATAACAGTCCTCTTCGACATAGAGGCCACATTCAGACTCAGTTCAGAGACAAAAAATAAAAGTCCATCAAAACCATGCGATATACCATGCGCGATGAAGAAAAACGTAAAGACAAAAAGTTGGTCCATAGGAGTTAGAAAGAAAATATGCTAGCTATTACATGAAGATGGCTTCATGCTTCAAATTGAGACTCCCAATGCAGGTGAAAATCTGTCCATTCTACAGATGCTGGAGCTCAGGAAAATCCGGATCAACCAACACCTTGTAGTGTAAAGTGAGAAAGCATGGTTCCAAACCCCAGATGCAATTTAAATGGAGGTAAATGCTGCTATTGTTCTATTATATAAATGAGAAAAAGACATACCTTTGCAACAGGAAAAAAGACAGATACCTTCAGTATTGGTCGGTCCACGCAGGCAGTGTTGCACCAGAACGAACTCGCAATAACCTTCATTATTCTCTCTTAAAATATCAACAGTCGGTCCACGTAAAACGCAGTGAACTTTGCCTCCCACCCTGAACAAACAACAGGGAATTAGATTTTCAACCTAAATGAATCGTCATACATAGTCAAACATAACTAAAGCTTAGAACAGAAATTCGACCACTCCTTTCGGATCCTTCTAGTTTCCCATGTTAGAACCACCTCCTTCACATAGAGACCCATGTCACATCATGAACCACATATATTACCGTGAGAATGGATGTTAGACTTTTAAAACATAATGTCAGATTGTAAATAAATTGGAGGGTTGGTTATATATGAATTTAGAGATATAGATTTTAAAGGCTTTTTAAATGCCAACATTTTAAGTATGCCTTTAAATATGTTTTAGGCCTTGTCAGCTCTTTTGAAAGCCCAGACTCAGACTTTAAATATCTGTTACAGGCTCATAGGTGTTTAGGTAAAGCCTAACATATTTCCACCACCAACCAACGCATTGGAAGAAGTAATCAAAAGGCAAAAGAATGACTAAAAAAAACAGTGCGTAAGTGCCCGCTAAAGTTGAGGAGTGAACCATAAAGTAGAATTTAAATGAATTATTGTTGTTGTTTTTATTATGGGAAACATGCTACTCAAATTTAAAATAAGGCTTCCAGATTATTCCGTAAGATAACTTCTTATACTATACATTTATTAATATTTACTAATTACTAAATACCTTCTGATGTGGATTGATTTATTTAAAAATTTAAATCTCTAAATATTTTGTGAGTCTTTATCTAACACTCACTTAAATAATCAACTAAAGGATATCTTATATAATTATCTCTGAGATTAAACTAAATCTACTAAGGAAATAAGTTTGTTTTAAAAATATAACTTTTCAAATAGTTTGTGAATATCTTTATAAATCAAAACTGAACATAAATGAGAAACGAATTCTATTTATAGAATTTAGGGATAACAATATTTTAAATTCAGATTCAGTTCTAAATCAAATCATGATCCTAGGATAAAGAAGATAATTATAAAATAATCTTGATATTCTATTTTATTGAGACAATAATACAACTATTAAAAGATAAATAAATTGTTATAAATAACCCTCACTTACCCTCCTCTTTTCATGGTATTGTCCATATCTGCTACCATTTGCTCGTCGTTATTTTTTGAATCGACGGAAAAAAGGGAAGAAGTTAAAGAGTGCTCAAAGCTTCGTCGATCTCTCGTTTCCGCTTAAGCTCCATCGTTTTAAGAAATTTCTTCCTCATCTTTTTTGGTTTAACCCAAACAATCTAACCTGACGTCTCGGACATCTGATTTCATGGGCACGAAAGGTTTTTTTTTTTTAAATATTATTACACATCCCTCAATTTGTTAAAATTTTTTTAAACTTATTGTTTTAATGATTTTGTTAATGCTCTCTCTACAGGACAAAATTATAAATCAAAGAAAACCTTGAATAGGCTGTTCAAATGGATATTCTCATGCTATAAGGTAATTGTTTATCGAACTATTATTGTTAAATTTGACTATTCATTCAAATGCGTGAATATTTTATTGAACAGAGGTTACTGCCAATTTCAAAATGAATTCCTATTGATATTTTTCTTTTTTTCATGAAGGTTAAAAATGGTGGATGTTCTCATGTACGTGGACGCAAAGGCTCTGGTACTAGCTGTGGCAGCAAAACTGGGGGTAAGAATCTTTTGTGCAAATGTGCGTCTACCGAGTTCTTAGAAAATTTGACCCCAGTCTCATGAACAGAAATAAATTATATGAGAAGGGCTAGGAAATTGACAAAAAAGGCTTAAGTTGGTAGATTAATTAAGGACATAAAAGAAATTGTTTAATTTGAAACAAATATGATGTGGTCACAACATTGGATTATATATTAATTAGTTCATGAATTAATTAGTTTGGGAAAAATGATGAATATGTGAGACATATCTTATATTTAGAATCAAATTCAATCTTTCTCATACACTAGCGGGACATGTTTCCCTTTTGATTCCCAAAAAATTTTGATCCTTCCTGGTTCATTGTCTGTTGATTGTTCATTATCCAATGGATGTGTTTTGTGTAGGAACTGCATCAAATTTTGAGTGCAGTGCGGCACAAAGTAACATTTATTCGGTAGTCAATGAGAGGCAACAAGTAAGTATTTCATGTCATGACTCATCTACATACACACAGACAAAAATTTATAGTATTCGGATTCTACGTATAGATTGCAAATAAGTTTGTGTACATGTCTTCACCATTTCATGAAATGTGCTTATCATTAGATAAAGTTTGGTTTAATTTAAAATAAATGTTTTTGCATTTTATAAGACAGAACTTTTCTGACATGTGATAGTTTGAGGGGTGTGAATTGCGTTCGTCTTGGTGAATCACAAACTTGTAGGAGACTGATGGACCTGTGCATGATCTGGGTTAAATGAATTGGGATAGGGCTCTACTACCAGCTTAAACCTTAAGTATGATGGCAAGCGCTCATCTCCTAAGGTTTAATATCAGAGCTAGTACAATTTGAGGATGAACCTCATTTAAGAGGGAGGGAATGATACCTCCCATGTCTAGGAAGGGTGAGGATCAATTTCGGCTCTATGCCCTACAAATTCGTAGGTCCACGCCAATTCCTTTAACCCAGATCAAACACAGGTCCACCAGTCTCCTACAATTTCTTCGTCCACTTAGACGAACCTGATCTACCTCCCGCATACCCAAGACATCTCAACATGTCTAACTCGTACAACATAAAATCATTAAAAATAAATTTATACAACTAAGCATAAATGACAAGTATACAATTTTGAGACATATAATTCTTTTTTAATGGCATGATTGAATGTTAGGGCGATGGATTGAACACACCCACTCATAACAGCTTATATAAATCACCAAATCAGCACACAGTCTCTGGAGCATCTGACCCAGATCCATTTCGATCAAGCGAAACCCCTCCACTGCCTACTGTCCAAATGGCCGACATGGCTCAACCACAAGCAAACAAATTAGCTGCACAAGAAAAAATCTCTCCGCAGCCCACCGTTCAAATGGCCATGAAGACTCAACCGCAAGCGAATAAATTTTCTCCTTCGTGGCCCAACATCCAAACGTCCACCAGGAGACCAATCAAAGCGGATCCATGGCCCGACCTCCAAACGTCCACCAGAAGACCGCTCAAAGCGGATCCGTGGCCCGACCTCCAAACGTCCACCAGTAGACCGCTCAAAGCGGATCCGTGGCCCGACCTCCAAACGTCCACCAGTAGACCGCTCAAAGCGGATCCGTGGCCCGACCTCCAAACGTCCACCAGTAGACCGCTCAAAGCGGATCCGTGGCCCGACCTCCAAACGTCCACCAGTAGACCGCTCAAAGCGGATCCGTGGCCCGACCTCCAAACGTCCACCAGTAGACCGCTCAAAGCGGATCCGTGGCCCGACCTCCAAACGTCCACTAGTAGACCGATCAAAGCGGATCCGTGGCCCGACCTCCAAACGTCCACCACGAGACCAATCAAAGAGTGTCTGTGGCTCGACCTCTAAATGGCTGCATTAGGATGCTGTCCAAATAGCCGCCATGGCTCATCTGCAATCCCTACGCACTACCCCGCAGTGAAAATGTGCAGAAGGACTCAGCCACAAGCAAAGTCCTAAAGCTACCCCAGCCGTCTGAAATCCCAATTTATGAACTGAAGTGATTGTGATTTTAGAATCATAGTTTATAAGAGTAGATTTATTCTAGGATGAGTTGGGGTTTAGTCCCTATATTCAACATTTATTTTGATTTTGTATGTTAAATACAAACAATCATAGTAGATCTTTTACTATGTGGATAAATCTTTTATACATGTGAAATTTTTATACTTATTATGTGAATTTTTTATGATGTTTTTGATAACGATCAAATTTAAAAGTAACAAGTGCAATCAATTATAGATATGATAGATTTAAATCAATTAAATCTAATAAAGTGTTGTTGAATCAATATATACTATCAATACTGATGGCTTTTTAGTGATTGGTCCACCTGTATTGTCTTATTGATCTATTTTGTTTTACTTTTAATTTCCCTTTAAAAAAATGTTGCATTCATTGCCTTGATCGATTTATCTCTTCTTCTTTACATTTGAATTTGAATTCTTTTTTGTTTCTTACCTCCCTTTCTCTTTCCTCTTATGCATTCAATGCTAATGTTACGTTATTTGTTACTGGCCCAATACCCGAATGTTATATTACCCGCTTACGCCATTATATTATATTATTATATTAAGATATTTTTATGCGATTTGATTAGAATTTATTGATTAATTTTTTTCTTTTCTATTTGTTGATTTATTGATATTGATTTATTCATTGCTTTCTTCTCCCATATTATGGTCATGATTTTGATATTTTCAGGTTTATTATAGTTAATTCTAATTACCTATTTATGATAATTTCATATGCTTTTCCTAACTCCTTGATTTTGAAAACTATATTATTGAATTTTTGTTGCGGTACTCTTACGAAATCTCTTCTCCGGATTTTTTGCCTGCTCCATCAACTACCATCAATTACAATATCATGTACATATATAATTAAAATTAATTATCGTAATTATATTTCAATTTTTTCCCAACTAAATGTCATTGAAATATAGTTGACTGGTTATTATTCGTTTGTTTGTGAAAAAATTATTTATGATCACCTCAACGATTTGCTCAGTCAATTTCTTCCTTCACATTTTCTGTTCTTTTTTTTGGTTCCTCCCGCATCCGTGTGTTTCCTCCATGGGTTTCCTTTGCCATTTGTTACCTAAGCTCTCATGCAATTTTCTTGTGATATTGCAATTTTCCTTTTCCATGCTTTAAATTTTAGTAATTTCTATTACTATTTTGTTATCTTTTTTTTTTTTTTCAATTTTCAAATTTCCCTCGATATCTTAAGTGCTATTTTGACACAAACTTCATTTTTTTCCTTTTTTTAAATTAGAATTTAAATTAAATTCCATTTATTTATTTATTGTAATTGTGCCTTCTACTGCCCACTAATTGCGGTAATGCTTTTTTAGGGGGAAACATTGCAAGAGTTTCCTAAATTGGTGAAAAAGTCATATTCTGTTAAAAGCAACATGTTGACTGTTAAATAAAAAGTTGTTGACTAATATTGATGACATGGATGGTGGCGTGAAAGATTAAGTAGCTCCCGGAAAAAAAAAAAATGAGAAGAGATTTTTTGTTTCATTATTTTTTTCTCGTTTCTTTTACTTGCTTCACTTAACATTTTTTCATTTGTTTCACATGTACTTCAAAATCTATTTTATTCCCTTTATTTCATTTATTGCGCTATTAATGACTTCTTACCCGTATAGCCTCAATTCTCATCATTTCCTCTTTTTATCTATATTTATGGATCCGGCTACACACCGTTTCCTTCCCGTCTTTTTCCGTTCTTTTCTCAATCTAGACCGTTGGATTAAGATCTCAACGGTTCAGACTTTTTCTTTATTATAAAAAATTATTATTATTATTATTATTATTATTATAAAGAAAAAGTCTGAACCATTAAGATCTTAATCCAACAGTCCAGATTGAGAAAGGGATGGGAAGAAAAAGGATGAAAGCCGGATCCATTCTACATTCATGAGATTCAAATTCCAAATTCCTTCTATACTTTCAGACTGACATAAATGAGGGTAAAATCTTCTATGGGATGCAATGGATTTACTTTTTTTTTTTCTGTTGAACCATCCTGCTAGTAAACTCCTTCCCCCTCCAATGTTCTATGCGCTTCCCATTCGTGGTCTCTGTTGCCGAAGCCAAGCTTCCTCCATCAACTCTGTCGATCTCCTGTCTTTCCCGTCGAGCTTGTCCAATGTTGTAGCATCCTTCATTTCCAACAACTCTGACGGGGAGGCATTGTCCTAGATTTCTAAGGTTGAGAGGGCGAATTCAGCGAGATTTCTTCACATTTATCCATGGTATGATTTACCAATCACCTCCCTCTCTCCTTGTTTGTTCTTTTTCCTTTGTTCTTCCTTGAGATCTCTGGTAAAATCCTACATAAACTCTATGCCCTGATTCCTTCTTCTTAGTCTTCGCAGCAATCTTCTCATTCCCTTTTGACGCCAAGCAAAGATCAAATCGAAACAACATACTAAATGAACACACCTTCGTTCTCGCTGTTTTCTTTGGGCTGCTCATTTGGTGACCCATAGAGGTAATTTTCGTATCCCATTATCCCATCCTAGAAGCTCTACATTTTCCCAAATCCTGATCATGCGTTGTTTTACTAGAGGGAACATTAGCTGGTTATTTCAGTTTCTTAAACCATCCGTGATATTATTTGAAATTATCTTTCTCCTTCCTCTTCATATTATTTACTTAGTTCTCTCGCACCCCTGTTGTTTATACGTTCAGGTTTGAGCTCAAGTACTTTAATCTCTTTTTTTGGAGTTTACTAAGGCGAGTTAATGAATCTTACGTCTGTTGTTCATATGTTAAGGTTTAAGCCCCTTCAATTATAGACGCTGGTAGTTTATGGAGTATTGATTGCCAGGATATAAATTTTTCATACTTAACCATTGCAATTGCAACTTATAAAAAAAAGATAATAAAAAACCACGATAAAAACGTGATAAAAATAGTATGTGATAATTTAGCTTAACAAAGCCTAGTGTTAAAAAGTGTCAGAAAGTGACACCATGGTATATTTTTAAAACTGATAACATTAAAATTGTGTAAAATGAGTTAAAAAAATTGATTGTACAAATATATTGGCATGACCTAATATTTATGTTACAATTGAGATATATATGAGTGAACTTGTGATGGAGATTTCTGTCAAAAATGAAAAACAATGTGTGGTTCAAGTGCCGTGCATCAATTGAGAGGCACTACATAAATTATTCAGAATCTTCGTCCCTTGAAAGTAGCCGGCTAAGACATGACATAAAATGCTAATGTAAGAAATAGGAAAAGCAAGTATAAAAGTTTATCAGTAGCAAAACTCAGGTAAAAAAAAAAGCAGAAGTAAAACCTTGATAAATTATTCAGAGTTGGCACCCAAGGGAAGATGACATAATGTGGCGTGATCACTTTGCATAATATTAACATAATACCCTATTTGCAGAGGAAGAAAAAAACAACGACTAATCTTTATATGCTAAATAATTATATCTCTGTCACAAAAACCATTACTCATTTTAGCGATTAACCATCCTCTTTTATCACTAAAAACTTAGCTTAATTAAACATAAGCAATATAACCCGAATCTAAAAGCATAACAATGGAAGACCTATTTATGAAAAAGAAGACGAATATATCAAGATATATATATGGGAGCATAGAAAATGACATTAAGCTTAGATAGCCCGCACCATAACAATCCTCTTTGACATAGAGGCCACATTCAGACTCAGTTCAGAGACCAAAAATAAAAGTCCATCAAAACCACGCGATATACCATGCGTGGTGAAGGAAAACGTAAAGACAAAAAGTTGGTTCATAGGAGTTAGAAACAAAATATGCTTGCTATTACATAAGGATGGCTTCATGCTTCAAAGTGAGACTCCCAACTCAGGTGAAAATCAGTCCATTCTACAGATGCTGGAGCTCAGTAAAATCCGGATCAACTAACTCCTTGTAGTGTCAAAATGCGAAAGGATGGTTCGAAACCCTAGATGAAATTTAAATGGAGGTAAATGCTGCTATTGTTCTATTATATAAGTGAGAAAAAAACATACCTTCACAACAGGGAAAAAAGATAGATACCTTCAGCATTGGTCGGTCCACGCACGCAGTGTTGCCGCAGAACAAACCCGCAATAACCTTCATCATACCACAGCCCTTCATTCTTGATATTCTCTCTTGAAATATCAACAGTCGGTCCATGTAAAACGCAGTGAACTTTGTCTCTCACCCTGAACAAACAACAGATAATTAGATTTTCAACCTAATTACCTTCAGCATTGGTCGGTCCACGCACGCAGTGTTGCAGCAGAACAAACCCGCAATAACCTTCATCATACCACAGCCCTTCATTCTTGATATTCTCTCTTAAAATATCAACAGTCGGTCCATGTAAAACGCGGTGAACTGTGTCTCTCACCCTGAACAAACAACAGATAATTACATTTTCAACCTAAATGAATCGACATACATAGTCAAACATAAATAAAGCTTAAAAGCAGAAATTCGACCACTCCTTTCCGATCCTTCTAGTTTCCAATGTTAGAACCACCTCCTGCACATAGAGACCCATGTCATGTTGGAGTTATTGTATATTTGTGGGTGTGTCAAAATGGAAAAGTCCTATATTGCTCAAGAATGTGGAAGCACAAAAGTTTAAATAAGAGCTTGTGATCTTGAGCTAACAAATAGGCCAAGAGAAGGAGTGGACCCACCCACATGGCCACATGGAAATCCGACAATTTTTCCTATGCGTGAGTTATACTTGGACTGGGCACCTTTTACTAGAGGCATTCTGCAGATATACAAAAATATATTTGGGAGCAAAAATACTTGCCATTAAATGTCACAATCGCTTAGCCTTTAGTTTGAAATATTGACGTTGCAATGTCCAAACTCATGATTGTCCACCTTTATTTGTGGGATCTACACGTTGGAACATTTAAAGTATGAATCAGCTTTATTGCTACGGTTTGTGAATAGATTCTATCGTTTTAAGGTGCTTTAAATTCTTTAATGGATTTTATTGCTTTAACGTGTGAGCATTATGTTCATAATGGGATTTAGTGACCAACGTTTGGAAATGTCAAAGTTAATGTCTGCAATGTTTGAAACCTATGAAACCATGAATTGAATCACTTTAACGTGAATTACTTTGTTACCATCGTGAAATGGTTTGTTGCCCATATAAGGTGCTTCCAGTCTGGAGTTTGGGAATAGAGCTCTTGAGCCTTCGAGCACTTCTTTTCTCCACTGATTTTTGCTTGTTGAGTTCTATTGTATTTTGCTGTCTTATTCACCCTATTCTTGCAGGAAGGATCCGTTTTATCCTGGGGAGTGTTGCTTCCTCTTAGCCGGTGGTTGCGGAATAACTCTTAAGGATAGTGTCCTTAGACGTGACTTGGATTATTCATTTTCTTTACAGGTGCTGCTGCCGATAGGATCTACAAAACACTAGGTGGAGTTGGAAGATTCATTGGATCGTGTGTGAATTTAGGTGCTGATGCCAACATGTCATACATGAGGAACCCATATATTACGACGAGAATGAATGTTAGGCTTTTAAGACATATTGTAAGATTGTAAATAAGCGTGAGTGGTTGGTTATATATGAATTTAGAGGCATAAACTTTAAAGGCTATTTAAATGCCTACATTTTAGGTATGCCTTTAAACAGACTTCAGGTCTTATCGGACCTTTTGTGAGTGAGTGATGATGTGGTGATTGAACCATATTTTTTTATAATTTTTCATAACTAAATTGGGATTTTTAATACATTTCATGAGATAATATTGCATAATTAAGCACTGATTTTAGTTAAGGACAATTGTTTTGAATTAATTGCAATTAGAGGCAAAATGGTCATAATTTATTAATTATTTTTGTACAATTTTCCCTTGAACTTTTGATTCTACATGGTGTTTAATATTGCATTGTAGTGGTTTTGGAAAAAAAAATAGATTTTGGAGGGTTGAATTAATATTTTGAGGACTGGGAAAAATTACAGGAAATGGCCCATGATTTCTGAAAATCACAAATTTGTGAAGAAAATGGGGTCAGATAAAATTACATAAAAGTACCCAAAATATATGAGAAATTCCAGTTATTCCTATGAACATTTTGAAAAATTTTACTTCAGTCCCTCCAATAATGTTTTTTGTCTTTGCACTGAAGTCCCTAGTCAAAACTTTCATTTTGACCAGGTGTGAGGTTTCCTTCTTCATGAACATAGACCTGATATTAATTGAAGAGAGGGAGTTGGGGGACGAGGGGAAGCACCACGGATAACTTAGGCACCGCAACAGAGAGCTGTTCCTCCATACATCCACCCTTTCCCTAGCCGGCGACATGATTGAACCGTATTTTTACATGATTAATTTGGGATTTTTAATGTATTTCCTAAGACATTACTGCATTATTAAGCACTAATTTGAGTTAAAGACATTTGTATTGAATTAAGTGTAATTAAGGGTAAAATAGTCATAAATTGTTAATTTATTCATGCAATTATTTCCTTGGACTTTTGATGCTACCTTGTGCTTAATCTTGCATTTTAGGTGTTAGAGAAGAGAATTGGAGTTTTGCAAGGTCAGAATTAACATTTTGAGGTTTGGGAAAAATTACATCAAAAGGTCCCTAAAATTTCTGAAAAGTACAACTGAAAGAAGTAAAGGGACAGGGAAAAATTACAAATAATGACCCAAAAATTTTCTTCCCTACAAATAATTCCAAAAGTTGTAAGTCAGTCCCTTTGCAAAACTTTTAATAGTTTCAATTAGGTCCCTAGCCAAAAATTGTGTTTTGACCAGGGTTACCTTTTTCAGATGGAGACTCGAGCTGAAAGAGGTAGACCCAAGCAAGCTGAGAGTGGAGATATAGGATTAGCGCCGTGCAGTTGGGAGGATCATCTGATCATCGCATATCATCATCTTCTTCTTCGTCCTTCCTCTTCCTATTGTCACTAGCGGTACTCATCTTGCATCTCCACCATCGCCGCCGACGACTTCCCTTCACCCTCACTGTCACTGACCCTCCTCAACACACTAACACCTCCATTGCCGATGAAGGGAGCTCAGAGCTGAGGAGTTGGGAGCTAAAAGTTGGGTAGAGCAATACCGCAACTGATTAAGAGGAGAGGGAAAGAGACAGACAACTCTACCACCGTTAAAGACTTCCCACTATTGACGGAATCACAGATCACCACCGACAACTCCGGTTTCACCTTTGACCATAGCCTCGTCTGTCCTTCCTCTTTTTTTTACTTCTCCACTAGAGCACCACCGCCGGCATTGTGCACTACTACAAAAAGGGGTTTTAACGTCCCTATTTTGGCACTTTTTGCGTCCAAAAACTGGGGGACGTCTATGTGGGGGCGTAGTATGTTTTAAGAAAACATGTCCCAAAAAAATGGGACGTCTAAGGTGAGACTTTAGACGTCCCAATTCTCAATTTGGGACGTCTAAAGTCATCCACCGGGGGGACTTTAGACGTCCCAAATCTCAATTTGGGATGTTAAAAGGTTTGATTTTTTTTAAATGATTATTTACATTCTGCATTACCTAACGAATTCAAACCGTAGAAACCAAATAGAAAATGGATTCATAAACCACAATATCCGTTACAAAATGGTAAGGATATCCTGCACTATAATCTTTACTACATATACATACAATAACAACTCATACAACCTACTACTATATATATATACACAATAACAACCAGAAAGTGTCAAAACACTGTCATCGCACAACTACAAACTGATATAAATCAAAAGTTTACTACTCTATATGTTGAAGAAGATGTCCAGCCAAAAGGTCTCTAATCAAATTAAGGTCTTCACGTAGGTAGGCATCTTCATTATCAAAAATTTGAAAATTAGAAAATAAGCTTTGATGAAATGAATCAAGCAAATGAATTAATTAGCATTTCAATTAGAACACCAAAAATATTATCATTTGAGAATGAAGAAGCAATTACCTTTTTAAAATCGCTAGTAATTCCATTTTGAGTGATGTTATACATATAAAGTATAATATAATATCCGCATTCAGTGTTGCCAGGTTGTTGAGGGCACTTTAAATCAAAGGCATGCAATTGGTTGTTAAAATCAATAAAGGTATATCTAAAATGACTTTCACACTACTACAAAAGGGACTTTTAACGTCTATTTTTATGCCTTTTAGACAACTGTTTTCAAGAGGACGTATATGTGAGTGTCGTTGAAAGTTTTAAAATAGACTACCATTTCAAAACAGACGTTGTAAGAGACTTACGACAACTGTTTTTGAAAAAACGGTCATTGTATCCCTCTATTTTTTTAAAAAAAATTATACAGAAATCAACTTTTCGAATAGAAATTTCCAATGAACAACATTCAAACGAAATTTCCAACGAACATTATTCAAACAAAATTTCCAACGAGCAACACTTAAAAAAAATTCAAACTCTTCATTTTAGGAAGTAAACCCCAAATATAATTGCAATTCAACTTCCAAAAATGATAACCAAAAAAAATTAAATATAAAAAGGCAAGGAGAAAAACCTCAAGTGCTTTGCAAACACTCTCAAGCTCAAAGAAATACTCAATCTTCTGGGCTATCATTACAACCTCATTAACGCCCAAGCAAATGTTGCTACTTTGCTCAAAGACTGGTAGTCACTACTACAAAAAAATAAAGTTGTGGCACTTATATTTGAATTAGCTGTGGCGCTTAGTTAGTGCCATATATAAAGACGCCACTAGAAAAAGCTGTGGTGCTTGGAAGCTCCATAGCATATATATATATATATATATTTTAAAAAAACACTTCTGTGGCTCTTCAGTAAAAAAGTTCTACAGGAAATCAATAATTATTTTTTAAAAAAAAATACCTAGGGTGGCGCTTGCTTGAACAAGTGCCACAGGAGGTGACTTCCTGTGGCACTTGTTAAAGAAAGCGCCACCCTAGGTATTTTCTTTTTTATTTTTATAAAAAATACCTAGGGTGGCGCTTGCTTAAAAGTCACTTTCAATGACCATTTTTGAAAATGGTCGTTGAAAGTCTATACTTTTAACGACCGTTTTTGGAAAATAGTTGTTGAAAGACAAGTCAAAATTTTAAAAATGCCATCGCCTCATTTTTAACGACCGTTTTTTAAAAACAAACGTTAATTAGTGATGTTAAAAGTACTTTTTATAGTAGTGTCAATGAAACAATTAGAATCGAAACTACTTACTATCAGATAAAACCACTTTGGCTTTTTTACAACTGTATCCTCGCGTGACCCGCCTAGGACTCTATATGTTTGACAAGCACTACCATGAAAATCAAAATCAACAGAAATTAGAACTATTCATTTTTTTAAGAGTCAATAAAATACAAACAGAATAACTTACGTGTCGAAGACGGATTTTGTATATTTGTCTCGACTTTTATGCATGGGATCAAACCAATAGACTAGGTTACGGTGAGGATATATAACACACAAACTCCAGTGGTAACTATAACAACATGTACAGATTAAAATGAAGTTAGATGGCAAAGCAATTATTTATTAAACATCTTAAATTGACAAAATGAAAATACGAACTGTTGAATAATGGGTGCTAGATAACAACGAAGTTTGGTCTCTCCCATTGCGTAGCCCATATAGTGAGTCCTATGCGCCACAGTATTGGTATCCCCTTTCGTATTCACAGGGCATAAGAATCCATACTAATCACGTCTTTCCATGCTTGTGCAAAGGCTGTGGAAGATGCTATAATAGAGTTAAAATAAGGAATGAATTATTGAATGTATGAAATTAAAAAACCACTAAATGAATTTTATGGGAAAATTGAAAGAAAATTGACCGAATTGCAAATGTCACCCAGCCTGCATCTATCTCCTCTAACCTGGTAAACTGCTTGAGATCTGTATTGTCAATCGTGTAGGGATACTCCAATGTAAGGCCCACAATCCCTTGAGGCATCTTCAAGTCAACCTGTTTAATGCCCTTGTAGATCTATTGCAGCCGTGCTAAGTAGGGCCATTTCTTTGCATCTTCATCATCTTTTTAGAACATCAAAAAACAAATTGTTATTAGGATGCCAACAAATTTTCAGTAATAATAAGGTAATGCCTACCATTGGAGGTGTTGCCTCTGAACCAATAAGATTTTGAGGCCAAAGGATGAAAGATCCTATCGCCTGACCTAACGTGCCAACCTCTGGATCAAGAACAGGGATGGTTGTACCTTCTTCCCCCTTTCTAATACTCGTCACATTCACCCTACGAAAATCCTGCAAAATTTGCTGATAATGGTGGGTGGTAGCACATGTGTGAACGAGAGCATCAGCAATAACATGCAACAATGGATCCTCCAAATAGAGGGTGGAAGGGTCTCCCGACGCTGGGTGGGAGAAGGGTCGCCAAATGGTTCCTCTAAAGGGTTGTAACTTCCTTTGGTGCTATTGAAGGCCAGGGATTCCTGAGTTCTATGCTCGTCCCTTGCCCTTTACGCTTCGAACATCTTTGCCATTTCAATTTGAAGCTTTGGCAATAACCCTTATCGGAGCTTGTCGTAAAGGTTGGCTTCAAGCTCTCGTTCAAGGTCCTCTCGAATCTTGGCCACAAGGTCCCTACTAGGTCCAGCTTGTGATGAATAACGTGAGTCTCGTCCAAAATACCTCGCGGCACTAACTCCCTGTGTCTCTCCTCGAACACGACCAAGGCCATCTGCCTTCCCAATAGCCATTGACAAGATGTCTATCTGTCTACTTGGATTGAATGAACCTTGGCTACTATGATCTTTCAGTTCAACCGGTAGCATATAGTTTATCGTAAATGTATCCAAACCACTCTCAATATGCAAAAAATTAGGTACTTATGGTATAACTACTTACAATCCTCGCAGCAACCTCAACAACAACCGGATTTATGTACTTCTCACCCTTAATCCTCCCTGCTTTCCATTTTTTGTGACGTGGAGGAGGTGCCGGGGCCTGGATAACAACGCTAGGATCAGATTCCGCTGCTTGCTCCATTTTCTGTAACTCTTCTTGCATCATTTGCCGCTCAAGCTTTCGACATCCTCCACGAGATATGTAATGTTGATATTTATTTTCTGCTTACCTCTGTGCATTTGCTGCACTTAATGCCTATGAATGAAAAACAACAAAAAATAAATCAACGTTATCAAGTATATGAAAATTAAAAGCTCTATATTATGATGACAAAAATCTTACCAACAACTGAGGATCTGCCCGTGATGCCGCAAACAACCTCCAGTCCTCTGGAGACAAATACGAATAATGTTGACATGGCCCCTCACCCCTCTGGGCCCCTCGAATGTACCTTGCTGTTAGGTTGTCCTTGAAACCTTTCAATCATATCCGAACCTCACCTATCTAGTGCCTGTACATCTCCCTGGTATCTGGGACATCGTATGTTTGCTGCAAGGTAAAACATAAGATAATTATATTTGAAACATTAGGAATAAAGCTACAATTATCATAGATGTATCAAAACTTATATACCAAAAGTTGCTACCAAATCATGTCTTTCATTTTTGGGGGAACCAATCTCTAATTATCGTAGGTAATACGCACTTTGCTTCAACCCAAAAACCCTACGTAGCTAATGAAATGGTCTTCCTCAGGACCAATTGGATTCCGATTGTCATCGAAGTCTATATGCAGCCTCTATTGTTGATGTTCATAACGTGCAACCAATGCTCCCATCTTTGTATAGCCTCTAACCCTCTTTCTTTACAACGGGTTCATCTCTAGACCTTCATCATCGCTAGGGCTTTCATCATCTCTACGCCTTTTGTCATTCCCAACCCTTTGATTTAAGTCACTAGAGTTGTCCATATTCCTGTTAACATAAAAGGCATTGTCAGATACGTAAATAAATTGCAATAAAAATAAAATAAACTAAGCAGGAGTAAAACAAAAAAAACACACAGTTCTCTTTTATAAAATAAGGTCTTACTCTATATTGTTTCCCATATTCCTTCACCATGGTCATTTCTTACAGCATATTCGTCATCATTTACCAATTCTACTTCATTTGTTCGAGGTGGAGTTGTTGTGAAAGGTGGTGTGTCATCAAGCTTGAAGGTCGGATCACCATACTTCTGTTTTTTACTTTTAAGGACAACATACATGTTTTTACTTGCAAGATCAGTGACATAAAACACTTGTTTTGCTTGGCTTGCTAAAATGAAGGGCTCATCTCTATAGCCAACTCTACGAAGATTGACAGAAGCAAATCCAAATTGTTTATCTATTACCAAAGCATTATTGCTAACCCACTTACATTTGAATAAAGCAACTTTGAACTTGTTGTATGTAATCTCCCATATTTCTTCTATAACTCCTTAATAGGCCATAAATGCTAATATGGAGTTTTTATCTCTCGAACTGGAAAAGTGCATAGCTTCAGCTTCTACCATGACCGCACTATTTTGTATGGTACTTCTGTCATCTTGCTCTTTCGTATAGAAAGAATAGCCATTTATATCATAACCAGTCCAAGTAATGTCCTTAAACGAAGGCCCCCAAACTAGCCACTCGATTGTCTCAAACACACTGGTCTCATGCGTAACCTTTTCCTCAAACCCCTCTATAAATGTCTTATTTTACTCAATAGCAATCTGCATGTCATTTTTCCTTGGATTCTTGTTCTTTAAAGTCTTTCTGTGTTCATCTATGTAAGGTTGAACTTCTTCCATATTATTCAGGATATACAAGTGGGCTTGCAACACCTCTTCAAGAGGAACATTCTTCACTTTCAGTCCTCATGTTCCCTTATTTCTCCCCTCTTCATGCTGAGATTGTTCCTTCTTCCCTAACATATAATCTTTGAAAAACTCCATAGCCTCCTCAACTACATATCTTTCTACTATTGAGGTTCTGGTTGATAAGGATTTTTAGAATACCCTTTTAAGATCTTCATGTATCGCTCGAAAGGGTATATCCATCTCAGGTAAACTGGACTGCAGAGCCTTACCTCCCTTATCAAATGAACTATTAAATGCACCCAAGCACGGAAGCACACTCGTGCCAATGTTTTGTCGAGAGCAACAATAAAAGCAAGAAATACTCGCTACACTCGAGCACAAAAAGGAATACTCGAGTGATAGCCAAATGCTCACTCAAGTACTAGAAAGTGAGGTGCAAAAAGTGTTAACCCGAGAGCACAAGGACTTCCATAGAAGAGGAGCACTCAAGCACAGATCCTCACACTCGAGTGAAGGTTGAATACCCGTGAGTGTTAAGACACACTCTTGCACTTTAATCGTGAGTGACAACCCGAGACGAGAGTTCCTGGTGTCAAATACACTTACACCCAAGTGAGAGGAAGCTCACTTGAGTAGGAACCTACCACACTCACAGGTGAGACAACACTCTTGCCAAAAGTGTAGTTGAAAACTAAAGGGAAACAAGAAATCACATTGCATCACTCGAGTGATGCATATCAGAAACCAAAAAACACAGAAAAACTGACAACACTTTCCAAGATTTACCAATGTGTTTCCAATGAACCCAAAACCTCAACCAAAGCTACTCCCATACAAAATTGCTCAAGGAATCCAATCGAAATGTCAAAACTACCAAATTCTTACTCCATTATCATGCTTTGGTTTTGGGCAACACTAAACACCAAAATTCTAAAATCACCAAACTTCATCATTCAATCCCAAATCCCTTTCTATCTATCCACATAAATTCCAAACATACCAATTCCATACCAACAACATGCCAAATACACAATGACTCTTATGTTTGAAATTTAGCCAAAAATTCCAGAAATTCAAAGCTAAACCATTTGGTACAAAACATAACTAGAAAGATTAGTTTCCCTTACCTCTTCAACTTTTCTAAAGTAGTTTCTTGATTCTTCAAACTTCAAAATTCCTTAAGAGCTCAAATCAACAAAAATGAACAATCTATAACCATAGAAATGAAGCTCTTAACTCAAGGAACAACTTTAAAGAAGAGAATTTGAGCAATGGAGGTCATCTTCTTACTTTTTTCTCAAGCTTTTCTTCTTCCTTCTTGGGGCAACAATGGCTGGTGAGAGAGAGAGAGAGAATAAGAGAGAGATGGGCTTGAAGAAGAAGGAAAATGATCACACACACACTCCCATGCCTTGCTTCAGCCGAAAAGGTGGGAGGGAAGAGAGAGAAAAGTATTTTAAAATACTTATTTGACTTTCTTACATGCACTCTCTCTCATCCAACCAACTTGCCACATGTACAAATTCCATTGGTTCTTATAAAATAAGTGACCACTTAGTTACTTTAATTATTCCATTAGCCATTCAATTACCCTTCTCATTTTTCTCTTAGCTAGTAATTAATTTCCCCATTAATCACTAACTATTCGCCCAATAATTCCATTCTTTCAATTTTTCCACGGATTATGGCATATTAATTAAAATTGCCACATAACACATAATAAATTCAGCTTAAATTCATAATTTATTCACAATAATTCTCATTAGCCCTTAATCAAAATTTTGGGGCATTACATCAAGTTCGACACAAATTCGGGCATACCTTCCTCTCTCTTTTTTGCTGGGAGTAAATTGACATGGCATTTTATTCATCCACCAAGCTTTATAGTGCAGCAAGCAAATCTGAATTTCCACTAATGATGGCTACCGCTCATCATCAAAGAAATCAATCAAGATAATCGAATATACCAATGCAACTAGAATCATTACCATGACTAAATTTACTTGAATTTAGAGAACAAAATTCATCAACTAAATCCATATAACAGTTTCGGAGGTAATTCGATCCAGCTATTATTCGATGCACTACAACACTAAAGTCCATAATCAAATCTGCTTCAAAACTATACAACTCGCATAATCTCAAGAGAACATAATCGATTAGGAATACAAATCTTAGTGAGCTCCGATTTCAGCACATGGATTTGGGTTCAGCATTGCTTCTAGGAAGAATCACAGTATTTAGCTACTCATGATGAGAACGGACTCTATCGATCCTCAGCTGAGCTTCTACCATGGTAGCTGATTGAAGAAATTGGAGAATCAGAAAATGGCAATCGATGATTATCCGTTCTCCAGATCTAGATCTACCCCAAGTCTTCCTCTTTTGTTTTGTTTTTCTATTCCCTTTCTCTTCAGTCCAAATCCCCTAATTCATTTCCCAGAATTTTTCCTCACTGTCTCCCACGAACTCTCTGTGACATCAAGTAAAAATAAATTGGCATTAGAGAAAATTGCAGTTTAGCTCAAAAGGTTTCCTATGTTCTGCACTTAAGTCCCTTTTCTAACTGGTTGCATAATTCTAAAACTTTACCAATTAGTCCTTCCTTCTTCTTTCAGCAACTTTTTATCTTATTTTCCTTCAAGCTTCCTATAAGGCAATTCACATCAATACAATATCATTCTTCCCTTATCAATACTTAAGAGAAACTACAAAATATACCACTTGAGCTATTCTTAATCATCCATTTCATAAAATCAATATCAGTGATAATTCTTCATTATAAATGAATTTCAAGCACACTATTATCACTAAAACCTCCTAAAAATCTATGAAAATATGTGGTAAATTTAGGACTTATTAGTTGAAGACTGAGCAGATGGTGTAAGTATATCTATTTTTATTGTTCTCCCAATCCTATTTCCCAATCGTGTAATGAACTCTGCATTGTAGCACTACATAGGTATGTTAGGAACTATGACCCAAGTGACTATCCTTTTATGGGGATTATTGAAAGGGTCAAAATTTGGGGTCCATTTCTGGATAAGAATGGTATGATGTTGGACCACCCAAGGCTCTTCATAAAGCACTCTCTGGTATAGATGCGTCCAACCTTCTTTGTGGAGAAATTGGACGATGAAGTAATTGTTTGGTAAATCTACTAGATCAAAATCCTAAGTATGCCATAGACGACATAAATAGGTTTTCAGAGTATACACATTATATCTCTTACCTAGGACAGTGATAATGAGAGAGGTGTTCCAAGGCTTACACCAATCACTATACTCATTAGCTGAAACTGGGACAACAGGGTGGTGTTGCATAAGGAGTCGAATTTCCTCAGTGAGTTCTGGCATCTCCCACTCTTTGTTGATAATATCTGAAAATAACCGCTTTCTTCTATATTGCTACTTCCATTAGCTATCCCATTGAAACCAAGTAGAAATGCTTTATAGGATATCGGTGATGCATTAGACTGACCTTGTATATGAATCACAAGGGTGTATTTGAATGCTCCATATATATAGATGATTTGTAGTGTCCGTTGGAAGCAATTTCAAACTTGTCCGTTAAAGTCGTGCAGCAACGGTTGACTATTCTTCGTATTTGAAAACTATCTGTTGGCGGTAGGTAGCGTTAGGTGAACGTTCGGACTTTTATTTGAATTCTCAAATCTGTTATACTCTTTCATTGTTTCTCTGTAAATGTACATATAATACTAATACAATGAAGAGTTAATCATATAGATAACAAATCAAGAGACATTAGATGAAAATATAATTTCTGAACTGCCTGACTCGAGTGGCTACTCGAGTGATCAAGTTTGTTACTCGAGTGGTCCCTTGAGTAAACATGTCAAAAATATGGCAGTGAGCAAATCAACATTTTGCATCAAGACTTACTCGGGTAAGACATGGAGTGATATATTACAAACCTTGAAAATACCTGATTACTCAAGTGGCTACTCGAGTGGCCATGTCTTTACCTTCATATATTACTCGGGTGATCACTGTGGTAAACTGCTTACTTGAGTGGCTACTCAAGTAGGCTTCATTTGACTTCACACCTTACTTGAGTGATCCCTCGAGTGGCTTTTAAATAACCTGGCAGATTACTCGATTACTCCCTTAAGTAATGGCATCAAATTCTTGGCTAAGAGTTTACTATCTGGTTACTCGAGTGGCACTTCAAATAACTTTACAGATTACTCTGGTTGTCCCTCGAGTAATGCTATTTTCTTATTGGTTACTTGAGTGGCTACTCGAGTGATATGCTGCATTTCTTGGCTGAGAGTCACTAGAAGATTTTTGACCTGGTTACTCGAGTAGCTACTTGAGTAATGCCTGTGAAAATCTTGTTACTCGAGTAATAGTCTATATAACTTTGCAGATTACCCGAGTAGTCTGTTGAGTAATTTTGTTCAAAATTTTGCAGTGCCTCACTGGATGAAATTATGTTTGCTTACTCGAGTGGCTACTCGAGTAATGGCTTCTATTACCCGAGTGGCTACTCGAGTAAGCCTTCTTAAACATTGTTGATTACTTTCAGTGGTGACTCCAAGTGATGCTATGCTACTTTGTTCAAATCTATTTGTTTGTTATCAAATCCTTTCATATTATTGATCCAATCTTTATTATCATCCAAACATATGGGATCTAACAATAATTTGGTCCCCAACAGGTGTCCCTCATGATGACCCCATGATTGTTAGGTTTTGTAAATGGCGATGGTTTTTTTCTTAATAATCGTTAGATATTTGAAATAGTATTAAAAAGTGATGAGTTTTACATTATAACTGTTACTTATTTTATTTTTTTTAATAATTTTTGAGGTTGATTATGCAACCCCATAATACAAACAAAAATTAAAAAAATGAAAATGAGAGTGTGAATAAAAAAATAAAAAATAAAAAATTGTGAGGATGAAGGATCTACTATATCATCAGATTCATCATTCTCTAGTAATTTGTCCACCTTCTCGATCAGAGAACGAACGAGACAGGTCAGTTTCTTTAAGCACTTGTCCATGCGTCCTTACTTTCCCATGTAATCATGGACCTTATGTTGGATGTTATAGTTGGCATGGATTATCCCTTCAATGCTTGTCGATGGATGACAATCATCTTTTTGTTTTACCCCATGGAGATCAAAAGATGATGAACTAGAAGATCTCTTGCATTTGTCCATAATATCAATGAAGAACAAAAGTCACAAGTTGGATATGAGAAGTTGGAATGAAAGTCGATGGACAAATGGAGTTCATTTTTTGGACATTTAAATAGAAAGGGTTTCATGAATTATCTTACTGCGAATGCGTTCTTTTGTATTATATTAAGATAATTTCTTGTTAATTAAATAAAACGGGAATGGAAAGGATTTCACAAGTTGTCCAGCATAACATGTACTTTGGAATGGAAAGGGTTATGTTATATAGCCAAATGTATCTTTATAAATTGCCACGAGTCTTGTAAAATGCTTAAATTAGCAACAGTTATTTACTAATAGCCGTGAATTGAATTTTTTTTAAAATATTTGTGGACTACATTGCCCTAACGATTAATTTTTTTAATATTCAAAAAATAAAAAAACAATAATGGTTTTTAGTCATCACCACTACTGATGTCCTCCTCCTCTTGCCTCCCCCCCTCTCAGTACTTTATCAACGTCCAAGGAAGGAGATGAAAGGTTTGACTAGAAGTGATCCTATACAACCTAATTGTGATGAAGGATGAGGTCCAACTTTCTATTCAGACTGTGGGCGTATCTACCGAGGCACCTTGCGGAGCTGTCAAGGCTGGCCAACGTCTATAGCAAAGCTTCCATTTGATGAGGAGGAGGAGGAAGGGGAGGAGCTTGTGGAGGTGGTGGAGGAGGCGGTGGTAGAGGAGGCGGGTGAGCATGTGGAGGAGGAGGAGGATGAATGAAAAGAGCTCTCTGGCGTCTGACCATGATGAGAGAGAGAAGGAAGAGGTTATGAAAATGTGCTGTTTAAAAAAGTACTAAGAACAAAAGAAATAAGTATGTATAAATAGAGTTGAATAATTTTCTCTAAAGTATTTAATTAAGGAGAATTGGTATTTGGTGTCAAATCGAACGAGGTTTTTAAAATATGCTTTTTAGATTTGTTCTTTACATGATGGTTGTATATTATGAAATGTCTTTGTAGCGCTCAAAATTTGGAAAACATGGAACTGTCATCAAAATTTTAAAATAGGATAATTGGAAACCTTTTTTTGAAAAAAGAAAACTAGATAGAGTTTGAGAGTCAATTATATATGGGGAAGGTGTTAGGCCCTGTACAACACCCATTCATAAGTACGGAGTCAATTATTTAAAAATGAATATGGCCTTTAATTTTATTATAAACACCCAAATAAAAAAGAATATTTACAAAAATAAATAAAATGAAAACTAAAGAAAAAAGGAACATTTATTTACAAAAAAATAAGGAAAAATGTATTCATCTACAAAATCGAACTTGACCTAGGAAGAGGACTTAGGGCCTACGTACCTTTTAGAGGGATCAAAGCCCACGTAGTTCAGGATAGAAATATGTGTCACTTTATTTGTGTTTATTAAGAAAAAAGTTCCTTTAATTTATTTGAGAAAATGATTTTTTATTTGTTTCGTATTTTTTATTTTATGAAAGCAACTCTTTTATTTTTTTTATTGAATAAGAGAAAGGTTTTTGGAAGGCTCTTGGACTAAACTTCTTGAGAAGATTCTCATAACCTCATATGGAAGAATAATTGATTTTTGCCTAAGGAGTTTCTAAAAACCTCACATGATAGAAATCCCTTTTAAAATCAATTTTATTTATTTTGATAAAAAGAGAAGCTTTCTTCTTTTTTATTTTCATTTATGAAAATGGGTCACAATCATTTTTTTTCCTTTTTATAAAGAAAACTTAGGTTAGAGGGAGAGATGAAAATAACATATAGGTAATACACATCCAAACAATGAAAAAAAGTGGTCGAAGCAAACCATCACATGTCAAGTCAATGAATGAAATATGTGTACCTTCTTCGTGGTCCAAGTAACACAAAAATATCATTGGGCATATATCCTTACAATATCAACAAGAAAAGAGCAGCATAAATATTGTTGGGGTGGTGGAGTGAAAGAAATGAAAAGAAAGAGGGATGAGTGGTACAATCACATGAAACTAAAAAGATTGAATAGAAAACATAAAGAAAAGGGAAAAAAAAGAATAGAGAGGAAAGATATAAGGAGAAAAAGAAGGAAAAAGCAAAACAAGATAAAATAATTCAAATCATATTGGATTGCACCCTCTAGCAATTAATGTTGTAGCTCACAAAGGTGACAACAATCACAAGAGCATGTGCTTTCTTTGGGTATAAAGACAAACAATAAAAAGAGAAGACAGAGAGAAAATGAAGAATAATAAACAAACAAATGAATCCAAATTTCATATTGGATTCACCCTCTAGCCATTGATGCTTAAGCTTGCATATGTGATACTCATCACAAGAGTATAGGCTCCTTAGGTTTTTAAAAAAGATAAGAAAAGGAAGAGAGAAGAGAGAAGAGAGAAGGAAAATAAAAAACAATAAGAAAATGAATTAATCATCATCATGAAGAATTCCTCTCTCTAGCCATTGGTGTTAAAGCATCATATATGTAACAACAACTATAAGAGCATAGGCTTTCCTTGGGTATGAAAAAGAAGAAGTTTAAAAGATGAGCATAATCAATAATCCACTCTTATTTTCAGACACCTCTAATCATTCTTTACCTCTTTTCTCTCCCTATTTTATTGTGTCTTTGCTTTCTCAATTTTTTTTTGGTGCATTGCTTCAACCCTTACTCCCCTATTTATAGTCTCAAGGTAGGGTTTTCTTCATAAATGCTCCTTCTTTTTTCAATTTTCAATTTTTATTATTTTTTTTTGGTATTTATGTTAATAAAACTACCTAACTTGACCCAATCACTATCAATGAGAGATTTTTTTTAATTTTCATTTTTTTTTTATTTTTGTATTGTCTATTAATAAAATTTCCTAACTTGACCTAATCACCATCAATGAGAGATTTTTTTTATTTTTTTTATTTTTCCCACAATTAATTTCCTAATTTAAACCTATCAACATAAATGAGAGATATTTTTTTTTATTTTCATTATTTATTTATTTTTTTATATTTCCTTACAAGCAATTTCCTAATTTAAACCTATCAACATGAATGAGAGATATTTTTTATATTTTTTTTAATTTCTAATTTTTCCTCCACAATGACTTTACACTAAATTTCCTAATCTGAATATCAGATAACATCAATGAGATAAATTATTTTGAAATTTATTTTCATTTACTACAAAACACCAAAAGCAAGACAATCACCAGTAATGACAATCATTTTTTAAATTTCAATTACAATCCAATCACCATCATGTCATTTCCTTTTTAATTTAGATGTGTTAGGATTAAGGATGATTTTTTCTTGTTTCACTTTTTTTATTATTTTTGAGTGGGGCCTGGGCAAAATAGAATGTTTATAGTCATTTTTGTCATTTATACTTTACAATCAATAGATATAACCGTTATATTTGTCTTTTCACTGATATAAGGTTAGAAGACAAATCATTTGTAAGTGTTAAATGACAATTGTGTTTTAAGAACTATCATTTTTGTAACTAAATAAATGACAGTTATTAATTACGACCATTATTTTTGTGTTTTCGCGAATTTTGTTTTGCAATACATGATGATGCGTGTGAATAACTATTACTTTAAAACATTATATATCCTTGTGTGGCTTCCGTCTCGACATACATAACGTTTATCAACTATAACCATTATATATTAAGCGTTATAAATATATAAATCTGTAGTAGTGATGAACAGACAAAGATTCTATATGATTCTATTTTTATAAATACTTTACGTTCCAGATTTTTGGAAATTGATGTGACTAAATGATTAAGGAAATAAGAAAATTGAAACCACTAGCGTCGTATGGATATTAGAGTTTCCTGCATGAACAAAACTAATCTCTAGCGTCTGGACATCGTGGTCACACACACACGCCACTTTGATTATTTATATTCAAGGCTAAAATAAGAGTTTACTTTTTCATTATTTTTTTTTTTGCCAACTACTTTTTCATTAATTTGTTAATTTTTTTTTTTGTTAAGTCTTTTAAGGAGAAGTAAAAATATTAATTACGATTATTTATAAAACAGGAAAGTGTTTTCATATAATGTAATGTTTATAAGTTTAAAAAAGGACAATCAGTGTGATATTTATATTTTTTGACCAAAGACAACCAGTAACATTAACTAAACTCAAGGGAAGGCAAGAAAATCTAGAATCGATATTTTATGATTTTATCACACTAGTTTTTAAATTATAAAAAATTCTGCAGGCCAAAAACAAATTATAAAAATTCATAGAAATAATTTTGACTTAAAATTTTAAACTGTAATTTTTTTTTCTACATTATCAAACTTTTTATTGTCAAATACTCAAATACTTAAAAATATCTAATTTTAGTCATAATCTTTCTTCATTACATAGAACACCTCAGCTCAACCTCTTTTTGGTACAATAATTAATGTTGATATTAATGAAAGCACAAAATTATGGGAAAATGAGTCTTTTGCTCCCAATAGTTTTAACTTTATTGTAATTTAATTCATACACTTTAACTCAGTGCAACTTAATCCTTATAGTTTTAACTCGTTTTGCAACTCAGTCCTTTTATTTTTATCCATTTTATAATTTAGTCTCTAGTCTTTATTATATATATGATTTTATTTTATAGAATATAGGGACTAAATTATAAAAATGGTTAAAATTATAAGGACAGAGTTAGAATCAAGTCATAACTATAAAGATTGAGTTACACCAAGTTAAAGAATAGGAACTAAATTATATAATTGAGTTAAAATTATAAGAGCTAAAAGATTAATTTTCGTTTAATGCGTTGTTTGCAATGCGTGATGGGTTCATTGTGAAATAGGGTTTGGTTTACTGTCGATGTCTAAAAAACCGGAAGAAAAGAAATTCAATGTGAAGAAGGTGGTGGGGACTACTTACTGTTAACATTTAAATTTATTACATACGTACCCTTGAAAACCACCTCAATTTTCCTATATAAAGGGTTAGGACTTATAAGACATCCTTGTGCATGAAATAGGGTTTTATTATATATCTCTATATCATCAAAATATAACCAAGAGAGATGTCCCACTTTAGGCAGGTTGAAGCAGATGCTGACCTTAAAGCTTCTGCTGAGCAGTTTCATGAAATCTTCTGCAGCAATCCTCATCACATATTGCCAATATCACTCCCACAAAAATGAAGAGTGTGACTAAGCTTCAAGGTGATTGGGGAAAAGTTGGCTCTATCATTGTCTGAAACTATCTTCATGGTATGCTAAATTTTAGTGTCGAAGCACTGAAGTTTTTTCTGTTCATCACTTCCAGATTCTAAATACTACAAAAAAAAAAATTAGTGGATTAGGGACTGAATATTATTATGATTCCGTTGTCAAATAAACTGTCACTTAATAATTTGCAACTGAATTCTGTCACTAATTAATTATTTTTTGTTATATATATTGAAAAGCCATGTACATCCGAACCTCAACACCTAACTCTGGGGGAAAATCAGATTTAATAATTGAGCAATTTGTCTTTACAATGTACATAGACCCTTATTTATACTACGTACGCAACCTTCTATATATTGGGCCTGTTGTAGTCTACATTCTACTAACTCTAAGAGTCTGTTTGGTTTGAGGCGAGGAGAGGGGAGGGATTTTGCTTCACTCCCCTTGATTGGGATGGAAGACCAAAAATTTAGGAGGGGAGGGGAAATTTTTTGCAATTTTCCCCTCCCTCCCCTCAAAACCTCCCCCCCCCCCCCCCCTCCAAAAAAAATTGGGGAGATTTGGAAACATTTTACCAAGCCTTAACCACTTTGCCCATGCTTTATTTTTCAATATCTCCAAACTGTCTTAACCTCTTTTCTCCTCCCTAACGTTGCTCTCTCACTCCAAGCCAAAATAATATTTATAAATATTATGATACATATTGAAAGTATAATAATTATTACTATTAGATATGTTATAAATATAATATGTATGTGTATATGGATATTGATATCCCCCGTTATTTCCTAGTGTCCCTCCATTATCTCTTATAATTATGGAATCATTTTAATTGTAGATTGGAGATCATATGTCTTGTTATTTTATAACAGGATATATTATTATATACAAGCTTCAAATTATGTATTAAAAGCATATTGAAATAATCCCTTTTAGTCGTATTGAGGTTATCAAGAATAAAACTGAATTAATGCAATATAGTACATAACTCAGGTCATTTCACTTTGAAAAGCCGATTATAAACTAATTCGTAATAAACTAAGTAATTACAATGCAAATTTCATAAGGGTAAAATATGATTTATTGATTTTCAAAACTATGAATTAAATGTAATTAAAATAGCTATTTTTGGGTTTTTTGGAATAAAAGTGGAATGAAATGAAAATTAGTTTTGAATAGTGTGATAAAGCCTCCTAGAACAATGAATTTCATATATCATTTTCTTCATAAAATAATGGGAGTGTGCTAGTTTGACAAAAATGCTCAAAAGACCTTTTGAGCTAGCTTGAGTTAGATGAATTAAATCTCTCACATCGGGCAAAACTTAATCCCCCTAACCGAAACTCAATACAAAATAATAGCAATTGCAATCAAAGTCCCTCAAAATACCAAACCGCAAACACCATTGAGTCTAGTGCATTAATCAATGATTATTCTCAAACATAGAAAATAATCATTTCTTGAAATACTATTAAAAATCACTTTGTATGCAATTTATAAAACCACTAAGTTCTTTAAAATACCAAATCCCATCAACCGATGAGTCTAGCATCAAAAGAGAGAAACCCCTACTCTAGAAATGTTATTAAGCCCTCTTAGTGTGTGATTGTGAATTAATTAATGCAATTGGTTCCAAAGTAATCCAAAATCAACTAATATCCAAACAATACCATGCAAGATAATAGAAAATCAAGAGAATTACAATGAAATATATATATAATCACATTGATAAGCACAAAATTCAACATCAACTAATTAAAATTACAAATTGGTTTAAACAAAGGTTAAACCACAAATATTAGTCTTAACTATAAATTAAAACTCCTAAAACCAAGAAAATCATAAATATATAGTCAAACTAATAAACTAAAACTAAAACTCCCCTTTATATAGCTCCAAACGTCAAGACCCAATCCTTGCTCTAGGAGAAGATAAGCTCAGCTACTGCAGCTCATGAACAAAGCTTCACCAAACACATCCAAAATTCCAGACTTATAGAACATCAATTAAAGTGACCAATTAATATTGAACAAAGGAATGTTGGCGTTGAAATTAATATGAACCAAGAGTAGAGGATCACAGCTGTGTTGATATCGGAAATAGAGGGGCTACGGTCTGGGACAATGAAGGCTTGGAAGGATGAGACTCGCCAGAAATAATGCAAGATGAGGCAAGGACGGTGGTTGGGGAAGATCAGTACTATCGCCGACGATGGTGAACGGAGATGCTGACAGTGGAAAGGCGGTAGTGAAGGTAAGGTATATGGTGAAGAAACGACAGCTCCCCTGATCTCTCTTCACTTCTCTCTCACATCTCCGGCAGCTTTTCCCTTTTCCGACCCTCAGCCCACACCTCTCAGCTTCTCTGGTTTTCTCTGCTTCTAGCTCTCAGGTTCTCTGCTTTGCCTGAAAGACGAGCTCTGTTCACAGTGTTGCAGAACAGTAATAGCTCCGCGGCCGGCGACAGTGGTTTTTAAAGCGACAGTCACCGGCGACGGAGAAGGCGGTGCTTGGTAATGAAGATCAAAGAAGGAAGCTCTGGAGTTCTCTGTTGCGGCTGTGCTCTCGTTCGACTCTCTCAGCAATTGAATCTAAAACTGATTTTAAGAGTGACCTAAGGGCTGCAAAACGTAGAGTTTTGGTTAGACTGAACTGGCATTTTGTAATTTCAAAATACCAAACTGTCATTTTCTAAATTAAAACCCAAATTGCAATTTTCAGATTCAATCCAAATTTCCAAATATTTTCAAATGAAAACAATTTAACCAACATCAAATATTCTGAGAAAAATTAATAATTAAAAGTATTTATAATTTTATTGACAATTTTATCCTTTTTACTCCTAATTTAATCTATTTACTCTTAATCTCAATTTACCTCAAAAAAGATATTTTAGACTCAATAATTATGAAAAAATCCTCAATTAAGATATAAAAATATAAATAAAAATAGAGTTTTGTCACATTTTTAATCTATTTTGATTAGTTTAAAACAATTTAAACGAAATAAGGGCAAAATTATCTATATAAAAATATTTGCCGTCCCTTCTCCCTTAAACCAAACAAGGTAGTAAAATTAAAATCCCTCCCTCCCCAAACCAAACAGACCCTAGACTTCGAAATATACTAAATTAATTATAATAACAGAATAGCAATTATTATCAACAACGCTAGTTATCCTTTCTTTTCTTTTTTTATTACAAAGGAAACAGTACCTTACTCACTACCACTACCCTGAACCACGTGTAGATCCTTGTTAATGTGCCATGCAAGGCCAGGTTGAGCTGTTGAGAACACATGGAATCCACTATTAACCTGAAGTGCTTCCTTCGCTACCCAATTCGCAGCGGTGTTGCATCTCCGATCCACATAATTTAATTGCACTTCCCATGCTCTTTCCAACAACGAATGACTTTCACGAACGAGGTTGCTGTCGACATGCTCATCATTTACTCCATTGGTGCACAGCTCTATGGCTTCCGTCGAGTCCATCTCCAGGATTATCTTCCGGTACCCAAGATCCCATGCTAGCTTTAAACCATGGAGGCCACCCCATAACTCTGCACAGAGGGCATCGCCATCGTCAAGCCGACAGAGGAATCCTTTAATTAAATGACCGGTCTCAGATCGTAACAGGCCGCCACACGCCGATGCATTCCTAGACACAGAGAAGGCGCCATCCGTGTTGCATTTTACCCAACCTGTGTCTGGAGTCTTCCAGTGAGGGGATGATGTTTGCCCAGCTCCATTTACCTTGACTCCTTGAAGTCTCATCCGTGCTTCTAGCATGCAAGCAATCATACCTCTGGCGCTTAGCAGAATGGACTCATTAGAGGTTGCTTTTTCCTCAAACACCAGTAGGTTGCGACGACGCCATAGCCACCAGTTAAGTATAATGAACAGAGCACCCTAGTCAGTCTCGTCATGGCCCCTCTGAATGCAATTTTGCCAGAACCAGTCATCAAAGTCCGCAGTGAAAAATCTGCGCCACTTGGAATGGGGAATCACCTGTTTCCAGAAGTCTCTCGTCTGAGTGCAGTCTCGAAGCACATGAAGCATAGATTCATTTTCGTTATGGCATATCGGACATAGCACATCTGCACCATTACCTCTTCGAAGACGGTTTTCGTTCGTGAGCAACCGTTTCCTCGCTGCCAGCCATGCAAATGAACGACAGCGTTGTGGGATCTTGAGCTTCCATAGTTTCTCCCATGGTCGGTCACTTTGAGGAAGTTCGTTAGATAATTTCTCATAAGCTGATTTAACCGTAGAGCACCCCGACTTCTCCCATCTCCAACGCACGTCAGTACCGTTATTGATTTGCTCTAAGCCATCATGGACCGTGTCCCATATCTTCTTAATACCATTCCAAACATTTGATGCTGGCCTCTTAGAATCAAGCTTTGGAAGTAGATCACTTCCACATCGGTACTTATCTCGAACCACTTTCACCCAAAGCGCATCCCTGTTCTTAACCAAGTTCCATCCGAGCTTTATAAGGAGAGCATGATTCTGGTATTTAGCATGACGCAGGCCCAGACCCCCGTGTTTCTTAGCTTGGCATGTCTTGTCCCATGCAACCAAAGGGATTCTGCGTTGTGCATCTGAGTGCCCCCAGAGAAAATTACGATTGCACCGATCCAGATTCTCCTGTACTGCTGAGGGGAGTAAGGAGGTTTGCATGATATAGGTGGGCATAGCTGTTGATACAGAGGAGATGAGTGTAGATCTACCTGCAAGAGACAGAGTATTACTATGCCATTTGGATAACCGAGACTTCACTTTTTCAACCACCATTTGGAAGGATTCTCGGGAAGCTCTTTTATGGTGCAATGTGACTCCAAGATACTTCCCCAAGTCCCCTGTAAGCCCGAAGCCCAAGCACTCACTAATCTCTAGTTGCCTGTTATGATTTACATTCTGGGAGAAAAATACACGGGTCTTGGTAGTGCTAACCTTGAGACCAGAACTTTCGCAGAAAATATTCAAGCAATTTTTAATCATTGAGGCTTGAGAAACAGAAGCCTCTGAAAATAGTAAGATATCATCTGCAAAGAAAAGATGGGATATTGGAGGCCCATTCCTTGTAAGTCTAATGGGGAGCCAGTCATTCTTCTCAACTCGTTCTTGGATTAGATGGCCTAATTTTTCCATGCATATAACGAAAAGATAGGGAGATATATAGTGGGTCCCCTTGCCAAACTCCCCTCGAGGCCTTAAAAACGTCTGCCTTGGCGCCATTCCAAAGGAGTTGGAAATGAGAAGTACTTAAGGAAGCCTTAACCACCTCAACCAGCTTAGAGGGGAAGTTCAGATCTTCAAGGCACCGGAGCAAAAAACGCCAATTTACTCTATCATACGCCTTTTCTAGATCTATTTTAATTGCCATGAAACTTTTCTTCCCTTTCATAGATCTCATAGAGTGAATAACCTCTTGAGCCACAATAATATTGTCAGAACTTTACCTTCCCCTTATAAAGCTGCACTGGTTTGGGGCAATGATCTTTGGCATAATTGCTCTCAACCTGTTTGTGATCACCTTCGTAATAGTTTTATAAATAACATTGCAAAGGCTAATAGGACGCAGATCTTTGAAGCTCTCCGGAGGATCCTTTTTTGGAATGAGAACAACTAGCGTGCCATTTATGTCACCTATTTCCCGCGGGTTCTGGAATAGATATTTCACATATTTGATCACTGTGGTGCCTACAGTATCCCATTGATGTTGGTAGAAGAGGGCATTTAGCCCATCTGGCCCTGGCGCTTTGAGGGGGCCCATATGGAACATGGCATCCTTGATTTCATTATCAGTAACATCACAGGCGAGCATTCTCCAATCATTATTATCAATAGATGGAAAGGAAATAGAACAGTGGAACGCATTTCTTACCGGGGAGTCTTCAGTAAACAGCTCGGCAAAGAAGGAAGTAGCCCGTTGCTTGATGACCTCCGTGTCATAACACCACTCACTACCGTCAAGTTGTATCGCTTCAATCCTGTTCATCTTCCGTCGGCCATTTGCATAGGAATGGAAGAGCTTGGTGTTGCGATCCCCATATAGATTCCAGTCAACCCTTGCCTTCTGTGCCCATAGAAGGGATTCTTGAATAAGGATGTTCTCCAGTTCTTGCCAGAGGTCCCATTGAAGTTGCTCGTAAAAATCACGTTCATACCCTCTGCTGAGTGCTTTTGTTACACCATCCAGACGACGCATAATCTTGTGCTTCCGTCCCTCAATATGGCCAAACACACGCTGGTTCCAAGTGACGCATGCGGACGTAAATTGAGAGACATTCTCGTTCCATGTAGTATTCGCCTTCCATGTTGCCTTAACAAAGTCGCTGAAGTTCTCGTGAAGAACCCATGGAGCTAAGAATCTGAAAGGCCGGGCCACTTGCTGCTTGTGTTCTCCAATATTAAGCCGCAGAAGAAGTGGGCGGTGGTCAGATTTAAGGAAAGGTAAATGCATTATCCGAGCATCAGGAAACCTATCCATCCAACTCACTGTTGCCAGGAAACGGTCCAGTCGAGCTTCGCATTGAGTTCTTTTCCATGTAAATTTTGGCCCTGTGTACCCCAAATCCTGTAGGAATAAGGTCTCAACCAAACAGCAAAAATCTCGGTCTGCTTTAGTTGTGTGTGCAGCGTTCGACTTCCTGTCAGAGTCAGAAAGGGTAGCATTAAAATCTCCTCCTACGAGCTATGGTACCTGGGTTGAGTTGTGGATATTTGTTATTTCCTCCCAAAGTGTGCGTCGGAGCATAATGTTCGGACTAGCATACACTACTGTAAGGGCCCACTGGCTATCTCTGTTAGTGGAAATCAAAAGATGGATGAATTGTCTGTGCTGAACCAGGACTTCCACCTTCTTAATAGTGCTAGCCCAAAGACACCATATTCCCCTGCTAAATCCTTCGGCGTCAATAAAAGTAAAATTTTGAAAGCCCAGTTTACCAATTTTCCTCTCCGTATTACTTTGTGACCGTGTTTCTAGTAAAGCCAAAAAGTCAAGACTATAGTGTTTCTTCAGTCCTTGTATCAGGCCAGGAAATGACTTCGAGCCTGTACCTCTAGAATTCCATATCATGTAATTCATGGGGAAACCACTGGGAGGGTCGGTGGTATAGTAGTGTCCTCCACCTGGACAATATCCTCAATAAGTGCCATGGCCTGTTCCATATCAACGGGGGTGTCCGAGTCATCCATCGTATCATTAGGCATCCTGTAGTTGCTTGGCATACTTTCCTCAATCCTTGAATTAAGTATGTCCGTTTGGTTGCATATAGGGCCTGCGACTAGTTCACGTGCATGGGAAGCCTCCATGACCGGGCCCACCTGCATGGGAATATTGTGTTGTGCCTCTTCTAAGCTTGCAAACGCATTTGTCAAGGTGGGTATGTTCGCCTCTCTTCTCGGGACGTCGCATCTCTTCGGAGTAGCTTTGATCAATGTCTTATTCTCCTTCCCACGTGGTCTTGTTCGGTCCACTTGTTTCCTTTTTATGCCTACTGGGACCCACTCGCCATTACATCTCATATCACTCTTAATTCCTTTCCCAGATTCTTTCATGATATTCGGAGCTGCTTCCTTCAAGATCCCGTCTTTCACGTTGCTCAATCCCTGATTCTTAGCCTCTGACTTTCCTAATTCTTTACCCTTCATCGTGTGCTGATTTTGAGTGATCATATCCTTCCCATATCCCTTGAATTCCGTATCCTTAACTCGTCTCCCAAAATCCCGCCGTACAATCATCTGTGGGCCCAGATGATTCTTCCTCGACTGCTCACCGCCGTGCGCCGTCATGCCCTGTGGCCGAACTCTGTCTTCATCCCTAACTATCTGCTCCGCTTGACCTTCTATTCTAGTGTCTATCCCTCCTGCCGATGCGCCACCACCCTCATGGTTAGAGCCCTCGCCTGGAACAATCAAAGGGCATTGGTGTCGTTCATGCCCGTACTTCCCACACTCAAAACAAACCTGGTGTAGTCCTTCATACACAATCTGCTTATCTTCGCCAAATGCTGTGAACGCCGGCAGCTACGGTTGTTGTAGATCAAGCTCAACACATATGCGCGCAAATTCACCCTTGTCATAGATGGATGTAGTCCGGTCCACCTTACTTGTCCTCCCAATCATATTCCCTATCATCCATAGCGATTCCACGTTATAATATTCCACAGGTAGTTTTGGTATGCGAACCCAAGCGGCGATTCTTCTTTGAGTCTCAGCTTTCCTAGGGTTAAAGTTCGGTCTCCAGCGTTGCACCATTAAGTAGTGATCCTCAATCATCCATGGGCCTTCCTGATATGCGTAGTCTCGGTCTTCCCGATTAGTGAATGATACTATGTAATAATCATTACTCAATGGCACAACCTTCAAAGGGTCTTTTGGCTTCCACATCCTCTTCACCCGATCAATCAACACAGCCTTCGGTACTGAATGTCCCAATAATTTAATAATGAGGGAATTCATCCATGGTTGGCACCATGCCGTATACTGTTCAGATGATACTTGGAGGACAGGGTATTTCCCTTTCACCTTGCTGCTCCTCCCATCCTCCTCCTCAGTACTGTCCTCTCCATCCTCTTGATCACCCATATTCGCATTCTTTTTTGCGAAGTAGTTCTTCCACCCATTGACTATATCCTCCTTTTCGTCGTATCTTATTAGGAAGCCCCCACACCCAGGAGCGAGCAGCTTTTCCTTGTAGGAGTGTGATATGGGTCGGCGCTCCAGTCCCACTCCTTCCTTCACCGCCGAACGACCATCTGCCATACTGTTTGACGTGCTCCCAAAGACGAACACCCCACTCTTCCCCGAAACCTTCCCCTCTCCTCCGCCTTTGTCACCAGCCCCCACCGTCCTACCATCGCCCTCTCTACTCTCACTCTCTCCTCCGCCGCCCTTCCTCGCTTTCGCCTTGATCTCGTGTACTCTTATCGCCTCTTATCACTCTCTTTCCTTTGCTAGTTATCCTTTCTTACATATATATATATATATATATATATATTAACGGTTGTTTCACGTAGATGGGAAGACCTAGTGTCCAAGACTGTGAATGAAGCCATAGAGGCAGAAAAGAACTCAATCACTTATAGGGTTACAGAAGGCGATATACTCGAACATCACAAGAGCTTCAAAATTACGATTGAAGCCACTCGAAAGGAAAAGGGAAGTGTGGCTCACTGGACTTTTGAATATGAAAAGCTTCATTCACAAATCACCGATCTTCACTCTCTGATGCAGCTTATATCTGAGATTAGCAGAGACATTGATTCACACTTGACTCAAGGACAAGGTCATAATGAGGAACAGTTACTTGGGAAGGTCGATGTTGATGTTCATGTAGGCAAAATCTGCAAAAAAAATAAGAAAATATTTGATTCGAGTCGGGTCCGAGGACACTGTCCTTGAGAGATATTCCGCAGCCCCCTCAGTAAATAGGAAGCGGCATCTCCCCAGGATTAAACGAACCCTTCTTGTTAGGATATAGGGCGACAGAACTGGTGGAAGATAAGGTAACCCAGTGAGAGATTACTGAGGCTTCTATTTCTCTCTTTCAAATGGTGTCACGGTTGGGTATTTATTAAAAAAATGAATCAATGCTTTGAAGTTGTGCCTCTTGAAGACTACACATCTTCAATTGGAAAGTCATAACTATCAGTTAAATTCATGAACCATGTTGATTCATGAACCAACACAAATCCCTTAATTCATAAGAATATGACTTCTCAAAACGCATATCTTCATTTAAACACATTCCATAATATTGGAGAGACTATTTCTTTGACACACCCATATGCAATATTTACAACAATCCCCCACATATGTCAAAGAAAACACACCATTTGCTGAGTTACACCCATGGATATAACCATTGTATCTAGTGGTCCTTTGGACTATGAACTAGACCTAGACCGATAACACATGATACACAGAGATGTCAGTGGTCCTATAGACTATGAACTCTCATCTCTTGGTGTGTATCAGAGGCATTAAAAGTCAGATTATATCCTAACATTTCCACTGTTAACAACAGTTTTGCGCGTTATGTTGGCCGTGCGCGTGCCTGGTGTATAATGAATACTCTAGAGATTTTGCCAAGATCTCATAGGAGCGGCCACACTCCACATTCATAGAGGTGATTTCATTTAACTTTGTGCCTGCACTATGCACACTGCCTCATTGAATTATGAAATCATTAAGAGCTTTGCTCAACCTACAATAATGCAGTCTAGCACATTCAAAGTATCATAGGAAAGGACATAAAATATTTGTGCTAGTCAGAGCTGACAAACGACTTGTTCTTACCCAGTGAACCTTCTTCATGGGATCACCAATCACAAAGGATGGGTTGCCATCGCTGTCAATTAGTAGTCGGCTTTAGTCCCATTCCTCTTGACATTTCAATAATTCTTTTCCTCCCAAGGGGTTTTGTTAACGGATTCGATAGGTCTATTATTCACCTCACCAAATCGATTGAGATAACTCTACCATAATTCTTAAGCGCTTATTTATATCATATCTCAAACGATTTTCACTTACATCATTGTTCTTTCTACAATGGCTATTACCATTTGACAATCATAGATCATCGACGCTAAGAGTCGGTTTCTTATGAAAATATTTGCTAAGAGGTTTTCAACATTCTTAGCACTTCACCCATTTCCAGAGTAATCGACTTTGACTCACATAATATTTTACTTTTATTACCACTGATGGTTAATAATAACCATTGGATTTTCACACATATATTGAATTTTAGTTACCATCCGTGCATATCAATACAACGGGAATCCACTATACATGATGTCATCATTTATGACATCCCTTAACTATTTCTTTCTCTTCAATTAGAGTTTATAAATGCTCAATCTCCACACATCATCTGCTATGTCACAGGATTAACATCTATCAGTGCTACAAATTCTCAACAATTTGTGCATACATTGATTGAGCTTTAGAGTAATCTCAAGTAGTATCATGAGGAATATTCACATAGTGGTTCTCAGAACCAATCTTCAGAAATATTTCTTATTTATGATCATAAAAGATCATTAACACCCTAAATCACATGTGATTCTCTCATGATTTCAAGAGCATGATATGATATATTTGACCATGCAAGTCATCCACATAAAAATTCAATATATGTTTACGGTATGCATATACCAAGATAAATACATATCCATAAATTATGAAAATTTAAAACACCTTTATCTAAACACTAGATAAATAATTAAATTTCCATATCACTACTGTAATGCTTATTTAAAGTTATATGCAAACTTTAATAATTCACATAGCAAGAAATGCTCTTCACAGCAAATAACAAAGCTTTCACTAAATAAATTTTAATCATTTGAAAAGCCAATGCCAATACTCAATGTTATATATATTTAATAATATTCTGTCCTTACACAGAATTTTCCACATTAATTTATAAATATTTAATTATTTTAAATACCAATATTTAATAACATTTACACGTATTTCAACATGTGAAACCAATGCTACAAATTCTCTTTAAAAATTTCAAACGATCAAATTACAAAAATCATCGAAATATAAACATAATTTGCAGCATTAAAAATCTATGATTTTCAAGATTCAAACTAATTGATATGGTATATCAAAATAAATCACACAACATGCAATTAATTATTTCTATTAATTAATCATGGTAAAAATCCTTCTAATAAATTAAATTGTGGCTAAGGCATTCACAAATATCACCAGATTTATTAAAATTTTATTTCAACTTCCAACTATTATCACGTTGAACACAACAAATCCCAAAATTTATTCAGCCATATTAATTTTAAAACAAAATCACAAGATTTTAGGAGAGATTATAGGAGATTAGCAATTATCAATCAAAGAATATCTTTATTAATGTTATACTCTCTACATAAACATAATAAATAATCATTTAGTCAATCACGAGATAATAGTCCACTGACGGTTTCAACTAAACAAATATGAATTTCTCAAACATGTTATCATCCTAAAAATTAGGAATCTATATGATTAAAATTAGGAATCTATATGATTTTTTTTTTTAATAAAGTCTCCAACTAAATAAATTCACCACTGTAAAATTCAACTCTTAACATAAATAATATCAAGATTTTAAACGGCATATCACATCTCCGCCATAAAATTGCACATAAATTATAGCAAATAGTCTTTTTTTTTTTAATGTATGCCAACTAATATTCTTGAAAATATTAAATAAATTTGGACACGTACCTGGAAAGATCTTTTATTATCGGATGTGTCCTTTGAGACTAATTCATAGATCCTCTTCTGGTCTGTGTACACGACGTCAAACAGTTGCATCGATCAAAGCTTTGAACCTTTATTCTTCTCTATCGTTTTCTCTGGAGGGCCATATGCAAATAGTTGCATCGCACCAATTAAAACATGGAAAGACAATCTTTCTTTCTTTTTTTATCAGAGTTGCATGCTTCTTTTCGACCTCTTGCCGTATTTGCAAGAATCATTATACCCTCAAAATCTCTTTAACATAGAGATTAAAAAAGTCTGGTTGAAGGAGAAATTGGATATTCATCCATTACAATACTGATCATGGTCTGCCTTGATCATAGGCTTATTTTAATATGCTTTCATCAGATACAGTAAGACCAATTCTCACTCCCTTCATTCTCAATTATCATCGGACCAACATATATATCTTTATATATATATATATATATATATATATATATTTTCCTTTTTCTAAGACAGCCATCTTTGCTTCGCCTATCATGAAGCACCTCCACAGTTGGATAATATACAACCATATTTTCTCATAATTCTTAGAAGAAAATTGAAGTCCAAGACCGAAAAAGTCAAAAACTCAAGTCTAAAGACTTCGATTTTGAAAACCCAAGACTGAGGTCTGGCGCTTTCCTTTGAGTTTTCACAGCGATTTAAGTGGGTATCACTAACAGGAAACATGACCAAATCTGTACGGGCGTTGATTTCACCAAGACATTGCCAAGGCCAGAAAATTTCATTTAACATTCGAAATTAAGGACGATATAATTGGTTCTTTAACAGTGGGAGACCTTTGATTCTGAACCTGAAACTTCCCAAGAAAATATAACACGTCTTCTTTTGTAAAAATCAAAATTCCAAACAATTTTCCCAATGAATGCACAATATGGTTAAGGGAAAACTCATTCACGCATCAGTTTGGCTTTAGCATCCTGTTTACATGCCAAGAAATCCCAAAAAATATAGAGACGGAAACCGTAGTGCGATAACTCAACATGAAACTATTTAACATAAAACCGGTAATGATTTTTTTTTTCCAAAGGAACTAATCAGAATGGTCCCCAGGGCCAAAACTTGATCGCAACGGAATAATTTCCAAACGGGAAGAATCAAATGTGAGAAAGTAGAGATTGGAATTCAAACTTATCTGATTTCTTTGTACTCAATCACATGAATAGGAGAACAGCCATCACGACTCAATATCAGTAAGAAATATCTCTTAAGTTTGTAGGCAAAATCTGCAAAAAAAAATAAGAAAACATTTGATTCGAGTCGTGTCCGAGGACACTGTCCTTAAGAGATATTCCGCAGCCCCCTCAGTAAATAGGAAGCGGCATCTCCCCAGAATTAAACGAACCCTTCCTATTAGGATACAGGGCGACAGAACTGGTGGAAGATAAGGTAACCCAGTAAGAGATTACTGAGGCTTCTATTTCTCTCTTTCAAATGATGTCACGATTGGGGTATTTATTAAAAAAATGAATCAATGTTTCGAAGTTGTGCCTCTTGAAGACTACACATCTTCAATTGGAAAGTCATAACTATCAGTTAAATTCATGAACCATGTTGATTCATGAACCAACACAAATCCCTTAATTCATAAGAATATGACTTCTCAAAACGCATCTCTTCATTTAAACACATTCCATAATATTGGAGAGACTATTTCTTTGACACACCCATATGCAATATTTACAACAGTTCACATTGATGCTTATGCAGATAAGTTTCATGAAATGTTGAGCAGCGACCTCACCTCATTTCCGATATCTCTCCTGCCAACATACAACGGGTTTCTGCAGACCCAAACTGGGCAAGCTCGGTTCTTTTATTACCTGGTATTATGTCCATGGTAAGTCCGACTCAACTACGTAGTTTATTCGCACGCGCGCACACACACACATATATATAGAGAGAGAGAGAGAGAGAGAGAGGTGAGGTATGCACTTTTTCTTCAGTACTTGTCTCAGGTTTTATTCTTGGGAAAACGACACTTTGAACAGTTAAGCGTTGCTTTTGGTTGACCTCTCATCATTTATAATTGAGTTCAAATCTTTTTTAATCATGTTATTAAAACTTAACTCGAGTAAACTCGTCCAACTAATAAATTGACAAACTAGTCTGCTGGCCATTTCGATCAAGAGTTTTAGACGAATCAACTGAGTTATATTACTGACCTTTGAACTATTTTGTCCATTGGTCCAGTTTTTAATATCTTGTTTCCAAGTCACTGATGTCCATTAGTTGTCACCTATTCTTCTTTCAGGGCCCAAAGATTTTATGTTTCGTTTTTTCCACACAAGATCTATCGACACTTAAAAAAATGTAATTAGTGGCAGAATTAGTGACGAAAAATATTTTATCGATGATTCCATCGCTATTCCTTCATAAATTTTGTCACTAAACTAAAGCTGTTTTTTTAGTGCGAAGAGTAAACTTCGCTTTGAACATGAGACTGAAATATTTGTGTTGTATATGAATTGATGCAGAAGGGAAAAGCTGTGTGGTTAAAGAGGTGATCCATGCCATAGATGAGAGCAAGAACTTGATCATTATGAGAGTTGTGGAGGGAGATATTCTGAAGGATTTCAAGAGCATGGACATAACCAAGTTATTATAACTCAGACCGGGTATTGAACCGGTCGGGATATTGAGTTAAGGGTCAGTGGGTCAGACCGGGGCCAAATCAGGACCAAACCGGTGAGAATTTGAAAATTTTAGGCTTATAATATGAAATTTTAAAGGAAAAATATAAAAAAAATTTAAAATCGGAACCCGGACCGGTCAGTCCGGTCCGGGTTCCTGAACCTAGGACATAACAATGCAAACAGCTCCAAAGGAAAAGGGCAGTGTGGTGCATGTCACCTTGGAATATGAGAAGCTCAAAGCTCACATTCCTGGCCCTCACACAGATGATTACTCATGTTTACAGAGACATAGGCTCCCATCATGTACTCTAAGTCAATATACTATTCTGATTCTATTTATAAGTCTTTTTAAACTAATTTTCACATAGCAATGAGAATTAGTTAACTCATTAACTATGGGCTAAATTTCTAACTCCGCCCTTATCTATTATTGGTATTAAAAGGTCAACATGAATAAATTCATTTTGTTTATTGCAATTAATAGGGGTAAAAAAAATACAAAATGCATTTACTATCTTGAAACTAGACTTATAAATAAGACCAAATTTTTTAATAAAAAATAACTTATAAGTAGAACCAGGGTAGTATATATATATAAGAATAAAAACAATGTGCAGGCAGTTCTATGTTATATGAAGAATAAAAGAAGCTTCATATTCACAAGTTTAATGCTTGGTGAGATGCTTTGAATCTTATGTAATATTGCTATTAGCTGCTGTTCTTATAATTAAGTGTGTGATAGACTTGAGATTATTCATGGTATAATAACTCAAGTTTATGATTCTCAAGTGTTTGATTTTCTGGCTCACCAACCATTGAATAATGATCTCGTTTGTTATGATTAATAAACTCTTACTTCCTTTGGTCCTAATTATAAGACAAAGTTAACTTTTTTGGAGAAATTAAGGAAGCCAATTATATCACTTTATAGTATTTATATTTTTAGTATCTTTAGATTATATATCAGTTTATTAGTCAAATTAATTAGTTTGAAGGAAAAAATAAAAATAAAAATATTCTAAAGTGATTTAATTGGCTTCCTTAATTTATCCAACAAAGTCAATTTTATCTTATAATTAGGACCGGAGGGAGTATTATTTAGATATCCATTTAGTTGCCATTTAATATGGATGAAGATGCATTTAATTATGCGTGCATAAATATTGTATTTGTAGCTACAGACATTTATCTGTATTTGAAAATTGTTGTAGTAATTAATTAAAATTTAATGCATGTTAATATGACTTGGTGGGAACCCGTTTTAGTGCTCATGGACATGATGAACATCAAGACTCAAGAGCTTATCACTATTTCAAATAGTTGAGATCTAATTTGAATGGTTCACGTTAATTTTCTTCCTTCTAGTTTTTTCAAAAGACAAGAATTATTTTAATGTCTATATAATATAAAATCAAGATAATATCTTAATTATCAGTTTTTTTAAAAGTGATTTTTTTTAATTTAAAAATAGTTAATTGAAAATCTTAAATTCAAGCCATTGAAATTCCATTTTAATGGTATAGATCTCACCATAATGATGAGCATTGATAGTTTCAATGAACATTAAATGTTTATTTTTCATATATGCCTAATTGACCATATTTAATAAGAGCAGTGAGAGCAATTAAAAAGTAATACTCTTTTGGTCGGGCATTTCTAACATTTTTAACACAGATCAAGAAAAAAAATTAAATCTCATTAACTCTACCATAAAATCCAATAACTTTTCAGCTCTACCCTTATTTAATATATAAAATACCAAATGAAAACAAAGTCAACACAATAATAAATGAAGGGAGTCTCTATTCACTCGAAACTTTAATGAGGTGCCTTATAAATAGGGAAAAAAAATCTTCCCTCTTTGCCTTACTCCCTCCGGTCCTTTTTACAAGCAACTTTTATTCTTATTGCGTAAAATGAATTGACGGTTAAGATTAGTTAAAAATAATAAATGTGTTAAAAATGTCATGTTTCTTCCAAATTTACCCATTTATGAAAAGAGCATAGGAGAGAGGATGAGTAATAAATATGAGAGATTATAAGTATAAAATATGAGGGAGAATGTATAATAAATGAGTATAATGAGATTTGTGCTTGATTTTCCATCCTCTTGGTATTCTGTTATTACTGTTATGTTTTTTTGTTCTTTTTTTATATGTGTACGCCAAAATTCAAATCAAGTATTCTGTTATTACTAACATTTAAAGCTTGTGGACTTGTTTGATTGGTTGTGGACATTAATTATGGTTAGGACTTATATCTTAGTATTTGTGGTTTATTAAACTTAGATAATATTTATGTTTTAAATTAGGTATTTTAGTCTTTAGGCGAATAAGAAACAAAAAAAAGTTACAGTAAAAAAAAAAAGTTAAATGGACCTAAACCCTGCAGGCTTCACCTAAACAGGCCGAATCGCCAATTTCATTGATTTTTTTGGACTTGGGCCAGCCCATGTTCCCAATGTTATAGTTAAAGAAGATGGATCCAACTTTCCTCCCATCCTTGGCCTCTCCCTTACCCAAAACGACGTCGTTTTGGATTGGTGGGGTTTAGGGGGTGTTCAACTTTTTTCATTATTTTTAGTAAATTAATATTCAAGCCTTGAAGTAATTTTTTTTAACTGTACCCAATATTTTGAAATAATTTTTAGCACACTATGTAGCATAAGGTAATTTTTTAGTATCTAGTAAAATGCACCATGAACTATTCTTTCACTAATATTCTGTATCTTAAATTAATTTTTATAGCATTTAGCATACTAAATTATTTTTCTAGTTGCAACAGAAAACCTCTAAAATGTTTTTCTAGTGATAATGAATACCCAAAATTTAGGATACAGAATATTAGATGCGCTAAAATTTAATATAAGATATGAAATAATACTAAAAAAATATTTTAAAACATAGCTTATTAAATACTGAGTGCTACTAAAAATTATTTTATAAAATATAATATATAGAAAATTATTCTAAAATATTATGTGCTGCTGAAAAAAATTCTCCCGGCCAAGCTGCCACCAACCCCGCTCGCCAAAAAAACCCCCACCCAAAAAAAAGTAAAAAAGCATAAAAAAAAAAACGGCATCGTTTTGGGTCAGGCAGAGGACAAGGACGGGAGCAGCTAGGCAGGGAAGTTTATTAGTCGAATCCAAAAGAAGACTAGCCCATTCACACAGGGTTCCAGAGTTCCCGTCATAAACAAGGAAATTAACAAGTCGAGGATCCAGCCAAGTTCTACTGGTAAGTGTGTTATGATCCTTGTCCCTTTCACCGTAATACTGTCAATTACTAATTTCAAGCCCAACAAGAGATTACAAGAGATTTAGGTTGAGTCATATATGGCAGAGCAATCCAATTTCAACGACAAAGGTTCAGAACAACAAGAAAGATTGTTTTGAATAATGGGTTAATAGACCAATTAGCTAATAGAAAGTGGTTGGCTTAGCTAGTTCCTAATTCAATTTTGTTATGTAGCTTATGTCAAGCTATATTTGTGTATTATTACAGTGACGGCAGAGGAAGTAGGTTTTGATATGGCTCTTTTGTATAAGGCCATATCTGAGAATAACTGGCCTGCTGTGAAAGAACTCGTTGATCACCATCCAAGGGCCTTGAACCAAGAACTTGTTGCTTCAACAGGCGAAACACCTCTCCATGTGGCTGTAAAATTAGGGCATCTGAGCATGGTAGGGGAGTTGGTGAGATTAGTCTCACCAGAATACCTTTAAAAACTTGATGCTCATGGCTATACTCCACTTGGAATTGCTGCATCACATAGGGGAATCATTCCAATAGCTAAATGCTTGGTCGATAAAAATAGTTATCCACTTACTATTCCCAATGGAGACCTCAAGTTGATCCCGGTTACATTGGCTTTTCGTGTTGGCCTCGATGAAATGGGATGTTATCTCTATTCTGTCACTCCTTTGGATGTTTTCAAACCAGAAAAGGGCCCTCCGGGTCCTTCATATCTCAGAGGCTGTTTTGTCACTGGAGATCTTGGTAATACAACTTACAACTAGTTCTAGATCATTATATGAACAAATCATATTATATGTTTCATTTTCATTCCCTTCTCTATAATTTTTCATGTTGCTATTTTGATATTCCATCTCATGCTATGTGATTATGATATATGATGACTAGATATTGCCTTGGATTTGCTTCAAAAATGTGAACAGCTGATTTTTGCTGCTGATTATAGGTACTCAACAAATGAGCACATAGCATTCTATCTTTCAAATTCTCTCAACAAAAGTCAACTTCAGTTTTGGAAGCAATGGGTTTATCACTGTTAGTACATATCACTACTTTTAACTGTGTATTCTTTTTTACCATTACAATTTTCTACATGTTGCTTGCTCTTTTTAATTATTTACAAGCCAAAGTACTGAATTATGGTGATGACAGTAATGATAGTGAAGCTGAAGTTGCTTTAGCTATAGCTACCATCACTTGTATAATTTTGTCTTCGTGGTGCTATAATTCTGTAAAGAGAAGAGCTTAAAACTGGACTTAAAAAAAAAATGAGAGGATGAACTTCAGATTTCATTAACGATAGCTGGCCTATATCCCAGCTTTTTCAACATACAATCCAAGTCTAAAAAATCATATCCGAGACTTGTTTCAACATACAATAGGACAAAAACAATCTTAAAAAACAGAGTAGCCATGCCTACAAACATATATTTTCAACTACTATAAACATATATTCAATTTCTGCAGATGATTGAGCCACAACCTCTTACTTTCTGGAGTTCCAGCTAAACATGCCTGAACCATGAGAAAACCCATAACCTGATGTCCTCTTCCCATCATCTAAGCTTCCAGCCCAATCACTATCCTCAAATCTTAACAGGTCTAATCCATACTCCCAAATCTGATGTACCCTTTAAATGCCTCAGAACCATTTTACCAGCTATATAAAGCACATTGCACCTCACTCGGTTGTTGCATAATTATTGATGAAAAACTTTCTGCAAAAATCACATCAGGCCTTATTACAGTCAAGTAAAGCAAGCTTTCAACAAGACTCTTATGCCTTGATGCATCAGCCTTGATATATTCTTCACCACATTCAAACTATTTTTTGTTGACTGCCAAAGGAGTATCCTTAGGCTTACAGCTGTTGGCCAAAAAAATATCTTTCAGCTTATGGCTTTGTATTTTTAACCTTCTCAAAAGCTCTTGACCATAAGCTTGTTGAGAAACATATATTCCATTACAAAATTCGGAAAAACAGAGCAGCCATACCTACAATCATATCTTTTCAACTGCTAGAAAAGAAAGTTGCCATGACAGACCAACAGTCTAGAGAAGCTACAACAATAACATGCTTTTATACATATCTAATGAAATCATAATATGTAAACTTATTTGCTTGTTCATGATAGTGTATGTTTTAGTGAAGTAAGATGAGATAAGAAAAATAATCTCAGAAAAATTGAATAGCTTCACACAACTTACTTGTCCTTCTAGTTATTAATTTTATCACTTTTACTATTTGAAGCTAATGTTTCTCCTTTTCTTTGATCACGTTTTGGGTGGAAGATATCAAAATACCATCAACCACAGCCACTAATCATTTCTGGGTAGACATGCAACAAGAAGGCCAGATGAATAACATAGCAAAAGGTACAATAATATAATACTCTTTTATCAGTTGATTGGAAGATGAAATCAAATATTATTGCAAATCTAACAGAACACACACACATTAATTTAGGGTTAAGGTGTAAATTTACCAACGAAGTTTTGTCTGAGGAGTGTATGGCACAAATATGTTTTAAAAGAGGTAAAAATACCAATGAACAATTAAAAATGGTGCATCCAGCACAAAATCGTTAAATTTGACCTTACGGCGTTAAATTATAAGAAAAGAAAACCCCTAATGGCATTAGATCAAATTTAACGGTTTTATGCTGGGTGCACCATTTTTAATTGTTCAATGGTATTTTTGCCCCTTTTAAAATATATTTATGCTAGATACTCCTTAGACAAAACTTCGTTGGTAAATTTGCACTTTAACCCATTAATTTATCATGCATGAACCTAACTATGATGCATAGTGATTACCTTAATTTATGCGTAGGAATCTTAATATTCGCATTTAAGTTGAACCTAACTGTGATGCAATGCAAGAAGAAGATAGACCTACATACGCATATACATATGTGTGTTATCCTTTTGTATGGTTGGCTGATAAATTCCATTTCAATAGGACTAAAAATCTACTACAGTGGCTCATCTCCCTGACTTATAACTTGTTCGGTATACTTTCTCAAAATTTCCCCAAAATTTGAAGGAGTTACTTTTAAGATTTTTTGTCTCATGATTAATCTCAACTAACATTAAGATTTATTTGAGTTACTAAATGTCCAGTAATGAAGGAAATACATGGTGTGTTTGGTTTGAGGGGAGGGGAGGGGTGGAAGGGAATGAGAGGGTGGATAAATTACCTTTTTGGGTTGAAAAAATTTTAATTTTGGGTGGGAACCCAAAATTTAAAAAGAATGAGAAAGTAAATTTCGGGTGGGAACCCAAAATTTAAAAAAATGAAAGGGTAAATTTTAGGTTTCTTTTATCTAAAATTGTAATTTCCCCATCCTCCCCTCCCCTCACCTCCCCCCCCTCCCCTCAAACCAAACACAGCCATAAGCTGAAGTTGCAACATACACGAGCAACCAAAATTCTAAACCTAGCTTGTAAAAATCTAACATTTATGAGTGAAGATAAAAAACATATGATTGCAAAAGCACTGTTGACGGCAGCTAAATTAGGGTATGCTGAGTTTTTTTTCAAGGTATCAACAGCAAATCCAGAATAAATCTCAATGGTCACTTTTTCTCAACAAAGGGGGCATGCTTTCTTCAATGCTGTTGAACATCGTCAAGCTGAGATTTTCAACCTCCTGCGTGGGTTTCACTTTAGGAATGTGGTAGCAGCAATGTTCATTGAGAATAACAATAACTTGCTGCACACGGCAGCCAAGTTGGCTCCTGCTTCCCAACTTAACCGCATCCCTGGCGCTGCTCTGCAAATGCAAAGGGAATGGAGTGGTTTAAGGTTAGAGTGTGTGTGTGTGTGTGAGGGATTAATATATAAACGAGAATCATAAAAATGAGGCAATAATTGTATTAGCCCAAATGCAACAGATATTTTAAGATACAATTTGTCAGCACTTCTATTTTACTTCTTTTTCTTTTTTTTTTTAAAATATAGGCAGTAGAGGATGTGGTGAATCCTGGAATTGAGCTTCGTCTAAACAAAGAAGGGTTGACTCCTCTAGTCTATTTCAAAGAGAACCACAAAGAACTCAGGAATGAAGGAGAGAAATGGATGAAAGATACGGCTTCTTCTTACTCAATTGTTGGTGCACTAATTGTCACTGTCACGTTTGCCGCGGCTTTTACTGTTCCAGGTGGGAACGATCAAACATCTGGATACCCAATATTTTTGAAGGACAAGTTATTCAAGGTTTTCTTAATTTCAGATGCATTGTCCATGTTTGCTTCTACTACTTCTGTGCTCACATTTTTAGGCATCCTTACGTCACGCTATGCAGAAAAAAACTTCCTTTACTCCTTAGCTACAAAATTGATCATAGGCCTATCTGCACTTTTTCTCTCTATTGCAACTATGTTGATAGCCTTTTCCGCAACAATAATCATCATGTTGGCACATAACTCATCGCGTTTAGGGGCTTTTCTTCCTGTTATTATGCTTGCTAGTGTGCCTTTAACTCTCTTTTGTATTATTACAGTTCCCTCTTGTTGAAATAATTTCTTCTGCTTATGGTCCAGACATCTTCAAGGAGAAGGTGAAGAAGTGGCCATGAAATGTGTGCGCACTTCATATCTTCATGTATCAATGTATTTTCTACTGAATAAGACATTCCCGATCCCCTAACATATCTTATCATGTAAAGCATCTGGTTTTATTTTTAGCCTAATTAGGGGCATAAGTTGGAGATGTATATATTAGGCTTTGCACATTAAATAAATATTTCGATGTGTGATTACGCTAAATTAGTTAGTTTTAGTTTGCTTCTTATGCCAAGCCTCCATTCTCTCAGAGACTCCAGGACAAGCATTTTGGAAAGCATTATCAGAGAAACACGTAATGGAGTTGATGACTATGTGACAGATCCAAATCTTTCAAGCATATCAAAGCGTTCACAAGAAGCAGCGAACAGCACAAACCTCAGCAAGTAGGAAGCGAATATTCATATTTATCAATATTAAATCATGGGATTCATCGATAGCTCAATACTAACCTCCTTTTTTATCTTAAGCTAAATATTACCATTGATAATATTGCAAATTTGTATTGTATGAGGTGTAGATTCTTGGGAAAAAAGAAATAGATTATTAGTCTCCTTTTTTTCGCCATCAGATTATTAGTCTCCTATACAATATATTCCACCTCAAACTCGAAGCATACAAAAATTTCATATATTAGGTTCTTTTCAACTCATCAAATCAAGATTCTAGTTATTCAATCCAAATAAAACAAAATAAGTCTGCTCTTCTATTTCAAAATAAGAGGTTTCTTTTAAATGATAAATTTGTTTCATTCAACCTTATTTAAGATTTAATGCAACATTTACTTATTACTATATTCCATCTTCATAATATTATCATAGTGCGGTACATTTGTCTTTTTGTTTTTATTAAATATATAAAATAGCTTTTGTCATACTAGTACCTCCTATCCTTAATATAATATATTTATGGAGTTAATCTTGGGTTTAAATATAAGACATAATTTTCATGTTTATCAATGTTTTCCTAATTTATCCCTATTAATACTCGTTCAATGATAATCAAGAAGGATGAGGAGTAGGAAATGAAGGGGAATGATTAGAGTCATGTTATATCAACTAACTTCTTTAATCTAATCAAATTAGATAAAAGATAAATATATTTTATATTAAGAATCGGAGGGAGTAGTCTGTATGAATATCATAAAATATATACTCCCTTCCGGTCTTTAATATAAAAATCAATTGATGTGTTTTTTAGGGAGATTAAGGAAGTCAAATAAATTATATTAAAGTATTTATATTCATCGTTTTTCTTCAAAACTAACTTACCTCACTTGTAAAATGATAAACTCCCTCACATTCTTTTTATAAGAAATAACTATCAAAAGCAAGCGGTTCAAAATGTTAATTAAAATCAAGTAATGTGCAATTTTTGTACTTTTCTTTTCAATTATATCATTATTTTAAAAGAGTGTGTATGAGAGATAATGAGTGGAAATTTATTGCTGAGTGATAATGAGTAATATATATTTAATGAGAGTAAAAATCGAAAAATCAATTTAAAATTGTAGACAAAGTGGATTTGTCTCTTATATTAAGGACCACCCCTATGAGAAAAAATATTCCTTATATAAAGGATTGGAGGGAGTATAATAAAATGATACAAAACACATGTTATAATTAAATAATTTATTTAACTTTCTTAATCTCTAAAAAAAAGTCAACTAGCTTTATATTAAGGATAGGGGATACTCCTCTGGTCCTTAATATAAGGCATATTTAGAAATTTGATATTTATCCTAAATATAAGACATAGTTTTCATATTTGTCAAATCATTTCCTAATTTGCCCTTATTAATGCTCCCTCAACAATAATCAAAGAGGAGAGGGAAATAATGAATTAAGAAAGATGAGGAGAGTGTTTTAGAGAATACATGTCACATGAAGTAACTTTATTAATCTAATTAAATTAAATAAATATATCTTATATTAAGGACTCGATAGAGTAATATTTAAAAACGGAGGGAGTAGTTGTCACCGATGTGGTGTGATCACACATATGCATGCTCTGACGTGGAAACTAAACATGAAGGGGTAGGTGCATGGCAATAACTGACTGTGTATAGGATGAGCAGTGATTGGCTGTTCTGATGGCAACCACAGGGATCATTTGTTAACATACAACACTGCAGAAAAAAGATATACTCCACCCTCCATCTAATACCAGTCTTCTTTTAGAAAGATTGGTTTTTTTCTCTTTTTTACTGAGAAATTTAAAGCTTTCTCCTTCTACTCCCAAATGTGAGTCGCTTTTAAATTTTAACTAATTCATGTCTATTGATAAAAATGATTAAAAAGCTTAAATTTGTTTTAAAATAGAAGTGATAATTGTGATTTTTATTTAACAGAAAATAGTCAAAATACTAACCAATTAAATTTAAATGTTAATTTTGCAATTAAATACGAACCATCCATATTTACATTTTAATCATTTATTAAATATACCAAAATATTTTATATTTTAAATAGTGTAAATATAAAAAAATTAAAATGAAAACAACTATAGTTTTGCGAATGCTTTATCAGCATAAAATTGTACCGTAATCACATTAGTTGGATGAATCTACATTTTTTGTTAGATGAGACTAACTATGTTAAGAATTAAAGACTAAAAATACATTTTATAAATTTAAGAGATTAAAATAAAATCTAATGTAAATATAAAGGATCAAACATATACTTTAACATTTATTATAATATTACTCGTATTAACTACAATAAACTCTAACACCACATTAATTTCTACTCTCTCAAAGTACCCTCATTAGATAGGGGCATATATGAAAAAAAATAATTAATACTTGTTGAAACTAGCAAGTGCCATATAAAAAGGATAAAAAACAACTGCTGGATGACTCATTTGCCAATTTTACCCCAATTAATCATTAAATATGACTTACTAGTATTGTACTTTTCTTTCTTCTTTAAACCTTCATTGACAACCGTGAAAATGATTTTTTTTTCTTAAAATCTAAGAAAGATCTAATTTCGCCCTCTCGCTATTGGGACCGGGGTCCCTCTATTGAGGTGAAACGATGGCGTTTTATTAAAAAAAAAAAACTGTTTCTTTGCCTTTTTCCCCATCCACCTTTTTTAGCTCTACTCTTTTTTTCTTTTTCTTTTTTATGATGAGATTCTTGAAGCTCTACTCTCTAGTGATCATCAATCAATATATCATAAATCTCTTCCTCCTAACCATCTAGCTAAACGGTTTATCCATTAGCTACACACTCAAATCACTGTTCAAAAGCCATTGGAAGGTGCTTCATGCTCTGTGGAAGTCAAAGCTGGGATCAGTAACTCATTAAGCTGCGAGCCAAGTCCACGGGAGAAATAATTGAGCGGGATTTTCAAATCCAAAAACCCCCGCTAGATTTAATTTCAAATTCAAACTCCTTTTCAACATGTGTTCCTCTGTTTTCTTCTTATTTGCTCGAGGTAGCTCTGCTATTCCACCATTTGCACTCATTTCTCTCTCCGGCAAATCATCTGCACTTCGCTGTTGGAGAATCATGGAAATGGTAAAAGGCAATTGTAGTCCGATTGGAAGAAGCATGGTGGATGGGTGTTATACTATTCTGTATGCATTAGTTTGTTCCGAAAATTTCATGCTTTCTGACTACCCATAGGTGCACACACTTCTTGGCATCTTTAGAAGGAACATTGTGGATGGCTATGACGCGGCACATATCAATGATATGGAGGATACTAGGAGATTGAGCGCACAATGTTGGAACAGAGCAATGGAGGATAATGTAGGAAGTGATGAGATCAGGAGGTTTGGATCTGATTTAACTACCTTGCTTTTGGTTTTATTTTTTTTCATTTATTCATTAAGTATATTGGTTTTTTAACTGATTCACAAGCTTTCCACCGTAAAAGCAGCATGCAGGAATGTGGTGGGGTATAGCTCAACCAGTAAAAGGTAGAAATGAAGCTGGAATCTGCAGAAACAAAGCCAGTAAAAATAAAAATCAAAGCCTTTCCGTCTCTTTGTGATGCTCACGTCGCAAGATTGAGCTGTACTCCATACATATTTGCCAAAATAAAAATCAAAGCCTTTCCTTATTATTATTATTTTTTGATACACAAAGCCTTTCCTTATTTGGACGGTACCAACTCATCATTTAATTTTTCATATATTTTACTTTTATAAAATAATAATGCAACTTATAAATAAGATGAAGAATTTTTATGCCTTATAAATAAGATCATAGGAGTATTTTATTATTTGATTAGAGATATGAATATTTGTTACTTATTTTTAAAATTCTTATTTTTAATCATAAATATGATCTTCTTAACAAATGGGTTATAAATCTATCATTTGTTTTACACATCAATACCATATTGAATTATCCCTATTTAATATATATTATATATTTATATCTCGTGAAAATTATGTGTATATGATAATAAATGAAAGGTAAAATAGCGAAATCCTGTAAAACATTTAATAATAAACAAAGCGTAAAAAACAGGAAATTCGAATACATTGCGAAGGTCATGGTGGGGACTAAGTTCTTGCAATATTTATAACACACGGACCTTCAAACCGCCTCGGAGTTCCTATATAAAGGGTTATAGCTGAAGCATTCTTCGATGTGTAAGCAAATAGGCTTTGCGTTATATATCTCTCTCTGCTTTCTTTTGAGATAGCTTGGATTTATCAAAAGAGGATTAAGAGAGATGTCTCATATTGGGAAGGTTGAAATAGATGTCCACCTAAATGTCTCTGCTGAGCAGTTTCATGAAATCTTCAGCGGCAGACCTCATCACATAGCCAACGTTACTCCTGGTAAAATAACGAGTGTCACTAATAACCATCAATGTGATTTTGGAAAAGTCGGCTTCGTCGTTGTATGGAATTACGTTCACGGTAAGACGCCAAACTCTTTTTTTTTTCCATACTTCTAACCAGTATCCAGCGCATTTTCTATATCACATTACTAGTTATCTAAGCAAACTTGAACGCAAGATCAGAACTTAAAAAGCCTAGACCAACTGTTCGCATTGCAACATATATAGCGAAGTGTTCTACCCATGGTTTGACCTCACTTTGTTAATCTTTGATTTCCATGATGTCTTTCCCAATCAACTTTGATCCTGAAATCCTTCCAATGTACTTCTAAGTGGCTTGAAACATCTAATTCTTTTATCAAAGTATCCCTTGAAAATAATAAACTCCATAAGCTCATAGCTAACAAGGACGGAAGCCAAAATATGCACAATTAAGTCATAGTGTGCAACGAAAAACCCCATGCACATTTTCATATCTTTGAGTATTCCAAATATGCACAAATGTACCAAAAAAGTGTATAAAACTCGAGAAAAATGTCCCCGAATGACATGAAATCCTAGAGGCTAACGCCAACTCTAGTTTGGTAGACGCCAAACTCTTATTTGCAGACACATATATTTACCTACTCATAATGCTTCACTTATGCATTCTTCATTGAGTAAATACTATAGAATTTTGTTGTTACTACATATTAATCACACTTATCTGCTACTAAACACAGATGGGAAGCACTGTGTGGCGAAGGAAGTGATTGAAGCTGTGGATCTAGCAAAGAACATAATAAGTTTCAGGGTGATAGAGGGAGATATATTGAAGCATAACAAGCGCTTTAAGATCACAATTCAAGTGAATCCAAAGGCAAAGGGAAGTGTAGCTCACTGGACTCCTGAGTATGAGAAGCTACATGGGAGAATTCCAGATCCACACTCTTTGACATGGTTTGTGACAGAAATGAGCAGAGAAATTGATGTGAGCCACACAGGACAGGGACATGAAGAACAGTTAATGGGGACGGTGGAAGTTGATGTGCACATTAATGCTTCTGCAGAGAAGTTTCATGAAATGTTCAGCAGCAAGTATAGCTGAGAATACGTGCGGGCTGGCCCGCACCAACCCACGGCCCGCGCAGTGCAGGCCTGTGCAGCTTGCACTTCTGCGGGCTGGCAAAATGCCAACCCTAACTCGCAGTGTGCGGGTTGCGGGCCAGCCGTGGGCTCGCATTTTTTTTTTGAAAAAAATAATTATATTTTTTAAAGATGATTGAAAATATGAGACACATATATATGAGTAATTAAATTTACCTTCCTATTATCAATCATTTCTTTTATAAAAATTTAAAAACATAATCTAAAATTTAAGAGATAAAGTTATCAAATTTGTTAGAGTTTATAAACAAAACATAAACTCATCCTCAAGCAACCAAGATATAATAATTTTATTTAAAGAAGAAGGGAAGAAGCTAGGATTTTTTCTCTTTGGATTGGGACGTACTAAGATAAGAGTGAAAAACCTATAAGTTTTATAAAATTATTATATGTAAATAAAAAATAAAAAATTTTGCGGGCGCGGGTTGGTCCGCATTAACCAGCGAGTTATACGGTATGGGCCTGTGCGGCCTGCATTTTTGCGGGTTGGGATTTTCCCAACCCTAACCCGTCAAAACCCGCGGGCTCACAAGTTGAGCCCGCGGGTTGAGCCTATCCCTCACCATATTCCCAATGTTTCTCCTGGTAGAATTAAACATGCTTTTGTTGAAGGAAGTTGTTGAAGGAAGTTGGGGCAAGGTCAGTTCTGTTATCACCTGGCACTACGTCCATGGTAACCTCTCAACTCACTCTCTCTCTCTCTCTCTCACACACACACAAGTAATTCAATTAATTACACATCATTGAAGGAAAAAAAGTAAATGTGGGAAATTGGGCCGAGCCCATTAGGTCAGCCCGTTTGGTCCAAGCCCGTCAAAGGCCAGGCTTATGATTTAAAACCTCTAGAAGGAGTCAAACCTAAAAGGGTCAGCCGTTTAAGCCTATCAATTTTTGTTTAATTTTATTAAAGTACTATAAGTTGAGTTTTGCTTTGAAAAAATTGATTTTTTAAAATTGGAAATATTTTTCAAATCATATAGTGTTACTATTTGAACATTTTAAAAGAAAAAATTGATTATATTCATATTAAAAAGCTAAGAGGAGCTTGTTGATGATATTATAATTAGTTAAAAATATTCTAATTGATTTTTTTTTTAAAAAATGTTACTTAATTTTTAAGAATCTTTCATTTGGTTCTTAATATTTCCCCAAAGAAATTTTTCCATATGAAATATTGAAAGAATCATTTTTTTCTTGATGTAAGGTAAACAAAGAGAACAATTTTTTAATTGTATTTGAAGCGGTCCAAATATTATGCAAATTATATTCAAAAGAGAAACTAATAACACATATTGAAAAATGAGAAAGTAAAGTTTCTATGTCATGAAAAATTTTGTTTTAAAGCACATAGTCACTTATTTTATTTATCAAAAAAAAATAAAACATTTAATACTTTAAAAACATTTGTCTTAAATGAGAGAGGGTGAACCTAGAAACAATGATAAATTTGCTGCTATGTGATCCTAGAGGCCACGTATGGATTCAAATCCTAAAAACAATCTCTTTGCTTGCGGAGTAACATTGCGCACATATATCCCTTTCCAAAACCCATTTGATTAGAGCTTTTTGCACTAGGCTGCCCGTTTAATAGACAAGTTGAGTGCTGGTTAAAAGGAGTTTGAGCACATATATTAGATCAAAGAATTGAATCTGTTTTACATTGAACATGATGCTGATTGAAGAACAAATTAAATTTGTGTTGTATGAATTGTGCAGAAGGGAAAACCTGTGTGGCTAAGCAGGTGATTGAAGCCATAGATGCAAACAAGAATTTGATCACTTTGAGGAATGTGGAGGGAGAAGTCCTCAAGGATTACAAGACCCTGAATCTTACCTTTCAAGCAATTCCAAAGGACAAAGGGAGTTTGGTGCATGTGACTATGGAATATGAGAAGCTGAAAGGTCACATTCCTGACCCTCACACTCTCATAGACAATTGGCTGCTGAACTTGCCAGAGACATTGATGCTCATCTTGTTACCCAGTAGTAGCCACACTATTAATCTTATTTGTTTTTGTGTCATGGGATTTGAGTCTCGTTAATTTCTTAGAACATATCAATTAAGGTATTGATTTCAGAGAAGAAAAGTACAATGTGTGTGAGATAGTGAACCTCACATTATATTGTATCCATTTCTTTTATTGAAATCAACAGTTAAGTCTAGTGTGTCTTTTTGTGGATGTTAAATAAACTCCTTTGTATGTAATAAAAACAGCTTCAATCAGAAGTTGTCGTGCTTGCAATAATGCTTGTGTTGCTTGATCTTATGTATTGTGATAAGCAGTATTGTTATTTTCTGTGATTGTAAAGTATGAAATCCGTGGCTATGTCTGAGAGTTAATTGAATTTTATTTCCTTCTGTCTTCTAATTTGGTTTATCATGTAATTAACTGGTTTTTATTTTCATTTATCAATACTAGAGTTTTCCATAACCTAATTAGCTTCATTTAAGAATAGATAAACAATACCAAAAAAAAAACCCTTTTCTTGGAGACATTTCCCAAGAGATTTTAGGTTATGATGATTGTCATCTCACATCGTCGTGATTGTACACAATTGATAATACCAAAGAGTCTTAATTTGACATAATTAGATAAATATATTTATAACAAAAATTTAGTACTCATCAACTGTTTTTAAACTAATTAATCTAACATAATCAGATCAATATATTATCTATTGAATAAGAAAATTCCGCGATCTCCTTAATGAATCTTATCGTGTAATTTGAAGCACCTGGTTTTATTTTTAGCTTAATTAAGGGCATAAGTTGGAGATGTGTGCATAGCCTTTTGCACATGTAGATCATAAACATGATGTCTGAATATGCCAAATTAATTACTCTCTATAGTCTTTACTATAAAATCCACTTTAAAGAAGAAATTGAATTATAAAGTGGATCTAATATTAAAGGCCGATAGTTTTAAAATAGTGTGTTTTGACTGTTTTCCTAAGAAGGTAGTCTACTGTCCCTCTGTGTGTGTGTGTGTGTTATTTCACGCCTTGGTGGTTTGAGTCTTCCTATTTATTAGTATAAGCTATAAATAATGTAATTCATTTTCTAAACTTAGTACTCCAATAAATGGAATCCATCAATCGCACGCATTTTAAATAAAAACGTCATAGGTTTGTTTTCATGATGCATAAAGAAAATGAGTGCCCCTTAAACGACATACTCCCTGAATAAAGTGCGCGCGCGCATAGCAATTGCCCCAACAACCCCCCCATGTAATCAATTATACTTTGTCCGGTACTATTTATATGCATTTTTTTTATGAGGTTGGTCCTTTTTATAAATAATTTTCACTTTATGTCTGAAAATGTAATCTTCTTTTTTCTATTTTACCCTTATTAAATATATAATTTATAATTAATTATCATACACACTAAAAGTTACATTCAAGAAAGTGAAAGAGACTAGGTGAATGAAGTCAACAAAGCATTGGGAAAATATATATGTTAGGAATATTAGAATATTGTTTTAGTATTGTATTAAAGTTGTATATTATAACTTTGATAATATGCTGAGTATATTAGGTGTTTCCTTTTAGCTTGTGGGCTCATGTGCGTATGTTTAGGTCCACTGGCTCAGTGTCTTGTATATGACTTTGGAATGTATTATAAATATAGACGGGAAGGGATCATTTCTCTTTGATCCTGTTTCTCCTATTTCCAGGTCCATGACGTGTGTTTATCATGGTACCAGAGAGCAGGTCCCTGAAGCCCAAATCCCTCTCTCATATTGATTTTTTTCCCTCACATGCTTGATTAGGCTCAAAAAATAGAGAAGAGAGGTGCAACGATGTCGTTGCAAATGCTCCAAGAATCATTACCCAATTTCATGCTTCGATCATTCCAGCCCTAAAGCCGCGAAGCACTGATTTCTTCCCTAAATCTGTAATAACTGCAGAAGAGGTTCACTCAATCGCCACCATCACCATCATCTTCATCTTTTTCGTCACATTCTGCAGAGGCTTTCCTGTACCGTCTCCGTCGGGGGGTTCTATTGTCAAGTGGAATTCCTCGTCCCCACTGTCTTTCTTGTTAAAGATTCCTCACCGAAACAAGGTTCTACGGCTTAAGGGATTATCATCTTCAAGATCCATCCCTGGTTTACAATATCAAGATCTTGCATTGATTCTTTGCATTGATTTCACCGACAAAATTTGTTCAAATCGGCAATCTCTTACTCAATCGGTAACCTTTGTTCTACATTAACTCCACTCGATTGTATTGATTCTACAAATCGACCAAGAAGACCTGTTCAACCTAAAAGATTACAGCAACATTTCCTCACTATGGCTTCCTCACCCCCCGCTATCGACAACACACACCCGCTTTACTTACATCCGTCTGATACACAATCTGTGAGTTTGGTGCCCCAAATTTTAACCAGCTCTCACAATTACACAGTTTGGAGCCTTGCCATGAAGCTGGCACTTCGAGGTAAGAATAAATTGGGATTGATAGATGGTACTTTTCGGCGCAACAAGGACACAATTCACTGATCATTGGGATAGATGTAACGCTGTGGTTTTATCATGGTTAATCAATTCAGTTGACAAAGAAATAGCAAATGGCATGGTTTTCTCTGATAGTGTTGAATCTGTCTGGCTTGATTTACAAGAGCGTTTTAACAAAGTTGATGGGTCAAGGATTTTTTCTCTGCATAAGGCTCTTTCCTCTTTCTCCCAAGGCACACTTAAGGTTACATGCTACTTTACAAAACTTAAGGAACTCTGGGACGAATACAGCCTTCTTGTCCCTCTCCCTTCATGTCAATGTTCCACATTTCAGGATTATGTGAAGATAGTACAACAACATCGTTTATTTCAGTTCCTCATGGGTCTAAATGATGTGCACCATCAAGCCCGCTCACAAATCCTCTTAATGTCACCTCTACCCACAGTTAACCACGTCTATTCTATGATTTGTCAAGATGAGGACAATCGTCTAATTAGTTCTCAGGCATGCTCCAATCCACTAGAATCTGCTGCTACCACAACTCGAGGATGTGGTTGGCAAGGCAGGGGACGAGGCAGAGGGCGCTCAAATGAAGAATGCACACACTGTCAACGTACGTAAGGGACACACTAGGGAGCGCTGCTATGAGCTAATCGGATACCCTCCCGAATATTGAGGCCGAAGAGCCTCCAATAATCAAGTCAACAATACATTATTGGACACTGTTGGAAATTGTGCCCTAAAGGCCAATCATTGTACTTTAAACATTATTATTTTAATGAAATTTCTCCATTCTGTTATCATATTATTTGCATGTTAACTGTGATAATTGTATCTTTGGATAATTCATAAAGATTGTCTTAAAATTTCCCTGGTCGGTCATCTATGCGGGAGCAGAGATGAAACAAGACCAGTATGACTTTGATAAGATATGGAGATACGAATCAAAGTCTTAGGCACTTGTAAGAGTACAAGGTGCTGGACCGACCCACTATGAAAAAGCTACATGGATCAAGTCATAAGCTTTTCTCATGTATAACCACGTCACAATGCCCTTAGACCTGAGGTCATCATGGATTCCTACATGAGAGTTGCTAAGCTTTGAACTAGTCAAAAGTCACTTTTGACCGGGTGATGATAAAGGCTACGATCGGGCTTGGTGGTTTTTCATGTAGAGGAATATGAATGATCAAGATGGAATTTGTCCCTCACATTAGTAGAGAGATATTACTGGGCCCCTCGATGAGTGAGTCTGAGAAAGTATGGCCATACTATGATGAAAGGAGTTTCTGTCTCTGTTATCAGGCTACTCAGGAATCGAGAAAGTAATGGTCAGGAACAAGAGGATGACATTTTCCATGCCTTATCCTTGATCGATATATCGTGTGACAAAAGGGACGTGACATGGTTGTATGACAAGTTGCATCATGATAACGATCCTCATATGAATTGGGTAGTCGTAATATCTTGCTAGAGGCCGCTTGCGACTTTTGGGTTAGTGTAGTTATTGGCCCACTGCCAACTTCATATGGGCCTACAAGGTCGCACACAAGAATGGCCCAACACGAGATAATGTTTGATTTAGGGTGGATGAATTTTATATTTATATATATATAATATAAAATTCATTAATAATATTATATAGATATATATATTTTCGAAATATTATATATATATGTGTATATATATTATATGATATTATTATATTGTGTTGGTTTTAAATTTAATTTATTAAGATATATTAAATTTAATAACTAACATGATAGAGATATAGTATCTCAGATTTAATTTATGAAGATAAATTAAATCTAATGGCTCTTTATTTAGATTAAATAAATAGGTTAAATTAAAACTGTTGGACAGATTTAATTTAAACTGAATCTATTTAATTAACTCATCAAGATAATTAATTTTTAATTAATTTCAAAATTAATGATGAGTAATTTTGAAATTTGAAAATAACCCTCATGGGTTATAAACTTGATAGAGCTGATAGACTCAGGGTACATCAAAATTGAGAGCCGCAAGTTAAACCCTTGGAGATATTAGAGGCGCTAGCACGCAGTCTCGGTTGGAGAGCATTCGTGTGGATACCGGTAGAGGGAGCGGACCTGACGTGTTGGCTCCTAGAGATCGTGAAAACTCTGAATCATCAAAAAGGTATGAATCCTTCCAACTTGGTTTAAACGCCGTTGATAGATCCTCGATTAGGATCGGTGAAAATTTTTTAAATTCTTCCGCTGTGCTTACCGATCCTACAGACACTACATCCTCTGAAAATCCAACCAATCCTCAAGCGCCCCTAACACAGCAACAATATGACAAGCTTCTTCAATTACTCAAGAAAGACACTGAAGATATTGCTGTTGGTGCTAATCATTACACAGAGGAGAACATTCCAGGTTTGTTAAATGCTGCCCCTACTATTAATATATGTCGTTCTAGTTGGATTCTTGATTCTGGTGCAACATGTCATGTTGTTGGTAACCCTGCCATGCTTGATACAATCACTACTTATAATGGACCCCTTAGGAAGATTAAATTGCCTAATGGACATAAAATCACTGTCACACATGTTGAGACTGTTAAATTGCTTAATAATATCCTATTAACATATGTGTATTATACCTCTGAATGTTGTTTCAACTTGATATCCATTTCTAAGATGACTAAGCAACTTAATTGTAGCATAGCATTTTATCCAGATTGTTGCACCTTGCAGGAAACCCCAACTGGGAAATGCCTTGTGATTGGTAAACTGCATGATGGGTTGTATCTGATTGAGAACGAAATAAAGAATGATAGAACCCTGAACTTGCAAATTGACTACTCTATTACAGAATTATGGCATAATAGGCTAGGCCATGCTCCAGTAGAGATCCTTAGACACTTAGATATAATAAATAAAGAGGTCATCGGAACCCCCAAAACTAGCTGTGATGTATGCTCCCAATCTAAACAAACTAGATTGCCCTTTTCTTTGTCAGAATCTGTTTCTACATGTCCTTTTGAACTAGTACATGCTGATGTATGGGGACCCTATAAGGAACCCACCTATACAGGACAGAGATATTTTCTTTCTCTAGTAGACGACTTCTCTAAATGTACCTAGATTTTCTTGATGATAAATAAGAATGAGAGTGTACTTTGTTTGAAGAATTTCATAGCATATGTTAGCGCTCAATTTTCTACCACTGTGAAGAAACTTCGAACTGACAATGGATTAGAATTTATAAATAATCACCTTAGAACATACTTAAGTGAAAAGGGAATTATTCATCAAACCACTTGTCCTTATACTCCTCAACAAAATGGGGTTGTAGAGAGTAAACATCAACATTTGTTAAATGTAGCTAGAAGCATTTTGATTCATTCTGGGGTTCCAATTAAGTTCTGGGGAGAGTGTATTAAGACTGCAACATTTCTTATTAATAGAACGCCTTCCAAAACCTTGGGTTTTAAATCTCCATATGAAATTCTTTATCATCAAAAACCTGATTTATCTTATTTAAAGGTGTTTGGATGCTTAACCTTTACTACTCTCCAGAATAATACTGATAAATTCCAACCCCGGGCTGAACCAAATATTTTTATGGGGTATCCCCCTAACCAAAAGGGATTTTTGCTTTACAATCCTAGAAAAGGAACAATGTCAGTCAGTAAGCATGTGGTTTTTCATGAAAATTGTTTTCCATTCAAGGACATGAATTGTAATAACCAAAGGGGGGCCATTCGACATATGTGGGATCAATTTGGGGATCATTTTGCATATGATAAGATTCCAACCCTACCAGAAATACCAGTAATAGACCTGAATCAGAATGACCAAGCTGTTTTAGATGAGAACCAGCCTGGCAATGAGACTCAAATTGATATTGAACAGCATATGGTTGGGCCAAGCAATCATGTGCGTGATAGAAGACCTCCCTCTTGGATGAATGATTATGTGTGCTTAGCTGAAAAGGTGGCAGATTCCTCTGAAAAGGTACAATACAGGTATCCTATCCATAAGTACTTGTCCTATGCAAATATTTCTAAAGATTATAAGGATTATATCTTATCTACTGATAATGTTATTGAGCCTTATAGTTTTCAGGAAGCAAGCAAAGATCCCAAGTGGCTTGAGGCCATGAAGGATGAAATGAATGCACTAGAGTTAAACAAAACATGGGAGATTGTTGACCTTCTAGAAGGCAAGAATGCCATAGGTTGTAAGTGGGTCTACAAAGTCAAATATGACTCGAATGGTAAGGTAGAAAGGTATAAGGCTAGATTAGTGGCAAAATGATATAGCCAACAAGAGGGAACAGACTACTTTGAAACTTTTTCCCCTGTTATCAAGATGGTTACTGTGAGATTAGTCCTCACTCTTGCGGTAATGCATCGTTGGCACCTTTTTCAAATGGATGTCAACAATGCATTCTTGCAAGGGGATTTACATGAGGAAGTTTACATGAAAATGCCACAAGGATTTGATCAATTTGGAAATGGTAAAGTTTGCAAGTTGATTAAATCATTGTATGGTCTTAAACAAGCTTCACGTCAGTGGAATGCTAAGCTCACAGAAACCTTGATACAAGGTGGTTTTAGACAAAGCAAGTATGACTACTCATTGTTTATTAAGGAAAATATGGGGGATATAACTATTGTGTTGGCATATGTTGATGATCTTGTAATAGCAGGGAATAATATTGACAGAATCAATGAGTTGAAAGCACACTTGCATGATAATTTCAAAATTAAAGACTTGGGCCACCTCAAATATTTCTTGGGGTTAGAGTTGGCAAGATCCGAGAAAAGCATTGTGCTAAGTCAACGGAAGTATGCTATAGATCTCATTGCGGATATGGGATTGAGTGGGGCCAAACCCTTGAGGGTTCCTATGGAACGCCATATCCGATTGTGTGCTGAAGGGAATAGGTCAGCAAAGCAAGCTAAGAAAAGGCACCAACAAAGGAACAATGCTTATAAGCAAGAGGATCCTCTTCTTTCTGACTCATCTACATATCGGAGATTAATTGGTAGGTTACTTTATCTTACCACTACTCGACCTGACATTTGTTTTGTTGTGCAGACATTGAGTCAATTTATGAGTGCCCCAAGAAGGTCACACATGGCAGCTGCTATTTGAGTTGTCCGATATCTCAAAGGGCTGCTAGGATTGGGAATTTTCTTGGATGATAAAGGAGGAAAGGAGCTCAAATGCTATGTCGATTCTGATTGGGCAACTTGCCCGGACACAAGAAGGTCTGTTACTGGATATTTGGTGCAGTTTGGAGGATCTCTTGTGTGTTGGAAGTCTAAGAAACAACACACCATTTCAAAGTCATCTGCTGAGGCTGAATATAGAGCATTAGGGACAGCAGTTTCTGAAATTGTATGGTTGACACGGTTGTTAAAAGATCTTGGGATAAGAGATGTTGAGCCAGTTTCGGTCTATTGTGATAGCAAGTCAGCAATACATAGTGCATCTAATCCAGTTTTTCACGAACGAACAAAACACATAGAGATCGATTGTCACTTTGTTCGTGAAAAACTTCAGCAAGGGATTATCAAATTGCAACATGTTAATTCTAGGGGTCAACTTGCAGATTTGCTTACCAAGGTGGTTGGCACTGAAGATTATGATCGATTGATGAGCAAGTTGGGCACTATGAATCTGTTTGCGCCCCCAACTTGAAGGGGGTGTTAGGAATATTAGAATATTGTCTTAGTATTGTATTAAAGTTGTATATTATAACTTTGATAATATGCTGAGTATATTAAGTGTTTCCTTTTAGCTTGTGGGCTCATGTGCGTATGTTTAGGCCCACTAGCTCAGTGTCTTGTATATGACTTTGGAATGTATTATAAATATAGAAGGGAAGGGATCATTTCTCTTTGATCCTGTTTCTCCTATTTCCAGGTCCATGACGTGTGTTTATCAATATATTTTACTATCTCTCCTAATTTGTATACATTTTCTCTCCTATACTCTTTTCATAAATAGGGATATATATGGAAAAAATATAGTATTTTTGACATACTTATTGCTTTTAACTACCCGTTTGTTTTGCTCAATTAAGAAAAAAGTTGCTTATAAATAGGACCGGAGGGAGTATATATAATATATATGCAACTGCATATGTCCGTACGAACTGGATATTACGGGTATTTTAACTCGAGCTATGAGTTATACAAAATTATTACAAAAAACCACGGATTAGAAACTTTTTTTTGTTTCCTAATAACCTTACAGTTTATTGGAATTTTGCTTTTGATTTATGTAATTTGAAGTCGTGGTTTTTAGTCCCTATAATTCTTTCGTATAAGAAGTTAATCTCTATAGTTTCATAAGGATTTTGTATGAGTTTAATGACAGTTAAGCATAGCAACAAAAACCAAAAATCATTTTTAAAGTACATTAACCAAAATCCAAACTTGTTAAAAGTATAATGACAAGTCAAAACTCATTAAAAGTATACATAGAAAAATGTAACTGAAATAATATAAAAAAAAAAGTAAAACAAAGAAATCTATTTTGAGTGGAAAATAAAATATGGCTTCCAACATTTGAATTCATACCCTATTTTCTTACTTTAAAATATTTTTTCCCAATTTGAGAGGACGAGAATTATTTTCTGCTGGTACAACTCTTCAACTATGTGCAACACATGTTTAATCATATGCAAATGACGTTCATATTGAGGACTTTTGCACATACTTAAGGATATGTCGCACACAGTTAAAAAAGAGTTGCACATTCTAAGAATAATTACACTAGGTTCTTTTGAAAAACAAAATGCCAGATAGAGACTTTTCCTCAATTTTTCTTAAAAAGGGAAATTTTTTATTTACACTTTTTTTATCAAGTTTTGGATATGGTCCCAATACTTTTAATGAGTTTTAATTTTAATCCTAAATTATGAGTTTTAGTTTCATTTTTTATATTTTTAACGAATCTTGGTTTTTATATCTATGCTTAACGACATCATTTTCAATAAAAGTTAACACGGCTAAACTCATGCTAAATCTTTATGAAACTATAGAGACTAACAATTTAGATGGAAGAAGCTATAGAGACAAAAAAAAAAAAGGCTTATAATTATAGGAACCAAAACTAAACTTCAATCAAATTGTAAGGATTAACATTAGTATTAACCCAACTTTTTTTGTTTTTTATGCAAAACCAAACTAATATTAATTTCAGCATACACGGCATACTAAATGAGTTAGTGGAGATAGGTAAATAACTGCAATATCGAAAGTCTGCATATCAATAATTTTACATGAGATGAAATTAAAACAGTGAAGAAGAGAAGCAATGTCCTCACAAATAGTAACAACCAACGTGGGGCACACTTTGTCATTATGCAACGCAATTGTTCTTCTCTTGAACCAAAGAGTGTTCATTTCACCAAAAAAAGTGTTCAAAAGGACAATGATACCGTTAATAAGTTCAGAAGAGCCATCCTGATGTAATCGAAAGAGAAAATTGTTCAACCATTTTTTTGTTAAAGGAACAACAGACATTAGTGTTTAATATAATTAATCTAAACTAAAACAGAGATTATAGACCTCTCATATTAAAGAAATAAAATAATAATAATAAAATTGCACAAGCATCGTGCTTTTGTTCATCAACTGATATGTGAGTGAGTGTGGGTGTGTATGTACTTTTAATTGACTTCTTAAAATTTCAATTAAGTTATTAGAATTAAACTTACACATGACTTCATGATTGATGAGTTTTTATTTGTGCATATAATTAATTGCCTAACGTATTTTAACACTATTGTTTGTGGATAATGAAACAAGTTGAATTCGATTAATTTTCTATTACTCAGAGTTTGAACTCTTCGTATTCAAATTAAATTATTGTATTCAAATAAATATATTTAATCATATTAAGGATTAATACATGCATATGTATGGCTAGCGCCACAGAAAAATTCTGTCTTTTATTTGCCAACAAATTTTATCCATCTTAACGGTGATGAGATTTGCCACGATTTCACATATGAAAAATAGGAACAGGATCCAATGGCCTTATAGCCTAGTGATGTGAAAGCTTTGCGCCATATCAATTGTACTATGTTTGATTAAAATACAACAATTAAGGTTATTTTAATCCTGATTGGAGGTTATTTTCCCTTGAAAACAAAATAAAATGTGAATTTTTTAAATGAGTCATTTAACTCATAAGATTAAAATATAATGAATTGTTGTATTTTGATAGAATGGAGTCCATCAGTTGATATGGCAATCCTTATGCATGTACTCGTCCTCCTCATTAAAAAATTTTGGCATAAAAAAAATTAGGTGAGTTAAATCATATCGGTGAGATTGGAATTCATAGCCTTATGGTTAAAGGCCTCCCTTTTATCAACTGGACTAATAACCTTTGTTGGATTATTTTCTTTACATTTTATTATTAATATAATATTTTAAAACATTTATTTAAATATTACAATTTTATTATTTAGAAATTTTAAATAAGTAAAAAGAGAGTATACAATATATATAATTAGATTATAAGTGCAAATCAACAATTTCAAATTTGTTTACATAATTTCAAATTAAGTATTTTAGATTTTTTTAACCAAAAATTCTTAACTATATGTTAACAATTGTTCTAAAGAGTAAGTCTTGAAAACATGGTCATCTTGATAATTTTGTAAAAAAATGAAGGGGAACCATCATATTGCACTCTTATTTTTTACTTATAATTGTTTAGTTTTTTCCGCAAGATAAAGCTCATGAATGTTTTATGGTCCATAAGATACTAATTTTTTTAATTATATGCATAAAATAATATTTTAAATTAATTTGTTTACCCATATATTATTAATGTTACATCATGAGATTCATATACAACTCAATACTTTAATTCAAAAGAAAACCACCTTTTGATCTTAAGTGTAAATATTGCCTTTAATAATATTACAAATTTGGATTCGACATATACACCTACGGGTATATGAGGTATAAAACTTAATCCCTAGTCTAATACCTCTTCGCAGGAAAGGGAGACATACATCTAACCACGCACGCCACAAGCTCAATTTATTGTTTATGTCAGTTTAGTTTATTTCAAGTGATTCTACTTATGCGAGGTAAATATATGTTAGTGGAGTTTTATTTCGTAAAATGTAAAATAACTTGTTTTAAATATTTGCAAACTTGTGCTATCGTGCTATTATTATTATTATTATGTTGTTTGATACAAATATGACTTGGTATTATATTTGTATCCAACTTAAAAGGAAGCGAAGAAACAGAGATTAGTCTCCTACGATACCATCTCAAACTTACAAGGGAAGGAGAAATAGAGTACTCAGATCACCAACACACATGCTTTGATTGCTTTCACGTGGCGATCAAACCTGAAGAGGAAGGTGCGTTGCAATCACTGATTGTGGATCCAATATTATTACCAGCGAGTACGTGGTTCTGATAGCAACAACTCACACACGGATCCACGTGCTTGTCAACATACTGCACCAGAGAAAAGATATACTACCTCCTGTGTTAAATATAGGATATAGTTTGTAGTGTAAATTACACTACAAACTATGTCTTATATTTAGGACAGGAGGGAGTATCATTTTTGTTTCTTATAGGTGAGTGGTTCTAAATTTGCAACCTAATTACCTATAAATAAAAGATAATTAAAATTTAATTTTACATCTATTAATGGGGACCCAGCTGCTGGTAAAGATGAGGATAAGTGTAATCAAAAAAAAGAAAAGATGAGGATAAGGTGAAATATTAAAATGGGACCCAGCTGCTGGTAAAGATGAGGATAAGGGTTGAATTTGGGATGCGCATCGCTTAACAAGATCGGCCTGAGACTGAGACCACTGGTATCATATTCATAATGAAGGCTCCACGCGTTGAAAAATATAATCAATAATTTGGTTGGGGGGGGGGGGGTGGTTGTTTAACCAGAAGGATAGGAATCCAGGACGCCAGACTCTTTTTCAAATATGTAAAATGTTACAGAATATTAATTCTTTTTGTGTATAAAAATATAATTATTTTTTCTAGTTCATAAAATTTTCAAGCATAATTTTTTTTAACAATTTTTCCTTAATTTTTCAGCTTGATTAACAATTTTTGCAATTTTCATACAAAGATGGTGTATGTTACGTTATCCCATAGGTATAAACCTACCTATCTGATAGGGGCTGATCATCGTCTAACCATTTAAAATAGGGAGAATTACACTGTCGTTCCATGAAAGAGAATATACGTAGAAATGATTCTGAGAAATGCTGAAATTACTGTCAAGTCTTATGGAACCATTTTATAATAAATTGGAGTTGAGAAAAGTCATAAACACCCTTAAAAATGGGGCAAAAAGCAAAGGGAGTGGAGGATGAACAGGAGGCCGAGAATGAGCATTGGTGACGTAGTAGTCGATGTCTAGCAGCGAGAGGTTGGCAAGCTATCTAGTAGGAATTTTGTTTACAGTCACACTGTCTCTGAGGTCTGACTATCCATGATTCTCTAGTATTGGCTTCCCTATTATTATTATGCTTGCATTTTTTCCCTTGTCAGTTATTTGCTTGTTGATGCATACATTGATTGGAGGAAATATGATCTTTATTTCTGGAAATGCAATGATTTATAAGTCATATCTGTTGTAGGTTGAAGATGGTAAACATTTCTTTTTCACCTGTTGCTATCGACTTGATTTCCTTTTTTCATTGACAACTTTTGTCGGTTGTCGAAGAAAATTTATGGTTTATATTTAAATGAAGAGGAGCTATGAATATGGTTTAAAATTGAAATGGTAGCATTGTTCTTATGTAAAGTGCGGTGGGGTTCTGAATAACGTAGCTATTTATGAAGATAATTAAGTTTATTCATATATGAACTTGTTTTTTTGTAAACAGATCCAACTTCACTTAACTGAAGTGAATGGAATTGAAGGCTTTATAAAATTGTTATTCCCTTAATTTAGCACCATTTCAGTGCAAGCATTTTGCATTGTGCTCTTGAATGTATATTGTTTGCTTTTCTATCATTCATAAAAGTATGGTGCTGATTGGTTCAAGGCAATGCATGGGTTTCAAATTATGATGAAAAGTATACCAGATTTAGCATTGATTTCACAGGTTCCATTGAGTAATATCTCAGCTACACTATGTGTATAAGATTGTATTTATTTTACGTGCTAACATGTTGCCATCTAGAAGAGATAAGAAATAGTTTTAAAATAATAAAACCATTTCAACCAGTAATATCTCTTATATATCACTATTACAGGTGCATTTCTCCTCTCCTCCATTAACAAAATATCTTATCAAAAGATAAAAAATTTATGTTTTGGAAATATTCTGAAAATCACTTCAGTCTCAGTGTGCAGTGAACTGGGATTAGAAGCAATTTTGTCACTATAAAAGTTGGAAATATTCCTTTTTGGCGTTCTTGCTTTCCTTCTAGTTTTTGAAGGTAATATTATTACTATATTATGGATTGTAGTTTATGTTTGGCAACAAGGCTGGAGTTCTTCACATTGGTGAGCAGTAGGTCATAAATTTGAATTTTAGTTTTGAATTACAAACTATAATTCCAGTTGGTTCGGTATGAAGTTTTAGTTGTGAGACTTAAAATTGTGATTGTCAACAACCCTATTGGTAGATTAAAACTAAGACTATTTTAAAACTAAGACTATTAATTAAAAAAAGGGGGGAAATTAATCTGTAAAATTGCACATTTTTCATGTTATTACAATTTTACACAAGACAAAAGCTAAACAAATTAACAACACTTTGAACTATGTTCTCCCCCCCCCCCCTCTTTCTCTATCAATTATTGAACCTCTGTGCGTGCATGTGTTTCTTTTTGGGTTACAGGGAGGGATGGTTTAACTCACAATATGCTAAACGATATTCATAATCATTGCTAGATGCCGTTGTTATTCTTACCTTCAAATTTAACTGCTCATTCAAGCACTGAAGCAAATTTCATTTTCATTTTGCAGAATAAAACATTTTGAAAGATTATCCATAGATATAGGGGTACCCTTGTTATATAGAGGCATGAATTACAATCCCAAAAGGAGGCCTGTAATACCTCTCATGTTGTGGAGACCCTATGAACTCATTTATCCAAGACTTATTAAGACAACAATTGAAAGTTTAAGTATTGAGGAAACAAAGGAAATGAGGAGACTCATCGTTGAAATGAAAGTTGGATAACTTTAATGTGGTACACCATGACTTGGATTTACATATGATTGTATGGACAACATATTAGGAGATTGTAATGACCATGTGCACTCTCATTGTAAATGTGATTACTTTTTCGTAATGATCAAGTGCAATGACATTGTATAGATGTGATGTTTTTTGTTATGATCAACTTCAAACAAGTTGTACTTAAGACATTTGTTGTTACTATGAATTACAATGTCATTTTCATGAGTTAATGTTAGTGTTAAAGTTATGTAATGCACATATGATGCTTTTCCTTGCACATTGTTTGACTCCAATGGTAACTGCAAGAGACTCCATTAACAAGTCTAGGAGACTCTGTTGAAAACTTCAGGAGCCTCCGGTGAGAAGTCATTGAGCCTGAATGTAGTTGTCAATGAGCGGCCATTGACAAGTAGAGAAGCCTTTATTGACAAGTCAATGAGCCTCCGTTAACAAATCATAGGGCCTCCACTGACAACTCCATAAGCCTCTATTGACAACTCAATGGAGGCTCCTTGTACTTGAGATGTTTTGAATATTTATGGATTTCATAGTCATTTTCATGAGTTAACGTTAATGTTAAAGTTATGTAATGTACATATGATGCTCTTCCTTGCATATTGTTTAACTTCATTGACATCTGCATGACAATGGGATTATTAGACAATGATCATCTAGTAACAATAGGACGAACTTCCCTTGACAAGTCAAGAAGGCTCCACTGACAAGTCATAGGGTGTTCATTGACAACTCAATGGCCTTCAATTAACAAATCAAGGAGCCTCCACTGACAACTCAATGGCCTTCCATTGACAACTCAATGACCCTCCACTGACAAATCCAGGGGCATCTACTGACAACTCAATTTCCTTCCATTGACAAGTCAATAAGTCTCCACTGACAACTCAATGTTCTTCTGTTGACAAGTCAAGAAGCCTCCATTGACAAGTTCAGGTGCCTGCATTGACAACTCTAGGAGCCTCCATTGATAACTCAATGTCCTTCCTTTGACAAGTCAAGGAGCATTCATTGACAATACCAGGGGCCTCCACTGACAACTCAATGTCCTTCCGTTGACAAGTCAATAAGCCTTCATTGACAAGTTCAAGTGCCTGCATTGATAAGTCAAGGAGGCTCCATTGACAAGTCATAGGACGTTCATTGACTAGTCCTAGGCCTTTTATTGACAAGTCAAGGAGTCTCCAATGATACCTCCAGGGGCCTCCACTGATAAGCCAATGAGGCACTAGTGACAAGTCATATAATATGACCACCTAATTAATATTGAAGATCCGAGTCTATAAATATATACACATAAACTATCATTTTTCACTGTGATCATAACTGCATATATATATATATATTAACAACTTCATTTGTTTACATTGACAACTCCAGGTACCTCTACTGACAACTCTAGGTCCATACATTGACAACAGAATTTACACCATATTACAAATTTCCATAAATGACTGGGATACACATCAACATAACTACGCGTGCACACGCACGCACGCGCACACACACACACACACACACATATTAACAAGTGTATGGGTATCAATTGACAACTCTAGGTCCATACATTGATAACATAATTTACATTAGATTACAAATTTTCATAAATGAAAGTGGGATACAAAACCATATTATTGCCAACCTTCATTTACATATGAAAATGCATGTACAAGGAACTAACAATAAAGTCAAAGACCGTTGCTACTTTACAAGTAGTCTGGATTTCTATCTAATCAGATTTACAAAAATAGTATGACATGCATTTTTCAAAATCAAAAGAACCCAAGCCACCATGATTGATCAGCTTGGATTAGGTCCGTTGCTCTCTTTTCCCAAAATGGAGGATATCATTGTTTTAAACTCTTCTAAACTTGTCCCTTCCTTAATGATTCTAAATATGACCGTTCCACCAACATATGTTATATCCCCTTTTCCACTGACTTCAAACCATCCCCCTATATAAATGAAATATAGTAGATTATTGCCAGACGTGGTAGCCATCACTGCTGTCCACCTACACAAAACAGTTGTCATTAACAATTGCAGCAACCTTATTAACAATCGTTGCTGGCCACATTAACAACACAAGCAAAACATTATCATATGACATATATTTGTCACTAACAATTTTATCAGCCTCCATTAACAACTATCACTGCTCCTATTAACAACATCTTTTTTCCTATGCACATCAAGTTATGTAGCCACAAACCTTTCACCCTCATCTTCATTCCTGAGCTCTTTTATTGGAGAGACACAACACAATGAACCAGAAAATAGAGCATAATGACAGCAAAAATAGAGTATACTAAACCATACCCAAACACATTAAAACCTTATTCAAAGCATACCCATTACATTTAGTAGGTCTGCTTTTATAGTTTACAAGCATATGAAGGACAATACCCACAAAAGGCAAACACCTTTTTCCATTTTTAAGGACCAAAATGAAGATGAATCAACAAAACCTATAGTTGTAAAAAAAACATTTACACATGACATATAGTTGTCATTAACAAGTTCAGCAGCCTCCATTGACAATTATCGTTACCCCTACTAATAACACCTTTTTTCCTACACAAATCATGTTATATAGCCACAAACCTTTCACCCTTATCTTCATTCCTTAGCTCTTCTATTGCAAAAATATAGCATAGTAAACCAGAAAATAGAGCATAATGACAACAAAAAAAGAGCATACTAAATCATACCAAAACACATTTAAATCATACCCAAAACAAATCCATTGCATTTACTAGGTTTGCCTTTTAGTTTCCAGGCAACTGGAGAGCAATAAATGGGAAAAGCTGTCAGCTTTTTCCATTTTTCAGGACCAAAATGAAGATGGATCAAGCTAAAATATGTTTAACCAATCAACAGAAAACATGAATCAAATGAAATAATGAAGACAAGAGAGTTGTTAGCATCAATTCCATACTTTACTCTTCAACCTTTGCTTATGATCTTCATTTAGTTCTTCACGCCATTTCCGGAGCTGTTCTGCATTTTACACCATTTTCCCTTCTCTTTCTCTATTTATCTGACAGGGGTATATTGGACTTTTTCCATTTCCAATTTATTACATAATGGTCCCATGGGACTTCACAGTAATTTATCCATTTCATGGGACCATTTCTAAGTATTTTTGCTTCTATGGGACTATAGTGTAATTCTCCCTTTAAAATATTTGAAAAATACTTGTATATGGACATGTAGTTAGAACAAAAGAAAATATAACGATAAATGCTATACACGTATACATATTTAAATACTAGAATAAAATATTTACCAAAAAAATTATTATAATAAAATATATACCCTACCTCTCTATTCGATTTAAATTATAAAGATTTTTTCATTTTAAAAGCCGACATAAGCTTCCTATATAAAATGGCAACAGACATCTAGCTAGAGGCAAAGCAGCACCACGTCTTGATTAACGTTAAAACGGTATGGGTTCTCACGTTTTCTTTTTTCTCCCCTTTTTTTTTTCCGTTTTCAGAATCTTATATTCAATGCCAGAATGAAAAAACGGGATGGTTTAGATTCACAATTTTATAAAATTATTATTTTAAACATAAATAAATAAATTTAACTGTTAAAATCTAATATACACAATTTAGAATTGCAAAAAAAAATTTTTTAAAAAATAATTTATAAAATACTACAACAATATTTTTATAAAATAATAAATTTGAATCATCCATTTTTTAATCTAAAGGTGAATTTTGAAAAGAAAAGGAGAAAAAAGATTTTGAGAGTATCATATTCTAAGTAAAAGTTAGTTGAAGAATTTTAGTTTTAAACATAAGACCTTAATCCCTAATATTTTTTATATTTATTATTAAATGATTACATTTACAAATGTTAACAACAGTTTTCAAGGTATATGGATAAGAGGAAGTTATTTCACATACGTTTTTTTTTAATCAACAACTATAATTTAACTTTTAATTAGATAATTCACATGAAATAATTGTTTAGCTTCTATATTTAAAACTGGCGAGTAAAACTTCTTCAAGAGTCCGAGTGATTGCGAGCTACTGTGATTTTTTTTTACACCTGAACTACTGTGATTTTAACCTATTGTCATATGTATAGGTGATAACAATGCTGTCTTAGGTCACCGAATGTTTCTCTTTGCTATTAATATACTAGTTTCTTTGTTCGCAAAAAAAAAAAAAAAAAGGTCACCGAATGTTAAATTTGCGCTTGGTCCAAAAAGAAAAAGAAGTTAAATTTGTGCCTTTTTCTTGTTAATAGTAAAATATTCACATGAGTTAAAATCTGAAAATTCTTAAAATTATAGGACAAGTCTTACGACCAAAAAAATATCAATCGAAATAAGTAATTATAAAATATTTACTAATAAAATTTTCACATTTAATTTTATTTATAATGGAATTCAAACTTATATCCTAGTAGTTACTTGAGCTGGTAAATGTCTAAATGATAGAATCATATGGATATTTAATGTGCATGTTGGGGGTTGAGACAGGAGAAGTTAACATCTATCGCACTCGCACCTGCTCATTTTTGTCATTGTCGGTGAATGAACCTTTCTGCAAATTAAATTGATTTAGTTGGGATAGGGATACCGGATAGTTATATTTTTCAGTCTCCTTTTCTCCATGAAGATTTGTTTTATTTGTCTACATTTACTCCCCCAGCCCTAAACATATAAGGCATACTTAACTAATTATAGAATCAAAAATAGCTAAATTAATTATGGGAAAAAAAGATAAATTAATTATATGTAATTAACTTGTCGGAAATTTGCAATACTTACCATTTTTAATGATTAAAATTTAATGCGTAGAGATAAAAAATATTCTTAAAAAAAATACCCCATTTCCTTCATTATGAGATCTACTTTAGATTTTGTCTCGTCGTTTTTTCTCACCCTCAACTACCCACTTATAAATAAGGATATATTTTTTAAAAAAATTATATTTCCTATATATTTATTACTTTTAAGTTTTAACTAATTTAAACAATTTTCCTGCAACAAACAATAAGATCTCATGGTAATGTGAAAAATTTAAAGCTAAATTATATAAAACCCCTCTAAACTTTGGATAAGTTGCATATAACCTCATGACATTTCAAAGTTTACATTTAATCCTCTGACTTTTCTTTTTTTTAATTATTAACCTCCTGTCATTAAGTGATTGTTATTTTTTTTAATGGAAATTGACATATCAGATTATAAGATGACACGTGACATCATACATGGCATCATGTGTAAATTTTTAATTTCATAAAACCCCCCTAAACTTTAAACAATTGTAGAGAACCCCTTGAACTTTGATATGTTACAAATAAACCCTTGACATTTCATAATTTAAATTTAATTCTCTTAAATTTTTTATTTGTAATATTAAACCTCATATTGTTACTTTTATCATTTTAATATATTTATTAAGTTTTTTTATTATCATTTGTAAATTAAAAAATTCAATTAAAAAATAATCAGCAAGTAGTGCTTGTTTGATTTCACTTGAAATAGTATATTTCTGCGTTTCACGAGATATAATTATTTTTACTTGTTTCTTTTATAAGAATTAAAATCATGTGAATAAAAAGAAACTCATTAAAATATTAATATAAACAAAGGATACTTAAATGTGTAATAAATGACAAAGAAATCGATTTTGACTTTCAAAATCGATTTTAAGTGGAAAGATCAATTTTGAAAAGAAAAAAAAATTCTTATTTCCAACATTTGAATTTATACCATGTTTTCTTACTTTCAAATATGATTTCATCAATTTGAGGGTGTAATCAATATTAGTAGATGCAAACTTTTCTTAAGCCATACCTACCCCATATTTTCTGCTGTGTTCTACACACAGTTGAGGATAGGTCACATACAGCTCAAGAAGAGTTGAGCTAGTTGGGGATAATTGCACCAGATCCATTTGACAATAAAAAATTTTCAGATGTAGACTTTTCTCCAATTTTCTTTAAGGAATTTTTATTTATTTTTTTAACAAGTTTTGTTTTTTGTTTCTATACTTTTAATGAGTTTTGTTTCTGGTCCATATGACGAGTTTTGATTTTAATTTCTATGCTTAATGACATTATGTTAATGCTATCAAACTCATATCTAAGTCCTAGTGCATTTATGCGGACTAACGTTTTAGTTGGAAGAACCTATAGGTATGGAAAATTAGGATTTGAAATTATAGAAACTAAAATCAAAATTTAATCAAATTGTAAGGAACAACAATGGTTTTAACCTTATTTTTATTTATCTTACTGGAAGTAAGAAATATACTTAACCTTTTAACATTTTTAAATTTGCAAAACTTAAAAACCATTCGTTGGAAAAAAAGTAAATACTATATCATAATTTAAGTTACTCCCAAAATTTGGAAGACATACAATTAAAAGAACTTAATTGATATTAAAGCTACTGACTAACATGTAGAACTTTTTTTTTTAAATGAGTCCGATATAAATGACTGAGGAGTATTTAATTATTTTTTTTTTGCCAACGAGTATTTAATTAAAATTGAAGCATGAGTTATTACGTACTCTTTCGTCGGTCAAATCAATTTCCAATGTATGTGGATATCCTGGGCCTAAAAAAAACAAGTGAAAGTAAAAATAGTAGGAAAAAAAAGTAAAAAATGTTATAAATTATGAGAAAGATAAGAGAGAATGTAAGAAGAGGAGGAGAAGGAGAGTAATTCTTATTTATTATTTTAGGTATGTACAATACATAATATATGCCTCATATTTATAGGCTTCAATCTATAACCTAGAATTAATGAGATTATATAATCATAGGAAAATAAATGGGGAGAGATAATTGGAAGATGGGAGAGATATTAGGGAGATGGACATCTATTTAATATATTATTCATAACACTCTCCCTTGAATGCCCATAACTAACATGAAAAAAAAGACATTTCGTAGCGGTAAATTTATAGCGGTTCATCTTAACCGCTACAAATATTGTTATTTGCAGTGGTTCATACATAAACCGCTACAAATTTGTAGTGGCAAGGTTCACACCAAGTGGCGCAACAGTAAACCAACGTTATTTGTAGCGGTTATCAGATAATAACCGCTACAAATTTGGCGTCAATTTCCCACTATAAGTGTAGCAGCTATTTTGTAGCGGTTACGTAATCTAAACCGCTACAAATGTGGCACCAAGCGTGAACCAGCCGCCAAAATTGTCGCAGTTACCTTTGTAGCGATTAGGTGGACATAAACCGCTATGAAATGCAAAAGGTCACCTTCGAAACCGCTACAAACGTAAACATCATTTGTAGCGGTTTTTGGTTCTGAACCGCTACAGAACTTTAAGAGCTTTATATTTGTAGTGGTTATCGGTAACCATTACAAAGTGTTCCGAGCTGAGGTGAATTGTAGTGGTTTGTGTGGCAGTTTAATCGAAAAACGATACAAACAGTAGCGCTATAAATACCCAGCGCCTCTTCATTTGTTTCGTTTAGCCATTTTGTTTTCTGACTTTTCTCTAAACGTTTTCCTTTAGATCTGAGCGTTCTAACGTCTCTCTGAGAGTTTCGCTGCAGTATTTCACATTTTTCTCACTTGAGGTATGAAAATTACATATTTTCTTTTTACTTTTTATTTATTATTATTATATTTATATATAACTGTGAATAATTTTTTTTTTATTTTTTGCAGTTGATATAGCTTCAGGGTGGGATAAGGGGAAGGAGCCCGAGATCCCTAGACCGATTATGCGGGGTGTAGCAGCAGAGGAGGAGGCAATTGTTACCTATTCTTGGCCCAAAGTGTCATTTTATCTTTCGTTTTTAACACACAAGATCCATCGATACTTAAAACAAACATGTAATTAGTGGCAGAATTAGTGACGAAAAAAATATTGTCAATGATTCCACCACTAGTCCTTCATAAATTCTGTCACTAAACTAAATCTGTTTTTTTAGTGAGATGAATGAGCTTCGCTTTGAACACAAGACTGAAATATTTATGTTGTATATAAATTGATGCAGAAGGGAAAAACTGTGTGGTTAAAGAGGGGATCCATGCCATAGATGAAAGCAAGAACTTGATCACTATGAGAGTTGTGGAGGGAGATATTCTGAAGGATTTCAAGAGCGGACATAACAATGCAAAGAACTCCAAAGGAAAAAGGAAGTGTGGTGCATGTCACCTTGGAATATGAGAAGCTCAAAGGTCACATGCCTGACCCTCACACTCTCACACAGGTGATTACTCATGTTTACAGAGACATGGGCTCCCATCTTGCCCTCTAGATCGATATATATATATATATATATATATATTTATAAGAATAAAAACAGTGTGTGTGCTGTTCTATGTTATATGAAGAATAAAAGAAGCTTCATATTCACAAGTTGTAATGCTTGGTGAGGTGCTTTGGATCTTCTGTAATATTGCTATTAGCTGCTGTTCTTATAATCAAGTGTGTGATGTAAGACTTGAGATTATTCATGGTATACTAACTTAAGTTAATGATTCTCAAGTGTTTAATTTTCTGGCTCGCCAGCCATCGAATAAGGATCTCGTTTGTTATGATTAATAAACTCTTATTATTTAAATATCCATTTAGTTGTCATTTCACATGGATGAAGATGTAATTAATTATGCGTGCATGAAAATTGTAGCCACAGACATTTATCTGTATTAGAAAATTGTTGTCGTAATTAATTAAAATTTAATGCATGTTAATATGACTTGGTGGGAACTAGTTTTAGTGTTCATGGACATGATGGACATCAAGAGCTTATCATCATTTTCGATAGTTGAGATCTAATTTGAATAGTTCAGATTAATTCTTTTACTTCTACTTTTTTTAAAAAAATTATTTTAGTATCTATATAATATGGAATAAAGATAATATATTAACTATCAGTTTTATAAAAAATGATTTTTTTTTATTTAAAAATAGTTCATTGAAAATCTTAAATTTAAACGGTTGAACTTCTATTTTAACGGTACAGATCTCACTATAGTAATGAACATTGATAGTTTTAATGAGCATTAAATATTTTTTTTTTCATATATGCCCAATTGCCAGTATTTAATGAGAATAGTGAGAGAAGTAAAAAATTTAATACTCCTATGATAGGAGTAGAACACTTTCAACATTTTTTACAAAGACCAAGAAAAACCTTAAATTTCATTAACTCTATTATAAACTTCAACAACTTTTCAACTCTACTTCTATTTAATATACAAAATACTACATGAAAGCAAAGTTAACACAATAATAAATGAAGGGATTGTACATTCACCTCAAAATTTTAATGAGGTGTCTTATAAATAGGAAAAAAAATATATTCTCTCTTTGCCTTATATATAGAACCAGAGGAGCATGATGTTAAAATTCAGTGTGATCAATAAAAATAATATTAGTAATTACTTGAATTTTATGATAAATTTAATACTTTTAACTATTGTACCATATTGCATATTAGCATGTGTGACTCCCTTAAAACCAATTAGGGGAGAAACTAATATTATCTTCATATTGATCGTCCTTTTCTTTGTCGTTTGGGATAATTAAGTCGTAGGTTCTTATACTCTTAACCAATTTTTAATTAAATCCCTATTATTATTTTTCCAGATCCTTATACTTTCACATATTTTTAACCAAGTTCTAGTATTTTTTTCCTTTTTATTAGGTTCTTATTGTTTTACCAGATTTTTAATTAGGTCATTGTAGGTTTTTTCTGGATTTTAATTTATTAATTTAATTGCAAGTTAAATCAATAAATAATATTAAAATATAATTTATGAATAATAAACTTAAATTAATGATTATATAATTCAAAAAATAATTAATATAATTAATTAGTAATTCTTAATTGATTAATTATAATTCTATTCTATTTTTAGAGATAAATTATAATTCAAATTTTAATATTCCTCATAATTTTTAAATTAAACATATATTTATATTATTATTATTTATTTTAAATTTTATTTATTTTTATAATTATAAAATCTGAATTATAATCAAGGTAATTAAACCCGGACCGGTCAGTGAACCGGTCGGGGTACTGGGTCAAGGGTCAGTGGGTCAGACCGGAGCTAAACCGAGACCAAACCGGTGAGAAATGAAATATTTTAGACTTATAGTATGAAATTCTAAAGGAAAAATTTTTTTAAAAAAAATTTTAAAAATTTGACCCGGACCGGGTCACTGAACCGGACCGGTTTAGAGGCCGGGTCGCCAGTTTCCAGTCCGGTTCGGCCGGGCCGGGCCGGTTCGGGTTAGATAACCCTGATTATAATAATAAAATTTTTTCTAAAAATATAATATATAGAATTATAATTAGTTAATGAAGGATTAATAATTAATTATATTAAAATTATGTAATAATTAATTTAAAATTATTATTCTTAAATTATTTGTTGTTAACGGCAAGTATCCCCCAACAATAGCGCCGCCTGCACTCGATGATGAAGGACTTGGGAGTGAAAGGAAAATGCAGAGAAAGCAGCCACTATAGGAAATGAAATATGGGTGTGTTTGGTTCAGTTTATTAGATAAAAATAAGCCCTTTTTCAGGTAATAAACTTAAATAAAAAAGTGTTGTACGTTTTTATAGTGTTTGGTTCAGTTTATTTTAATTGCATCACGGGTAGAATAAGTTATTTATTAAATAAGCTCCTCACTGCAGCTTTTTTATTAAATCACTTATTACGTTAGTCGAGATAAAACTCCTCTCACATACTTACTTCGTATACCGTAAATCACGATTTATAAACACTTATTATCCAAAAATAAATCGTTCATCCAAACATAAATCACATTATAAAAGCTGACTTTTCTATTAAGTCATTTTTAATAAGTTAGAATCATAATAAGTCATTTTTCCTATCGCTATCCCAAATATCAATTTTCAAAAAGACAAAGTCAACCCAAATGAATAATTAAGAAATGAACGAAGTAATAAATGACCATGAGTTGTAGTTAAAGAAGACGGATCCAGCTTTCCTCCCTTGTTGCTCCCGTAGGAGGCCTCTCGGGCCCTCTCACGTACCCGAAACTCGGGGGTGGTTTAACTTTTTTCATTTTTATTTTCCAAAATAACATTCAAGCCTTGGATTTTTATTTTTAATATCATCTAATATTCTGAAACAATTTTTTGTGTATCATGTAGTTTAAGATAATTTTTAGGAGCATACAGTACCTCAAAACTTACAAGATCTTGTCAAAAAATTATTTTATGAAACATAGTAACAAAAAAAATTATTTTAAAATATAATTTTAGAATATTGGACCAACATGGGAGGGAAGTGAGATCTTTTTTTTTTTTTTTTTTAATAATACAGGCGGCCAAGTAATTGCTCGTTTGGAATGGCTTATTTTTGTCTAAAGTATGCTTATAATTCGTGATTCACGGTATACGAGGTAAGTATGTGAGAGAAGTTTTTTCTCGGCTTACGTAATTCGGGTTTATTTTTTAAGCTGCCGTGAAAACAAACAAGCCCTAAACCTTGAAGATTACAAAAGAAATTCAAAACATGACATCAGCATTCAGGCCGATTAAAATCCTGGGAGGGAAGTGGGATCCTAAAGAAGACTAAGCCATTCACACAGGGTTCAAGAGTTCCCGTCATAAACAAGGAAATTAACAAGTGGCGGATCAAACCAAGGTCTACTGGTAAGTGTGTTATAATCCTTGTCCCTTTCACCGAAATATTTTCAAGTTTCAATTGCTTCATTGCGTTCCAATTTCAAACCCAACAAGAAATTACAAGAGATTTACGTTGAGTCGTATATGGCAGAGCAACCCAATTGCAACGACAGAGATTCAGAATAACGAAAAAGATTGGTTTGAATAATGGGTCAATAGAGCAATTAGCTAATAGATAGTGGTCGGCTTAGCTAGTTCCTAATTCAATTTTGTTATGTAGCTTATGTCAAGCTATATTTGTGTATTATTACAGTGATGGCAGAGGAAGTAGGTTTTGATATGGCTAGTTTGTACAAGGCCGTATCTGAGAATAACTGGCCTGCTGTAAAAGAATTCATTGATCACCATCCTAGAGCCTTGAACCAAGAACTTGTTGCTTCGACAGGCGAAACACCTCTCCATGTGGCTGTAAAATTTGGGCATCTGAGCATGGTAGAGGAGTTGGTGAGATTAGTCTCACCAGAATACCTTAAAAAACCTGATGCTCATGGCTATACTCCACTTGGAATTGCTGCATCACATAGGGGAATCATTCCAATAGCTAAATGCTTGGTCGATAAAAATAGTGATCCACTTGATAGTCCCAATGGAGCCCTTAGGTTGATTCCGGTTACATTGGCTTTTCGTGTTGGCCTCAGTGAAATGGGACGTTATCTCTATTCTGTCACTCCTTTGGATGTTTTCAAGCGCCATAAGGGTCCTTCATTTCTCAGACACTGTTTTGTTACTGGAGATCTTGGTAATACAACTTACAACTAGTTCTAGATCCTTATATGAACAAATCATAATATATGTTTCATTTTCATTCCCTTCTCTATGCTTGTTCATGTTGCTATTTTGATATTCCATCTCATGCTATGTGATTATGATATATGATGAATAGATATTGCCTTAGATTTGCTTCAAAAATGTGAAGAGCTGATTTTTGCTGCTGATTATGGCGGGTTCTCAACAATTGAGCACATAGCATTCTACCTTTCAGGGACTCTCAACAAAAGTCAACTAAAGTTTTGGCAGCAATGGGTTTATCACTGTTAGTACATATCACTACTTTTAACTGTGTGTTCTTTTTTACCATTACAATTTTCTACATGTTTCTTGCTCTTTTTAATTATTTACAAGCCAAAGTACTGAATTATGGTGATGACAGTAATGATAGTGAAGCTGAAGTGACTTTAGCTATAGCTACCATCACTTGTATAATTTTGTTTTCGTTGTGCTATTATTCTGTAGAGAGAAGAGCTTAAAACTGGACAGGAAAAAAAAAAAGAAGAGAGGATGAACTTCACATTTCATTAACGATAGCTGGCTTATATCCCAGCTTTTTCAACATACAATCCAAGTCTAAAAAATCATATCCGAGACCTGTTTCAACATACAATAGGAAAAAAGCAATCTTAAAAAACAGAGTAGCCATGCCTACAAGCATATATTTTCAACTACTATAAACATATATTCAACTTCTGCAGATGATTGAGCCACAACCTCTTACTTTCTGGAGTTCCTGCTAAACATACCTGAACCATGAGAAAACCCATAACCTGATGTACTCTTCCGATCATCTAAGCTTCTAGCCCAATCACTATCCTCAAATCTGTAACAGGTCTAATCCATACTCCCAAATCTGATGTAAATGCCTCAGAACCATTTTACCAGCTACATAAAGCACATTGCACCTCACTCGGTTGCTGCATAATTATTGATGAAAAACTTTCTGCAAAAATCACATCAGGCCTTGTTACAGTCAAGTAAAGCAAGCTTCCAACAAGACTCTTATGCCTTGATGCATCAGCCTTGATATGTTCTTCACCACATTCAAACTATTTTTTGTTGACTACCAAAGGACTATCCTTAGGCTTACAGCTGTTGGCCAAAAAAATATCTTTAAGCTTATGACTTTGCATTTTTAACCTTCTCAAAAGCTCTTGACCATAAGCTTGTTGAGAAACAAATATTCCATTACAAAATTCGGAAAAACAGAGCAGCCATACCTACAATCATCTCTTTTCAACTACTAGAAAAGAAAGTTGCCATGACAGACCAACAGTCTAGAAAAGCTACAACAATAACATGCCTTTATACACATCTCATGAAATCATAATATGTAAACTTATTTGCTTGTTCATGATAGTGTATGTTTTAGTGAAGTAAGATGAAATAAGCAAAATAATCTCAGAAAAATTGAATAGCTTCACACAACTTACTTGTCCTTCTAGTTATTAATTTTATCACTTTTACTATTTGAAGCTAATGTTTCTCCATTTCTTTGATCACGTTTTGGGTGGAAGATATCAAAATACCATCAACCACAGCCACTAATCATTTCTGTGTAGACATGCAACAAGAAGGCGAGATGAAAAACAAAGCAAAAGGTACAATAATATAATACTCTTTTATCAGTTGATTAGAAGATGAAATCAAATATTATTGCAAATCTAACAGAACACACACACACACATTAATTTATCATGCATGAACCTAACTATGATGCATAGTACTAACCTTAATTTATGTGTAAGATGCTTAATGTTCGCATTTAAGTTGAACCTAACTGTGATGCAATGCAAGAAGAAGATAGACCTACATACGCATATACATATGTGTGTTATCCTTTTCAATGGTTGGCTGACAAATTCCATTTCAATAGGACTAAATCTACTACAGTGGCTCATCTCCCTGACTTATAACTTGTTCGGTATACTTTCTCAAAATTTCCCCAAAATTTGAAGGTGTTACTTTTAAGATTTTTTGTCTCATGATTAATCTCAACTAACATCAAGATTTATTTGACTTACTAATTGTCCAGGAATGAAGGAAATACATAAGCTGAAGTTGCAACATACACGAGCAACCGAAATTCTAAACCTAGCTTGTAAAAATCTAACATTTCTGAGTGAAGACAAAAAACATATGATTGCAAAAGCACTGTTGACGGCAGCTAAATTAGGGAATGCTGAGTTTTTTTTCAAGGTATCAACAGCAAATCCAGAATTAATCTCAATGGTCACTTTTTCTCAACAAAGGGGGCATGCTTTCTTCAATGCTGTTGAACATCGTCAAGCTGAGATTTTCAACCTCCTGCGTGGGTTTCACTTTAGGAATGTGGTAGCAGCAATGTTCATTGAGGATAACAATAACTTGCTGCACACGGCAGCCAAGTTGGCTCCTGCTTCCCAACTTAACCGCATCCCTGGCGCTGCTCTGCAAATGCAAAGGGAATGGCAGTGGTTTAAGGTTAGAATGTGTGTGTGTGAGGGATTAATATATAAACGAGAATCATAAAAATGAGGCAATATTTGTATTAGCCCCGATGCAACAGATATTTTAAGATACAATTTTTCAGCACTTCTATTTTACTTCCTCTTTTTTTTTTTTTTTAAATATAGGCAGTAGAGGATGTGGTGAATCCTGGAATTGAGCTTCGTCTAAACAAAGAAGGGTTGACTCCTTTGGACTATTTCAAAAAGAACCACAATGAACTCAGGAATAAAGGAGAGAAATGGATGAAATATACGGCTTCTTCTTACTCAATTGTTGGTGCACTAATTGTCACTATTATGTTTGCCGCGGCTTTTACTGTTCCAGGTGGGAACGATCAAACATCTGGATACCCAATATTTTTGAAGGACAAGTTATTCAAGGTTTACTTAATTTCAGATGCATTGTCCATGTTTGCTTCTACTACTTCTGTGCTCACATTTTTAGGCATCCTTACGTCACGATATGCAGAAGAAGACTTCCTTTACTCGTTACCTACAAAATTGATCATAGGCCTATCTGCACTTTTTCTCTCTATTGCAACTATGTTGATAGCCTTTTCCGCAACAATAATCATCATGTTGGAACATAACTCATCGCGTTTAGGGGCTTTTCTTCCTGTTATTATACTTGCTAGTGTGCCTTTAACTCTCTTTGTATTATTACAGTTCCCTCTTCTTGTTGAAATAATTTCTTCTACTTATGGTCCAGACATCTTCAAGAAGAAGGTGAAGAAGTGGCCATGAAATGTGTGCGCTCTTCACATCTTCATGTATCACTTTATGTATTTTATACTGCATGTAAAGCATCTGGTTTTATTTTTAGCCTAATTAGGGGCATAAGTTGGAGATGTATATATTAGGCTTTGCACATTAAATAAATATTTCGATGTGTGATTTAATGCTACATTTATTTATTAGTATATCCCATCTTCATAATCTTATCATAACGCGGCACATTTGTCTTTTTGTTTTTATTAAATATATAAAGTAGCTTTTGTCATATTTTTCTCTCCGGTTCTATTTATAAGTAATTTTTCTTTTGATTGCGTAAAACGAACTGGTAATTAAAAGTAATAAGTGTGTCAAAAATGTCAATGCTTTTTTTCCATATATGCCCCTATTTATGAAAAGAGTAGAGGAGAGAGAATAGATAAAAAGTATGAGAGATAATGAGTAGAAGATATGAGAGAGAATGAATATTCAATAAAGGTAAAATAGAAAAAAGAAGCTTACGTTTTTATACAAAAAGTGAAAGTTGTTTATAAAAGGGACCAGCCATATGAGAGAGAAAATTATTTATAAATAGAACCGGAAAAAGTATAAGATATATTTAAGAAGTTAATGTTGATCCTAAATATAAGATATAGTTTTCATGTTTATTTGTAAATCCTTTCCTCATTTGTTCATATTGTTGCTCCCTCAGCAATAATAAAAAAGGAAAAGGAAAGAAGGAATTAAGGAAGATTGGTAGAGTGTTTTAGAGAATATATGTTATATTAACTAACTTTTTTAATCTAATCAAATTAAATAAACATATCTTATATTAAAGACAGGAAAAAGCAGTATTTAAAAACGGAGGGTGTAGTTGTCACCAATGTGGTGTGCTCACACAAGCATGCTTTGACGTGGAAACCAAACATGAAGAGATAGGTGCGTTGCAGTAACTGATTGTGGATAGGATAAGCAGTGAGTGGTTGTTCTGATGGCAATCACAGGGATCATTTGTTAGCATACAAAACTGGAGAAAAACATATACTCCATTGTCCATATAATACAAGTCTTCTTTTAGAAAGATTGTTCTTTTTTTTTTTTTTTGGGTTTCACTGAGAAATTTAAAGCTTTCTCCTTGTACTTCTAAATGCAAGTCAATTTTAAGTTTGGGAGAATGACAGAAAAATACAATTTGAATTTTAAAATCCTGCTGACAAGAAAAGTAATAAGATTGACAAGAATAGTTATGAGATTGACAACGCAAATCTTTTTCAAAGGACTAATTTGAAATTTTGAAGTTCAAGTGGTATTTTTCTATCATTCTCCCTTTAAATTTTAACTAATTAACGTAGATTGATAAAAATAATTAAAAACATTAAATTTATCTTAAAATAGAAATGATAATTGTGATTTTCATTTAATAGAAAATGTTGAACAATTAAACTTAAGTGATAATTGTGTAATTAAATGTGAAAAAACCATATTTACATCTTAATCATTTATTAAATATACCAGAATCTTTTATATTTTAAATAGTGTAAATATAAAAAAATTAAAATGAAAACAACTCTGTTTTTGCAAATGCTTGATCAGCATATAATTGTACCGTCATCACATCAGTTTGATGAGTTTGTATTTTTTGTTAGATGAGTCTAACTATGTTTATGTTAAGATTAAAAGATTAAAATAATACATTATAGATTTAAGAGACTAAAATAAAACCTGATACAAATATAAACAATCAAATGTATAATTTAGCCTTTATTATAATATTACTCTTATTAACTACATTAAGCTTTAGCACCACATTAATTTCTACTCTCTCTAAGTATCCTTATTAGATAGGGGCATATATAGAAAAAAAATAATTAATACTCGTTGAAACTAGCATATGAAAAGGACCAAAAACAAAAATCAACTTCCGGATGGTTCATTGGTCAATTTTACCCCAATTAATCAATCATTAAATATGACTTACTGGTATTGTATTTTTCTCTCTTCTTTAAACCTTCATTAACAACCATGACAATGATTTTTTTTTTTTTCTTAAAATTTAAGATAGATCTAGTGCTATTTTAGAATAGCTTATTTTTAGATAATAAATGCTTATAAATCGTGATTCACGGTATACGAGATAAGTATGTGAGAGGAGTTTTATCTCGGCTTGCGTAATAAGGACTTATTTTTAAGAAAACGTTGAACCAAACAATCCTCTAATTTCGCCCTCTCATCATTGGGAGCGGGGTCCGTCCATTGAAGTGAAACGATGGCGTTTTATTAAAAGAACTGTTTCTGTGCTTTTTTTTTTACCCCCTCCACCTAAGCATCCCCTTCAATGCCTTTTTTTAGCTCTACTTTTTTTTTTTTTTTATGATGAGATTTTTTAAGCTCTACTCGCTAGTGATCATTTACTCATTGTTTCTCTCTTTACATCTCTCACGCACAGTGGCATCAGATATTCTTAAATGCTCTCTCTCTCCCTCTGCGCGAGTGCGATGATTATTTAGTCAATGGCATCAGACATCTTTGTGATGTTCGCGTCGCAAGATTGAGCTGTATAAATATTTGCCAAAATAAAAATCAAAGCCTTTCCTTATTTGGTACCAACTCATCATTTAATTTTTCACATATTTTACTCTTCTAAAATAATAATGTGACTTATAAATAAGATGAAGAATTTTTATGCCTTATAAATAAGATCATAGAAGTATTTTATTATTTGATTAGAGATATGAGTATTTGTTGCTTATTTTTTAAATATGAGCTCCTTGACAAATGGCTTATAAATCTATCATTTGTTTTACACATCAATACCACATTGGAAAATTTTGAAGCGATGAAAGACTAGTCCACGGTGCAGGTGCTAAAGAAAGGATGTTACAGTCGAACAAACAAAAAAGAATGAAAAAAATAACATCCGCTGGTTTTGAGTGCTGAGCACTTATATGTTTCAGATCATCAGACATGAGACATATTATACGGTACTAATAAAGGGGAAGGGTCAATACAAGGAAAATTAAAATTGATTAATTTAGTGCCCTTAAGTGGACGGAAAATTAAAATTGATGTTATATTATATCACTCCTTCATATTCGAAATTTAAACCATGATTCATAAAAGTTTTAAGATACAAAGTTTAAGTTTTATTTTGTATATATAAATGATTTTTTTATAGTTAAATGTGTAAAAATATTTAATTTAAAAATGTTAAAGCAGAAATAATATGAATTTCTTTAACTCAAATTAAACTCCCCAATAATCATAATCTTTCAGCAATGAAGTCCCTCAACTACTTGATGTGTTCATATATATGCTGATAACAACCATACAAAATGAATAGCCCTATTGAACAGCCCCAATCTATTGTAATTAATTTTTTTGTTTTATGAGTACTCCTCTTGACTCTATTTATAAGTTTCTTCATATATGTTTTAAAAATATAGAAAAACCTTAAAAGCTTGTTTGGTATGAGGGGAGGGGAGGGAAAATAGGCAGAGGAAAAAAATTTTTGAGTTGGATTTTTAAAAATGAGAGAAGTGGGGTTAAAAGATTTTAATTAATAATTTTTCTTATATACTCTTTTATCTTACATCTTCTCTAAATTAAAATTTTATAACCCCACGTTTTTAATTTTATTAAATCCAATTCAAAATTTTTTTTCTTTCCCTCCCCTTCTCTGAATCCCTCTTACCAAATAGATCCTAAATCTCATTATCACTGTTTTAAAATTTAACTTAGGACACTTCAAGAGGTAGAATAACAAGCAGAGGTAGGAGATAAGAGAGCATAGCTCCTTCCAATGCTTAGCTAATTAACCACTTACCTTAGTAACCGCGTTCTTAAATTATACCTATTTAATATACACTATACATTTATACCCCATGAAAATTAGGTGTACATGGTAATAAATGGTAATAAATGAAGGGTAAAATAGCGAATTCATAAAAAAAACATTTAATAATAAACGAAGCGTACAAAACAGGAAATTCAAATACATTGCGAAGCATGTCATGGTGGGAACTAAGTTCTTGCAATATTTATAACACACGGACCTTCAAACCGCCTCAGAGTTCCTATATAAAGGGTTATAGCTAAAGCATTCTTTGATGTGCATGCAAATAGGCTTTGCATTATATATCTCTCTGCTTTCTTTTGAGATAGCTTGGATTTATCAAAAGAGGATTAAGAGAGATGTCTCATATTGGGAAGGTTGAAATAGACGTCCACCTAAATGTCTCTGCAAAGCAGTTTCATGAAATCTTCAGCGGCATACCTCATCACATAGCCAACGTTACTCCTGGTAAAATAAAGAGTGTTACTAACCATCAAGGTGATTTTGGGAAAGTCGGCTCCATCGTTGTCTGGAATTATGTTCATGGTAAAACATCAAACTCTTATTTCTTTTCATACTTTCAACCAATATCCGGCGCATTTTCTATATCGTATTACTAGTTATCCGAGCAAACTTGAACTCAAGATCAGAACCTAGAGGATCTTATACTGTTAGACCAACTGTTCGCATCGCAACATATATAGTGAAGTGTTCTACCCATGGTTTGACCTCACTTTGTTAATCTTTGATTTCCATGATGTCTTTCCCAATCAACTTTGATCCTGAAATCCTTCCAAAGCACTTCTAAGTGGCTTGAAACATCTAATTCTTTTATCAAAGTATACCTTGGAAAATAATAAACTCCATAAGCTCATAGCTAACAAGGATGGAAGCCAAAATATGCACAATTAAGTCATAGTGTGCAACCAAAAACCCCATGCCCTTTTTCATATCTTTGAGTATTCAAAATATGCACAAATATACCAAAAAAGTGTATAAAACTCAAGAAAAATATACCGAAATGACATCAAATCCTAGAGGCTAACACGAACTCAACTCTAGGTTGGTAGACGCCAAACTCTTATTTAGAGACACATATATTTACCTACTCATAATGCTTCACTTATGCGTTCTTCATTGAGTAAATACTGTAGAATTCTGTCGTTACTACATATTAATCACACTTATCTGATACTAAACACAGATGGGAAGCACTGAGTGGCGAAGGAAGTGATTGAAGCTGTGGATCCAGCAAAGAACATAATAAGTTTTAGGGTGATAGAGGGAGATATACTGAAGCATTACAAGAGCTTTAAGATCACAATTCAAGTGAATCCAAAGGCAAAGGGAAGTGTGGCTCTATGGACTCTTGAGTATGAGAAGCTACATGGGAGAATTCCAGATCCACACTCTTTCACACAGTTTGTGACAGAAGTGAGCAGAGAAATTGATGTGAGCCACACAGGACAGGGACATGAGGAACAGTTAATGGGGAAGGTGGAAGTTGATGTGCAAATTAATGCTTCTGCTGAGAAGTTTCATGAAATGTTCAGCAGCAAGCCTCACCATATTCCCAATGTTTCTCCTGGTAGAATTAAACATGCTATTGTTGAAGGAAATTGGGGCAAGGTCGGTTCTGTTATCACCTGGCACTGCGTCCACGGTAACTTCTCAACTCTCTCTCTCACACACAAGTAATTCAGCTAATTACACCTCATTGAGTGCAGAAAAGTAGAGCTGGGAAATTGGGCCAAGCCTGTCAATTCAGCCCGTTTTGGTTCAAGCCAGTCAAGAGCCGGGCTTATGATTTAACACCTCTAGAAGGAGTCAGGCCTAAAGAGGCCAGCAGTTTAAATATGCGAATTTTTGTTTAATTTTATTAAATGATTACAAGTTGAGTTTTGCTTTGAAAAAATTGATTTTAGAATTAGAAATATTTTTCAAATCATATAGTGTTACTATTTGAATGTTTTAAATGAAAAAATTGATTATATTCATATTAAAAAGAAAAGAGAAGCTTGTTGATAACATTATAATTAGTTAAAAATCTTCTAATTAATTTTTTTAAAAAATGTTCATTTTTAAGAATCTTTCATTTGGTTCTTAATATTTCCCCAAAGAAAGTTTTCCTTATGAAATATTGAAAGAATCATTTTTTCTTGATGTAAGGTAAACAAAGAAAACAATTTTTTAATTGTATTTGAAGAAGTCCAAATATTATGCAAATTATATTAAAAAGAGAAACTAATAATACACATTGAAAAATAAGAAAGTAAAGTCTCTATCTCATGAAAAATTTTGTTTTAAAGCACATAGTCACTTTTTTTATTTATAAAAAAAAATTTAATACTTTAAAAATATTTGTCTTAAATTAAAAATTTTAGCGTTTTAATTTAATTTTTATAAGAAAATGAAAACAAATTGTTAAAGAGGCTTGAAGCCGGCGAACTGAGCCTGAGTTTGAGAGTAAACGGGTTGGGCTTAAAAATATGGACCTTTTATAGGAGTCGGGCCTAAATAGGCCAGCCTGTTTAGGCTTGAGCCCGTGAAGGTCGACCCATTCTCCCATCTCTAAAAAAAATGCCTTCTCTCTACTAGTTTCATTAATACCTAAAGAACCTAGGACCTCTATTATATATACACATATTCTAATGAAAGGCTCAAAATTTTAAGCATTAATAGACAAGTGGAGTAAGAGGGTGAGCCTAGAAGCATTAATAAGGTTGCTGCCATGTGATCTTAGAGGCCACATATGGATTCAAATCCTAAAAACAATCTCTTAGTTTGCGGAGTAACGTTGTGCATATATATCCCTTTTCAAAACCCATTTGATAGGAGTTTTGTGCACTAGGCCTCTGTTTAATAGACAAGTTGAGTACTGATTAAAAGGAGAGCACATATATTAGATCAAAGAATTGAATCTGTTTTACATTGAACATGATGCTGATTGAAGAACAAATTAAATTTGTGTTGCATGAATTGTGCAGAAGGGAAAACCTGTGTAGCTAAGCAGGTGATTGAAGCCATAGATGCAAACAAGAATTTGATCACTTTGAGGAATGTGGAGGGAGATGTCCTCAAGGATTACAAGACCCTGAATCTTACCTTTCAAGCAATTCCAAATGACAAAGGGATTTTGGTGCATGTGACTATGGAATATGAGAAGCTGAAAGGTCACATTTCTGGCCCTCACACTCTCATAGACCTGGCTGCTGAACTTGCGAGAGACATTGATGCTCATCTTGTTACCTAGTGGTAGCCATCTTTTGCTACTTTTAATCTTTTTTGTTTTTGTGTCATGGGATTTGAGTCTCGTTAATTTCTTAGAACATATCAATTAAGGTGTTAATTTCAGAGAAGAAAAGTACAATGTGTGTGAGATAGTGAACCTCACATTATATTGTATCCATTTCTTTTATTGAAATCACAGTTAAGTCTAGTGTGTGTTTTTGTGGATGTTAAATAAACTCCTTTGTATGTAATAAAAACAGCTTCAATCAGAAGTTGTTAATGTGCTTGTAATAATGCTTGTGTTGCTTGATCTTATGTATTGTGATAAGCTGTATTGTTATTTTCTGTGATTGTAAAGTATGAAATCCGTGGTTATGTCTGAGAGTTAATTTAATTTTATTTCCTTCTGTCTTCTAATTTGGTTTATCATATAATTAACTAGTTTTTATTTTCATTTATCAATACTAGAGTTTTCCATAACCTCGTTAGCTTCATTTAAGAATAGATAAATAATACAAAAAAAAAACCCTTTTCATGGAGACATTACCCAAGAAGATTTTAGGTTATGATGATTGTCATCTCACATCGTCGTGATTGTACACAACTGATAATACCAAAAAGTTTTAATTTGACATAATCAGATAAATATATTTATAACAAAAAATTTAGTACTTATCAACTGCTTTTAAACTAATTAATCTAACATAATCAGATCAATATATTATCTATTGAATAAGAAAATTCCGCGATCTCCTTAATGAATCTTATCGAGTAAATTAAATTACCTGGTTTTATTTTTAGCTTAATTAAGGGCAAAAGTTGGAGATGTGTGCATACCCTTTGCACATGTAGATCATAAACATGATGTATGATTATGTCAAATTAATTACTCTCTCCCTCTCTGATCCTTAATATAAAATTCATTTTAATAAAGAAATTGAATTACAAAGTGGATCTAATATTAAAGAATGCTACTTTTAAAATGGAGTGTGTTTTGACTGTTTTCATAAGAAGGTAGTCTACTGTGTGTGTGTGTGTGTGTGAGGCATATATGTTATTTCACGCCTTGCTGGTTTGAGTCTTCCTATTTATTAGTATAAGCTATAAATAATGTAATTCATTTTTTAAACTTAGCACTCCAATATATGGAATCCATCAATCGCACGCATTTTAAATAAAAATGTCATAGGTTTGGTTTCATGATGCATACACCCTGAATAAAGAAAATGAGTGCCCCTTAAACGACATACGCCCTGAATAAAGTGCGCGCGCGCACAGATCAATTGCCTCAATAAGCAAGCAAAACTGGTAAACAACCCCCCCCCCCCCAATTAATATAAGTAAATATTGAGAAGTAATATCAGAAATGTCACAGACGCATTAATTATCAGCATATTAAAAAGTCAAAATATATACAAAATTATATGAATAACTTCACTTCGATTATATAATATATATGCAGCCAAGTATGTCCGTACGAACTGGATAATGCGGGTTTTCAACTCAAGCTATGAGTTATAAAAAAATATTACGAAAAACCACGGATTAGAAACTTTTTTGGTTTCCTAATAACCTTACAATTTGTTGGAATTTTGGTTTTTATTTATGTAGTTTAAAGTTGTGGTTTTTAGTCCCTATAAATTTTTTGTATGAGAAGTTAATCCCAATAGTTTCATAAGGATTTGATATGAGTTTAATGACATTTAAGTATAGCAACAAAAATCAAAACTCATTTTTAAAGTATATGAACCAAAATCCAAACTTGTTAAAAGTATAATGACAAATCAAAGCTCATTAAAAATATAAATAGAAAAATGAAACTTAAATAATATAAAAAAGGAAAACAAAGAAATCTATTTTGAGTGGAAAATAAAATATGACTTCCAACATTTGAATAGATGCCCTATTTTCTTACTTTAAAATATTTTTTTCCCAATTTGAGAGGGCGTGAATTATTTTCAGCTGGTACAGTTCATCTTCAACTCTGTGCAACACATCTTTAACCATATACAAATGACTTTCGTATTGAGGACTTTTGCACATACTTAAGGATATGTCGCACACAATTAAAAAAGAGTTGTATATTCTAAGAATAATTACACTAGGCTCTTTTGAAAAAAAGAAATGCCAGATAGAGGCTTTTCCTCAATTTTTCTTAAAAAGGGAAATTTTTTATTTACACTTTTGTATCAAGTTTTGGTTATGGTCCCAATACTTTTAATGAGTTTTAATTTTAATCCTAAATTACGAGTTTTAGTTTCAAACCTTATATTTTTAACAAGTCTTGGTTTTTATATCTATGCTTAATGACATCATTATCAACAAAAATTAACGCTACTAAACTCACACCAAATCTTTATGAAACTATAGAGACTAACATTTTAGATCGAAGAAGCTATAGAGACAAAAAACGAAGGTTTAAAATTATATGAACCAAAACTAAACTTCAATCAAACTGTAAGGACTAACATTAGTATTAACCCAACTTTTTTTGTTTTTTATGGAAAACCAAAATGATATTAATTTCAGCATGCACTACATATTTGTTGGACTTTGGGTCTAAGTCTGCCTTTGATGAGTCAGACTATTTGATTAGGATATAAGTAGCCTAATCAAATAAGAATTAAATCAGCATTAATTGTAGATTGGGGAATAAGTTAGTATTAATTATGATATTGTTAATTGAGAAACAAGTCATCATAATTCAGGAAATTAATTGAGAATTAATTCTTCTGATTACTAACTTAAAAGACAAGAAGGGTGGACATCATTTCCTAATTAGTGGTCACCCTAAATCACTATAAATAGGAGATGCCTCATTCAGTTAACCCTCAGCCCTACTATTGAGTTTTCTAGCAATCTTTTCTCTCTTACCATCTTTCTTATTCTAGTGATCTGCTGTGTCAATCTTAATTAGGCTCTAGTAGTCTAATACTCGTGTGGGCACTATTATAGAGCATTGAAGCTTTGACCCGGATCTGAATATAGATTCACCCCGATACACTAGTCCACATCCTCTCTCTTTTTATTTTTCCTACATTGGCATAAGAGCTCATTGATCCTTGAGACTATGATTTATTCTTTATAAATAAGCATGTGATATATTTTGTTTATATCTCTACCATAATAATTCCGCTGTGCTCATAATGATAATAATACTTTTGGCATGACTTCTTCTACTCTGCACATACACGTTTTTTTTATTTAAAAGAAAAAAGATTGCGTGTGTATGTGTTGCATATGCCTTTGCCTCTTTATATCCATATATGTGAAAGCATTATCTGCATATATCGATATATATTCACATGCATGAATATATGAATATATAATTTTTTGGTTTCATGACATAATAAGTATTTGCTTCAACACGTTAAGTTTTTTTTCCACATGCACATATATGAATATATGTTACTCTTCTCTTTGCTATTCATGATATGTGCATATATGGTGGCCAAATGATCTTGGTTCTCTTTCTTCTAAGATTCTGTTGCTTGAAACTTTTTTCATATGCATGAACTCTGGTTTGCATGTGAGATACTAGGTTTAAAAGCCCTTCATATGTATTATTTTCTCCTCTTCTCCTCACTTCTTAGATCTCTTCAAAGTTAAAGTTTTGAAACCTAAGTGGAATAAAAAACAAGACACTTTAAACCTCAAAAGTTAGAAAAGCCATTGAAACATAGAGGACAGACATCCAAGCCATGTTACGGAACACCGTCGATGTCAAGAAAAAATTGGGTGTTCAAAACTAAGTGTTTTTGCCCAAGGTAAGTCCATGGATGTGTAGAACTCGAAGAGACAATTCCAACGACAGTTAGAATGCATCAAATGGAGTTCGGATGAGGGAGAAACGAAGGAAAGAAGATGGCAGATCGCTTGTCACTGCCGCCATTTGAGTCACGATTTGATCAATGAAAAAGACATTTTCAAATCAAATAAAAGCCATGGATTTGTAGTTCATTCAACTAAGATTCCAACAACACCAAGAACATGAAAAAAAGGAGCTAAAACAAAGGAGATGTGGCCTTCCAAAGTTGGCGAGTCGTCGGAGCTCCAACCGGGTCAAATTGACCTAATTGGAGGTTGAAGATAATGAACCGAACCACATGGCACCAATGAGGGAGAGCCACATCAGCGTCCAGTCACATGTCATCAAAGGTCAACGTCGACCATGTCATCTGTTGACCGCGCTACATCAGCGACAGGTCAGCAGTCGCAGTCAAGGGACATTGACTGGTCAACGGTTAATCGTTGACCATAAAAAATCCTAGAAATTGACAAGTGGAGCGTGGTGCCCATAGGAGCCACTATTTGACACGTAGCAGGCACCGTCAGAGAGAGGATGGCGTGTGGAGTCCGAGAAGTTGGCACATGACACCGATAGATGGCCGTACGACGGTTTGTGGCGTTTATGTGCCTCCGTTGAGTATGGCCTTCACTGGAATTTTTCAAATTTTCATGATTTTTTAATCTAGACACATTCTAGGGGCGCGTATGGGACGTGGGACCTCTGATTGAGACGAGGTTTTCTCCTAAAATTCCTTAAATTCGAGAGCTTCAATTTGATATATAATTTACATATATTTGAAGTACGTTTGGATCTAATTTGAGTCAAAAAGGTGCTTATATGCACTTAGAGATTTCTAAAAACGTTGAAATTGAGTCTATATTGATTCTATTGTTTTTGGGTTATGTTGGTTTACTTATTAAGAGTATTTCAGCTTCAACTTATGGTTAATATTGAAAGATTCTTCAAAATAACGAATTGTTCAAATAAGTTTTGAATATAAGATCCTATCCAACCTTGACTCAAACTCTTAGAGATAAAACCTGAAAATTGTAGGAACTTGAAATTATTGAATAATAATAAGTCTTCCCATGCTTCTAACTATATTGATTCAATTGCGATTAAAGCAGTGACTTTTAAAGTCAAACCTTTATCACAAATGTTGTGACAAAGGACAAGACAGATAGAAATGTGAGAATCATTTCATCAAGTGGGAGATATGTTGCAAATTCATCCAAGTGAGTGGATGCAAACATGGCAATGAGGAGCTTGACATTGTAGCTAGATGCTACATGAGTTCATATGGTCAGAAGGGCTTATGAGAGGGAGAACCTAGTTAAGAGACAACAATATGAGGCAAAGTTTTTATAAATTTTTGAATGTTCTTTTTCATTGAATTTATGATTAAATTCTTTGTTTTTGGAATTGAATTAAGCATATTCTCTTCTTTTGTCATGAACATTCATGTTGATTAGATGATATTATGTTATTATCTTGTTAGTATAACTGTCTTTGATTGAATGAGAGTTTCTAGAACGTATCTAGAAATCCAAAGGGGAATGTGTTCAATTAAGGTCATGGTTAAAAGAATGATGAGCTAACTAGCATGATTGGGATGAGAGTCAACATAATTGTCTTTTGAACATGAAACTAGCGAACTTATTATCTAATTATTCTTTGTCTTATTTAAAAAATATGATTTGTATACCATATTCGTCTAAGAGACCAATTATGACCAAGTCTATTTGACTGAGCTTATGAAGACAAGCTCAATAGAGATATCTATAGAGTTAGAAACTCTCAAATCTCTTTCATTCAAGAAGAATGAGATGTCAGGGACATACTATCAACTAGTCTTCAACATTTAGAGGTTGAAGCAACCGAAGGATACAAAAAGTTTATGCTATCAAGCATAGAAAGAACAAGATTGCTTAGACTTATGATGGTATGAGCAATGTAACTTTATCCAAGCTATTTGGATAGTATTGAAAGATAGTGAAATAGATTATCTTCTTCTATAAAGTTAAAACTAAGTTAAGTTTTAACATAGTTTATTAAGCCCTAACATGTTATTTAGGCAACACTTGAGGCAAATGCCAAACTAAGAAGTTGAGTCAAATAAAATGTCAAGTTCTTTCTAACAAATAACAAGTGTATGTTTTGACAAGACATCTCCCAGTAAGTGGGAGTAAGCTATGTCTCCTAGTGAGTGTGATTAAGCCACGTCTTCCAATGAGTAGGCGTATACGAAAGGAAATACTGCTGCTTATATGCATATTGTGACCTTCGACAATGTAATTCACCATATTAAACTTGAGTATGAAAAACTGAAGGATCCAAGATCCATCAGTCAGACAAACTTAGCTAAAGAGTGGGAGGATTCATCCTCTAAAGCCTAAGGGCAAGAAGCCTATGAGATAAACTTGATCTAGAGGAGATCAATGGTTTCTACAAAAAAGAAAGGCTATATTGATAATCCTTTAAGGGTTGTAGAAGAAACAATCCATTTGAGTAGTAGATGTTTCACAGAAACATATGGCTTCATGTCTGATGCAAAGTAAGAAAGAGATAGAATCAAGGGATTAGGACTTGCACGTTAACTCTGGATAGATAAACCACCCTGATTCACTCAATACTATTACAACAGAAAAAATAGTATATTTGCTATCTCTTTAGTTAAGGATCAATGGGACTTTGACTCTAAAATCCTTTGTTGAATTTTGATGTTTCTTTTTAGGATAATAATTCCATTTCTTGCCACATATACCATTTGATCAAAAGACATGATCAAACTAGCAAAATAGCATTTGCTAAATAACGTATGCTAAAGGGTTAATACCCTTGTGAGTAAGTTCAGAACTTAGTCTACCTGGTAAGAAAGACAAAGAAACATTTTGAGAAAATCTATTGCAATTAACAAATTATGACGTTTGTGAACTAATGAATATGAGGGCAAAACACAAAGCTTGGCATCTCGTTAACGTCATGGACGTTTACTCAAAATATGGTAATGTTTACTTGATTTTAGTCAAGTGTGAAGCTATTAGAGAATGACTGAATCTAGTCAGGAATCAGTTAAACTAAAAGGATAAGACCTTTATTAAACTAACAAGGGTTAAGAACACCCACGTGATTAGTTCAAGCTGCTTTATGTACAAGAAATAGATTGTTAGGCAATTATCAATACCTAGAACCCTTCAAAATAATAGAGTTGTTGAAATAGAGAGATAGACATCTCCTTAAGATGGTTGAGTAAATAATGACATAAGTGAAACTATCAGCCATATGTTGGTATGTAAACTCACATCTATTATCTTCATACTTAACCAAATGCCCTCTAACTCAATCACGACTTTGCCCTATGAATCATGAATAGGTCTTACAGCAGGCCCAAGCTTGTTAAGACCATAAGGGTTAGCAACTTCATATCCATAATTCTTTTTATGAGTATGGAAGATTGGGGCCAAGGTGTACAAGGTATGTCTTTGTGAGATAACCGAGAGATGTAATGTTCTTAAAACTCAGATTTCCTCGCAGGAAATAAGTATTAATCATATTGAATCTCTCTCAGAGGTTCATAGAAATAAGGAATAACCAAGTATTCCTAAGTTCACTGATCCGAGTGGGAGGGTTGAGACCAATTTCATAATGAAAGAGGTAAGTTACGAAAGGATTACTTCACCCATACATAGGAAAAGAATTCTATGAAATCCACTTCGGAGTAAATTGTCATACAACAAATGACTATAAAGGGATAAATTCCCTAAGAGATTGAATGCTTTCTTCATCATTTAGAAGGTGATTATGACTACCTATAAGTGTCTGAAAGACACTAGAAGGACCTACTAAGAAGAATTGCAAAGTGTCAAACAGGAGGATATGGATTCTTTTTGAAACTAGCCAAGTACATGTTTGGGCAATTTGTCACCTAGTCAAGAGGTGATTGGGAACAAGTAGGTTCTCAAATCTATTGGAGGCATGTAAAACCTAAAACACTTAGTGGCTAAGGGGTAGTACAATGGAAGGTTGTCCGTTGTACGTTTTAACTCTGAACTTTGGCTATGATAACAAGCTTAGTCTTGAAATTACATGAAGATGATGTGAAGACCGCTTTCCAATTTCAAAGTTGGATGATGAACTCTATATGAAGTAGCTTGAGGGCTTCATAAAAATAATTACCTAGGTAGTAATATATGAGGTTTCACAAGGTGAAAAGCCTCACCAACTTTGAGATAATCAAAGAACACTACATAAGTGCCAAATGACATATGTTTAGCTGAAACAAGTGTCAAGGGAGTTCAAGGAATAAAAGATCAGAGAATCCTTAAATTCTGAGTTGAAAAATCATGGGTTGAATAGATAATATCTTGAATGACAAGGAAAACGGAGATTGTACAAGGAAGATACAGTCTTTGCCACCTAAGACATGTACAAGTGTGATCTTTAGGTATCTTAGGATGCCAAACTGCAAACCCATGGACCACCTGAAGTCAAAGGCACAAACCTAGAAAGGTTACATGTCCTACGAGGAATTCAACATAGAAAAAGTGGATAGAGTCCTATAGTGAAAATATGGTTGGTAATATGAATATACACATTGGTGTGTATAAGACCAAATGTTTTTAGTTAAACTTGGAAGCTATTTTTAGTACTGCTGTGAAATATATTATGAGAATAACCATGGATTAAGTTGTCAAGGCAACAACTTTCCTTTAAAAGGATACTCCAATACAAGGCATAGGCAAATGATAATGGAGTAAAGAAATATACAATGTATATCTGTTATCCATAGAATTAGAACACAAAGCGTGTTCTACCATCATTCAAGGTGCCATATAGCTAAAGTAGTTCCTATGAGTGATTGGGAATGAATAGTGGATAGAAGGATTCAAACGATAGCATCTTATAATGAGGATCCTAAGTATCATAGCAAGGCAAAACATACATTTGATATATCTCTATGAGAGATATGCTTTCAAAGAAGGAAAGTGACAGTTCAATGACCTGCTGCTAACGGAATATTGGTTGATTCCCTTATTGAGCCCATAGCTTGATATTCATTAAGTTAGTGAAAATCTTGGGGTGCAAATAAAATATAAGGTCGTGAACTTCTTTTATATGAAGATAAAAGAAATAGTATGTATGTTATGAGTAAATACATATAAGGTATACAATTTTGTATGTTGTACAGGTCCGAAGAGGTTGGTTTACTCGCACGAACAACCGTTTTCCCATGTTTTGTAGGGGCATGGAAGGGTAAGACGAGCAAATGATCAGCATGAGATAGTTAAGAAGAATCTTTACATTTGAATCGCTTCAGTTAAACTGAGATGAGATGAGATCCATATGTGTATATATACACATAAAATGGATTGAAGCATGAAAATAGACTTGTAGCCAGGTAAAGAACCCTTTTTCACAAATGAGATTGTAAAAGAGATATTGTGAAAAAGAAAGTTCTGATTCAGATGTTAAGTACATTTTGGAACTAATGTCTGTACGGTGAAAGAGAAAGAAATTGACTTACACCACAAATCGTTCACCATAGCATGCAATTCATATTGCATGTGCTTAAGAGTTAGACTGCAACATGGGATGTAGGTGAAAGATCCCTAGTCCACTATAGTGTAAGTCCCAAGAAGGAAGAATCCTTCCACAATGCCTTTAAGACTTATGCGGCATTATGAAAGCTTGTTTTGGTGATAGCTACTTTGGCTGGAGCTCTATGATCACACACGATTTGGTTAGACAAGTGAAAACTAGAAAAGCGACTAAGTCAAGCTGGACTGATATTCAAAAAGGAAGATTTACTCCTAGATACATAGGATGTCCTTGTATCTATGGTCAACCCCTTACTAGCTCTATGTGTAGCTTGTAAATGCAGATACTATGTGTATGGAAAGTAATCTAGGTTAATCAACATATTAACAAGAGAGGGATTAGATATGACATGAGTAATATGTATGGGAGAATCTAGAGCATATGAGGCAATGAATGTATAGGTTGCAGATATATATAAAGGGTGTCCTTAGATGTTGATCCGATATGAGGGATTTCTAGTATCATAAGCACCAAATCTTGAAGATACTTTTGCCCACACGGTCACGGCAGACGCCAAGTATGAAACATGAAAGAGTAACGAACGCGTGATGGGAGGCCTATCAAGTATGAGTGGGAGATATTGGGCTTTGGGTCCAAGTTCACCCTTGATGGGCCGAACTATTTGATTAGGATACAAGTAGCCTAATCAAATACAAATCAAATCAACATTAATTGTAGATTGGGAAATAAGTTAGTATTAATTATGATATTGTTAACTGAGAAACAAGTCATCATAATTCAGGAAATTAATTGAGAATTAATTCTCCCAACTACTAACTTGGAAGGCAAGAAGGGTGGACATCATTTCCTAATTAGTTGCCACCTAAACCACTATAAATAGGAGGTGCCTCTTTCAGTTAACCCTCACCCCTGCTATTGAGTTTTCTAACAATCTCTTCTCTTCTACTATCTTTCTTGTTCAGGTGACACTATAAAAAAAATGGGATTTCGTAGCGGTGAATTTGTAGCGGTTCAAACAAAAACTGCTACAATATTGTAGCGGCAACCTACGCGCCAAGTGGCGTGACAGATTAGCAACATTATTTATAGCGGTTAATAGGAAATAACCGCTACATATATGGTGCGGGTTTCTTGCCAAACTTTATCGTGGTTATTTTATAGCGGTTACAACAAATAAACCGCTACAAAGTTCACGCCACCTGGTTCCACTGAGCCGCGTAAATAGTGTATTGTCTTTTGGTAGCGTTTACAATGAATTTAACCGCTACAAAATACCAAAGGTTGCCTATTTGTAGCGGTTCTGAAAACATAACTACTACAGAACTTCAAAGGTCATTACATTTATAGCGGTTTTGATTTTATAACCGCTACAGAACTTGAAGGATTGCCACTTTTGTATTATTATTTAATAATCGCTACAAAGTTTTGCCGCCCTAGTTTTTTGGTAGCAATTTTTTCAATAACCAATACAAACACCTCAACTATAAATAGCGCGCCGACTCTCCTTTTTCCCATTTGGCCATTTTGTTTACTGAAGTTTCTCTTAGAGTTTTCCTTCAGATCTGAGCATTCTGACATCTGTCGGAGAGTTTTCTCTCTAGCATTTCTCATTATCACTTGAGGTACGAACAATATTTATTTATTTTTATTATAATTTTACATATAAATGTGACTAAATCTTTTTTTTTTTTAATTTTTGTAGTTTGTATGGCTTCAGGGATGAATAGGGGGAAGGAGCCTATGGTCCCCAGACCGATGCTGCGGGGTGGCAACAACAGAGGAGGGCGCAGTGGGAAGGGGCAGCGTAGAGGGAGGGTGACCGCACCATTTCAACCCATCTCCCCCACAGCAACCATAGGAGTCAGCCCTACCATGGCCACCACAGACAGTCCCAAAGGAGACGACCGCACCAGAGGTGCCTCACCTGGGAGAGGGAGATATCAGGGTCAATGACTATGGCAAGAATGAGGACTTTGGGATCCCGATTAGGATCAGAGAGATGGAGCAGTTCCTCGATGAGGAGGAGGAGTGGGAGTAGAACAACCCACGAGGGTTGTCTTCGCGGTCTACTGGGTTTGAGGTGCAGGTCCAAGGTAAATAAATTTTTTCATTTGCTAAATTATATATTTAAATTCAAAATGTTAAATTTGAATTACAACTTATCTAACATGCGGTAAATTGTGCAAATGAGTAGGGGAACGTTTCCACGAGGAGGCTGAACGTGGCCGGTTTGAACAGCATGGATAAGACACTACGAGTTGTAGTGTCGTGGAATGAGGGCACGGGCCAGCCCATCGACAATGGGGGGTCACCTGTTCAACCGCTTCCTGAATGACTTGGGCTCGTATTGGATGCAGTTCTCCCTTCACTTCAGGACGTGGAGGAACGTTCTGAAGGGGCTGAAGGACCTGACATAGGAGGAGGTGGTGCAAGTAATTAATAGTATTTAATTATGCTATATTTTTTGTAATTAATTCTATTTAATTAATATTTTTTTAATTGAGTATTTGTAATTATTCATATTTAACTTTTGTTTCAATTGAGGTTTGCCTTCCGGGCCAATCGGAAGAGGTACACGTTGATGAAGATGGGCGGCGGCTGGAGGAACAGGAGGAATCATCTCTTCCACAGTGTGTGTAGCGCCCGGAATTTAGAAAAACATGGAGCCGCCACCAAAATTTTTGAAAAAAAGGATGATTTTGGAAACCTTTTTAAAAATAGAAACTGGTCTACAAAAACCATTTAGGGTTCGGGAGTCGATTGTGTGTAGGGAAGGTGTTAGGCACCCCACAACACCCATTCATGAGAATGGTTACCCTAAGTTAATTATTTAAAAATATTATGGCCTTTAATCTTATTATAATTACCCAAATAAAGACAAAAATAAATGAAAAACTAAAGGAGAAAAAAAACAAGGAACATTTATTTACAAAAAGAAAATAAGAAAAAATATATTTATTTAAAAAAAAAGAACATTTATTTATAACAAGGAAATAAGAAAAAATATATTTATTTACAAAATTGGACTTGACCTAGGATGAAAACCTAGGACCTACGTACCCTTTAGAGGGATCAAAGCCCACGTAGTTCGAGGGGGTAGAAAAGCGTGTCACTTGATTGGTGATTTTTAGAAAAATGTTTATTTAATTTATTTGAGAAAAATATTCTTTTTTTTGTTGGGTTTGTGTTTTTTACTTTTTTTTTTCAAAAAACGTTTTTTTTATTTTCTTGTAAAAGAGAGTTTTTCCATTTTACTTTCATTTATCAAAATGTGTCAAAATATTTTTTCTTTTTTTTTGAAAGAGGACCTAAGAAAGGGATTAAGAAAAAAAAAAGAAAAGTAGTATAAGTTAAACAAAAAAGAAGTCAAAAGTAAGAAGATTTATGCGTACCTTTTATTCTTTGAACCCGCTACAATAAGAGATAGGGTGATAAAACCACATAATAAACAAGAGGCAAGTACAATTATATTATCTATATTTATTAAGCATAACACCTAATATCATAAGAAAATAAGACAGCACTTACCTCTTGCCTATGTATGAGATAATTCACTTGGACAATAAAATGCAAATCCACAAGACCACAATGAGCTAAAACACGTCCAGCAACATCATAATACAAAGTAAAGCAATGTAATGCATATTGGATAAAGTCATAGTGCATGAATGATGAGGTAAGCATGAACCAAGGGATATTAGATGAGAGAGAAAAAACGAGATGTAAAAGTGAAATCAAAGAAAAGGATGAAAGCTCAACCATATACCTTATCTCCTTGCTCTCCCAAAATTTCAGTCAAAAATTTTTTTTTCTTACTTCAACCCTTACACTCCTATTTATAGTCTCAAAGTAGGGTTTTCTTCATAAATGCTTTTTTTTTTAATTTTCTTTTTTTTTTATTTTTTTTTGTATTTTATGTTAAGAACTACCTAACTTGACCCAATCACCATCAATGGAGATTTTTTTTTTTAATTTTCGTTTTTTATTTTTTTATATTTTCTATTGATAAAACTTCCTAACTTGACCTAATTACCATTAGTGGAGATTTTTCATTTTTAATTTTTTTATTATTCTTCCCACAAGTAACTTCCTAATTTAAACCTATCAACATAAATGAAATTTTTTTTCATTTTTTTTATTTATTATTTTCCCTTAATGAATGACAATGCCAATCATATCAATGAGGGGATTTATTTTAATTTTCGTTTTTTTTAATTTTTTCCCTTTCAATGATGATTGCCTATTTAGATACCGATCATCATCAATAAGAGGATTTTCTTATTTTTTCTTATTTTCATATTTTTTATTTTTCTTTCAATGATGATTGCCAATTTGGACACCAATCATTATCAATTATTTTTGTATTTTTTTTAAGTGGGGGCCCGGACAAAATAGGGTGTTCACAGTTGCCCTTTTTTACTTGTTTCGTAGCTGAGAAAAGTGAGATTCTCGTCTATGAAGCAAGTAAAGATAAGAACACGTATTTTGTCCGGCCAGAGAACAAGGTGCCCCCTTAGAACCAAAGAGGGTTTGGACAAAATACAGTGTCCATGCCCCTCTTTACTTGGTTCATAAGGGAGAAGAACGCAAGTGGAGATAGATGATTACCTGGAATGGAAGTGAAGTGCCTAGTAGCATAGGACTTTGGTGGGGCGTAAAAGAATTGTGCCAGCCGGTACTGGGCTTTGAGAGTGCCTGCTGATATAGGGCTTTGAAAGAATAGTGCCTATCGTTACAGGGCTTTAAAAGAATTGTGACAGCCGTTACTGGGCTTTGAGGGTGCCTATTGGTACAGGACTTTGAAAGAATAATGCTTGCCGATACATAGCTTTAAAAGAATTATGCTAGCCGTTATTGGGCTTTGAGGGTGCCTATTGGTACAGGGCTTTAAAAGAATTATGCCAGCCGTTACTGGGCTTTGAGGGTGCCTGTTGGTACAGGGCTTTGAAAGAATAGTGCCTGCTAATATAGGGCTTTAAAAGAATTGTGCCAGCCGTTACTGGGCTTTGAGGGTGCCTGCCGGTACAGGGCTTTGAAAGGGTGCCAGCCGTTATTGGGCTTTGAGGGTGCCTGCCGTTACAGGGCTTTGAAAAAGGTGCCAGCCGTTATTGGGCTTTGAAAGGGTGCCAGCCGTTACTAGGCTTTGAGGGTGCCTGCCGGTACAAGGCTTTGAAAGGGTGCCAGCCGTTACTGGGCTTTGAGGGTGCCTGCCGTTACTGGGCTTTGAAAAGGGTGCCAGCCGTTACTGGGCTTTGAGGGTGCCTGCCGGTACAGGGCTTTGAAAGGGTGCCAGCCGTTACTGGGCTTTGAGGGTGCCTGCCGGTACAGGGCTTTGAAAGGGTGCCAGCCGTTACTGGGCTTTGAGGGTGCCTACCGTTACAAGGCTTTGAAAAGGTTGCTATGAACATGTGATGCCCCTTGGAGTAGTGCTTATAAAGATGATGACATTGATAATAATGATGACAGTGATGATGACAACGATGATGATGAAGAGGATGATAATGGCCATGATAATAAAGGGAATATCAGAATAGTGATGTCATGATAGAGGTGATGACACTAATAATGATGATGATAGTGATGATGGAATCCTAATAAGGATGATGAATACAATGATAATGCTAATGATGATAATAATGATGATAGTAGTGATGATGATGATGTTAATGGTGATGTTGATAATGGAGGTGATGACATGCTAACGAGAAAGAGTGCAATAATTGTGGTGTTAAAGAATAGCCTGGCGGATGATATTGCTCCTTCTTCGTCCAAGTGCCTAACCAGTACCTCGTTACTTGCACAGTTTTGTCAGAGGTATGAAGATGTGTATAATGAGATTCACATAGATGCCACAGCCTAGAACCCTCAGTTTAGATTGTGTCCCTTTGTCAACTATTTAACTCCACAACAAAAATTCCAGTTGGGACCTTCGCTAATGATCCTGAAATTACACAAGTTAAATGGGAGTAGAGGACACCATATATATCAATGTGAGTGTTTATCCAGACAAAAGTTGTGCTTTCATTAAAAAGAGTTACCCTTATACAAATCATGACACAAAGTTTGACATGCGATTTAATAGATGGGAAAGATATACTAAGGATGAAGATTCATTTAAAAGAAATGATCTTCCAATATTCAAGTGGATGCATGATGATGATAATATATTGGTGTAGATGTGATGTTATTAGGAGGTCCTTCACTTTTAGTTTCGTGTAGGCCCCCTGATGGTGCCTTGCTTAATTGCCAGAGATATGCACTTTTCGATGAATGATTACGGAGTCTTCCAAATAGACAAAGTAAAGAGAGTCATGGGGCTAGGACTGATAAACTTGCCCTTCCAGGTTTTTGACTTAACAGCTCCCAATTTTTTCTTGCTCTAACTTTTGCCTAAGCCGCCCTTTCGGGTTTTCAACTTAGCGAGCTTTTTTTTTTCTTGCTCTAACTTTTGCCTAAGCCGCCCTTTCGGGTTTTCAACTTAGCGAGCTTTTTTTTCTTGCTCTAACTTTTGCCTAAGCCGCCCTTTCGGGTTTTCAACTTAGCGAGCTTTTTTCTTGCTCTAACTTTTGCCTAAGCCGCCCTTTCAGGTTTTCAACTTAGCGAGCCCCCTTTTTGTTTTGCTCAAACTTTTGCCTAAGCTGCCCTTTCGGGTTTTCAACTTAGCGGGCTTTTTTTTCTTGCTCTAACTTTTGCTTAAGCCGCCCTTTCAGGTTTTCAACTTAGCGAGCTTTTTTTTCTTGCTCTAACTTTTGCCTAAGTCGCCCTTTCAGGTTTTCAACTTAGCGAGCTTTTTTCTTGCTCTAACTTTTGCCTAAGCCGCCCTTTCGGGTTTTCAAATTAGCGAGCTTCTTCTTCTTTTTTTTTGCTCCAATTTCTGCCTAAGCCTCCCTTTCGGGTTTTCAACTTAGTGAGCCCCCCTTTTGTTTTGCTCAAACTTTTGCCTAAGATGCCCTTTCGGGTTTTCAACTTAGCAGGCTTTTTTTTCTTTACGCATAGTATTTCTTTACAGCATCTGAATTGATTGGTCTTGGTAGATCTTGGCCATTCATGTTTGTCAATATTAATGCCCCACCAGAGAAAGCTTGCTTAACAACATATGGGCCTTCGTAATTCAGAGCCCATTTACCTTTATCATCTTCTTGATTTGGTAGGATCTTCTTAAGGACTAGGTCTCCTACTTTAAACCACCTGGGTCGTAGTTTCTTATTAAAGGCCCTTGCCACTCGTGATTGATATAACTGCCCATGACATATGGCTGTGAGCCTTTTTCCTTCAATCATATTTAATTGTTCAAATCGAGAACGTATCCATTCGCTTTCATCTAGGTCTGATTCAACCAAGATTCTCAGGGATGGTATTTCTACTTTGATTGGAGTGACAACCACCATGCCATAAACTAAAGAGTAAGGGGTTGCCCTAGTTGAAGTACGCATTGTGGTACGGTATCCATGTAACGCATATGGAAGCATTTCATGCCAATCCTTATAGGTCACTGTCATTTTGCTGATGATCTTCTTAATGTTTTTATTGGCTGCCTCAACTGCACCATTCATCTGTGGCCTGTACGGTGCAGAATTATGATGTTTGATTTTGAACTGATCACATAATTCTTTAATTGCTGCCCCGTTGAGGTTTGGTGCATTGTCAGTTATAATCTTCTCCGGTAACCCATATCTACAGATGATATTGGCCTTTAAGAACTTGATGAAGGCCTTCTGAGTAATACTAGCAAAGGAATTGGCTTCTACCCACTTAGTGAAATAGTCAATAGCAACGAGGATGAAACGATGACCATTCGAAGCTTTTGGGTTAATCGGCCCAATGACATCTATTCCCCACATGGAGAATGGCCATGGAGATACGAGACTATGCATTATAGTTGGAGGATCATTAGCTTTGTTGGCATATATCTGGCACTTATGACACTTTCTAACATAATTGATACAATCCTTCTCCATAGTTATCCAGTAGTAACCAGATCTTTGAGCTTGTTTAGTTAATGAGTGGCCATTTACATGTGTACCGCATACGCCTTCATGGATATCTACCATAATCTTATGCGCCTCCCTCATGTCTACACAACGTAGCAATGTCCCATCAAAGCTTCTCTTATATAGGATGTTATTACTAATAAAAAAGCCCATGGCCAATCGACGAATGGTCTTCTTTTCATTATGTGTCGCATCTGGAGGGTAAGTACCATGCTCCATATACATCTTAATACTATGGTACCAAGGTTGCTCGTCGTGCTCTCTTCCAATATTGAAGTAAAATGTTGGCGATCTTCTAGTCTCAATCTGTATTGGTTGAACATGGACCCCATAATCAAGTTGGATTATAGCTGCTAAAGTAGCTAACGCATCAGCGAAGCGATTATTTTCTCTAGCCATGTGATGAAAATTGATTACTTCAAATTTTTTGATCAACTCTATCAAATACTCTTGATAAGGGATCAACTTTGGGTCTTTAGTACTCCATTCACCAGTCACCTGATAAATTATAAGAGCTGAGTCACCATAGACTTTTAGGTTTTTTATCCCAAGATCTATGGCAGCCTGGAGACCGTTAATACAAGCTTCATATTCTGTCATGTTATTGGTGCAGTCAAATCCTAACTTTATAGCAATCAGAAATTGCTTTCCATCTGGGGATATGATTACTGCCCCTACACCATTGCCATGCATGTTTGCTGCCCCATCAAAATACATTTCCCACCCCTTCGATTTGCTTTCCTCGATCGGATCTTCTGTAGCACATATGACTTTATCTGGAAATTTGAAATCTAGTGGCTAGTATTCATCTATGGGGTTTTCCGCTAAGTGATATGCTATCGTACCACCCTTAACGGATTTTTGAATGATGTATCTTATGTCATATTCAGACAATATTACTTGCCACTTAGAGACTCTTCCGGCTACATGCGGGCTTTCAAAGATGTACTTGAGTGGGTCTACTCTAGAAATTAACCAAGTGGTGTAGTAAAGTATGTATTGCCTCAACCTCCTTGTAGCCCAGACTAAACCACAACAAGTTCGCTCGATCATTTGGTAACGTGACTCACAATCATTAAACTTCTTGCTTAAGTAATAGTTCGCTTGTTCTCTTCGCTTAGATGCATCTTGTTGCCCCAGCATGGCTCCCATGGAATTTGGTCGTATTGTTAAATACAAAATTAAAGGTCGTCCTGGTATAGGAGGAACCAAACTTGGGGGATTTAGCAAATAATCCTTGATTCTATCAAATGCCTGTTGGCAATCTTCATCCCACTTCCTGGTGCAGTTCTTCTTTAAAAGCTTGAATATCGGCTCACAAGTTGCAGTCAGATTGGCAATGAATCGTGCAATGTAATTCAGTCGCCCCAAAAAGCTTCGAACTTCCTTTTCTGTTTGAGGAGGGGGCATTTCCCGTATTGCTTTTACTTTGTTTGGATCTACTGTAATCCCTTTTTGGCTTACAATGAAGCCCAACAATTTTCCAGATAAAGCTCCAAAGACGCATTTGTTAGGATTTAGTCGTAGCTTGTACTTGCGTAGCCTTTCAAACAGCTTTCTTAACACCACAACATGGCTTTCTCCCTCAGAAGATTTAGCTACCATATCATCCACGTATACTTCAAGTTCTTTATGCATCATATCATGGAAAAGTGCCACCATGGCACGCTGATAAGTTGCCCCAACATTCTTTAGCCCGAATGGCATGACGCAGTAACAATAAGTGCCTCATTGTGTAATAAATGTGGTTTTTTCTTTGTCCTCCCTATCCATAGGGATTTGGTTATACCCTGAGCACCCATCCATGAACGAGTACCTATAGCTACGGGCTGTATTATCAACCAGGACATCAATATGAGGCAATGGAAAATCATCTTTTGGGCTAGCTTTGTTTAGATCTCGATAATCCACACACATTCGAATTCTGCCGTCCTTCTTTGGGACAAGAACAACATTTGCTATCCATTGTGGGTATTTAGCTACTTCTAGGAAACCCGCTTCTAATTGCTTCATCACCTCCTCTCGAACAACTAAGGACATATCAGAAGTGAGCCTCCTCAATTTTTGCTTTTTAGCCTTAGTGTCTGGGAATAAGGGGATCTTGTGAGAAGCAATCCCTGGATCAAGGCCTGGCATGTCTTGATAAGACCATGCGAACACATCTATGAATTCTTTGAAGAGTTCAACTATTTTCTCTCTTTCGGGGTTATATACTATCTTTAGTTCTCTCTTTTCTTCCTCTGTGCCCATATTTATTACTTCAATTACATTTTCATGTGGGCACATTCTATTGTCGTCGGATTCGAGGATTTTTTTGTATACTTGAATGATCTCATCATCATCATACTCGTAATCATGCATATCAATGGCAACAAGCGTATCATCATTCAGGGATTCAGGAACCTTTGCGTTAGACAAGAGTTCCGAGGAAATCGATTTCCTGGAGGGCGAAAAATGAACAACGAATGAATAGAAGGAAGAATGGATATAAATAAGTGAGTTTTATTCACATATCATTCTTGATAAGGATGGGACGATGCCTCTCGAGCAGCTGATCAAGAGCGTCCCAGACGGCGTCTCACCCAATGACTGGGCGAGTTTCGTCCTGTTCAGGAGGAGCACTGAGGGGCAGGTAATGCATTTATTATATTATGTATATATAATTTTGTAATTGATAATTATTAAATTATAATTTAAATTTAATTAATTTTATGATTTTATTAATTATAAATGTTTTATATTGTTTTAATATATTTAATATTATTTTTTTCAGGCGCTTTCTCAGAGGAACACGAGGTGCCATGGGCAGCAGACGATCCACCATACAACACGATCGAAGACCTTTGCTGTCAGTTACAGTGAGCTGGTAACTTTTCACAATATCAATTACTTTTAGCTGGTTATTTCATATTATAAAGAATGTATATGTTTTGATAATACCAATTGAATTTTGTAATTGTTTTAGGAGAGGAAGGCACAGCAGGAGAACCGTTAGACAGACTATGGGGAGTTGTTCGCTATCACACACAGACACCGTGATGGGATTCCGACCTCTCAGCAGGCAGAGGAGGACATTATAAATGATTTCATTATATATTATATTGTTTATAAAACCAACTTTATCATGAAAAATGCTAATACGTAATTGTTTTATAAAATGGCAGGAGTGGATATAGCAGTTGTAGGCTGAGCTGCGATAGACCCAAGCTGAGGAGTCACAGGGGTCTGTGGACCCCATGGCTCCTTTGAAGTCAGGTCTGGGTCAGGCTAAGCACCCCGAACTCGTGCGAGGGATAGGGATAGGCGCCAGACCTAGCATGGTCTACTGTAGGAGTGCTGCCTCTGAGGCTGGCAGCTCTAGAGCATAGACTTCCGATGTCAGACATCCGAGGGATGAGTCTGTTGAGGAGCTGAGCTCAAATTTGACCCAGACACAAGCTGCAGTGGTTCAGTAGCAATAGCAGATGCAGCAGCAGGCCGATTTCTACTACGCTCAGCATACGCAGTGGCATGATATCACAAACATCATGCTCTAGCAATCGTGGAGTCACCTATTCCTAGACGAGCAGCATCCACAGGTTCCCTCTGTCCCTAGGTTCGTCGTCCAGCCTCCTCCTCCTCCTCCTGCTGATGATAATGGTGCTGTTAACTTTGCCTAGCATCCCAATTCACCAATACCTAAGGGAGCCCCACCTGAGGGAAAACCAGATGATTAGCTTCCTGCTACTTAGTTTAAGACATATTTATTTTTTCTTTTTGAAACATTTGTAAATAAATCTAGATATTTTATTTCAGAACTTAAATTCTTATTGCGTTTACCATAGTTATATTTATATTTTTAGACCGCGTTGTTAAATTTGTGTTGCATTTACAACAATTTTATTTATATTTCTAAAAATAAACAAAATTAATTATTTATAGATGTAGCGGTTTTATAATAAAACCGCTACAAAGATAGTTCTATATTTGTAGCAGTTATGAGTGCAAACTGCTACAAATGTAAAGAAATGTGAGAGGAAAATTCAAAATTGAAATGTTGAATATTTGTAGAGGTTACATGAACAACCGCTACAAATATTTAACATTTCAATTTTGAATTTCCCCTACTTTGTGCAAATTTGTAGCGGTTTACGAGAATAATTGCTACAAATTAAGAACAAATTTTTGTTTTAAAATTGTCCAATGGACATAAATATTTTGTAGCCATTTTTTCTAATAACCGCTACAAAGGTAAAATATTTGAAATTTGAAATTATTCCACCGCGAGAAATTTGTAGCAATTAATAATGTATAACCGCTACAAATATATATTAGTAGTGGTTTTTAATATAACCACTAATAGGTTAAAACAAATTGTTCAATTTGATTCCAATGGCTTGAAAATTGGTAGCAGTTTTAGTTATATTACCACTACAAATTTGTAATACGGTAGCGGTTATTGTAGCAGTTTCTGAACCGCTACAAAATATTAAACGTTAGAAATTCAGAATATAAGGTTCCAAGCATTCGTCATTCTCTATTCACTCATCTTCTTCACTATACTTTCTTCTCTCTCACTAGTAGCTATGGATAAGTCATGGATCAGGTTACCATGCAATTCTCTGGAATATTTGTACAGATTGAACAATTTCTTGGATTTTGTATTCACTCATGATAGTTGTAACGACAAGATCGTCTGTTCGTGTCGGAGATGCAAGTTCAAGAAGTGGAATGCACGAAATGTTGTTAAGGAACATTTGCTTTTGAAGCCTTTCCAAGAAGACTATATGTTCTAGGAAGTTCATGGTGAGAAGGCCAGTATGAGATATGATGATGCTCTTCCTCCACTACAAAAAAAACGTGATTTAGTAGCGGTTAAAAATAGGTATTCGTAGCGGTTCTAACCGCTACAAACTAGGTTAGTAGCGGTTAGAAAAACCGCTACTAAATCGTACGTTGCAAGCAGTTTTGTAGCGGTTATATAAAACCGCTACTCAATCAAAAATAACCGCTACAAACTTTGTAGCGGTTAATAGTAACCGCTACAAAATCAAGAGATATATGTAGCGGTTATATAACCGCTACAAATATGAAAAATTTTATTTACAGTCTTTAAAAAGAATTTTTTTTTGTAGCGGTTAAAAAACCGCTACAAATATATAAAAATGAAAATTTGTTAAAAATGACTTTTTTTATTTGTAGCGGTTAAGAAACCGCTACCAAATTTGAATTTCATGAAATTAGTAGCGGTTCTTAGAACCGCTACTAATTTCATAAAATTCAAATTTACCGCCAAAAAATTTAAATTTACCTTTAAAAAGGCGCGTTATTTAGTAGCGGTTTAATAACCGCTACAAATATTTAAAATTTTTTTTAAAAACACCCGTTGATATTTTTCTTTTTTTTTCAATATTATATTAATTAGTTTAATTTGTTATTAATTTATCTATTTCAATTAGTTTATTATTTAATAGTTTAACTTATCAATAAATTAAAAAGAAAAAATGTAATTGAATATGATTAGTATAAAATTTATGTTAATAATATTATTAACGATAGTTAGGTAATAAGGAATTATTATGTTTTATAATATAATGTAATTGTATATGAAAAATAAATGAAAATAAGATAGAGTTAAGATATATCTAGAAAAAAAGATGTTTAGAATAAATTTTATAGAAAGGAAAGAAGTATTCTAAAAGAAATTGAAAATGTTGTTACCATATTTGATCGTATTATTCAGCTCCTCTACTCATACAAAAGAAGTTGTAAATGAGAGGAAATGAAAGAAGGGTAAGGTGAAAAGAAATTGGGGAGTGTTTGAAATGAGTTGTGATAAGGGTATTTATACAGATTCACGTATTATTTGTAGCGGTTAATGTAGCGGTTATTTATATTTTTGTAGCGGTTTAATTATTTGTAGCGGTTAATGTAGCGGTTATTATTTAGTAGCGGTTTAATAACCGCTACAAATATTATATTAATTTTTTTTAAAAAAAATTTTTTACATTTTATTTTAACACAAATTTTTTGCATTTTTTGTAAAGAAAAATTTTTTACACTTGAATTCTACAAATATTATTTTAATTTTTTTTTTAAATTTTTTTTTACATTTTGTTTTAACACAAATTTTTTGCATTTTTTGTAAAGACGAATTTTTTACAATTGAATTTGATCACTCATCGTCGCCATCCCTACAGAAATTTTGTAGAAAAATTATTATTATTGATGTATTATTAAATTTAAAAAATTTAATTGAAATGACGTGGACTTAAAAAAACTCACCGCAGTAGAGGTAAATTGTCATCGCCTTCAGGGAAGTAGTTTTCAAAATCAGCTGGCTGAAATGGCTCACTCTCGTAGGCGATGTTATCGCCTTCACCCATATCGTAAATGTCTCTTGGCTTTAAATGAACGACCATGTGCCAATCCCTATGCCGCTCGTCCTCGACATAATAAACCTGATGTGCCTCTGAAGCTAGAATATACGGCTCATCATCTTGAGAAATACCAGTATGAATCGGGCGTGAGAAATTGACTGATGTGATCCCTAGGTCGTCAGTTGTCAGTCCCCGAGAAGTAGTGGTATTTGCCCACAAACACTTGAACAGCGTCACGGTGAAACGGCCTTGATAATTAAGCTCGACCACATCAAGAAGCTTGCCATAATAAGGGACGCCTCCGAACTGCATGTTGGCGTCACTGCTGCTCGCATAACTCCTTGTCCCAAATGTGCCATAAACACCCGAATTCTGTGTTTGCAATCCCTGATCCCGTGAAACCGTGCAAAACTTAAAACCATTGACATTGTATGCTGTAAACCGTTTTGCATGATCAAGAGGGCGAATTGCGAGAGATCTAAAATCCGGTGAGTGTGGGTTGTGGTCATTTAGTATTCTGCGCGCAAACCAGGCTGGGAATTCTCTGTGGACCCTCCTATCAACTTCCGAGGATGTCTGTGTACGGATCCTGAGCTGACGCTTGACATGACTTCTGAATTCCCTGCAATTAATAATGGAAAGGCGTTAGTGAAATGAAAGTGAGAAATGTTACGAAAGATATAGATCGAATAACATACATGTGAGTGTACAATTCTTACCGTATGAAAGGCTCAACTTGAGTGCAATTAATCAAGACATGTCTATGTGCTTGGAACTTCTTAGTTGTCGTTAGTTTGAAGTTCTCAGTTGCTCCAACTGGTTTACCAACACGAGGGGTAAATTCTCCTGATGTCGGCGCAGGTTCAGGACAATCGTCAACACGAGGCGGGCGGTTGAAAGCCGTCTCAAGATCATCAAAGTACCTTTGAAACCATCGGTCGCCAACGCAAGCCGGACATTTCTGGGGTCAGTCGCAAAATCTGGAAAGTCGTTGTCAAACGTTTTCCAAGCAACTTCATCCCGCGGATGTCGTAATTTACCGTCTTCGTTTTTATCAACGGCATGCCACCTCATGTGCTCAGCAGTTTTAGACGACATAAATAATCTTTGTAGATGAGGTTTCAAAGGGAAGTACCTGAGAATCTTTGCAGGTTTCTTCTTCTGCTTTTTCCCCTTCCGAATTGTCTTGTACCTCGATGTGTGACATCTCTTGCACGTCTCCCTGTTGGAATCGTCTCCCCAATACAGCATACAATCATTTGGGCACGCATCAATCTTTTGATAATTCAACCCCAACCTGTTGATGATCTTCTTGGCCTCGTAGAAGGTTGTGGGAATCTCGGCGTCGGGGAATGCATCTTGTAATAAGTCGAGCAACATCGACATTCCCTTATCCGTGATCCCACACAAGCACTTGATATGATACAATTTGATCAAGAAAGATAATTTAGAATATTTGCGACAACCTTGATATAAAGGACGATCTGCCTCATCCATCAAGCTGAAAAAATCCCGAGCTGCTTCATTCCCCATAAAAGCCGGCTCAGCACCGTGCACTTCTTCGTTGAAGTTGTCGCCTTGAAATCCAAACGCATCACGCACAGCATCATTCACAGGATCATCTTCATCTACTTGAACGCCTACTTGAGAACTTCGAGGAAGAGTATCGTCATATCTAATGCCAGCCTTCTCACCATGAACTGCCCAGAACGTATAGTCCTCAGGGAAAAGCTTCACAAGCAAATGTTCCTTCACAACATTTCGTGGATGCCACTTCTTGAACTTGCATTTCCGACACGGACAGACGATCTTGCCGTTACAGCTGGCGTGAGTGAATGCGAAATCTAAGAAACTGTTTAATCCGTACAAATATTCAGGAGAATTGCGCGGCAACCTTATCCATGATTTATCCATAGCTACAAGTGAGAGAGAAGAAAGTATAGAAAAGAAGATGAGTGAGAAGATAATGACGAATGCCTAGAACCTTATATTCTGAAAATCCAACGTTTATAACTTTGTAGCGGTTATAAAACCGCTACAACAACCGCTACAGAAATTCCAACGTTTATAATTTAGTAGCGGTTACATATATAAAACCGCTACTAATATTCAAGCCGTTAATTGGTGGGAAATTCAAAATGTACTTGTTGAGTATTAGTAGCGGTTTTATATCTATAACCGCTACTAATGTTCAACCTATTAGTAGCGGTTATCTATATAAAACCGCTACTAATATTAAAGCCGTTGGACATTAAATATAAAAATAATTTTCTAATTTGTAGCGGTTATACATAATATAACCGCTACAAATGGGCACAAAGGCGGCAAATTTGAAAATTCAAATGATTTGAGTGTTTGTAGCGGTTATTAGTGTATAACCGCTACAAACATATATATTTGTAGCGGTTTATGAAGAGAAACCGCTACAAATATATAAGTAAATTTGTAGCGGTTATGTGTTAAAAACCGCTACAAATATACATTTATAAATTATTTATAAATGTATATATAATTTATTTTTTTTAAAATATATTAAAAAAAATAAATTATATATATATTTAATTTATAAAATTATTATATATTTGTAGCGGTTATGTACTAATAACCGCTACAAATATATACATTTGTAGCGGTTTTAACCAAAAACCGCTACAAATATATACATTTGTAGCGGTTTTAACCTAAAACCGCTACAAATATATATATAATTTATTTTTTTTTAAATTTAGATTTAAATCATTTATAAATTATTTCAATGCGATATAATAATATAAATATAATTATATAAAACACAATAAGAAAATTCTGAAATAAAATCTCATAAATATTTACAAATGTTTAAAAGAAAAGAAAATGTCCTAAACTAAGGAGCTGGGGGCTGATCCTCTGGTGCTCCCTTAGGTGGGGCTCCCTCAGATGCCGCTGGATCGGGCCGCTGCGCAGACTGAACCGCACCATCGTCATCAGCAGGAGGAGGAGCAGTACTCGGGACGACGTAGTGAGGGACAGGGGGGACCGCTGGATGCTGCTCGTCCAGGAACAGCCGACGCCAAGCTCCCTCGAGCATAGTGTTCGCGATCTCACGCCACTGCGTCTGCTGAGCGTACATCGTATCTGTGTGTACCTGCAGCATCTGCTGCATCTGCTGCTGCTGCTGCGCCATCTGCTGCTGCATCTGCTCCAGATCTGACCGCAGCTGGTCAATCGACTCGTCCCTCCGACGTCTGACCCCTCTAGAGCTGCCAGCCTCAGAGGCGGCGCTCCTGCCGTAGATCATGCTGGGTCTGGCCCCTATCCCCATCCCCCGCACTCGTCCGGGGTGCTCAGGCTGACTAAGGCCCGCCTTCAGAGGAGCCGTCGGGTCCACTGACCCCTGTGACTCCTCAGGCTGGGTCTGTCGCAGCTCAGCCTGCGACAGCTGCATCCGCTCCTGCCATTTTATGAAACAATTAATAATTACTATTTTTCATTATTAACTTGATTTTATAAAAAAATATAATAATAAAATAACTTACAATCGCCGCCTCTGCCTGCTGAGAGGTCGCAGTCCCGTCACGGTGTCTGTGTGTGATGGCGTACAGCTCCGCATAGTCCGTCTGACGGTTCTCCTGCTGTGCCCTCGTCTCCTGAAACAATTACAAAACAATTAGTATTATGAAATAATCAGCTAAAAGTAAGTGAAGCACTTGAAAAGTTACCAGCTCGCTGTAGGTCACAGCAAAGGTCTTCGATCCTGCTGTGTGGTGGATCGTCTGCTGCGCCCGGATCGCGGCGTTCCTCTGAGAAAGCTCCTGGAAAAACAAATAATTAAATGTATTATAAAATTTGAAATTAAATACAAATTAAATTGAAATTATAATTTAATATTTAACAATTAGAAAATTATATATCAAAAATATAATAAATACATTACCTGCGCCTGAGGGCTCCTCCTGAACTGGACGAAACGCGCCCAGTCGTTCGGCGGCACGCTGTCCGGGACTCTCTCCTGCAGCTGCTCCAGAGGCATCGTCCCGTCCCCATCCACACTGTGGAACAGACGGTTCCTCCTGTTCCTCCAGGCGTCGCCCATCTTCACGAGGGCGTACCTCTTCCGGTTGGCCTGGACGGCAAACCTCAGCTGAAAAAAATACATTTAAATATCAATAATTATAAAAACTATAATTTAAATAAAATAATTAAATAGAATTAATTAAAAAAATATTAATTGAATAGTTTTAATTACCTGAATCACCTCCTCCCAAGCCTGGTCCTTCGGCCCCCTCGGAATGTGCCTCCAGGTCGGGAAGTGAAGGGGGCACCGCATCCAATTCGCTCCCAGGTCGCTCAGGAAGCGGTTGAGCAGGTGACCCCCATTGTGGATCGGCTGGTCAGTGCCCTCGTTCCACGGCACTACAACTCGCAGGGACCGGTCCATGCTGTTCAGACCGGCCACATCCAGCCTCCTCGTCGACACATTCCCCTGCTCATCTGCACAGTTGACCGCACGTTAGATAAATTATAATTCAAAGTTAAAAAGTTAAAAAATTAAATAATTTACCTTCGACCTGCACCTCAAACCCAGTGGACCGCGAAGACGACCCTCGTGGGTTGTTCTGCTCCCGAGCCTCTTCCTCATCGAGGAACTGCTCCATCTCCCTGAACCCACTAACCGGGATCTCGAACTCCTCCTCGTTGAGGAAGTCCTCAACGCTAATCTCTGGCACCTCCACCTCAGGCACCTCAGCTGCGGTCGTCGCCTGTGGGATCGTATGCGGATCCTGTGGGAGGATGGGCTGAGATGCCTCGGTAGCCCTGCCTGCGCGCTGCCCCCTCCCTCTGCCCCCTGCCCGGCTACTGCCACCCCGTAAAGTCGGTCTGGGGGGCACAGGGGCCTTCCCCTTATCCTGTCCTGAAGCCATATCAACTGTACAAATTAAAAAAAAATTAGTCCATTATTCTACAAAAATATAATAAAAATACAAATAAAAATAAAAATACGTGTTATATACGTACCTCAAGTGTAAATACTACGGAATACTGACCAAAAACTCCTATAGACTCGTCTGAACGCTCAAATATCGAATAAACCACTCAGAGAAACCTTAGGAAACAAAATGAGCAAAATGAGAAATGGAGGAGGGGAGGGGTTTAAATAGGCCGGATATTAGTAGCGGTTATTAAACATAACCGCTACAAATATCCAAATTTGTAGCGGTTCTACAATAACCGCTACAAATATTCACAACGTTTGAAATTCTGTAGCGGTTATTGCCCAGAACCGCTACAAATTTGGAGTCTCTTGAAATTCTGTAGCGGTTCTTGCCCAAAACCGCTACAAAATTCTGACCTTTGGTATTTTGTAGCGGTTATTGTGCATTAACCGCTACAAAATAACCGCTACAAGTTTTGGCGGGAATTTCGCGCCAAATTTGTAGCGGTTTTTTGTAGGTAACCGCTACAAATATTCTTACCGCTACAAATTTGTAGCGGTTTAGGAAAAAACAGCTACAAATACTATAATTTGTAACGGTTTAATATAACCGCTACAAGTGCACCGCTACGAAATACCTTTTTTTTTGTAGTGCTCAAAGTTCACAAGTAGGAGTTCAACTAGATGAAGATGATCCTGTGAATGATGCTGTGCGTAATGCATTTGGTGTTCATGACAACAACTTCAATGAAGAAGTGTAAGGCTCAGAGCTGGTATTCATGCGGAATGAAGCCGCTCGAGATTTTTTTAGCTTGATGGATGAAGTAGATCATCCTTTATATCAAGGTTGTCAAAAATACTCTAAATTATCTTTCTTGATCAAGTTATATCATATCAAGTGCTTGTGTGGAATCACAGATAAGGGAATATCGATGTTGCTGGAATTATTACAAGATGCATTTCCCGACGAGGAGATTCCCACAATGTTCTATGAGGCAAAGAAGATTATTAATAGATTGGGCTTGAACTATAAAAAAATTGACGCATGCCCCAACGATTGTATGTTGTATTGTTAGACGATGATAGCAGGGAGACTTGTAAGCGATGTAACACCTCGAGGTACAAGACAATTTGGAAGGGAAAAAAGCAGAAGAAGAAACCTGTAAAGATTATCAGATACTTCCTTTTGAAGCCACGCTTACAAAGATTGTTTATGTCGTCTAAAATGGCAAAGCAGATGAGGTGGCATGAGGTTGATAAGAATGAAAATGGTAAATTATGACATCCTTGAGATGCAGACACCTAGAAAACGTTCGACAAATAATTTCCATCTTTCACTGCTGACCCCCAAATTTTAAACTTGCTTTGGCAACCGATGGTTTCAATCCATTTAGGAATCTTAGCACAAGTTACAATATTTGTCCAGTAGTCTTAGTTCCCTACAATTTACCCCTGGATATGTATGAAACAAAGCTCTTTCATTTTGTCTATGATCATTCCATGCAAAAAGGCACCAGATAATGACATCGATGTGTATCTCCAACCGCTTATTGTAAAATTGCTTGACCTGTGGAATGTCAACATCGAGACATATGACGCCTTCAGGAAGACATTGTTCAACTTGCGTGCAGCCTTGATATGGATGATTAGTAACTTTCCTGGGCTTGGAACATTATCTGGCTGGAATGTGTATACTGGCTCGGCTTGTCCAACTTGCAATTTTAACTCTGATGCAGTTCGCCTTCCCTACAGTCGGAAGTGGTGCTTTATGGGGCATCAAAGGTTTCTCGATGGACGGCACAAGTTTAGATTGCAACGGAAACACTTCAATGGGAAACAAGAAACAAGAGGGCCACCTCAGACTTTATCGGGCACAGACATCTTACAGCAGCTTGAGGATGTTGAATTCGAGTTTGGAAAAAGTGATGATGTAGCACAAGTAGGCTAAAAGAGGAGCAAGACTTTTGCACCTCAGCAATGGAGGAAGATAAGCATTTTCTTTACTCTTCCATATTGAAATTCTAATTTAATTCGCCACAGTCTTGATGTCATGCACACTGAAAAAAATGTATGAAACAATGTGCTATATACACTGCTTAACGAACCAGAAAAGTCAATAGATAATCTTCAAGCAAGGAAAGATTTACATGCTATGGGAGTTCGTGAAGACACGTGGCCAGATAAGCATGACAAATTTCAGCCGGTAAAGTTCACCCCAGTAAAGTTCACCCTCACAAAACTGAACAAGGAAGTCTTCCTTGCGTTGTTGAAGAAAATAAAAGTTCTAGATGGGTATTCAAGCAACATTTCACGATGTATTGACATACAAGCTCGAAAGGTTGCTGGCCTGAAGAGTCATGACTCACACGTGCTTATGCAACAGTTACTTCCGTTGGCTATAAAGAATGCACTTCCTCCCGATATGTCAATCGTTTTGGTGGAGCTTTGTTCTTTCTTTCGGAAGTTGTGTTCTAAGGTCTTGATCGTTGAGGAGCTCAATTAGCTGCAGTCCAAAATTATTCTTACACTTTGTCATTTGAAGATTCTCTTTGCTCTGTCCTTTTTCACTGTGATGGTTCACTTTATAGTCCACCTTGTTCATGAAACAAAGCTCATTGGTCTAGTTCAATATCGATGGATGTATCCTATTGAGAGGTACTCATTTTATATATGTGCGTCATTAATAGTTCTTATGTTTGTTAGTCACCTTTTTGAGCATTTTGTATCATTTTGCCCTTCTTCACTTTATAGGTTTCTTGAGAGAATGAAATCTTACGTAAGGAACAAGGCTTGGCCAGAAGGTTCTATAGCTGAAGGTTATATGGGGGTTGAGGTCCTGTATTTCTGTTTAAGGTACTTTAATGACATTAAGACTACCTTCAACCGACGGCCTCATGTAGATGATTGTCCTGAACTCACAGCAACATCAGGAGAATTTATCCTTCGTGTTGGTAAACCAGTTGGAGGAACTGAGAACTTCAAACTAACGGCAACTGAGAAGTTGCAAGCACATAGGCATGTCTTGATTAATTGCACTCAAGTTGAACCTTTTATACAGTAAGAATTGTACAATCACATGTTATTCTATATCTTTCATAACATTTTTCACTTTCATTTCACTATCGCATTCCCATGATTAATTACACAGAATTTAGAAGTCATATTAAGCGTCAACTCAGGATTCGTACACAAACATCCTCTGAAGTTGATAAAAAGGTCCACAAAGAATTCCTAAGCTAGTTTGCGCGCAGAATACTGAATGACCACAACCCACACTCACCAGATTTCAGAGATCTCACAATTGGCCCTCTTGACCATGCAAAAAGGTTTACAGCTTACAATGTCAATGGTTTCAAGTTTTGCACGCTTTCACGTGATCAAGGATTGCAAACTCAAAATTCGGGTGTTTATGGCACCTTTGGGACAAGGAGTTATACGAGCAGTAGTAATGCCAACATGCAGTTCGTAGGCGTCCCTTACTATGGAAAGCTTCTTGATGTCATGAAACTTAATTACCAAGGTCGTTTCAGCATTATGCTATTCAAGTGTTTATGGGCAAATACCACTACTTCCCGAGGGCTCACAACTGACGACTTAGGCATCACATCGATAAATTTCTCACGGAAAATTCACACTGGTCATTCTCAAGATGATGAGCCATATATTCTTGCCTTAGAGGCACACCGGGTTTATTATGTTGAGGACGAGAGACATAGGGATTGGCACATGGTTGTTCATTTAAAGCCTCGAGACCTTTATGACATGGGTGATGGTGATAACATCGCGTACGAGAGTGAGCCATTTTAGCCTGCCAATTTCAAAAACTTCTTCCCTGAAGGCGATCACAATTTACCTATAGTTCGGTGCATTTTTTAAATTCATATCATTTTAATTAAATTTTTTAAACAAAAAAACACATCGCTAACAATTTTTCTATACAATTTCTGTAGGGATAGTGCGGATGATTGATCAAACAAATTATGTTTTTATTTTAAAACAAATTATGTTTTTTATTTTTTAAAAAAAATTGTTTTATAAAAAAAAATTAAAAATATATTAGTAGCGGTTATAGAACCACTACAAAACTTAAACCGCTACAAACACGAGACATTAACCGCTACAAGTTTCACATAGATCCCTATAAATACCCTAACCACATCTCATTTCAAATACTCCCCCATTTCTTTCCATCTTACCTCTCTTTCATCTTCTCTCATTTTCAAACACTTCCCCATTTCTCTCACTTTTTTTTATGAGCTGAGGAATTTAATAAGGTGATCAAATGGTAATAAATTTTTACATTATTTATTTGTATACTTTCTTCTTTCGCATAATATTTATTCTCACTATTTTTTTTCAAATATTTATTTACATAATCATAATCACATTCTAGCGGACAACATAATAGTTCCTTATTACCTACGTATCCCCAATAATATTCTCAAAACAATTTTCAAACTTATCTAATTTAATTAAATCATTCCTTTAAAATTATAAATGACCTAAACTCATGAATAATAAGCTAATTAAATTACCTAAACTATTAAAATAATAAAAATTTTAATTTAATATTAATAAAACGAAAACAGATAATTGTATATATTTTTTTAATTTTTCTGAAATTTGTAGCGATTTTATAATCGCTACAAATATATTTTCTTAAAACCAGATTAAATTTTTTGCGCAAAATTTGAATTTTATTGAAATTAGTAGCGGTTATGTAACTGCTATAGTAATTCCCGCCCTTTTTAAATTCACGTTTTCAGATGTTAAATAACTACTACTAATTCCCGTGCCTTTTTAAATTCAAGTTTGTAGCGGTTCTATAACCGCTACATATATCAAAATAAATTTTCATTTTCAATTCCCGCCATTTAATATACATTATTTGCAATTTGTAGTGGTTATATAACCGGTACAAATTACAAAAAAAATGTTCTTCAGATTGCGAATGTTGTAGTGGTGCTAATTAACCGCTACTAATGTAGTAGTGATTGTTTTCCTTGAGTAGCAATTATAAATAACTGCTACAAATACACTTGCAACAGTGGATTTAAGAAATCGCTACTAATTATGTTTGTAGCAGTTTTACACACTTTTAACTGCTATTAAATCACAGTTTTTTTGTAGTGTGATCTGCTGTGCCAATCCTAATTAGGCTCTAGTAGTCTAATAATTATATGGGCACTATTATGGAGCATTGGAGCTTTGACCTAGATCCGAATATGGATTCACCCTGACACGCTAGTCGACATCCTCTCTCTATTTATTTTTCCTACAATATTAAATGAGTTAGTGGAGATAGGTAAATAACTGCAATATCGAAAGTCTGCATATCAATAAGTTTACATGAGATGAAATTAAAACAGTGAAGAAGAGAAGAAATGTCCTCACAAATAGTAACAACCAACGGGGGGCACACTTTGTCATTATGCAATGCAGTTTTTCTTCTCTTGAACCAAAGAGTGTTCATTTCACCAAAAAAAAAAAGTGTTCAAAAAGGACAATGATACCGTTAATAAGGTCAGAAGAGCCATCCCGATGTAATCGAAAGAGAAATTTCTTTAACCATTTTTTTGTTAAAGGAACATCAGACATTAGTGTTTAATGTAATTAATCTAAGCTAAAACAGATTATAGACATTTCATATTAAAGAAATAAAATAATAATAAAATTGCACAAGCATGTTGCTTTTGTTCAGCAACTGATATGTGAGTGTGTGAGGGTGTGTATCTACTTTTAATTGACTTCTTAAAAATTCTATTAAGTTATTAGAATCAACCTTACACATGACTTCATGATCGATGAGCTTTTATATATGCTTATAATTAATTGCCTAACGTATTTTAACACTATTGTTTGTGGATAAAGAAACAAGTTGAAATCGATTAATTTCTTATTACTTATAGTTTGAACTCGTCGTATTTAAATTAAATTATTTTATTCAAATAAATACATTTAATCATATTAAGGATATGAATATATGCATGAATAGCTAGCGCCACGGAAAAATTCTGTCTTTTATTTGCCAACAAATTTTATCCATCTTAACGGTGATGAGAAATGCCACGATTTCATAAATGAAAAACAGGAACGGGATCCAATGACCTTATAGCCTAGTAACGTGAAAGGTTTTTTTTTTTTGATACAAAGTAACGTGAAAGCTTTGAGCCATATTAATTGTACTCTGTTTGATTAAACTACAACAATTAAGCTTATTTTAATCTTGATTGGAGGTTTTTCCTTGAAAACAATATAAAATGTGAATTTTTTAGATGAGTCATTTACCATATAGGATTAAAATATGATGAATTGTTGTATTTTGATGGAATGGAGTTCATCAGTTGATATGGCAATGCCTATGTATGTACTCATCTGCCTCATTAAAAATTTTTGGTATAAAAAATTTAGGTGAGTTAAATCATATCGGTAAGATTTAAATTCATAGCCTTATGGTTAAAGGCCACCCCTTTATCAACTAGACCAATCTTTGTTAGATTATTTTCTTTGCATTTTATTATTAATATAATATTTTAAAATATTTATTTAAATATTACAATTTTATTATTTAGAAATTTTAAATAAGGAAAAAGAGAGTTGCAATATAATTAGATTATAAGTGCAAATCAACAATTTCAAATTTGTTTACATAATTTCAAATTAAGTATTTTGGTTTTTTTTATCCAAAAATTCTTAACTATATGTTAAAAATTGTTCTAAAGAGTAAGTCTTGAAAACATGGTGATCTTGATAATTTTGTAAAAAAATGAAGGGAAACCATTATATTGCACTCTTATTTTTAACTTATAATTTTTTAAGTTTTTTCCGCAAGATAAAGCTCATGAATGTTTTTTTGGTCCATAAGATACTAATTTTGTTATTATATGCATACAATAATATTTTAAATTAATTTATTGACCCATATGTTATTAATGTTAAATCATGAGATTCATATACAACTCAATACTTTAATTCAAAAAGAAAACCTCCTTTTGATCTTAAGTGTAAATATTACCTTTAATAATATTGCAAATTTGGATTCTACATATATACCTACGGGTATATATATGAGGTTTAAAATTTAATCCCTAGTCTAATACTTCTTCGCAGGAAAGGGAGACATACATCTAACCACGCACGCCACATGCTCAATTTATTTTTCATGTCAGTTTATTTCAAGTGATTCTATGTCATGCAAGATAAATATATGTTAGTGGCGTTTTATTTCGTAAAATGTAAAATCACTTGTTTTAAATATTTGCAAACTCGTGCCATCCTATTATTATTATTATTTTTTGTTTGATACAAATTAAATATGACTTGGTATTATATTTGTATCAAACTTAAAAGGAAGCGAAGAAACAGAGATTAGTCTCCTACGATGCCATCTCAAACTTAGAAGGGAAGGAGAAATAGAGTACTCAGATCACCAACACACATGCTTTCACGTTGAGATCAAACCTGAAGAGGAAGGTGCATTGCAATCACTGACTGTGGATCCAATATTATTACCGGATTCGGCTGCGGTCCGCTGCCCAGCGGTCCGCTGCCTATCCTTTTCTTCTAAACTACACCGTTTTGGTGTAGTTTGGGGTAAAGGGGTGGGTTTTTTTTTTTAAAAAAAATAGAATATAATATTTTAAAATAATTTTTTGGAAGTATCTGGTATCTTAAAATATTTTTTAAGTAACATGTAGTATTTTAAAATAATTTTTAGTACTTTAACCCCTTAAAATATGTTTTCAGTTGTATCCAGTGTGTTAGCAGACTGATTGCAATTTAACCCTGAATATATTTTAAAGAGTTAAAAGCACCAAAAATCACTTTAAAATAATTTTTTGGTGTTTTTAACCCTTTAAAATATTTTTTGGTACTTTTAACTCTTTAAAATATATTCAGGATTAAATTGCAATCAGTCTGCTAACACACTGGATACAACTGAAAACATATTTTAAGGGATTAAAGTACTAAAAATTATTTTAAAATACTACATGTTACTTAAAAAATATTTTAAGATACCAGATACTTCCAAATAATTATTTTAAAATACTATATTCTATTTTTTTAAAAAAAAAAACCCACCCCTTTACTCCAAACTACACCAAAACGGTGTAGTTTGGAAGAAAAGGATAGGCAGCGGACCGCTGGGCAGCGGACCGCAGCCGAATCCGAGAAAAGATATATCATTTTCGTTTCTTATAGGTGAGTCATGAGTGGGTCTAAATTTGCAACCTAATTACCTATAAATAAAAAAATAATTAAAATTTAATTTTGCATTTATTAAAATGGGACCCGGCCGCTGGTAAAGATGAGCATCAGGGCGCATTTATGATGCGCATAGCTAGCTTGACAAGATCAGCCGGAGACTGAGGCCACTGGCATCATAATGAAGGCTTCACGTGTTTAATTCACAATGAAGGTAAGGATATGAATTCAGGAGCCCGGACTCTTTTTTTAATATGTAAGATATTACAGAGTATTAATTTCTAGTCTTTCTGATTAATAAATTTTTTTTGCCTAGATTAATAAAATTTCAAACATAGACTTTTCACCAATTTTTTCTTAATTTTTCAGCTTGATTATTCCATAGGTATAAATCTACCTATCTGATATATAGTGGGGGCTGATCACCCCCTAACCGTTTAAATTATTTGAAAAATACATGTATTTAGAAGCGTACAAGCGAACTTCCGTGTGTGCAAATCATCTTCTGTGTGTGTAAAAATCTTCCATATAAATATACAAATAATTTTCTGTTGTGTGCAAAATATCTTCCGTTATATACAACAGATCTTCCATGATAACATTCAATAATTAATTTGTCAAAAATATTTATTAGCAATTCTTCCTTTAAATTATAAAGATTTTTTCCCCCTTTTAAAAGCCTACATAAACTTCCTATATAAAATGGCAACAGAGATCTAGAGAGGCAAAGTAGCACCGCGTCTTGATTAACAGTAAAATTGTACGAGTTCTCACATTTTCCCTTCTCTCTGTTTTTTTTTGGGAATATTACATTCAGTCTCAGGTTGAGAAAAGAGATAGTTTAAATTCACAATTTTATAAAATTATTATTTTAAACATAAATAAATAAATTTAACTGTTAAAATCTAATCTACATCATTTATATTTGCAATACAAACAATTTTTTAAAAAAATAATTTATAAAATACTACAACAAAAGTTTTATAAAATAGTAAATTTGATTCATCCATTTTTTAATGTGAATTTTGAGAGGAAAAAAAAAGATTTTGAGAGTACCATCTTCCTAATAAAAGTTAGTTGAAGAACTTTAGTTTTATACATAAGACCCCAATCCCTAATATTGTTTAGGGATAATTAATCTGTAGGTCATTATAGTTTCAACTAATTTTTAATTAGGTCCCTATAATTTTTTTTTCCTTTTTGTCAAGTCCTTATACTTTCACCTATTTTTAATTAAGTCTTTGTAGTTATTGTTCATTTTATCAAGTCCTCATTATTTCATCAGATTTTTCATTGGGTCCTCCTTGAAGGTTTTTTTAAATTTTAAGTTATTAATTTAATTGAAATTTAAATAAATTAATAATATTAAAATATAATTTATAAACAATAAATTTAAATTAATAATTATATAATTCAAAAAATAATTAATATAATTAATTCTCAATTCTTAATTAATTAATTATAATTCTATGTTATTTTTAGAGAAATTTATTATTATAATTCAAATTTTAATATTCCTCTTAATTTTTAATTAAACATATATTTATATTATTTATTTATATTTATTTTTTTAATTATAAAATATGAATTATAATAATAATTTTTTTTTCTAAAAATTGAATTGAATTATAATTAGTTTATCAAGGATTACTAATTAATTATTTTTTAAATTATCGAATTATTAATTTAAATTTATTATTCTTAAGTTCTATTTTAATATTATTCATTGATTTAACTTGCAATTAAATTAATAAATTAAAATCCAAAAAAACCTACAACGACCCAATTAAAAATTCAGTGAAACAATAAGGATCAGATAAAAAGGAAAAAAATTACAAAGACCTGATAAAAAATAGGTGAAAGTATAAGGACCTAATAAAAAGAAAAAAAACTATAAGGACCTAATTAAAAATTGATTGAAACTATAAGGACCTGTAGATTAATTTCCCTATTTTTTATATTTATTATTAAATGACTCCATTTACAAATATTAACAACAATTTTCAAGGTATATCAATAAGCGAGCGGTTTCTCTTCTTTGCCAAACACTACCTTTGTAATTAATATTACATTGCATTATCATTGCATCGCATTGCATTGCACCGCAGGGTGTAATGGGATTGAACCAAACGGGCCCTTAATATTTTTTTGCCTGAATATTTTATTAAGCATGAATCATCTTTATCTGTCTCAATTCAAAATTTTAGTCATCGCAGATCAATATTACAGTTTAGATTAATCATTTCTATAAATATGTAGTTCAATTCAAATAAGAAAGCAATAAGTTGCATTCTCATAATTAAAAAAAAAGTAACAATTCAGATCGATTTAATGGCGGGAAATTACAATTGAGATAAGTTAAGTGAATTTCATATCGTGAGGATTTAATTCAGATTCTGGATTTAAAATCGGGAAAAAATAAAAAATTAAATTCACGCTTTAACTTCAACTTCCCCAAGGTGATGGGGAACAAGTAAATAACGATTCGTTGATCAGTCTCAATCCCGTCACGGTGCATGAGTACAGTATATGAAATGGTGGATAATGAAAATTGACACTGCATGAAAATGTATATTGATAATGAAACCAAGATTTATTTATAATAATAAATTAATTTAAAAAGAGAAGACATGCATTAAAAGGGAACGTCAGACATATGACATCTAGTTTAATTTGCTAATAAAGACGTATAACATCTAGTAATAGCAAGTTATGGGAGGACAATAAATGTGATAATAAATATCACTCTAATCCTCATTATTAGCTCATTTGTAGAAAAATTTTTTATGTCTTATATATATAAGTTGTATTAGAGGTTATTAATAACTATTTTCCAATTTTACTTTTATAGTGAGAATGGTTTGTAAATGAAGAGAATATTTTAAGGAGGATAAATTAGAAAATTTTATCAATTCAAGTCATATTTAATGACTTAAATATCATTTCTGTTTTTTTTATACAAGAATTAAATGCCATTTCTTGATATGTGAGAATTAATTAACATATATTTATAATAAGGACCATGTGGTATAACCATAAAAGGGAGGGATCAACACAAGGAAATTTAAAATTTATGTTTTATTATTATATTACTCCTAAATATTTGAAATTTAAAAAATCATTAATACAAGTTTTTTATACAAATTTCAAGTTTGATTTCTTTTAGATATGTAATTGATTTTTTCATTGTTAAACTCATAAAAATATTTAATTTCAAATTAAAATTTGAAAATAAATTTCCTTAATTCAGTCTCCCCAATATAATCATAATCTTTCCGCGATAAAGCCCCTCAACTACTTGATGTACAATAATTCATATGTTGATTACAACCATTCAAAATTAATAGCTCTAGTCTGGCAGGCTGTGAGAGTGGCCTACACTAACCTAATCATGTTTGGGACGAAAACAATAATATTATTCAGTAAGTTTGATTGAAACTTAATTTGACCGTACGCGTCAAGTAACTTTAACAGAGCCCATTTATTGCAATTAATTTTTCATTTTATATAAAAATACATTTAAATATGTCATATTATTCTAGCACTTAAAAATATTGATACAAAGCCTCTTAAAGTAATTAAAAAAAATTAATTCAAAATGAATTATTTCCTTTAAAAAAAAATAAGGAAACTCTAATACATTGCCAAGCAGGTCATCATGAGCACTACAGAACTGATTTTCCTATTAAGTTTCAGGGAGAGCTTACCAGATCTAGGTTGTTCAGATATCATCTTTAACCGTCTAGATCTAAGTTTTTTCTAAAATGATGATTTTTTAAATAAAAAAAAACAGTTTTTGAAAGAATAATAGTTAAGAAATTATCTTTATTTTAGATTCTATACTTATTAAAATAAATTTTTTAAAAAATATACACCTTTAAAAACTTAAATCTGGGCCGTCCAAATCAAATCTGATGGTCTAAATATGATGAGCTCTCAATACTAAGCTTTTTTTTTTTTTTTAGGAGGGAAACCATTTCGTGGGGACTACTTAGTTCTAATATTTATTACACGTGGACCAATTCAAACCACAAGCTTAGTAGGGAAACAGTTCTTGGGGACTTCGTAGCTGTAATATTTAGGAAAAATGATACTAAGGTCAAGAAAAATAATATCTAAAATTTTTTATAATTTGTCAATGATAACCCTTACACTTGTCAATGACTATTATTTAACTTGTCATGAACAAGCTATGGGACTTGCTAATATTATTTTTCTTATTTGAGAGCTTGGTGTCATTTTCCCTAATATTTATTACATATGGACCTATTAAAACCGCCTCAGAATTCTTTTAAGGGTTAGTGCTAAAGCCGCCTTCTTGTGCATGCAAATAGGCTTTGCATTACATATATGGTTTCTTCTGAGAAACTAGCTTATATCTTTTTAGATCTATCAAGAGAGAATTAAGAAAGATGTCTCATATTGGGAAAGTTGAAATCGATGTCCACCTAAATGCCTCTGCTGAGCAGTTTCATGAAATCTACAGCAGCAGACCTCATCACATCGCCAACATTACTCCTGGTAAAATCAAGAGTGTGACTAAGCATCAAGGTGATTTCGGAAAAGTTGGCTCCATCATTGTCTGGAATTACGTTCATGGTAAGTCTAATTCTATTATTTACCTACTCAAGCTTGACTTTTGCGTTCTTCTTTGAGTATATACAGTAGAATTTCCCAAGGGTACTACTTGGTAAAGTGGTGGACAAACTAGACTACAAATTAAAGTGTGCGAACTGAGTTCAAATCCCACCTTATTCAAACGATCCCTGGAAAGAGGCATTTTACTCCAAAGCCTCAATCCGGACTAATAGTATGATTGGATACCTGGTAATAGGAGTCGCATACTATGTGGCTAAAGGGTTATCAAAATATATATATATATATATATATATACTGTCGAATTTTATTGTTACTACACACTACTACAAAAAGGGTAAAAGGTGACGCACATTTTGTGGCACTTCTTTAAACAAGTGCCACAGCTTCTCTCTCTCTTTTTTTTTACCTCTATAATTTTTTTTTTTTAATTTTCGGTACCAGCTGTGGCGCCTAATAGATTAAGTGCCACAATTGAGGAGGCAGGCGCCACACTTGGGGCCATAAAAGCAGCTGTGGCGCCTAACCCACCAAGCGCCACAGCTGCAGCATTGAAATTTTTTTTTTTTTTTTTAATGTGGGCATGTGTGGCGCCTAATTAAATAGGCGCCACACATGCTAATGTAATGTTCAGCTGTGGCGCCTAATGCTTAGGCGCCACAGCTGAAGAGAGGCAATTGTGGCGCCTAATTATTTAGGCGCCACAATTGCCCACATTTTAAAAAAAAAAAAAAAAATTTCAACTTCTCTTTTTGACCACAATTATTTCATTTCCCGCGTAGTGGTTTTGTGTCCGCCCCCCATTCCTTCTCTTTTTGACTACTACTCCACTTTAATTATTTAACTACTCTCTCTTCCATTAAACTACTTTCCCTTTCTCATCTTCTTAGTGGATCCGTCGACCCCCTCCCTCCATTTCCTATCATCTTCACACTAAAAAACACACCCACACGCTCACTCGTCACTCAAGCTAGCATCACCAACGTGGTCTCCCACTCCCTGCGCTGGTCAATTAATAGATTTGTAAGAAGAAGACTATTTCATTCTAGCTTGCTTTGTTTAAATTTTTTTTTTTAGTCAAGATAAACCGTAATATAACGTTTGCCTTTATGTTCCTAATTTAATAGGAAAGAATGAAAACCTAGCTTGTTTCGTTTGCCTTTTTGCTTTGTTTAAATTTTTTTGCCGACAAGCTTGCGTTTTTTAGTAATCTTTTAATTTACTTAATTAGTTGTTAATGTACTGTGTTCACATATCAAGTTCTTGTATTGTGATATTTTTTATGTTAGCTTTGGAGAGTATTAATGTAAGAACATTATTGTTGGGGAACTTGAATTTTAAATATGAAAATTATATATATATATATATATAATAGGTTGAAATATAAAATAGAAAGATTGACAATTTGTGGAGATGATAAACACGAAATCCACTCATTTTATATAAAATTTCACAATCAGGAAGCATAAAAAAGAGCCACAGGAAAAAAAAGAAGAAAAAGAAGAAGAAAAAAGAAGAAAAAAAAAAAAGACCCTATTGTGGCGCTTGCTCAAGCAAGGCCACAGGAGGGGGACCTCCTACTGTGGCGCTTGCTTGAGCAAGCGCCACAATAGGGTATTTTTTTAAAAAAAAAAATTTTAAAATATTGTGGCGCTTCCAAGCGCCACAGCTTTTTTTAGTGGCATCTAAATATGTGGCACTTCTCTAGCGCCACAGTTAATGCAATTATAAGCGCCACAGCTTTACTTTTTTGTAGTAGTGACATATTAGAGTTTCGTATTAATCACACTTAAGCCTTACCACTTACATCAAATAGCGTACTTAAACTACTTTGAATGAACTCACCACTGACTTAAACAGTTGTGATTAATCTATCCTTCAACTTTTGATGCTTGATCATACATACATAATACACACACACACACACACACACACACACGTATCTGATACTGCACAGATGGAAAGCACTGTGTGGCGAAGGATGTGATCGAAGATGTGGATCCAGCGAAGAACCTGATAAGTTTCAGGGTGATAGAAGGAGATATACTGAACAATTACAAGAGCTTTAAGGCGACCCTTCAAGTGAATCCAAAGGCAAAGGGAAGTATTGCTCACTGGACTCTTGAGTATGAGAAGCTACATGGGAGAATTCCAGATCCACACTCTTTGACACAGTTTATGACAGAAGCGATCAGAGAAATTGATGTGAGCCTCGCAGGACAGGGACATGAAGAACAGTTAATGGGGAAGGTGGAAGTCGATGTGCACATTAATGGTTCTGCAGAGAAGTTTCATGAAATGTTCAGCAGCAAGCCTCACCATATTCCCAATGTTTCTCCTGGTAGAATTAAACATGCTATTGTTGAAGGAGGTTGGGGCAAGGTCGGTTCTGTTATCACCTGGCACTACGTCCTTGGTAACTTCCCAACTCTCTCTCTCTCTCTCTCACACACACACACTAACACACATTTAATTCAGTTAACCACACGTTACTGGGGGCAAAAAAAGTGACTTCTCTTCAGTATATTTATTCATACCAAAAGAACCTAGGACCTCTATATTCTAATGAAAGGCATGAAAGTTTGATGCATTAATAGACCAGTGCCTAAGAGGGTGAGTTTCAAAGTAACGATAAGGTTGCTACATATGATCGTTGAAGTCACGGTTCAAATTCTAGAAACAACTGCTCCGATTGTGGCCGGTAAGATTGTGCACATCTATCTTTTTGCACATATCACCTTGTGGGAGCTTTGTCCGCTAGACTGCCCTTTTAATTAATATTGAAGTCGATAATGATTAAAAAGAATTCGAGCATGTATTATATCTAAGAATTGAATATGTTTTACGTTGTATATATAAATTTTGCAGAAGGGAAAAACCGTGTGGGTAAGGAAGTGATTGAAGCCCTAGATGCAGACAAGAATCTAATCACTTTGAGGGTTGTGGAGGGAGATGTGCTTAAGGATTACAAGAGCCTGAATCTTACCTTTCATGCAATTCCAAAGGATAAAGGGAGTTCGGTGCACGTCACTATGGAATATGAGAAACTGGGAGGTCACATTCCTGACCCTCACTCTCTAATGGACTTGGCTGCTGATGTTGCTAGAGACATTGATGCTCATCTTATTTCCCAGTAGAAGCCACTTTTCAGGCTTATCTTTCGCCACTATCGATCTTATTTGTCATATTTTTGAATATTTGTGTCATGCATGGGATTTGAGTCTCGTTAATTTCTTAGAGCATCAATTATAAGGTGTTAATTTCAGAGAAGAAAAATACACAATGTGTCTGGGATGGTGAACCTCTCACATATCGTATTTTTTCTTTCATTGAAATCAGCACTGTTAATTTCTTAAGAAATTGAGAGATTCAAATCCTCAAGTCCTTCGTGTCTGTGTGGATGTTAAATAAACTGTTGTAAAATATGAGTATTTGAGTGGGTGTGTCAAAGAAGCTAGTCCCATATTGTTTGGGAATAAGAAAGCACTAGCCTATATATATCACTATGTTATCTTGGGATTGTAAAGAGGTCTAGAAGAGTGGTGGGCTCGCGTGCCGAACAACGGGCCACCGGAAGGCAAACGTAGTTGAAATCCGGTGATCTGGTGATTCCCCCCCTTGTGTGTGAATAAATATGTGAAATTGGCACTTTTTGTAAAATGTTTTTACTCCCCGGAAATATTATTAAGTCTCCATTTTTGGGGTTTTAATCATGGGGAGTGCCGCTTCCTCTCTGCCGATGGTCGCGGAATAACTCTATAGGAAAGTGTCTTCGGACGTGACTCAGATCATCCATTTCAATTCTTCCAGATTGCTCGTGGTTTCGCCGTTCTTTCAGTTCCTCATGATCGCCTACATAAACTCCTTTATATGTAATGAGAAGTTGTTGTTGTACTTGTAATAATGCTTGTGTTGCTTGTTCTCATGTATTGCCATCAGCATGTATTGTTATTGTGATTTTAAGGTATGAAATCCGTGGCTATGTCAAGTGTTAAATTTTAATTTTATTTCCTTATATCTTCTAATTTGATTAGATCAAGAAAATTGGTTAAATTAGTTAATATAACATATATTTTCTAAAATATCCTAGTCATCTTCCTTAATTCCTTTATTCCCTCTCCTCCTTGATTATTGTTGAATAAGCATCAATAGAGGTAAATTAGGAAAATATTGAGAAATATGAAAATTGTATCTTATATTTAGGACAAAGATCAACTAATTAACTCTAGTTTTTATTTTCATTTATCAATACTAGAGTTTTCCATAACTTAATTAGCTTCATTTAAGAATAGACAAATAATGAGGACAAAAAAACCTTTTTCGGAGACATTACCCAGAAAGATCTTAGGTCATGATGATTAGTCGTCCCACAAAATCATGTGTAACACCCCAAATTTTAGATTCACTGAATATATTGTAATTATTTGAGAAATTCAATAAAATGGTGAATTTTCATGAAATTTGGTTATTATAAATTTTGAAATATTCATATTCATAAGAAAATGGCCAAATTAATTCAAGAAAGGAATTAAATTATAAAAGTAATAGCAAAATCATAATTTTGCCAATTTAGCCAAAGATTAATTATTTTCCAATTAATTGAAGTTGATTCCAATTAATCAAGGAAAATAAAGGAGAATGTATAAATTGAATATTCTTGGAGAAATATATCAAGAGTTGTGAAATTAGAAGGAATTAATCATAATTCGTTTAGTTGAATTATGGAAATATTGAAACAATTTCATTTCTCTTTTCTCTTGTAATTTTGTCTAGCATGAAGAAAATGGAGGGAAAAATAATCTTTGGGTATAAACATGTCAAGTGTCATGATCATATGAGGAGGGGATTAAATTATAATTGATTTGGGTGAACACATGTCAAATTGCATTAAAACAATGCTACATGGATAGAGTAATTATGATTCATGATGAAATGATACACTCCCTTGAGTGTCAAGTTGGATTAAATCCTGATAATGATACACTACCTTGAGTGTAAAGTTGGATTAGTTGGAGGAAAGTAACCTGGTTAGTGAGCATGAGAGGGGGGACGGTTTTTTTAAGCTAACCAAATGGAGAGAAAAATTAGTTCCATGCTAAGGGAAGCTAATTGGAGCAATTATGACATAAACTTGAAGGAGAAGAGGATGGTGACAAGTGTCACATTATGGTGCATTGATGAAATCATGTGGAGTAAGGTGAAGGGAGTTAAATTATGAAGCACTCTTCCTTCCTCTTTCCTTTGTTCATTTAAGCCTTTTAACAAACCCATATTGTTTGCATTTTGATAAAAAAGATTACCTCATGACACAATTACTATGATCCCATGTTGCTAATCAAATAGCTTCAAACAACCACGTTAGGTCACATTCTGATAAAATATGTCACATACTCAAAATTGTTAGATTTCATATCTTGATGATAACAAAGGATGTTACAAAAGATTTGATAAAGAATAAAAGATTTTTAAACAACTAAGCTAAGTTTTTTGAGGCATACAGAGCCATCACTCGAGTGATGAGGAATGAAAAGCTATTTTGTTTTAGTGATGCTCTCTATCAATTTTTGGAAGAGATCACTCGAGTAATAACCCTAAATTACTCGAGTGATGAGATAAAAGGCATCACTAGCACAACACTGGAGTGATTTTGAAAGTGGTCTACTGTTGAAATTTTTCTAAGGCTAGATTACTCAAGTGATATATCAAGTTGAGGATCACTAGCAGAGCACTCAAGTTATACATCAAGTGATTCATTGTAGATCACTTGAGTGATGCAATATGAAGAATCACTAGCAGAGCACTCGAGTGATCCATCAAGTGATCCATTGCAGATCAGTCAAGTGATGCAATTTGTGGATCACTAGCACAGCACTTGAGTAATCCATCCAGTGATATGTTATGCTTCAAAACTGCTAAGTCAAGATCACTCGAGTGATGATTTCCAGAAAAATAGAGCACTTGCTGTTAATTTTCAAAAATCACTAAATGATAAAATAAATGATTATATTTGATTCTCTTTCAGTCTAACATCAATAAAGCCTTCTCAGGTGAAAAATGAAGAGATCAAGTGAAAATATGAAAAAGCAGCTTTGTGTCAGCAGCATTTAATGCGAGCGGTGTTTGAATGAAGACATTCTCTCTGCTCCAACGGTTACTTTACCATACATGAAGAAATGTTTAGAGCAAGCAACGGCACTCTAACGAACAAATGAAATACTCACAATGGTCATTTATTTGATTCCAACTATAAATAGGAAGCATTCAAAGAGGATCAACTGCCGAACTGAGAAATCATTCAAGTCTGCCTTAAGTGCTCTATTTTACATTCGTTTTTCATTTTGTGCTCTATACGTCAGTGATTATACATTTACTCTTTCAGAGAGAAGTTCATCAAAAACTCAATACACTTGCTTGAGGTTACTTAAGGTAGTGGGACCTTAAGTCGAGTATTAGTTTATATTGTGTAAGGGGGAGTGAGTGTCAAGAGAAGGAACTTGCTTGTACTAAGGTGCCAAGAACCCACTGAATCTTAGAAACTATAGTAAAAATCTCAGAGGTGATATGAGTACTGGACATAAGTCAAAAGGTTGTGATCGAGCCAATATAACTCTATGGTATACACTTCGGTGATATTTTTCTAACTCTCAACTCTGGTTCAATTTCTGTTAATTGTCGTAGTTAGCTTTAAAGTTTTTTTTAATCACTCAATTGGCCCCATCTTGGATGAAACGCTTGCACTAATAAAAATAAAATCAGATGAGTAATTATGTAAGAACATGCGTCACAACAAATAAAATTTCAACAACCACCAGTGAACATACATTGACACATCTGGTTAAATGGAATAAAAAAGGCATCCATATTTATCGAGTATTAGTTTATATTGTGTAAGGGGGAGTGAGTGTCAAGAGAAGGAACTTGCTTGTACTGAGGTATCAAGAACCTACTGAATCTTAGAAACTATAGTGAAAATCTCAGAGGTGATATGAGGACTGGACATAAGTCAAGAGGTTGTGAACGAGCCAATATAACTCTATGGTGTACACTTCAGTGATATTTTTCTAACTCTCAACTCTGGTTTAATTTCTATTAATTGTCGTAGTTAGCTTTAAAGTTTTTTTTAATCACCCAATTGACCCCATCTTGGATGAAACTCTTGCACTAATAAAAATAAAATCAGATGAGTAATTATGTAAGAACTTGCGTCACAGCAAATAAAATTTCAACAACCACCAGTGAACATACATTGACACATCTGGTTAAATGGAATAAAAAAGGCATCCATATTTATCATCGTATATATGATGATTGAGATGTAAAATATTTATTATACTCTTGTAATTATTACCTAATAATTATTATCTAATGGCGCGCACCCACACACATATGATATTGTATATTTAAAAGTTAGTAGTTTTTAATTAAGCTTTATTTTATTTTTCATTTTGATCCATTTCAATTTTCACAAACTTAAAAATTGAGCCAACGTGATGCAATAATCAGACAAAGAGAAGATGATAATGCCCCTTTTTACCAGAGAAGCTACTTTGGACGCAACTTAAATATGTTAACACCACATTTGAATTTAAAACCTCGTTTAAATGGCGTTGTCACTAAAACAACTTTCCGCTGTCATTTATCCGAAGTAAATTAGAAAAAATAGACTAACTAAATGAACCTCTTTTTTATAAATAATTTTGTCTGTCACAATTTTTATATTTTTTATAGCCACAAATTTGATCTTTTTATGGCCACAAATTTTATACTTTAGAGATAATTAATTTGTAAGTCCTTATAGTTTCAACCAATTTTTAATTGGGTCAATGTAGGTTTTTTTCTTCGTTTTATTAGGTCATTATGCTTTCAATTTTTTTTAATCAGGTCCCTGTAAGATTTTTTCTTTTCGTCAAGTCCTTATAGTTTCGCATGATTTTTAATTGGGTTGTCTATGTAATTTGCATTTATCAATTTAATTTAAAATTAAATTAAAATATCAATATTAATCATAAATTTAATTTAATAATTACATAATTAGAAAAAATAATTAATACAATAAATTCACATATATATATATATATATACATATATATATATTTAATATAGTTAGATTAATTAATTATAATTATATTTTTAGAAAATTATATGATTATGATTCCAACTTTATAATTACAAAAATAAATGAAAATTATAACTATAAAATAAATAATTATGTTTGGTTAAATAATTTAAGATTATTAAAAAAATAAATGAAACTATAAGGACATGATAAATATTTATAGATTATTATTATTTATACAAAAATATTTAAAAATGTTATAATTATTAATATTATATTTTGTAGTAATAGAAGAATATTAGAGTTTATAAATTAAAGAATAAAAAGTTATAAGGGCTTAATTAAGAAATAAACGAAACTATGAGGACATGATAAAATGAAAAAAAAAAAATAAGGACTTGATTAAAAAGAAATGAAAGTATAAGGATGCAATAAAAAGAAAAAAACTATAAAGAATTAATTAGAAATTAGTTGAAACTATAAGAACTTACAAATTAATTATCACTATAGTTTATATATAATGTGTTCTAACCTGTTTTTATAGATAACATTTGAGACCCTGATAATTTGGTCCCCAACAGGTGTCCCTCACGATAATCCTATGATCATTAGGTTTCGTAAAAGTTGACGATTTTTTCTTAATAACCGTTAGGTATTTGACATGGTATTCTAAAAAATGATGGATTTTACATAATAACTGTTACTTATTTTACTTTTTTAATAATTTTTGAAGTTGATTATTCTACCCCATAATACAAACAAAAATTATAAAAATGAAAATGAGAGTGTGAATAAACAAACAAAAAATAAAATGTTGTGAGGATGAAGGATTTGCTGCATCATCAAATTCATTCTTCTCTAGTAATTTGTCCACCTTCTTAATCAAAGAGCGAATGATAGAGGTTAGTTCCTTCAAGCATTTATCCATACATCCTTGCTCTCCTATATAATCATTGACCATATGCTAGAGGTCATAGTTCGCGTGGATTATCCCTTCAATGCTTGTCAGTGGATGATGATCATCTTTTGGTTTTACCCCAGGGAAATCAAAAGATGATGAACCAAAAGATCTCTAGCATATGTCCATAATATCAATGAAGAACAAAAGACAGAAGTTAGATATGAGAAGTTGGAATAGAAGTGGATGGATAAATGGAGTTCATTTTTGAACGTAGATTATCTTACTGCCGAATGCATCCTTTAGTATTACATTAAAGATCATTACTTGTTAATTAAATAAAAGTGGAATGGAAAGGGTTTCATAGGTTATCTGACAGAATGTGTCCTTTGGAATAGAAAGGGTTACTGTTACGAGTTTAGATGATCAATTAAATAGTGCAAGTGTACACTGTCGTAATCAAGTAATATAGAAGTAAGTAGAGTATCGTTCCCACGAGGATTGAGCACTAAGTACCAAAATGGATAATTTTAATTCTATTTAGTCGATCGATAAATTGATGATTGAGAGTACAAATAAAAGAAAAATAATTAAATATGAGTGCAGATGATATGAAAACAAATATGAGAAAAAATCCTAGGGATTAGATTTCACTTAACAAATTCCGGATTGAATCACTTATCTATTCTAGCCCAATTTATTCCACATGATTGATAGTCGAGTTTCCTTAATTTAATTACTAGCTTCTTCCAAGGTCAAACAATTCTATAATTAATTGCTAATCCAATATATTCCTATATGAATTTAAGCAATTAATTATGCATTAAGATTTATGAAACTCAATAAGACTACACAACTCATATGAATATATTCCTATTTCATATGCAAGTCATGATTTTAATTATAGGATCTACACACATGCATCTCTTTCCAGTCTCAACATGCATATTGTAATCATTCAAAAGGTGGCCAATCAAATGAAAGCATTAAGAACAATAATTAAAACTCAATCATGAAGGAGAAATTAAAACTAGATTTAATAAGTTAAGATTCAATCCGTCATTAGTAAGCTACGTCATCACCCTAGGAAAATGAAAATTTAGCACATGATGAAATTAAAAACAAAATAAAAATAAATTGACATTATATAAAACTAGAATGAAATCCTCATAAATACTGCATAAACTTGAATATTAAATTCTCAAACATAAATATACAACCAAAAATATACATTAAAAAAAACTGGAGAAATCTAGCCGTCCATTTAGGAGGTAAAACCTTCCATGTAGGCAGCATGCAAAAAGTAATACAATACTAAGCCTTCCATGTAGGAGGCATAAAAGAAATAATACAATACATAAAATTAAAAATAAAAAATAACACAATTTATTTAGACCTGTCAGAGAAAATATCTCTCCCTATCAGAAAAGGGTCTCCGACTGTCAGAGAAAATTCTCCACACCTCGGATCTGCAAAATTCTCCACGCCTGACCATTGTATTTATAGGCAACATAGGGTCACTTTTTCCACGATGCTACAGTGATTTTGCCAATTTTTTCCGCAATGCTACAGTAATAAACAGTATCCTGTCGGTTGGTTTACGCGTTTTTTCTGTGTTGCTACAGTGCTACAGTGATTCCATCCGCTACAGTAACCTCCATCCACTACAGTAACGTCCTGCTACAGTGATTCTGTCATGAATAGTGCCCGACGCTACAACACTGACATTTTTTTATATTTTTCTTTATTTTTTAAATACTATTTATTTTACACCCAAAATATATTATATTAAGCTCAAATATCGTCCATAAAATCATCATATAAGGGAAAATAAATATGCAAATATTTTACTTATCAAATTCCCCCACACTTAGCTCTTGGACGTCCTCGGACAAGGAATGACTAATAAGTGCTTCCAAAAAAAAATCAGAAGTGTCAAGTCATAAGTAAGAACACAATTGAAAAGTAAAGAGATCATAGTATTCATGAATCAATGAACATATAAATTGGTAACTTTGTTTGAAAATGAATAAACCGAGTTTGTAAGTGTAACTCATTCTCTCAATCTCTCAAGTGTTTAAGGGTAAGTGTTTCGCTCAAATTCAACCAAAAAAATTGCACTACCATAGGCTTGCTAAAAATCTCAATCTCCACTACTTAATTCACATGCATAATTCAAATCAAAAGGACTTATTACGGGTTGTAATGGGGTTAAGGTAAAAGGCATGCAAAACATAATATGAAAGGCTATATTTAAGAAATTTAATAGAACAATTGAAAAATGGGCTACTTATAAATTTATCTCATCATAACAACCCACAATTCAAATACTTGACATATTTTTTTTTATTTTTTTTTCTTTTTTTTAATTTTTTTTTTCTTTTTCTTTTTTGAATTTTTTTTTTGAATTGCAACTATAAAATTGATGATATATATACCCCCACACTTTGTCAATAGCCCATTTCACAAGAATTTCTAATGCTCTACCAATCTTCCGAATAAGGTAAAAGCACTTGATATATCATTAAAGTACATGTTAATGAGTTGAGAACAAAGAAACAGTCAATTAGGCTCAAAGGGGCTTATCAACGGTATAATTGCAAGGTTGGCTATTTGGCTCTGGCGAAAGGAAATGAATGCCTTTATCATTTTTGAATGTGCATGTGAGATGTAATTTCAACCAGATTTAAAGCAAGTTCTAGAGTGACAACTTAATAGGTGAATATCACACACAAGAGAAATAATCATTATAGGCTCAGAAGCTCACGGCTAGGAATTTTTAAACTCAGTTCATTCAAACTCAAAATTTATCACCAATTGCAACAAATCAGTTGTTCATTCATGCTATAAAATCTCTAAATTCAATTGATCCATACTTAAAACTTGTGTACTTCTTAATATCATTACAAAGCACTTGAACAAGATTTTTTTTTTTGAAAAAGATAAAAAAAATATTGCAACCAATAAAATGCAATTAATGAAATGCGTCTCAGGAGTTAAGAATAACTCCTTACTCTGCCATTTTTTCCACACCCCATGCATCTAATGGTTTTACTAAATAACAAAAAAAACAGAAGAAAATTTTATTTTATTTTCTCTCCTCCCCCAACCTAAATCAAACATTGTCCCCAATGTCTTCTAGAGCTCAGAGAAGGTTTTTTTTTTGAAACAAACACATAATAAAGTAAAATCAAAATACTAAGAGTAAAACCAAGAGATTAAGGAAAGTTACAACCGAAGAGTGGTATCTGGATTCTGCTTCTGACTGCTATCTGAAGATTGCCCACCTATTTGCTTGACGAGTAGATCTAGTTTAGGTTCATAGGTTTGCAGTTGATCGAGCAGCTGATCAGCAGTTGGTGCAGAAATTATGGAATGGCGAGTCGCTTGGGGTATGAATCCTGTTTCCACAGCATGATCAAGAAAAGACAACAGATTATCATAAAAACCATTAACATTTAACAATCCTAATGGCTTTTTGTGATGGTTTAACTTAGCCCAATATGCAACGCTAGAAATGCCATCCAACGTCCCCAAACCACCGGGTAGAGCAATGAAAGCTTGAGCATGGTAGAACATTAGTCCCATTTGTTGAGGCAAGCTCGAAACCTGTAACTCTTGTCCCAAGGAAAAAGTATGATCTTCCAACTCCTTCACCCTTACACTTAAACCCTTGCTTCCATTCATGGATGCAGAAATGGCCACACTTCCCTGTAGGCCCTGAATACCTCCCCCGTACACAAAGTTGATCCCTCTGGCAGCTAATCCAATTCCCAGTTCATTTGCTGCTGTTATAGACTCTCCTTTCTTGCCCAAATCAGTTTCACCAAAAATGCAAATTGATGTAAATCTACATTTTTGTGTGATAACATTTTTCTCTTTGTTTCTCTCGGACCATGTACGCTTACAAGAGAAAGAATTCATATTTACAAATGGAAGTGTGTATATTTACAAATGGTAGAGTACATATATATAATACTAAAACAACGACAACAAAATCACACAAATCACACATTTTTCAAAGAAGTTTGAAAAAAATTTCCGACACAGATGACCGGTGGGCCATTATGTGAAGAAATTAAACAAAAAGAGGAAAGAAAGTCAAAAGATAAAGTAGAGTAGACAAAAGCATGATTATATATGTACAGTAGTTGTGATTTTGGCTCACATCTTCCTCTGGTTTTACGTCCAGAAACGGCTTAAACGATTTCTATGAATCGAGGATTGGCTTCCCATCCAGTTTTCTTATAAACTGGCAAACAGGGTCTTTTTCCGTCAGATTCCCAAGACAGTAGCGCCATTTTTCTTGGTTGAATACATTCACTAAATCAAGAAGAATACGATGAACATCACCACTCGGATGCGTCTCAAGAGTTTGAATGATATCATCCAGGGACTCCTTACTCAGTCCATCCTTTATAAATTTAATTTTATCTTCTCGATTTATAGAAACCATACCTTTGCTTCTACAGCGCTGATCACATGTCCAGCTTGCACATTTATAGCAGACATTCATTCTTTTAGCTCTTCTCTTTTTGGAGTAAGAACTTCTTCCCATTCCTGGTAAAGGTTTAACAACTGATTTATTAAACTCATCTGCTAAACGTACCTTAGCCTCAATGATCCAGCGTATGTCCTCAGGAAGGCCCAAACGCTTGAATACTTTCATCCTTTCAAGTCGACAACTATAGAGCTTCCTGAGCACATCTTTGGGAAGAGTGGGGAACCTGTTCTTAAGCTTTACAAGAGATTCCTCCATGGTAACTTAAAAAGAAGCCGATGAAAACTAAAATAACAATGCAGTGCGGTGTGTTTCTGTGAGTAGGAAAGAAATGAGAGAGTAGGAAAGAAATTTTGGGGTTGCCTCCCAAATAGCCGCCCTTCTTTAACGTCTTTAGCTAGACAAAAACCAAACCAATTTCTTTTTCTTTTATATAATTTATATATATATGTATATATATATATATATTTTTTAAATTACTAGATTGAGGACTTACCTGTTGGTTCCTCAAATGTGATGACAGATTTCAAAGTGTTGAGTGCACCTTCATTGTATTCTTTGAGTCTTTGCCCATTCACTTTGAATTTTCGATCACCATCTTGAATCTCCACAGTTCCATATGGCCATACTTGAATTACAGTAAAAGGACCTGACCACCTCGATCTCAGCTTTCCTGGAAAGAGCTTTAACCTTGAGTTGTATAAAAGCACTTTTTGTCCCGGTGTAAACTCTCTTCTCAAAATTCTTCTATCATGCCACATTTTTGTCTTCTCCTTGTATAACTTAGCATTTTCATAAGCTTGTTGTCTGAATTCTTCAAGCTCATTGAGTTGGAGAAGCCTTTTCTCCCCAGCTGCCTTTAAGTCAAAATTTAATGCTTTTATTGCCCAATATGCTTTATGCTCCATTTCTACTGGAAGATGGCATGCTTTTCCGTAGACTAATTGATATGGGGATGTACCAATTGGTGTCTTGAAGGCAGTTCTATAAGCCCAAAGTGCATCATCTAACTTTTGAGCCCAGTCCTTCCGATTGGAATTCACCGTCTTTTCTAAAATCCACTTCAGTTCTCTGTTCGAGATTTCCACCTGCCCACTAGTTTGTGGATGATATGGAGTTGCAACCTTATGAGTTACTCCATATTTAGCCAATACCAACTGAAGTTGCTGATTGCAAAATTGCCTTCCTCCATCACTGATAATAGCTCTAGGCACTCCAAATCTTGTAAAAATATTCTTCCTCAAGAACTTCACAACCACACGAGAATCATTTGTAGGAAAGGCAGCTGCTTCAACCCACTTGGAGACATAGTCAACAGCTACTAAAATGAACTGGTTGCTAAATGAAGATAGAAAAGGCCCCATAAAATCGATCCCCCATACATCAAAAAGTTCAACTTCTAAGATGTTGGTTAAAGGGGCTTCATGTCTCCTTGAGATATTTCCCGTTCTTTGACATTTGTCACAGGTTGCCACAAGTCTGTGTGTATCCTTGAAGAGTGTAGGCCAGTAAAATCCTGATTGAAGGACTTTAGTAGCTGTTCTGTTTGCTCCAAAATGACCACCATATAGGGATGAATGGCAGTGATTTAAGATGTTGTCCATCTCTTCTTCAGGAACACATCGCCTGATAATTCGATCTGGGCTTTGTTTGTATAAGAACGGATCCTCCCAAAAGTAATGCCTTATATCAGCCAGAAACTTCTTCTTTTGCATTTTAGAAAGTTCATAAGGCATTACCCCGCTTGCCAAATAATTTACAATATCAGCATACCAAGGAGTAGGTTGTGACTGCATGATAAAAAGTTGCTTATCTGGAAAATTCTCCTGGATTGGTGATTCTCTCTTTTGTTCAGGTGGTTCTAACCGAGAAAGATGATCTGCAAAGAGATTCTCAGTCCCTTTTTTGTCTCTGATCTCCAAGTCAAATTCTTGTAATAGAAGCACCCATCTGATCAGTCTAGGCTTTGCATCTTTCTTCTCAATCAAGTATTTGATTGCTGAGTGGTCCGTCCAGACAATGACCTTTGACCCGATCAAGTATGCTCTGAATTTGTCGAATGCAAACACTACTGCTAATAGCTCCTTTTCTGTTGTTGCATAATTCAGCTGTGCATCTGAGAGCGTCCTGCTGGCATAATAGATGTCATGAAAGACCTTGTCTTTTCTTTGGCCCAAAACAGCTCCAACTGCATAATCACTTGCATCGCACATCATCTCGAATGGAAGATTCCAATCTGGAGCTATGATAACTGGTGCGGAAGTTAAGGCACTTTTTAGAGTTTGGAAGGCTGATAAGCACTCCTTATTAAACACAAAGGGAGTGTTTTTCTCTAACAGCATGCAAAGTGGCTTTGTGATTTTTGAGAAGTCCTTAATGAATCTTCTATAGAATCCAGCATGTCCCAAAAAACTCCGAATGCCCTTGATTGAGGAAGGAGGTGGTAGCTTTTGAATTGTTTCAATCTTAGCTCGGTCCACTTCAATGCCTCGATCAGATACCTTGTGACCCAGCACGATTCCTTCTTTCACCATAAAATGGCATTTCTCCTAATTTAGAACCAAGTTTATCTCCACACAACGTTGCAAGACTTTTGCCAAATTTGAAAGACAATGATCAAATGATTCTCCAAAAACTGAAAAATCATCCATGAATACCTCAATGAACCTTTCCACCATGTCTGAGAAGATCGCCATCATACTCCTTTGAAATGTTGCTGGTGCATTACATAGACCAAATGGCATCTTTCTGAAGGCAAAGGTACCATATGGACATGTAAAAGTTGTTTTATCTTGATCCTCCGGTGCAATTGTAATTTGATTATATCCTGTGTACCCGTCCAGGAAACAATAATAGGCTTTCCCTGCTAGTCTGTCAAGCATCTGGTCTATAAATGGCAGAGGGAAGTGATCTTTTCTGGTGGCCTTATTGAGCTTTCTGTAGTCGATGCACACTCTCCATCCAGTCACCGTTCGTTGTGGAATCAGTTCATTTTTCTCGTTGGGAACTACTGTCATTCCACCTTTCTTTGGCACAACTTGAACTGGGCTTACCCATTGACTGTTAGAGATTGGGTAGATTATGCTAGCATCTAGCCACTTTATTACCTCCTTTCTCACCACCTCCTTCATGTTTGGATTGAGTCTTCTCTGGTGCTCGACTGATGGCTTGTAGTTATCCTCCATCAAGATCTTATGCATACAAATTGAAGGACTAATCCCTCTTATATCAGCTATTGACCATCCAAATGCTGCTTTATATTCCCTTAGAACTCTTAATAACTTTTCTTCTTCTTCAGGAGTAAGAGCTGCCGAGACGATTACAGGTAATGTTGAATTTCCTCCCAGATACACATACTTCAAGTGGGATGGCAGTATTTTCAACTCCAGTACAGGTGGTTTCTCTGTTGATGGTACCGACTTACTTGGCCTTTCCCCAAGATCTTCAAATGGTTTCTTGATAAAAATTGGGGAATTTGCTTCCAGGTACTTAATCTACTCCAAAACTTCAGGATTAGTAGATTTTGATACATCTACCATTCCTATTGCTAATGGTTGATCCATGCAGATTTCGTTCACCACGTCTTTTGTGCAACTGGATAATGTGTCGACTCTGTAGCAAGTGTCACCTTCATCTGGAAAGGATAAAGCCTTGAAAATGTTGAAGGATACTTGATTATCTTGAACTCGCAAGGTTAACTTCCCCTGTTGCACATCTATTAATGTTCTCCCAGTTGCTAGAAATGGCCTCCCAAGAATGATAGGAATTTCTTGGTCTTCTTCCATGTCGAGTATTATGAAATCAGCTGGGAATATGAGTTTGTCCACCTTCACCAGAACATCTTCTAAGACACCCCTCGGATGCTTTATTGATCGGTTCGCCAAAAGTAATGAAACTGTGGTTGGCTTCACCTCTCCAAGACCAAGTTTGTTGTAGACAGATAGAGGCATGAGGTTTACACTTGCTCCAAGATCACAAAGTGCTTTTTCAAAGTGACATTGACCTATGGTGCAAGGTATGCAGAAGCTTCCTGGATCTTTCAGCTTTGGAGGTAATTTCTTTTGGAGAATAGCACCGCACTCCTCAGTAAGTGCAACTGTTTCAAATTCCTCAAGCTTACGCTTATTTGAAAGAATGTCCTTCATGAATTTTGCATAACTGGGCATTTGGGCAAGAGCGTCCGCGAAAGGAATATTGATGTGCAACTTTTTGAAAACCTCCAGAAACTTTGCAAATTGCTTGTCTAGCTTTGCCTTCACAAGTTTCTGAGGGTATGGAACTGGTGGTACATATGAAGGAGGATTGTCTGGAAAGCTGATTCTTCCTGGTATCACATCATCCTCCTTCTGTTCTTGTACTTCCTCCTTCTGTTCTCCTCCACCTTCTTTCTTTTCTCCATCATCCTTCTTTTTAATAAAAGGATCTTTCAATTCTTTCCCACTTCTTAGTGCAACGGCCTTCACATGCTCTCTCGGGTTTCTTTCGGTGTCACTTGGTAGAGTTCCTGGTTGTCTGGAATTCAGCATATTTGCAATTTGGCCCATCTGGATCTCCAAGTTTTTTATTGAGGCATCTTGGCTTTTGATTGCTGCATCAGTCCTAGCCATGAATTGAGATGTATTCATGGTTAGTTGAGCCAGTGCATCCTCCAAATTCACTTTCTGTTGTGGTGGATTTGGTGGTTGAAAAGCTTGCTGCTGGTAGTTCCCTTGCGGCTTGAATGCATTTTGATTATTCCTCCAACTAAAGTTTGGATGATTTCGCCAACCTGGATTGTACGTGTTTGAGAATAGGTCATTTCTTTGGTTTCCAATGAACTGAGCTTGCTCCGGCATGAATGAGTGTCCTTCTTGACATTGCATACTCATATGAGGTCCTCCACATTGATCACAAGCTTCCGTAGGAGTACTGATTACATTTGCTTGGGTTGTCAATGATCCTACTTGCTTGGATATATATGCAACTTGAGAAGATAAAGTTGTAAGGACATCCAGCTCGTGCACTCCAAGTACTTTCTTTGAATTGCTACGTTCAGAAGGCCATTGATATGCATTGGCTGCCATCTCCTCAAGTAGATTGTAAGCATCATCTATGTTCTTTCCCATTAAAGATCCTCCAGCTGCGGCATCTACAAGAATTCTGAAGATGTGCGTCATCCCACTATAGAAAGTTTGCAGTTGCCACCAATTTGGTAACCCATGATGAGGACATCTCCTTAGTAACTCCTTGTATCTTTCCCATGCTTCATAGAGGCTTTCTTGTTCATGCTGAGTGAATGAGGCAATTTCATTCCTCAGTTAGCAGTTTTTGCTGAAGGAAAGTATTTCTCCAAAAATTTCTGCGCCATGATCTCCCATGTTGTTATACTTCCCACTGGTAGCGATTGTAACCAACTCTTAGCCTTATCCCTAAGTGAGAAAGGGAAAAGTCTAAGTCTAATGGCATCATCAGTAACACCATTATGCTTGAATGTGTCACAGATTTCTAGGAAGTTGGCTATATGTGCATTAGGATCTTCTGTTGGTAAACCACCGAATTGATTTGCTTGCATCATCTGGATAATTGCTGGCTTGATTTCAAAGTTGTTAGCTGCTACTGGTGGTCTCTTGATTCCAGAGTTTGTGTCCATGACTGTTGGTGTTGCATAGTCACGAAGTGTTTTGGTATCTGTTGTTTCTCCCCCTGGATTTTCCATCGGATTGTTTAGGATTGAAGTAGACTGCTTCCGAATTCTTCGATTTCTTCGACAAGTTCTTTCGATCTCTGAATCAAAAGGCAATAGTTCAGTCTCCTTTGATCTGGTCATACACTAAGCAAAAGCCTGAAAAGAAACACAAGACACCAAGAAGAAAAACAAATGTAATATAAAGACCAAATTAGTATTAAAATTACTTGGTATTGATATTAATGACAACAATCCCCGGCAACGGCGCCAAAAACTTGTTACGAGTTTAGATGATCAATTAAATAGTGCAAGTGTACACTGTCGTAATCAAGTAATATAGAAGTAAGTAGAGTATCGTTCCCACGAGGATTGAGCACTAAGTACCAAAATGGGTAATTTTAATTCTATTTAGTCGATCGATAAATTGATGATTGAGAGTACAAATAAAAGAAAAATAATTAAATATGAGTGCAGATGATATGAAAACAAATATGAGAAAAAATCCTAGGGATTAGATTTCACTTAACAAATTCCGGATTGAATCACTTATCTATTCTAGCCCAATTTATTCCACATGATTGATAGTCGAGTTTCCTTAATTTAATTACTAGCCTCTTCCAAGGTCAAGTAATTCTATAATTAATTGCTAATCCAATATATTCCTATATGAATTTAAGCAATTAATTATGCATTAAGATTTATGAAACTCAATAAGACTACACAACTCATATGAATATATTCCTATTTCATATGCAAGTCATGGTTTTAATTATAGGATCTACACACATGCATCTCCTTCTAGTCTCAACATGCATATTGTAATCATTCAAAAGGTGGCCAATCAAATGAAAGCATTAAGAACAATAATTAAAACTCAATCATGAAGGAGAAATTAAAACTAGATTTAATAAGTTAAGATTTAATCCGTCATTAGTAAGCTACGTCATCACCCTAGGAAAATGAAAATTTAGCACATGATGAAATTAAAAACAAAATAAAAATAAATTGACATTATATAAAACTAGAATGAAATCCTCATAAATACTGCATAAACTTGAATATTAAATTCTCAAACATAAATATACAACCAAAAATATACATTAAAAAAAACTGGAGAAATCTAGCCGTCCATTTAGGAGGTAAAACCTTCCATGTAGGCAGCATGCAAAAAGTAATACAATACTAAGCCTTCCATGTAGGAGGCATAAAAAAAATAATACAATACATAAAATTAAAAATAAAAAATAACACAATTTATTTAGACCTGTCAGAGAAAATATCTCTCCCTATCAGAAAAGGGTCTCCGACTGTCAGAGAAAATTCTCCACACCTCGGATCTGCAAAATTCTCCACGCCTGACCATTGTATTTATAGGCAACATAGGGTCACTTTTTCAACGGTGCTACAGTGATTTTGCCAATTTTTTCCGCAATGCTACAGTAATAAACAGTATCCTGTCGGTTGGTTTACGCGTTTTTTCTGTGTTGCTACAGTGCTACAGTGATTCCATCCGCTACAGTAACCTCCATCCGCTACAGTAACGTCCTGCTACAGTGATTCTGTCATGAATAGTGCCCGACGCTACAACACTGACATTTTTTTATATTTTTCTTTATTTTTTAAATACTATTTATTTTACACCCAAAATATATTATATTAAGCTCAAATATCGTCCATAAAATCATCATATAAGGGAAAATAAATATGCAAATATTTTACTTATCAGTTGCGTTATAGAGCCCAACGTATCCTTGTAAATTGCCACGGTTTACATAAGTAATGGTTATTTACTAATAATCATGAACGTGCCTTGTAAAATGCCTCAATTAGCAATAGCTGTTTACTAATCACCATGAAGTGACAATTTGTTTTTTTAATACTTTTGGACTACATTACCCTAAAGATTAATATTTTTAATATTCCAAAAATTAAAAAAGCAGTAGTGGTTTTCAGTCATTACCACTACTACTATCCTCCTCATCCTGCCCTTCCCCCTCGCTCGGAACATCATCAATATCTAAGGAAGGAGATGAAGGGTTTGACTAGAAGTGAATATATACAACCTGATTGTGATGAAGGATGATGTCCAACTTCTTGTTCAGACTGTAGGTGTGTCTACTAAGATGCCTTGTGGAGTGGTCAAGGCTGGCCAACGTCTGCAGCAGAGCCTCCATTTGATGAGGAGGTAGAGGATGAGGAGCATGAGGTGGAGGTAGTAGTGGCGGTGGTGGAGGAGGCGGAGGTGGAGGAGGAAGGGCCTGTGAAGGAGGAGGGTGAGCATGTGGAGGAGGAGGGTGAATGGAAAGAGCTCTCTGGTGTCTGACCATGATGAGGGAGAGAAGGACCAAGTTGTGAAAATGTGCTTTTTAAAAACGTACTAAGAATAAAAAGAATATGTTAGTATCTAAAATATTTAATTAAGGAGAATTTGTACTTGGTGTCAGACCGAACGAGGTCTAAAATATTTAATTAAGGAGAATTTGTACTTGGTGTCAGACCGAACGAGGTTTTTAAAAGGTGTTTTTTAGATTTGTTCTTTATATAATGGTTGTTTATTATGAAAAGTCATTTTTGTTGTTCATTCTTTACGGTTAAGGGATATAACTGTTATGTTTGTGTTTTCGCTGATATAAGTATTAAATAACGGTTGTGTTTTAAGAACCATAATTTTTGTAACTAAACAAATGGCGGTCATGAAGTACAACCATTATTTTTGTATTTTTGCGAATTCCGCTTTACAATACATAATGGTGCGCATGCATGACCATTACTTTAAAGTGTTATATATCCTTACGTGACCTCCGCCTCGACATACATGATGTTTATTAGCTATAATCGTTATGTATTAAGCGTTATAAATACGCAAATCAGTAGTAGTGATGAATAGGCAAATATTCTGTATGATTTTATTTTTATAAATACTTTACGTTCCACATTTTTGGAAATCGATGTGACTAAATGATTAAGAAAAGAAGAAAATTGAAACCACTAGCGTCGTATGGATATTAGAGTTTCCCGCATGAACAAAACTAATCTCTAGAGTCTAGACATCGTTGTCATACGCACACCACTATGATTATTTATATTTAAGATTAAAACACGAGTTTACTTTTTCATTAATTTGTTAATTATTATTATTTTTTGTTAAGTCCTTTAATTTTTGACTATTAAGGAGAAGTAAAAATAATTAATTACGAGTAGTTATAAAACAGGAGAGTGTTTTCATATAATGTACTATTGTAAGTTTAAAAAAGAACAATCAATGTGATATTTATAGTTTTTGACCAAAAACAACCAGTAACATTAACTAAACCCAACGGAAGGATCAAGACAAGAAAATCTAGAATCGATATTTTATGATTTTATCACACTAATTTTTAAATTATAAAAAATTCTGCGGCCAAAATGTTCTAAAAAAATAATTTTGACTTAAAAAATTTTAAAGTTTTAAAATTTAATTTATTTTTCTACATTATCAAACTTTTTATTGTCAAATACTTAAAAATATCTAATTTTAACCATAATCTTTCTGCCATACATAGAACACCTCAGCTCAACTAGTTTTTGGTACAATAATTAACGTTGATATTAATGACTGCACAAAATTATGGAAAAATTAATTTTTTGGTCCCTATAGTTTTAACTTTATTATAATTTAATTCACACACTTTGACTAACTTATTCCATATAGTTTTGATTTGGTTTATAACTTAGTTCTTATAATTTTATTCATTTTATAATTTAGCCTCTAATCTTTATTATACATACAATTTTATTTTATAGAACATAGGGACTAAATTATAAAACTAGTTAAAACTATTAGGATTGAGTTAGAATCGAGTCAAAATTATAAAGATTGAGTTATATCCAAGTTAAAGTATAGGAACTCAGTTATACTATATAATTGAGTCAAAACCAGGGTTATCTAACCCGGACTGGCCCGGCCGAACCGAACTGGAAACCGGTGACCCGGTCCGGGTCAGATTTTTTATTTTTTTTTAAAAAAAAAATTTAAAAAACATTTTTCCTTTAGAATTTCATACTATAAGTCTAAAATATTTCATTTCTCACCGGTTTGGTCCCGGTTTAGCTCCGGTTTGGCTCCGGTCTGACCCACTGACCCTTGACCCAATACCCCGACCGGTTCACTGACCGGTCCGGGTTTAATTACCTTGAGAAGAATAGGTTGAAGTAGCCCGTATGGTGATCACTGAATTGATTTAGCCTGCTGGCAGATGTTGCAGCGTTTAATAAACTGCTTGATATTATTCTGTATGCCTTGCCATCAAAATTTAACAGCTATTCGAGCATGAGTGCACACTGTTCCAACATGCCCCCCAACCTTAGAACAATGAAACTCTGATAAAATAAGCTATAGGAGTTCCTTATTCTCATGAGGTAAAACTAAGCAATGTTTAAAAAATAATCGGCCTTAATGAATACTGAAATTAGGATATTCAGCAAAATTCTATTGTACCTTGTCCCAGAGATCCATTAATTCTAGAGAAGCATTAATGGAGTCTTGAATCTAATTAAAGAAATCATTTGTGACAAAAGTAACACCCATAAATGAACGAGAAAGAGCATCAGCAGCTATGTTAGATTTACCCATCTTATACTCAATTTTGAAGTCATAACCAAGTAATTTTGGTAACCATGCCTCTTGGTCTGGAGTTTAAATGACTTGGTCAACTAGGTGGCATAAACATTACTCATCCGTCCTTATAGTAAAGGGGTACCCCACCAAATATTGGTGAAATTTTGAGACAGCCTCAGTTAATGCATATAACTCTCGGACATAGGCAGAACAAATTTGCATTCTAGGAGGTAATTTCTTGGAAAAATAAGCAATGAGGTGATCATTCTGACTTAAAACAACACCAATACCCGAACCGGAAGCATCAACCTCTATGATAAATGGTTGAGAAAAATCTAGCATGGACAAAACAGTGGCAGTTGTTCAAGCCTGTTTCAAGTTTGTAAAAGCTGTATGAGCATTAGGAGACTAGAAGAAAGCATCTTTCTGCAATAAATTAGTTAAAGGGGTAGCAATAGTGGCATAATTCTTGATGAATTTGCGATAGTACCCTATCAAACCAAGAAAGCCTTGTAACTGTGACACAAAAACGGGAGTAGGCCAATTTTTGATGATTGCTAGTTTAATGGGGTCCATTTCCACACCATTCACAAACACTCTATGGCCTAAATATTCAATTCGATTAGCGGCAAAATAACACTTGGATAATTTAGCATAAAGGTGATGATGCAACAAACAATCTAAGATCAACTGTTAGTGATGTAAATGTAATGACCAATCGATACTATAAATAAGTATGTCATCAAAAAATACCAACACGAATTTTTGAAGGAAAGGCCGAAAAATGTAATTCATGAGAGCTTGAAACGTCGTTGGTGCATTGGTAAGATCAAAAGGCATGACAAGCCACTCATAGAGGCCATGGTGAGTCTTGAAGGCAGTCTTATGTTGATATGTAGACTTAACCAGGATTTGGTGATACCCAGAACAAAGGTTTCATCAAGCTAGCCTCCTTCAAATCCTTCATCAAACATTGACATACTTGATAGGAAATCTTGGCTTTACCTTTTTATTTTTTTAATGTTAGTATTAGGGTTATCCCAATATCTATATTTTCAAATTTCTTTTTTTCAAATATCTATATTTTCAAATTTCTTAAGTTCTCATTTAAGCATTTTATCCATATATAACTTGTAAACTTTGGTTGCTTTAATCTCATTTTGTCTTTTTATTAGAAAAAGATGGAAGAAAACTAAATTGCATGATATTGGTTTTTTTGGTTTGTTTTTTCCCATACATCTTATGGGAGAAAACAAAATAGAATTATTTCAGTGGGCCTCCATACCAAATTGTAGGGTAATGCGATCACATACCAAAGCATTATTGCTTGCACTACCCCACGTGAAGCAGTCAAATATTACTTTTTTTTTTCAAATCATCCTTAATTTATTCCACCTCTTTTTACATGATTATTACTAAGGGAGCATCATTAAGGATGAATTAGGAAAAGATTATCAAATATGAAAAATATGTCTTATAAAGATTAATTCCCTACTTATATCCTACATTAAGGACCAGAGAGAGTATTTACTAATCTAAATTAAATATTTTCAAATTTTTGCATCTAACTTAATTATAAATGCTCAAATTTGTACATGAACCTTGTTATTCTCAATAAATCAAATGTTCCATTGATCTGTGATAAGTATATATTTTATAATTAAATAATTGTAGATTCTGAGATATATTTGATTAAATTTATTAATATTTTATACTTATTTTATATATTTTTTATTTTTTAATTAATTATAAGATAAAATGATATTTCGATATAAAATCTACTCATATCCTAATTTATTTTGCAGGAGATATTATAAGATTCAAGGGAGAACAAAATATCAATATAATATATCTATATTAAGTGATAATCAATAATAATAAAAAAGATATAAACCAAGATATTATGATAAAGACGAATGTAGGGAGGTAATATATACCTATATATATGCTAGGAGCAGCAAGAGGAAGGTGTGTTCTATTTTCCTGGTTGGTGACGGCAAGGCAAGAGCTTTAGTGAAGGGAGATTAAAGTTTGGGGATACATAAGAGTGACAGCATGGATGAAAATTTGGCATTGAGTTAAACTCTTGGTTTTGGATTATTTAGTTTGATTATGTATTAGTGGATGATAATTGTTGTCGTTAATTACTTTAATATTATATTTGTTGATTTAATTGCGTGCTTGAGTATCCTAAAACAAGAGGAATCTGATTGAGACTATTTTGGTGTTCTAAAGGAGCTTAGACATAAGGAATTTAGACTAAACCTTCAAATAAATCGTGTAGGATTAGATTTTCGGATTTAATTTGCTTGTAGGATAGACATATACCTACCGGCCCTACATAGTCTCATTAGGCTTGCACTTAAATTAATCCAATTAAGTACTAATCGCCTAAGACATTAGGGATTAACATAGTTGGAATGCCTTTTAGTGGATCAAAAGATATTCTTAGGTAAATAAGAGACCTAGACTAGCAAATATAAGTTTAAATGCAATTAAAGGGATAAATTAGACACTAAGAAGTAATCAAGACTATAATAATCCAAATCACCACATAAGATTTAGAATGACCCTTAGCCTAAAATGTAGTTAGATTTGATTTCCCCTTTTTTATTAGTTAGTTTTGTTCATATCTTGATTTAAATTGTGTTTACTTAACTTAAGCAAAAGTGTAAAGTCATTGCTCAACTGCATTGTTGGTACCAAATTCTTGTGGGAACGATATTTTACTCACTCTTTATTACTTGATACAGCTCGTGCATTTGCGTAATATTTAACTCTATATTTTGCCCCTATCAATCTGCATGATCTAAAGGTTCAAGCCGTGTTTCCCCCACTACTCTTGAATAATAACATCAAGTTGTTCCACCATATAAAACTTGAGAAAATTCCACCAATCTTCTCCATTCCCACGCCTAAAATATGCCTTAGTTTCTATTCCATGGGGGCTTTTTTCCGCTTTTATTCACTCCCAAATCGCTCAAATTCTCAAAATTTTAGAAACATCGAAATTGCTCGAACAAATCTTCGATGGTCTTGCCCTCTTGGATTTCTGCACTAGTACACTATCTTACATCTTGACCACTTAACAAGTTTTGGAAAGCTCTTTTCTGTCCAACCAGAGTAGTATATATATAATTGATATGTACAAATAAACAGCTAGATATCAATTTCTTTGGGGAGTTGTTGTTCTATAGTGTCAAGACACCCATTATTATTGCGATGAGATTTCTTATCTTCTTCTCAAACTCCTGATATCTTAATGTCCAAGTTTCATAAAAGGGCACTGGATCAATAGTAGTGAAGATTCATCATTGCCCTACGTTCAGATGGGAAAAAACAAATTGCATTATTGTGGTTAAGGCGATTGTACTTTGGCAACCATATCAAATAATTGCCCCTTCATTTTGATGTGAACTCTGAGGAACCGGTTTGGGTGCTCATCACTTGTTAAGAAATTCATGAAGAGCATTGGGAGGGAAGATTAGACAGTATTTAAAGAAAGATTCAGAATAGGACATAATTAATCATCAAACGAAACTTTTACATCATAAGAAACAAAGCTCTTACATGTCATTATCAGACAGTAATCAATCAAAAGCTCTATCATCTGGACTGAAGCTCTAATGATCTTAATTTTACTTACAGCCTCTTCTTCACATTCACACTGTTTCACACCTCATCAAGAGGATCAGTTTAACATAAGAAGTTCAACTAAGACTTCAAATTTTAGAAGCATTCTTATTACCATGCAGAAATTAAAACCATTATTCTTTATGTGGAATGCAAGAATAATGATCGAGAGAGAACACTTATACATTCACCTGCAAAAAAAGAAAGAAATAGTTGTTTCAAAGGAGAGGCTGGATATGAAAGAAAAATATATGATAATTTTCCTTCACGTTTATTATTTATTAATGTAAAATATTTTCAAATGTTTGTATATAATGGAATAATAAATACTCAAAAGTTTGCACACGAACCTTATTATTATCAATAAACGCGATGTTCTGATGATCTGGATGGATCTAAAACTTCAAGCCATATTTCTCCAACTTCTCTTGAATAACAACATCAAGTCGTTCAGCCATATCAGACTTGAGAAAAATCTTCCAATCTCCGACATTCCCACGCCTAAAAAAAGCCTTATTATCAGCTCCACCTGGCGTTTTCCCACTATTATTCACTTCCAAATTGCTCAAATTTTCAAAACTACATAGTCTCAATATATCACCCACAATATCATCAGCCTCTTCCTCCTTAGAAAATCCATACCCCATAAACCCAGCAAGGTCCTTTAATAGCCTATCAGGCTCGCCCTTCATGTCCTCATATTTCACAAACATTATTTTATTTGGCTTCTCCAAACTCTCCTTGTAGTACGCCAGCATGTGATCCCAAAATGGCCCCCAAAGGATCACTCCTCTGCAAAATTTCTCGAACAAATCTTCGATCGTGTTGTCCTCTTGGAGTTCTGGTCTTAGCTTGTTTCTGAAATGCCATGAAGAGACGAATTGGTCCTTAGGGTTTCTGCACAAGTACACTATCTTGCATCGCGACGACTTGATGGACTCTGGCAGCAAAACATATGGCATATGAGTCGAAAAAAGCCTTGGTGATGAGAAAAAGCTCAGGTCGGGCTCGGCTTGCCCATTGTAGAGGTCGATTTCTAGGGTGCGTACCAAAGCATGAGGGTTGGCGGTGAGGAGAGGGTGAGTAGAGAACATTCGGGTCGGGTTCGGATGATGGGTCTTGCGGTTAAGAATAGCAAAGGTGAGGGCTTTGAACCAGGTGGTGCCTGACTTTGGTGAGGAGACAAGGATTACATCGGAGTCTAGGGCTTCGAAGTGGTTTTGATAATTGAGAATGGCTTGCATTATCCTCTTGGAGAGCCAGACACCTTGATATTGGTAGAGTTTGTTCATAGACCAATGTGGTTCTGCGGGTAAGTTTGCAATTAGGTCCTTGCACTCTTGGGATAGCCCTTCATCGTCTTCATCCCAAATTAGTGGCACAGCTGCAACATTAGAAATGTTAGATTTTTCAGCTGCCATGGTAATTATAATAACTCTTGTGTGGGCAAGTATATGAAGTGAAGGTAATGAGATCTTATATGGTTTAACATAATGTTAGTGATCAGTGACAGAGAAAAATATCAGCTATCATTATTTTCTTTGTCAAACATGGTGGGTCCACAGTGTGAGAAGACCACATAATAAATATCAGTGGTGGTACTTCAATCAACTAAAGAAATTGCCAATCTAGTGACACAAGATGTGCTCTTAGTGGCCCAAGCCTGGGTTTGATCCCCAAATCTTAATCAGCTCTATGCCTATTGTCCAAAATTAAAACAAAAACAAAACAAAACAAAAGAACCAAAGAAAATCAATCAAAATGGGTATGTATCAGTCATTAGCTAGTCCCTACAAGAGACTACGTACTGTTGGTTCGTGTCTCTTTCATTTTGAGAGACTAGTATTGTATTATTGTTATAGTGTTATTATATTGTTCAATTTTCATTATTAATGTATTTATGTTAATTTGGTTATGCTAAATTGTTGTGTTCTTTTATAGAGTATTATTGTTGGGTTCATTGTTTATGGTAAGGATTTTCAACAATAACTTTTTGTATGAACTTTTATTTAGATTTATTAAATTATATGTATTAAGTTTTATTTAAGTAACTTTGAAGCTTGTTTAAAGCCTTTAACCCTACTCAAAGCCCACATTATATTTTAAGTAATATTTTTCAAACTTCCCTTGAACCTTGGGTCTCAACCTATTCATAAAGTGCCATAGTTATAAGGAAATCAAATAACAAAATCATGAAGTGAAGATAGTGAGATTATTACCTATGTTTGAGAGGAAAGGAATTTATTGGAGGGTTAAGCTTGCAACAAGTCCTGGGGTTCTTGGGATAATAATATCAACGTAAAGAAAAATATTTTTTATATTTTCAATGTGATTTTAACATGAAGGTCTCAAACATACTTTCTGCTTTTCAATTTTAAACAATCATTGTCCCATGTTCATCGTTTAGGTTTGGACTTGTGCTTTTAATATCGGGGTGCTCATGTATGCGCGCGCACATATACATGTGTGTGTGTGTTTTTGAAATTTGATTGAGAGATGTGGAATATGAGTAAAAGTTTAGGGTGTTTAGTTAATTTGGAAAAATGGGTGCCACCTTTGGATCTATAGATAAGAGAATTTTTTTTTTTGGAACGAATGATTTTCCCCTATTTTTGAGAGACACTAATAGCATGTTTGAAATTTTTAGTATTATTTTTTATTTTTATCAATTATTGGGTAGTCTCACTGCATCAATTATCTTACACATACCCTCTCCCCATAAAAAAAAAAGAATATTTTTAGAAAATAACTTTGTATTTTTATATATTTATTATACCTTTAGTAAAATCTAACTAATTTTTTTATTTATATAATTATTTTATATCTTTCAAAAGAGATAGTTGGGAGTATCATCCACGGGTATGGTAAGGGTGTTTAATTATCGCGGCGTGTTACGCGCAGTAAGCATTTTCTTGCCACCCCTTTAATCTCTTGCAGATCTTCATTTCGTACCATTTGTTTGGGCCTTTGGGCATGGATACATTCAGGTAGATACATAAACATGCAAGGTTTTTAATATATACTACCTCCGATCTTAAATATGAAATCAGTTAATTTTTTTAAAGAGATTAAAAAAGTTAATTAAATTATTTTAATATATTTATATTTATTATTTTTCTCTAAATTAATTTATTCAACTTATAAACTAATATATAATATAATGATATACAATATATAGTATGATTAACTAATTTCTTTAGTTTCTTTAATATCTCCAAAAAAAAAATTAAATGAGTTTTATATTTAGGACCGTAGGTAATAATAATTATTAGGTTCATTGTTTATAATAAGGATTTTAAATAATAACTTTTTTTAATTAATTTAAAGAAAAAAATCGAGGGAATTATGATGTCCCAAAAAAATATCAAGAAATCATAAACAAATAAGAAGTTGTCATTTTTTATACTATTATTTATTATTGAGATCTCATCCTGGGAGCCGGACAGTAAACCGAGGTGGTTTTGGTTTGGCCAATGGAGTAACGATGAAGATGTGCATCAGTATGGCCGGTAGGTCGGATCAATGATTGATGGGTGTGTGTCGGTCGGTCTTCCTTATAAAAATTATATAATAAATATACAGTACCTCCAGTTTAAATTTATAAGATTCAAATTACTAAATTATACAATTGGTAAAGTTTGATTAAAATTCAATAACTATCTCAAAACTATAACTTAATTTTTCTAAAACAGTTTTATTTAAGTAGAGGGTGAATGGAAGAGAGAATGAGTGAAAAAACTCAGAGATGAGAGTGAATGAATGGGACAAAAATAAAAGAGATATGTAATTAATTAGGGATAAAATTAAAAATAATACTTTTTTTTTTACCCACAAAAATAATACATTAAATGATAAGGTAAAACTAAAATGCAACTTATATTAAAAAGCAGACACCTCATATTATAAAATAAAATATTAAAACAAGGGGTGGGGAGACAATTGTCGGCAACATTTTTGTTTTTTTAAAAAAAGAGCTCATGGCCCATTTAAAGAAAAACTGTCGGTGGAGGGGATCGTTATTTAATACAACCCCACCCTCATTCATTTCATCTGCGTTTTGGTGAGGACAAGAGCTTTCCGTCGTCCTTTTAGGTAAGTAGGTAAGGTTTCAAATTTAATAGATAATTTTGGTATTTAAAATCATTTTTTTTATTAAATTTTTTTTATAAAAATTGTTCTACGAATTTTTATCTTTCTATTCGTTGTAATATTATACTGATTAGTGAGAATTTGGGGTTAGGATTTTAGGAGAATGTTGAGTTTTTACAAAAGATTACTATAGATATGTAGAAAATAAATAATAGTTGATTTTAATTGATTTAGATTTATCGTTCAGTTGTTTTATAGTTTTATAATTAATTTCTTCTTATACAAATCATAAATTATTACTTTAGGAACATTTTTGACCGATTAAATTTGGACTAAATAATTTATTTGCGTTATTGGAAGTATTATTGAAATTTTAATCGGTTTACTTTTTTAAATTTTGAGTTATGTGAAATTATAAATTATGATTTGATATTACAGTTAGAGAATTGTGGTTATTAAAGATTTTATTGAGTGAAATAGAGTTAAGAAAATTTTAGGAATTTTGATTCGAAAGGAATTTGAGTAATAAATAAATTTTTGTTATTTTTCAAGAAAATTGAGTCAATTATGGGAGTTATTATTTGATTTTTGTATTAGTTAAAAATTATTATAAATTATATTAACATGTAAATATATATTTATTGTAGAGTGAATTTGAATTTGGCTTGTTGGAGTTAAATTCTCTCAAGTTTAGTTGTGTCAAGAACTTGAGGTAACCACTTTCTAATTTATCTATACGCTTGTTGAGATGATTATAAGTGTATGTTGGTATTTTTAATTGCTATAAATATGTTATACTATTTTATATATAAAACATATACAATGACAGTAGGAATTATATTTTTAGTAAACTTGTTAGTTAAAAGGGCCTGAATGATTTATTTGAATGATTGATGATGCATAACATTGAATATTGAATATATAAGTAAATTATTGATATTGAAATTTTGTGATGTTAAGATGTAAAATATGGTGAGTTGTGATTGAAAAGAGGTTTGATTCTTTTATACCATGTAGTATAGCCGCCACTGTGCGTACAGTGGACAGCTTTGGCATTCTTAGGACCCTTGATATCACCCTTTCCTTTAGCCGGGTTAAGAGTTAGCTCAAAGGATGGGTGGCACCTTTCCATTTTCGACGGAAAGGGAACCCATGGTCTGATATGAGTTCTGTAACCTCTAGCCAGGCTACACCTCATTATTAGAGAGTTTGGTGTAGTCTTTTCAAAGAGATTAACCCTATTATATGTTATAGCTCATGGGTTCTATTACTGGTTAGGGAGGTTATAAGGATTGTTGAGGGAGTTTTATTCATATTGAATTGTTCTATTGAAATGCTAATGTTTTTGGAAGAATAGACTTTATGTTATATAAACATATATTTTGCCCATTTAACTATCTTGTAATCATTCTTTGCATACTTATTAAAATGAAATGGTAGTTACTAAGTCCATGTGACTCACCCTATCGATATTTATAATTTTACAGGTGAGAGTTCAGGTGGTGCTACCAAGGGGAAGGTGAACAAGACTTGATTTGATACCAATCATATTTCTCATTTAGTTACATAAGCATAATATATATTGCCAAACTTAAGGGCCTTTTTGGTATACGTTGCATGTGTTGAATACTTCACTGCATACTGCGATTTGTACTATGGGTGGAGCCCTTTACTATGTTGTATTATGTAATACTTAATGCTTCACTTGGTAATTAAGAGAGGTCGTTACACTTTTTGTATCTGAGCTTTAAGTTTTGAGGTTCTTTGGTGTTTTCATTATTGCATATAGCTGCATCGGCAATATACATTGGTTACTTATGTTCTTCCCCATTTTGTCTGACCTACTATTTTTACTCCTTTTGGCTTATTTTTATTATTGGTTGCATCATTTAGGAGGAGAGAGATGGGAGATACACATAGGATGTACTCAGCTGGAGACCTAGTTAATCATGGTCAACCTATAGGACCACAAGATACTAATGGTATTTTAAGGGAGCTGTTAACCATAGTATGTAGGCTTGGTCAAATGGTACAAAGGCATGAGGAGGAATTAAATAAAGGAAAAAGTCAAGAGGAAGAGCACTCTATTCATGAGAGTGGGTTTAAGAATACTGGAGCTTACAATGGTCATCATTCTAGTGGTGGCCATAATACTGCCATAGAGACAAGGGATAACAAATCTTAAGAGGAGTATGATAGCGTTTCTATCTCTAAAGTATGGAAAGAGGTGCACAAATTCTCACCTCAGACCTTTGACGGGAGGTTTAACCCAAAATTTAGTGAAGCCTAGATTGATCGATTAAAGACTATCTTCTCCGTAGTTAAATGCGATAAGTAATAAAAGGTGACAATAGAGGTAGTGTTATTGGTAGATAATGCAAAGATGAGGGGGAAAAGCATTAGACTTGCGGATGGGACCATTCCAAATTGGAACGAGTTCAAGGTGATGTTTCGTCAGCACTACTTTCTAGTAGCCTTACAGTCACTTAAGGAGACTGAGTTCTATACTTTTTAACAAGGTGACCTGGATATTAACTCATTCATTACACAATTTCTTAAGCGAGTCAAGTACACCGCTTATGGTAAGTCACAAAGAAATGAAGCTTGGATGGCGGATAGGTTGCTACCGAAGGCTCAACCAGAGTTTAAAAGATAGTTAATACTTCTTCAGATTACTTCTTTTGAGGATATGTGTACATTGCTCCATCTTTTGGATGTAGAGATATGGGGTTATAGTTATGAACTCGAGCCAAAGAGGGACCCATAGGGCCAAATCTCATCTTATAATAGTCCTACTGGGAGTTTTAACAAGAGGAGTGATTATAGTTTTAGAAACTTTGGAAACTCAGAAAAGAAGAAGAAGAACAAGCGACCAATGTGATCATTCTAGAGTGGGTCAGGTTCGAGGACTCAAGCTCAGAGGAGCCAAGGCGGGGGGAGTCAGTCATCTTATAAAGGCTCTACTGCCCCTGTGCCTAGTATTGCTAGGACTCTAGTTTGATCGAAATGTGGAAGGTACTATTAGGGAAATTGTTTGACCTACTTTGATTATGGTAAGGTAAGGCACATCTCTCACTTGTGTTCATAAGGTAATTTGACTTGTTTCACTTGAGGTAAAGTGGGGCACATCTCTCGCTTATGTCCAGAAGGCAAGCAGAACTCTTAAGTCTCCAGACCTACTATGCTAGAACGAGTCTTCACTTTAACTCAAGAGGAGGCGGGTACTTCACCTATTCTCATTAGAGGTAAAATTAAATTGCAGAATTATGATATTCTTGCATTATTTGACTTCGATGCCACACACTCCTTTATAGCTTTTGATTGTGGCAAGAGACTAAACTTAGATGTTTCTAAGTTACCTTTTGATGTAAATGTATCAACACCTACTGGATCTTCTGTAAAAACTTCTAATGTATGTTTGAATCTTGCATTGGAGTTTGAGAGTCGTAAGACAAAGATTGATCTTATTTGTTTGACCCTTAAGGGACTTGATGTGATTGTGGGCATGGATCGGCTTACAGCTAATGGTGCCATACTTGAGTGTAAAGCAAAAACTATTTCTTTACTTTGTGTATTCTATGCCTAGAGAGGTATCTATTGGCCCTCCATTGTTATCAGCTATTCAAGTTGAAAGTTGTATGAAAAAGGGATGTCAAGCCTATATGGTTTTCTTCTCTGTTCAAGCTAAGATAGAGGAAGGGATTGATAGAATTGAAATAATGAAGGAGTTTCTTGAGGTATTTCCAAAGGAAATTCAAGATTACCCCCTGAGCAAGAAGTAGAAATTTTCATTGACGTGGTGCCTTGTACAGAGCCTATCTCAAAGGATTCCTATCAAATGTCTCCAGCAGAATTAGCAGAATTGAAGAAGCAACTGGAAGAACTACTTGAGAAGGGGTATTGCCATGGGGATCACCTGTTTATTCGTGAAAAAGAAGGATGGGACCTTGCGGTTGTGCATTGATTATTGCCAACTAAACAAAACCACCATCAAGAACAAATACCCTCTTCCAAGAATTGATGACTTGCTAGATCAACTTTTAATGTCAACGGTATTCTCCAAAATTGACTTAAGGTTAGGATATCATCAGTTGAGAGTTAAAGCAGAGGATGTCTCTAAGACGGCCTTTCGTACACGATACGGCTACTATGAGTTTCTAGTAATGTTGTTTGGGTTAACTAATGCTCCAGTGGTATTCATAGGCTACATGAATTGGATATTCAAACCATATTTAGATAAGTTTGTGGTGGTTTTCATAGATGATATTACCATATACTCTCACAATGAAGAGGAACACCAAGAGCACCTTAGAACAGTGTTGCAAGTGTTGAGAGAGTACAGCTTTATGTGAAATTGAGCAAGTGCGAGTTTTGGCTTAGAGAGGTAAAGTTCCTTAGCCATGTTGTTTCAGCTGAAGATTGTCACATCATTTTTCATCTTAGACCTCTAGTAATTTCGCTTCAAATCATTGTACATCTTAGTAATCCCTGGATGAATAGTGTATTTACTTTGATGTGTTTCATCTAAATACAAGTCTTAGCTTTTTCATCATTAGGGACACAAAGCCTCCCTTTAAGTCTCAGAATACCATCACCACCTACTTCAAAATCATTGACTCCTCCCTCCTCTAATTCTTTCTTAATTTTCAATAAATATTCATCCTCCAACTGAGCCATCTTTATCTCCTTCTAAAATTCATTCTCAATTTGTATGGACTGTATAATACCCTTATTGACTAGTATGTCTATGTCCTTCAATTTTTCTAACCAATGGTTCTCATAAAGACAAGTGAAATACATGAACAGCTTTTCTACTTAAAGAGAGGTAAAGTTCCTTGGCCATGTTGTCAGAAAGTGAAGATTGAGCATCAAAAGCCTCCAGGTCTACTTCAACCTTTAAAGATTCCCCAGTGGAAGTGGGACAATATTTCCATGGATTTTATTGTGGGAATGCCTGATAGTACACACTAGAATGCCATATAGGTCATTTTAAACAGATTGATGAAGTCAGCTCATGTCCTACCAATCAATATTGAATATAGCTTGCAGAAGCTAACCCAGTTGTATGTGAATTAGATTGTTAGGTTGCATGGTGTGCTTACAGAGATTGTGTTAGATTGTGATTTGAGGTTCATATCAAATTTCTGGAAAGCGTCACAGGAGGCTATTGGGACTAGGCTGAAGTATAGTATGACTTATTATCCACAAAACGATGGTCAAAATGAGAGGACTATTCAGACTCTTAAGAATATATTGAGGGCTTATGCAATTGAGCTACCTGGTAGTTGGGATTATCACCTACCTTTAGCAAAATTTCCCTACAATAATAGTTACTATTCAAGCATTTAGATGGCTCTTTTCTAGCCATTGTACGGTAGAAAGTGTGGATCACCTATTTGTTAGACTAAATTGAGCGAGAGAGTTGTGATTAGACCAGACTTGGTGGATGAAACTACTAAGAAGATTGAAATGATTCGCCAAAAGTTGTTGACTGCTAATAGCAGACAAAAGAGCTATGCAGATAGGTGACACAGGCCTTTAGAGTTTGGAATAAGAGACCACGTGTTCCTTAAGGTTACACCAGTAACTGGTATTGGCAGATCCTTTAAAGCCAAGTAGTTGACTCCTCGTTTCATTGGATCATACGAGATATTGGAGCGAATTGGATCAGTTTCCTATTGAATCGCCTTGCCGCCGCATTTGTCAAATGTGCACAACGTGTTCCATGCGTTATAGCTTAAAAAATATCATTTGGATCCTTCCCATATGATTGAGCCTGAAGAAGTTGAGTTAAGGGAAATTTTGACTTATGTGCTAGAACCAGAAAGGATTTTAGATGTAAGGGATAAGCAATTGCAGAATAGAACAATTCGTCTCCTAAAAGTTTTCTGGAAAGATATGTCTCCTAGTAATACTACTTGGGAAATTGAAGAGCGAATACGGCGTGATTTCCCTAATTTGTTTGTTTATGTACACTTGTATATTGTGTAAGAATTTTGTGTTGTGAATTGTTTTTATTGGTTGTTTGAATTTTGGGGACAAAATTCTATTTAGGTGGGTAGAGTTGTAAAATAAAATATTAAAAAAAGGGGTGGGGAGACAAACTATCTGAAACATTTCTTTTTGTTTTTTTTAAAAAAAGGGGCACATGGCCCATTTAAAAAAAGCTATCAGTGGAGGGGGTGGTTATTTAATACACCCCCACCCTAATTCATTTCATCTACGTTTTGGCGAGGACGAGAGCTTTCCATCGTCATTTTAGGTAAGGTTTCAAACTTATTATATAATTTTGATACTTAAAATCACTTTTTCTTATCAAATTTCCTTCATAAAAGTTGTTCTATATATTTTTATCTTTTTATTGGTAGTAATATTATATTGATTAGTGAGATTTTTGGGGTTAGGATTTTGGGAGAATTTTTAGTTTTTACAAAAGATGGCTATAGATATGGCTATAGATACACTACAAAGATACTATTGGATATATTTTTTATTAGATTTTTTAATTATATATATATATTTATAATTATTTTTATTTTTTTATTTATATTTTTTTTTTTGATTTTATAGATAACTCTATATCTAGATATACGAGATCAAAAATCAAAAGTAGAAGACGAAACAACTTTAAATTCGAAATATAGAATTTGAATTGCAATTTATCTAACGTGCGGTAAATTGTGTAGATGATCAGGGGAACGTGTCTACTAGAAGGCTGGTCGTGGCCGGTTTGAACAGTTTGGACCGGACACTATGCATCATAGTTTAGTGGAATAAGGGCACAGACCAGCCTATTGACAATAGGGGTCACTTGTTCAACCGCTTCCTGAATGAGCTGGGCTCGAATTGGATACGGTTCCCCCTTCACTTCAAGGCGTGGAGAACATACCGAAGGGGCCGAAGGACCAAGCATGGGACGAGGTGGTGTGGGTAAGTAATAATATTTAATTGTATTATATTTTCTTTAATTAAATTTATTTAATTAATATTTATTAATTGTCTTATTTGTAATTAGTTATATTTAATTAACTTTTATTCAATTGTGTTATACAGCTTAGGTTTGCCGTCCGGGATAGCAGGAAGAGGTATATGTTGATAAAGATGGGCGACGGCTGGAGGAACAGGAGGAACCATCTCTTCCACAGTATGGATAAAGATAGGATGATTCCTCTGCAGCAGCTGATCGAGAACGTCCCGGACAGCATCCTGCCGAACGACTAAGCGAGTTTCGTTCAGTACAAGAGGAGTGTTGAGGGGCAGGTAATGTATTTATAATTATAATTATAATTTAATTATTTTTATGAATTTAATACATTTAATATTTTTTTCCCTAGGCGCTCTCTCAGAGGAACACAAGGTGCCGAGGGCAGCAGACGATCCACCACATGGCAGGATTGAAGACCATTGCTGTGACTCACAGCAAGCTGGTAAGTTTTCTCATTATCAATTACTTTTAGCTGTTTATTTCATATTATAAATTTAATATATTGTTGTTCATTATCTTAATTCAATTTTTGTAATTTTGTAATTATTCTAGGAGAGAAAGGCACATGAGGAGAACCGTTAAACAGACTATGGGGAGTTATTTACTATCACGCATAGACACCGTGACGGTACTCCAACCTCTTAGTAGGCAGAGGTGGCTATTGTAAGTTAATTTATTCTTATATTTCTTTTAAAATTAAACTGACTATATTTATAATTAATTGTTTCATAAAATGGCAGGCACGGATACAATAGTCGCAGGCTGAGCTTCGAGAGACCTAGACCCAGGAGTCACAAAAGTTTGTGGACCCCACAGCACCTTTAAAGGCGAGTCTGGGTTAGGCTAAGTACCCTGGATGAGTGCGGGGGCTGGGGATAGGCGCCAGACCTAGCATGGTCTATGGCAAGAGCACTGCCTCTGCGGCTAGCAACTCTAGAGCACAAACATCTGAGGGATGAGTCTGTTAAGGAGTTGAGGTCAGATTGGGAGAGGACACAAGCTGCAGTGGCTTAGCAGCAGCAGCAGATGCAGTAAATCCAGCAGCAGGTCGATTTCTACTACGCTCAGCAGGCGCATTGTCTCGATATCATGAACTACATGCTCGAGCGGTCGTGGAGTCGCCTGTTCCTGGACGAGGCACATCCAGAGGTTCCCCCTGTCCCTCGGTTCATCGTCCAACCTCCTCCTCCTCCTCCTCCTATTGATGATGATGGTACTGTTCAGTCTACCCCATGCCCCGATACTACTACACCTGAGGGAGCGCCACTAGGCGGAGGACCAGATGATCAGCCTCATGTTAGTTTGTTTAGGACATTTAGTTATAGTTATAGTTAGGACATTCATTTTCAGACCTTTTTCACAAATTTTGTAAATATTTATAGTTATATTTACGACATTCATTTTCAGAAGTAAAATTCTTGTTGCATTTACAATAGTTATATTTATATCTTCAGAGCCCTATTAAATTCTTGTTGCATTTACCTAACATTACATTTATATTTCTAAAACTAACCATAAAAAAAATTTTAAGTGATACTTGTAATGGTTATACTTAATAACCGCTACAAATATAGTTCTATTTGTAGCGGTTAAATTTTAAAAACTGCCACAAATATTTGTGATCTTGTAGCAGTTATAAGGATAAAGCTGCTACAAATGTTAAGGACCGTTGGAAAAAAAGAACATGGTGGTAGGGAAATTCAAATTCAAACGTTTAAGTATTTGTAGTAGTTATAGTAATAACCGCTACAGATATGGAAGCGTTCTGGTTTTGTAGCGGTTTTTTTATAACCGCTACAAAATGCTTGAACATTTTGTAGCGGTGTATTGCTTATAACTGTTACAATATGTAAATAAATTTGAAATTTGAATTTCTTCTAGCGCCAAAATTTGTAGCAGTTTATAAAGTAAAACCACTACAAATATATTTTAGTAGCGGTTATACTAATTAAACAGCTACAAATTTGAAATAAATTATTCTTAATCTGCCAACGGTCTCTAATTTTGTAGTGGTTAATTCATAAAACCGCTACTAGTTATCAATTCAGTAGCGGTTTTATAACCGCTATAAAATGTTAGACGTTGACTCCTCTTTATAAAAGCTTCCAGGCATTCATAATTCTATATTCATTCATCTTTTTTACCGTACTTTTTTCTCTCTCACTAGTAGCTATGGATAAATCATAGATCAGGTTGCCACGCAATTCTCCAGAATATTTGTACGACTTAAACAATTTCTTGGATTTCGTATTCACTCACACCAGCTGTAATGGCAAGATCATCTGTCTGTGTCGAAGCTGCAAGTTTAAGTAGTGGCATGCACGACAAGTTGTTAAGGAACATTTGCTTGTGAAACCTTTCCCGGAAGACTATACGTTCTGGGCAATTCATGGTGAGAAGGCCGGTATGAGATATTATGATACGTTTTTTCAAAGTTTACAAGTAGGAGTTCAACTAGAGGCCGATGATCCAGTTAATGATACTATGCGTGATGCTTTTGGATTTCAAGGCGACAACTTCAACGAAGAAGTGTAAGGTTCTGAGCCGGTGTTCATGAGGAATGAAGCAGCTCGGGACTTTTTCAAGTTTGTCAAAAATATTCTAAATTATCTTTCTTGATCAAGTTGTATCATATCAAGTGCTTGTGTGGAATCACAGATAAGGGAATGTCGATGTTGCTCAAATCATAACAAGATGCATTCCCCAATGCTGAGATTCCCACAACATTCTACAAGGCTAAGAAGATTATCACTGGTTGGGGTTAAACTATCAAAAGATTGATGCATACCCCAACGATTGTATGTTGCATTGGGGAGACGATTCCAGCAGGGAGACTTGTAAGAAATGCCATACATCGAAGGGGAAGAAGCAGAAGAAGAAACCTATAAAGATTCTCAGGTACTTCCCTTTGAAACCTTACCTACAAAGATTATTTATGTCATCCAAAATGGCAGAGCACATGAGGTGGCATGACATTGATAAGAATGAAGATGGTAAATTAAGACATCCCTAGGATGCAGACGCCTAGAAAACAATTGACAATGACTTTCCATCTTTTGCTGCTGACCCTAGAAATGTTCGGCTTGCTTTGGCGGCCGACAGTTTCAATCCATTTGGGAATCTTAGCACAAGTTACAGTATTTGACCGGTAGTCTTAGTTCCCTACAACTTGCTGCCCTGGATGTGTATGAAACAAAGCTCCTTTATTATGTCTATAATCATTCCAGGCCAAAAGGCACCGGATAATGTCATCGATGTCTATCTCCAACCGCTTATTGCGAAATTGCTTGACCTATGGAATGTCGGCATCGAGACGTACGACGCTTACGAGAAGACATTGTTCAACTTGCATGCAGCCTTGATGTGGACGATTAGTGACTTTCCTAGCCTTGCCACATTATCTGGTTGGAATGTTTATATTGGGTCGGCGTGTCCAGCTTGTAATTTTGACTCTGACCCAGTATGTCTTCCCCACAGCCGAAAGTGGTGCTTCATGGGCCATCAGAGGTTTATCGATGGAAGGCACAAGTTTAGATTGCAGTATAATCACTTAATGGGAATCCAAAAAAAAGAGGACCACCTTAGACTTTGTTCGGTACAGAAATCTTACAACAGCTTGAAAATGTTGAGTTCGAGTTCGAGGAAAGTAATGATTTTACACAAGTTTACCAAAAGACGCGCATGACTTTGGCGCCTTAGCAATGGAAGATGATAAGTATTTTATTCACTCTTCCATATTGGAAATTTAATTTACTTCGCCATAGTCTTGATGTCATGCACATTGAAAAAATGTTTGCGATAATATGCTATATACATTGCTTAACGAACCCGGCAAGACAAAAGGTCACCTTCAAGAATATGATTCATCCTTCCACAACCTATATCATGAATCCTATCTCCAACAATCTTTTCCACCAGACCAACCCTTCCATAATCTTTCATTTTCCCCACAACCCCCATATAGACCTCAATATGGCTTTTATTCTCTACTATACAACCTAAACCTTTACCCCACCCCTTCCCCATAAAGGCCACCCTATGAACTATCTCCTTTACACCATCTACCCTCTTACTTACCATACCAACCCTTATTTCAATCTTTATTCCAATCATTTCACCCACCACTTTGTGAACCTTCCCCACCATCCTACCTTGAACCTCCACCTCCATTTCATGACCCAAAACCTAGTGAATTGGATACCATTTTCTCACCTCATAATATGGATTCCCTAACAAGTGCCTTAACAAGAAAGTATGAGACACTCCAAGAGCAATACCTTCAGTTACTCATCTATCAAGGAACAATTGACAGCTCTAAGGAGAGAGAAGAGCAATTGAAAGATATTGATGAAATCTTCAAGGCATACTATGATCACATGTTATGAGTAAATACAGGAGGTGAAGTTGGAACCCATTGGGCTCAAGACCTACAAAAGGAGGAACAAGGAACCCAAAATCAAGAGCTTTATGCTACTTTACATGTGGAGAGTTCTCAACCTTTAATAATTCCATCAAATGCATCTATCCAAGCATAAGAATTGAAGTAAGTACAAACGAGCAATAAAGAGTCTTTCTTACCCTTTGGTAACAATGCTATTCTTATAAAAGTTGACTCTCCTACTACTTTGATTGATGAAGTAATTCATGATTTGAGTGATAATGAGGTGGATGATAAAATAATTATTGAATTCCCTCTAATGGTTGAACATGTAATTGCTCAACCCATTGATTCTAGTAGTGGTAGCTTGGATGAGCCTATGCCTTATAATGATTTTACTCCTTTGCATGATAATTTGAGTGATGATGTTAGTGCTGAAAATACAATATGTATGGATTGCATTGATGAGAAATATCCTAAATTTGTTGAAATGTATAGAAGTAGAGATGACCATCCTCTAGAACTTAGTGATACTCATGCCATGCATGATGTTGAGAGTCAAACTCCTTTATCTTTCTCTTTTTCTCCCATTCTTACTTGTGAAAGTGACTTGATGTACTACAATTCTATATTGTATTCTGCATTTTTCACTTCACACAAGAGTGAAGATAAATATGTTAAATCACAATTGATCACTAACTCTAAGGTCAATCTTTGTTTGCAAGAGTTCAGTGTGCACATTTTTTATGATGACAAGCATGTACCCATTATTTCAATTAATAGTGCTTTTGATTTGGCAAGAGAGATTCACCTTGATTCACTTGAATTGCTTGGACCTAGTTTTGTGCTTTTAGATGATTATACTTCTTTACTAGATGATGTAAAGCATATTCATGAATCCTACTCCCAAATCTTATCATGTGATTTACCTCCTGATTTATTAGGATTTGATGTTGTTAGTGATTATATTGTTGGACTGTGCTATACATGATAGAGTGGTGCTTGACTATGTCACTACCATTACTAAAATCCAAATTGATTCTTTGATACCTAGTGTTGCTTGCTGTATGCCACTAGTTGACTTTATTGGTTGTGAGAAGCACTTGTTATCGAATGCACCTGACTCTAGTCTTCTCACATTACATACACCATTATTCCATGGATTCAAGTATTTTGATTCATTTGGCATCCTTGGAGTAGGTACTGCTGCTGTTTTGGTTAATTCTCTTGTTGGTTGCCCTCATTCCTACCATCTTTGGATTTGGGAACCTGTACTCCTACTTGGGCCTAAACTGTTGAGGAGCAAAATACTGAGCTTCCTTTTGATTTTCCTATCTAGCTACAAGCCACTATGATTACACGGTAGTCTCTTTCCTTACCTTATTCTTTGTTTTATTTGATGATATATTCTATTCACTAAAAAAAATGTGATTTAGTAGCGGTTAAAAATGGTTATTAGTAGTGGTTTTAATTGTTACAAGAAACATTAGTAGCGCTTTATAAAACTGCTACTAAATCGTATGTTGCAAGCAGATTTGTAGCGGTTATATAAAACCGTTACTCAAGCAAAATAACCGCTACTTTATTTGTAGCGGTTCAATCACACCGCTACAATATTGCCATAAGCAGTAAACTTTTTCTGGGATATTTATAACCGCTACAAATATCAAAAAGAAAATTTTCAAGGCGGGAAAAGAAAAATGAATTTTTTTTGGCTCTTTTGTAGTAGTTTATGAACCGCTACTAATATCAATTTCCTATACCGCTACTAATTTCATCAAAATTCAAAATTCGCGCCAAAAAATTAATTTCAGTTTGGAAAAGGCGTGTTAATTAGTAGAGGTTTGATAACCGCTATAAAAATTAAGAAAATTTAAAACAAAAATACAATCACTTGTTTCAGTTTTTTGATATTAAATTAAATATTTTATTTTTTAGTAGTTTAGCTAATTTAATTAACTTATTATTCAATAGTTTAGCTCATTTATAAATTAAAAGGAATAATTTAATTTAGTTGGATAAGTATAAAAATTGTATTGATAATATTATTAAGGATACGTAGGTAATAAGAAAATATTATGTTGTCTACTATAATGTAATTGTGTATGAAAAATAGATGAAAATGAGATAAAGCTATGAAATATCAGGAAAAAAATGGTGAAAATAAATTTTATGCGAAGGAAAGAAGTTATGAAATAAAAAATTAAAAAACTTGGTACCATATTTGATCGTATTGTTAAGCTCCTCAACTCATACAAAAAAAATTTGTAAATGAGAGAAAATGAAAGAAGGGTAAGGTGAAAAGAAATGGGAGAGTGTTTGAAATGAGTTGTGGTTTGGGTATTTATAAGGATCCGCATAGCATTTGTAGCAGTTAATGTATCCATTTTGTAGCGGTTATTTTTATTTTTGTAGCGGTTAAAAAACCGCTACAAATATTAGTTTATTTTTTAAAATATTTTTTTTTCCAGTTTTTTAAAAGACAAAAACATAATTTGAATTTGATCACTCTTCCTTTCCATCCCTACAGAAATTATGCAGAAAAATTATTGTTAGTGATGTGTTACTAAATTTAAAAAATTTAATTTAAATTATGTAGACTTAAAAAAATGCACTGCAGTAGAGGTAAATTGTCATCTCTTTCAGGGAAGTAGTTTTCAAAATCAGCTGGCTGAAATGGCTCACTCTCGTAGGCAATGTTATCACCTTCACCCATGTCGTAAAGGTCTCATGGCTTTAAATGAACAACCATGTGCCAATCCCTGTGCCTCAAAGTACCTTGAACAAAAATATAGCACCTCATCCCCTATATAGCCTTTAGCTATAGAACCTTCTGACCACGCCGTATTCCTTATGTAAAATTTTAATTTCCTAAGAAACCTACGAAGTAAAGAAGAGACAATTGATACTAAATTCTGGAAAGGACGACTAGCAAACATAAGAACTAACAATGAAGCACATATTTAAAATGAGTACCTCTCAATCGAATACATCCATTGATATTGTACTGGGCCAGCGAGCTTTATTTCATGAATGAGGTGGACTGTAAAGTGAACCATCACAGTAAAAAAGGACGGAGGAAAGATCATCTCCAAATGACAAAGCGTAAGAATGATTTTGGACTGCAGCTGATCGAGCTCCTCAACGATCAAAACCTTAGAACACAACTTCCAAAAGAAAGAACAAAGTTCCGCCTAAATGATGGAAACATCAAGAGGAAGTGCATTCTTTATAGCCAGAGGGAGTAACTATTGCATAAGAACATGTGAGTCATGACTCTTCATACCAGCAAACTTTTGAGCTTGCAAGTCAACACATCGAGAAATGTTTGCTTGAATACCCATAAGGAACTTTTAGTTTCTTCAACGTCGCAAGGAAGACTTCCTTGTTCAGTTTTGTGAGGGTAAACTTTACCGGCAGAAATTTGTCATGCTCATCTGGCCAAGCGTCTTCACGAACTCTCATAGTGCATAAATCTTTCCTTCCTTGAAGGTGATCTTTTGTCTTGCCGGGTTTGTTAAGCAGCGTATATAGCACATTATCGCAAACATTCTTTTCAATGTGCATAACGTCAAGACTATGGAGAAGTAAATCAGATCTCCAATATGGAAGAGTGAATAAAACACTTATCTTCTTCCACTGCTAAGGCGCCGAAGTCCTACGCTTCTTTTGGCAAGTTTGTGCTGAATCGTCGCTTTTTCCAAACTTGAAGTCAACATGCTCAAGTCGCTGTAAGATATCTGTACCGGACAAAGTTTGAGGTGGTCCTCTTTTTTCTAGTTTCCCATTGAAGCGATTCCGTTGCAATCTAAACTTATGCCTTCCATCGAAAAACCTTTGATGCCCCATAAAGCACCACTTTTGGCTGTGGGGAAGGCGTACTGCGTCAGAGTTAAAATTGCAAGATGGACACACCGACCTAGTATGCACATTCAAACCAGATAATGTGCCAAGACCAGGAAAGTCACTAATCGTCCACAGCAAGGCTGCACGCAAGTTGAACAAAGTCTTCCCGTAAGCGTCGTACGTTTCTATGCCGACATTCCACAGGTCAACCAATTCCATAATGAGCGGTTGGAGATACACATCGATGTCATTGCCCAATGCCTTTTTTCCTGGAATAATCATAGATATAATGAAAGAGCTTTGTTTTATGCACATCCAGGGGGTAAGTTGTAGGGAACTAAGACTACCAGCCAAATACTGTAACTTATGTTAAGATTCTCGAAAGGATTGAAACCATCGGTCGCTAACGCAAGTCGAACATTTCTAGGGTCTATCATGAAATATGGAAAGTCATTGTCAAACATTTTCCAAGCATCTGCTTCCTGGGGATGTCTTAATTTACTATCTTCATTCTTATCAATGGCATGCCACCTCATGTGCTCCGCAATTTTAGATGACATAAATAATCTTTGTAGGCGAGGTTTTAAAGGGAAATACTTGAGAATCTTTGCAGGTTTCTTCTTCTGCTTTTTCCCCTTCCGAATTGTCTTGTACCTCAATGTGTGGCATCTCTTACAAGTCTCCCTACTGGAATCATCTCCCCAATACAGCATACAATCGTTGGGGCATGCATCAATCTTTTGATAGTTCAACCCTAACCTGTTGATAATCTTCTTGGCCTCGAAGAATATTGTGGGAATATCAGCATCGGGGAATGCATCTTGTAATTATTTGAGCAACATCGACATTCCCTTATCTTTGATTCCATACAAGCTGTTGATATGATACAATTTGATCAAGAAAGATAATTTAGAATATTTTTTACAACCTTGATATAAAGGACGATTTGCTTCATCCATCAAGCTAAAAAAATCCCGAGCTGCTTCATTCGTCATGAACACCGGCTCAGAACCGTGCACTTCTTCATTGAAGTTGTCGCCTTGAAATCCAAATGCATCACACACAGCATCATTCAAAGGATCATCTTCATCTAGTTGAACGCCTACTTGAGAACTTCGAGGAAGAGCATAATTATATGTAATACCGGCCTTCTCACCATAAACTGCCCAGAACATATAGTCCTCTAGGAAAGGCTTTAGAAGCAAATATTCCTTAACAACATTTCGTGCATGCCACTTCTCGAACTTGCATCTCCGACACGGACAGACGATCTTGCCGTTACAACTGGCATGAATGAATGCAAACTCTAAGAAATTGTTTAATCCGTACAAATATTTTGGAGAATTGCGTGGCAACTTGATCCATGACTTGTCCATAGCTACTAGTGAGAGAGAAGAAAGTATAGTGAAGAAGATGAGTGAATAGAGAATGATGAGTACTTGGAACCGCTACAGTAACCGCTACTAATTTTCAAGTCGTTGGAAATCAAATTGAAGAATTAGTTTTAAACTTGTAGCGGTTATAAGAAAAATCGCTACTAATATACATTTGTAGCAGTTATATATAAGTAACCGCTACAAATTTGCAAAAAGTGGGGGGAAATTCAAAATTGAAAAGTTGAGTATTTGTAGCGGTTATTTATATAATCGCTACAAATAGTCAACAATTCAATTTTGAATTTTGACGCGCACATGTCTTTGCATTTGTAGTGGTTTTTGCATTAACCGCTACAAATATGAACTATATTTCAAAAAATAATATATATATATATATATATATATAATTGTAGCGGTTATATTATAAAACTACTACAAATATAATAAAATTACATGTGTAGCAGTTCTTGTATTAACCGCTACTAATATATATATTTGTAGCAGTTTTTCATCTTAACCGCTACAAATATAATTTTATAGCGGTTTTATAATATAACCGCTACAAATATATATATACATATATTTTTTTTTAGTTTTAGAAATATAAATAATACTATTGCAATTAATTCACAAATTCAACAACACAATCTAAGAATATAAATATAACTATGGTAAACACAATAAGAATCTAAGTTCTGAAATAAAAAATTATATATATTTATTTACAAATGTTTCAACAACAAAAAATAAATATGTCCTAAACTAAGTAGTTAGGGGCTGATCATCTGGTGCTCCCTTAGGTGGGGCTCCCTCAGGTACGTACTACTGGATCGGGGCGCTGGGCAGAGTTAACCGCACCATCATCATCAGCCTCAAAGGCGGCGCTCCTACCGTAGACCATGCTAGGTCTGGCGCCTATCCCCATCCCCTGCACGCTTCTGGGGTGTTCAGCCTGACCCAGACCCGCCTTCAAAGGAGTTGTCGAGTCTATTGACCCCTGTGAATCCTCAGCCTGGGTCTCTCGCAGCTCAGCCTGCGACTGCTGTATCCGCTCCTGCCATTTTATGAAAAAATTAATTATTAAAAATTTTAATTATTAAGTTGGTTTTATAAAAATTATAATAATGAAATTAGTTACAATGGCCACCTCTGCCTGCTAAGAGGTCGGAGTCTTGTCACAGTGTCTGTGTGTCATAGCGCACAACTCCCCACAGTTCGTCTAACGGTTCTCCTGTTGTGCCTTCCTCTCCTAAAACAATTACAAAATTCAATTAGTATCATGAAATAACCAGTTAAAAGTTAGTGATATTATGAAAAGTTACCAGCTTGCTGTAAGTAACAGCAAAGGTCTACGATCCTGCTGTGTGGTGGATCGTCTGCTGCCCACGACACCTAGCGTTCCTCTGAGAAAGCACCTGGAAAAAAACAATATTAAATGTGTTAAATTAATATAAAACATTTAAAATTAATAAAGTTTAAATTAAAATTAAGTAAATTTATATTATCATTTAATAATTAAAATTTTCAAAATTATATATAAACAATCTAATAAATACATTACTTGCCTCTCGGCGCTCCTCCTGAATTGGATGAAACTCGCCCAATCGTTCGGTGGGACGCCGTCTTGGATGCTCTCAATCAGCTGCTCTAGAGGCATTGTCCCATCCTTATCCACACTATGGAAGAGATGGTTCCTCTTATTCCTCCAGTTGTCACCCATCTTCACCAGGGTATACCTCTTCCGGTTGGCCCGGACGGCAAACCACAGTTGCAAAAAAATTATTTAAATATCAATAATTACAAAAATACTATTAAAAAATATTAATTAAATATAATTAATTACAAAAAATATTAATTAAATACTATTAATTACCTGCACCACCTCCTCCCAAGCCAGGTCCTTCGGTCCCTTCGGAACGTGCCTCCATGTCCTGAAGTGAAGGGGAACCGCATCCAATTCGAGCCCAGCTTGTTCAGGAAGCAGTTAAACAAGTGACCCCTATTGTAGATAAGATAGTTCATGCCCTCATTCCATGGCACTACAGCTCGTAGTATCTGGTCCATGCTATTCAGACTGGCCACATCCAGCCTCCTCGTAGACACGTTCCCCTACTCATCTGCACAATTTACCACACGTTAGATAAATTGTAATTCAAATTTAACATTTTGAATTTAAATAAATAATTTATTAAATAAAAAAATTGATTTACCTTGGACCTGCACCTCAAACCCAGTAGACTGTGAAGACGACCCTTGTAGGTTGTTCTGCTCCCAGTGCCTGTGGTAAGGCCGACTCCTGTGGGGGAATGGGCTGAAATGTCGCGGTCGCCCTCCCTCCGTACTGCCCCCTGCTCTTCTGCTGCTACCCAAAAAAATCGGTCTGGGGACCTTGGGCTCCTTCCCCTATCTTGTCTTGAAGCCATATTCACTACAAAAATTCAAAAAAAAACATTTTAGTCATATTATTATGCAAAAATATAATAAAAATAAAAATACAAATAAAATACATATTGTCTCTATATCTCAAGTACAAATAATGAGAAATAATGTAGTAAAAACTCTTCCACAGACATCTGAACGCTCAAATCTAAGAAAAACACTCAGAGAAACTTCAAGAAATAAAATGGCCAAACAAAAGAGTGCAGGGGGGCGGCGGCCTTATATAGAGTCAGCATTTGTAGCGGTTCTTGAATTAACCACTACACCAACTGCTACAAATAAGCTAGGGCGGCTAAATTTTATATCGGTTCTATAATAACCACTACAAATTACAAAAACATTTGAAGTTCTGTAGCAGTTATGGTACAAAACCGCTACAAATTTTTGGACCTTTGAAATTCTGCAGCGGTTATAACTTTATAACCGCTACAAATAGGCGACCTTTTGCATTTTGTAGTGGTTTAATTGGTTAAACCGCTACAAATAACCGCTACACTGTTGGCGCGTTTTGGTTGTACCAAGTGGTGGCAACTTTGCAGCAGTTATTATTTAGTAACCGCTACAAGTTTTGGCAGGAAATGCGCCCCATATTTGTAGCGGTTTTTTATACTTTACCACTACAAAAAATATTGTTAATATGTCGTGCCACTTGGCGCGGAGCTTGCCGCTACAAATTTATGGCAGGTTAGGTCTTAACCGTTATAAATGTTAATATTTGTAGCGTTTAATTGTAACCGCTACAATGTCACCGCTAGAAAATACCATTTTTTTTGTAGTGATTGAACAAATGTGGGGGAGGGACTTATCAGTAGTCAAAAGTAGTTTGTTAGATTGCATTTTTCAATTGAATAAACTCCATTTTGAATCGTACTCTTGTACTTAGCCTTATCCTACACTACCCTTTTCCCTATATCCTTGTGCCTAATTTCTAAGAACTATTTCCACTTATGTCTTTTCTTGTCTCTCTCCTTGTGATAATGATATGTTGTGCTTCAATCTTGAATTGGACTTCACAACATTCACTTCACCCAAGAGATAAGTACGTCTAGGTTCTTTGTTTTTGTGCATTACATTGAGGCAATATAAAGATTGAGTGTGGGGGAGTGTGTTTATTCTTATGATAGATTTCACTGTGATATCATATGCCTCTATCTCCTGCTTGTGTCCTCTATTATTTTTGGTCCAATTCAATGAGATTTTTGAAGCCTTTAGTCATGATCAAGTATCTCAATTACTTTTAGTTGGATTCATGGTTAAAACTTGCTTTGAATTAGTGAATTGCCACAAAATTCAAGTGTTTTAATGATGCATAGTTTAATTTTGTTGAGTTTGTTAGGGAACAAAAAGCCTAGTTGGAAGGTGTTTTAGGCCTAATTGTTCATTTCACTGTGTTATTTATCCACCTAAATTATTGCTCTCTAGAACTTGTTTTGTTTCTTGCTTGAGGCTATATTTTGAAATGGTATGGATAGAGATGACATTGGCATTCATTTCTAAACATTTTAACCTAAACACCAACCATTAATCATTTACCTTTGTTTACCCCTTTGAGCCTTTCACTTTCATTTCTATTTCATTATACAAATGCTATGTTTGCATCCTTTATCAAGTTCTTCCTAGCACTATTAAAAAAAAAGAAAAAGAAAAAAAAGAGTATTATTATATATTAGAAAAGAAAAAGAAAAAAATTGCCATGTGAATAGTCAAAAGAAAGAAAATAGAAAAGAAGAAAAAGAAGAGAAAAAGTGTGAATACAAAAAAAAATTCAAAGAAAGAAGTAAAGTTACAATGGTAAAATATGTGAATTAAGTTAGTTCTATAATGCTAAGTGATCTAGCAAATTATTTGATGCAAGCATAGTATTTGTTAAATTTTCCATCATTTGGCCTATTCAACATTACAACTCTACAAAGTCCTTTGGATTTATTTATGCCATTGTTGCAAGTAGTGGAGAGCCTAGAAATATTACAAGCCTATGGTAGAGTGTAGTCAAAGTGGATGTGAGTGAAAAACTACCCTATAGGAGATAATAGTATAAACACTTATCCTAGTTAAAGTTTCCAAGTATGCTCATTGTAATTAAACATTGTATTACTTTAGCTACTTCAATTTTTGGTATGTTAATTGAATTTGGATTGGAGGATACCTTATTATTTGACTAAGTGTGATTATTGAAGCTTAATCTTGCCTATTCTTTCAACTTTCATCCTTCTTTGCCTAGTGCAGAGTTTAATGTTTTGCTCAGGAGTGCAAAAGCTTAAGTGTGGGGGAATTGATAGAGCTTAATATTTATATATTTTTATTAATTAATCTTAGGCTTTTATGGGACTTAATCGAATATTTTGGGCATAATCAAGTATTAGTGTGATATTTTGGTGAAAGAATAATTTGGGAATTATAGTGGTTAAATTGTTATATTTTTAATTAATATTTGTCATTCCCATTATTCTATAATTGTGAGTAAAAGATATTACCTTTGTGAATATAATTTTGTAGGTGATGATGTGGCACAATTTTTGTCAAGTATTCAAGGTCAAAGATGTTATTTTAGAGCTTAATGAATGACAAAAGTGGAACATCACAAGTGCAGAATTTATTTTTACATTTTTTCTAAGAGGAGTTTAAATGAGTAAGGGCCTTGTTTGGTGGTTGCAATTTTGTGTCTAATGCCAAAACAGATTTTTATCTCTTATACAAATAAGGCAAAACTCACTTTTAACCTAAAAACAATTGAATTGCAAAGAGAAAGAAGGCAAGAGGCGGCTGAATTGTTTGGAAGAGAAGCTGAACTGAAATAATGGATTTGGGGCCAGCTAAACCGAATTAAAGAAATTGAAGAGAAGCAAGATGACTGAAAGCAAGAAAAGGGAAGGGGCTAAACCGAGTATGGAAAAGTAAAACAACACTGAATGGAAATAAAGAAGGAAAAGGCATGAGAATGGGCTGGACAAAGAGATAATTGAAGAGAATGAATAGGTTGAAAAGATGCTGGAGCGAATTGGAGAAGGAAAGAAGAGATGAGTCCAAATTGTTGACCAAATTGAAGATGGGTTGGACCAAAAAGGGGAGCTGACCAAGTTGAGATGAAGAGTTGAAGAAAAAGAAAAGAAAAGCAATTGGACTGAAGGGGAATAATGGAAAAGGAGGGTTGACGTAAGAAGGGAAAAAAGAAAAAGAAAGAGAAAGAAGGGAAGAGGCGGCTGAGCTATTTTTGGAGGGGGAGAGCACCGAAATGAATAAAGGAAGGGAGGAGAGTGGCGGCTGTGAGAGGAATAGAGGAACAACATTGAATTAAAGAAAGAAAGCTGAAATCGTCAGGCGTATGGTTGTTAGACTCAGCTTGCAGCCATCATATGTGTCCCAACCGAGACTGGTTCACTGATTTCCAAGAAGGAGGATGTGGAGTTGTCCACACAGCAGACAACACTTCACTTACCGCATATGGTATTGGTTCAATTCGTTTGAGGAACCATGATGGACTGATCAGAACATTGACTGATGTTCGATATGTACCGGATTTAAAGAAAAATCTCATTTCTGTGGGAACTCTGGATTCAAAGGGATTCAAAATCACCATAAAAAGTGGAGTAATGAAGATACTTTCCGGTGCACTGGTGGTAATGAAGGGTATACGAAAGAACAATAACACGTACCACTATCAAGGTAGTATGGTTATTGGAACAGCAGCAGTGACATCCAGTGATGAGAAGGAAGTAGAAGCGACGAGGTTGTGGCATATGCGCTTGGGACATGCTGGAGGTAAATCCTTAAAAACTCTACCAGATCAAGGGTTGTTAAAAGGATTAAAGCATTGCAGTTTGGATTTTTGTGAGCACTGTTTAAAGGGGAAGCAAACAAGGGTTAAGTTCGGAACAGCTATCCATAATACAAAAGGTATTTTGGATTATGTTCACTCTGATGTTTGGGGTCCTTCTAAAACACCGTCATTGGGAGGAAAGCATTATTTTGTAACCTTTATTGATAATGTTTCCCGAAGAGTCTGGGTGTATACAATGAAGACCAAGGATGAAGTGTTGGGAATCTTTCTCAAATGGAAGGTGATGATAGAAACACAAACAGCCAAGAGGATCAAATGTCTTCGTATAGATAACGGAGGAGAATACAGAAATGATCCTTTCCAGAAGATTTGTGAGGAAGATGGCATCATCAGACACTTCACCGTCAGGCATACACCATAACAGAATGGAGTGGCAGAACGCATGAACCGGACTTTGCTGGAGACGGTTCGGTGTATGTTGTCCAATGCTGGCTTGGGCAAAGAATTTTGGGCTGAGGCAATTACATATGCTAGCCACCTCATTAATCATCTACCATCTTTTGCTATTGGTGGTAAGACACCCTTGGAACAATGGTATGAAAAACCTGCTACAGATTACGATTCTTTACATGTATTTGGCTCAACTGCATATTACCATGTGAAAGAATCAAAATTGGATCTGAGAGCAAAGAAAGCCATTTTTTTGGGAATCACTTCTGGAGTCAAAGGATATCGTTTATGGTGTCCAGAGACAAAGAAGATTGTATTCAGTAGGGATGTTACCTTTGATGAATCTGCCATGGTGAGAAAGGTAGCAGCTGAAGATATCAAGCAAGATGATGGTGTTTCTAAGCAGGTGGAGTTTGAAGGAAAGTTGATTTTCCCAGTACAAGGTGTAGACCGGGAAACAAAAGAAGACTTTCCTGTAGCAGATGAAGAGCCAGTTGAAAGGGAGGTTTCAGCTCATGAACCTCAACAGCAACATGAATCAATAGCAATCAGCAAGCCAAAACGAACAATAAGAAAGCCTACTCGTTTCGAAGACATGGTGGCTTGTGCAACCTCAATTGCAGCTGATGATATTCCTTCAACTTACAAGTGGGCTATCCAAAGCTCAGAGAAGGATAAGTGGAGGAATGCCATGAATGAAGAAATGCAGTCCCTTCATCAGAACGGTACGTGGAAATTGGCCAAACTCCCGAAGGGTAAGAAGGCAATTGGTTGCAAATGGGTATATGCAAAGAAAGAAGGATTTCCAAACCAAAGTGATGTACGCTACAAAGCAAGATTGGTAGCTAAAGGCTATGCTCAGAAGGAGGGAATTGATTACAATGAGGTATTTTCTCCAGTTGTGAAACATTCCTCTATTAGAATTTTGTTGGCTTTAGTAGCACAATTGGATTTGGAACTAGTTCAGATGGATGTTAAAACTGCATTTCTAAATGGAGACTTGGAAAAGGAAATCTACATGACTCAGCCGGAAGAATTCAAAGTTGTTGGAAAGGAGAATATGGTGTGTAAACTTGAAAAATCGTTATACGGATTGAAACAATCTTCGAGACAACGATATAAATGATTTGACAAGTTTATGTTGCGGCATAAGTACAAAAGAAGCAGATACGATCATTGTGTTTATTTGCGAAAGCTTGAAGATGGATCCTTTATATATCTCCTCTTATATGTTGATGATATGTTGATAGCTTCAAAAAATCAGGCAGAAATTGAGAAGCTGAAGGTTCAACTAAAGGGGGAATTTGAGATGAAGGACTTAGGAGAGGCAAAGAAGATTCTCGGCATGGAGATAACAAGAGATAGACAATCAAAGAAACTCTTTTTATCTCAGAAGGAGTATTTGAAGAGAGTGCTAAATCGATTTGGTATGAATGAGAGAACGAAGCCAGTTAGCACTCCACTTGCCCCTCATTTTAAGCTTAGTACTGATATGTTGCCGAAGGATGAAGATGAAAGAGAGTATATGTCAAGGGTACCATACGCAAATGTTGTTGGTAGCTTAATGTATGCAATGGTTTGTACGAGACCTGACATTTCACAAGCTGTTGGAGTTGTGAGTAGGTATATGCATGATCCAGGAAAGGAGCATTGGCAAGCTGTGAAATGGATTCTACGGTATATATGTAATACTGTAGATGTTGGTTTGGTTTTTGAGCAGGAAGATGATCTATCTTTAGTTGGGTATTGTGACTCAGATTTTGTAGGTGATTTGGACAAACGAAGATCAACTACTGGTTATGTGTTTACTCTTGCAAAAGCACCAGTTAGTTGGAAGTCAACTTTGCAGTCAACAGTTGCTTTGTCTACCACAGAGGCAGAGTACATGGCAATTACAGAGGCTGTGAAGGAGGCAATTTGGCTTCAAGGATTGCTAGGAGAACTTGGTATTGGTCAAGAAGACATTATAGTATTTTGTGATAGCCAAAGTGCTATTCAATTAGCAAAAAACCAAGTTTACCATGCAAGGACGAAGCATATTGATGTTCGATATCACTTCGTACGAGAAATTTTAGAAGAAGGTGGAGTCATGATACAGAAGATACGGACGAGCGAGAATCCTGCTGATATGCTGACAAAGGTAGTGACCTCTATCAAATTTCAACATTGTTTGGATTTGATCAACATTGTTGAACATTGATTGTTGAATTGTAAATAGAATTTGTAATTAGGAGAATTTGTATGTGGGAATTTTCCCAAGGTGGAGATTTATTGGATGTGGGAAATTAGTCCCACATCGCTCAATTGTTAACGAGGGAGGGATTCTTTGTGATATAAATAGGGAGCTTGCCCCTCCTCCTCAACTTACCCCTCAACTTGCCTATTTCCTTCTATAAGGCATTTTGTATCTCCTCTTCTCTTATAGAATTTCACTTGTAAATTATTTAGAGTGAAATTAGATTCTGGTATTTTCCTTATTGGTGTCCTATTTATTATTTATTAGCTGTTATTAGATATAGTAGTTGTGATTTATTATATTATTAAATTACGTCTAGAGACTTTGTTTCTAGTTTGTGATTTTTTAGTATAATTGGTTACGCTCTATATATCCTGCTTCCGCAACAATCAAAGTCCAAATTCAAAAGTCAAATACCTGTTACTGTTATCACAGAACACCGACTAGAGGTCCTTTTCTACTTGCTAAGAATCGCGGGGAAAGGCGTAATTCTGAGTCTTTAATTAGTTGTTAAAAGATTATTATAACTATAACCAAGCTTGGTTGGTCTAGTGGTTAGCTCACTAGGTCGCTTAAGCAAGTGTCAAGAGTTCGATTCCTGTCTTGTGTATGCAGCAACCAATTGGCCAGCGGCAGACCCTTAAATGGAGCTCAGATCCGCGGAGGATTAGTCCTTGGCCTGTCGGGCTGGGGCATACCTTGGGATTACCCAAAAAAAAAAAAAGATTATTATAACTATAATATAATTTTTTATGGAAACAGTTTAAATCATTTTATATATTGAATTTATTTATTTCTCAGTGTTTCCGGAATCAAACATGCCATAATTTTAATTTGTCCTGGTATCAAACTAAATAAATATGCGCGTAGAATAAGACAATAAATCATTAGGGGGTTGAGATTTTGCTAATGCTTATAAGTTAATTATATCATGTGCTCCAGCTGGGTGGAAAGCTCTGCCTTAACTTGTTTTGTCCGGTAAGAATAATACGACCCCAAGTTTCATAAAATTAACTCTTCCTTTATATTATTAAGAGACGATGCTAAAAGTGGTTTCGTCTGTTTTATGATAATGCAATCTAATTAACAAATAAGATTCGGTAAATTTTTTTAAGGCTACGGCATTTGACTTTGAATTCAAAAAATGGGTTTTTTAACCCATTAGACCACTTGGCATCCGTTTTTCTAGACCATACTAAGCAACCAATTAATTCAGATTAAAGTTTTATTATCAGGATGCCTCTCTACAAAATCCTTTTTTAACAAGTTTGGAGTCAAATTAAACATCAACCCGCCATCTCTGTGATCTAGTTTATCTACCACTAAACAAAGTATCAGGGTATTATTAAATAGTGGTTTGGCTAGCCCATTGCCAATTATTTTATTCATACAACTAAACATGGCTTATATATGAGTTTTATTTTCGTTGTCATACTTGAATATATGTATAATTAACTGGGATAGGGTAAAAGAAAAATTAATAATGGTTTAGTGGGAATTAGATTGACGTCTTGTCCTTTTTTTTCACTTCTGGTGGTATAGTAGTAGTACTCCTTCCTCCAATAATAGCAACAACAACAATAATGTTCATGATAATTGTTTCCATAATCTTTTCATTCATTATTATTTCCAAACGCAAGCGATAAGCGATTAATGGAATTCCAGATGAGCTTAGATCTGATTTTACATGTAAACCATTGAATATAAGGTCCCTTCAATATTTGTTTTGAATAGAAAACAATAATTCAAGATAGATGGGACATAACCTTATCCTGCATCCAAATGATCAGTGTTTTCAATTACTCCGTCCGACATAACACTTAATTTAGATTTATTTTAAGTGTTAAATATAAATAAATACAAGATATAATTCTTCTTTTGTCTCATTCCCATAATGTTCTTCTTCATATTACTCTCATTCATTTAATTGGTTTTTTATAAGCAAAGAAAATTTAGGTGGGTGTGGTTTTGAGGCTAGTCAATGTTCGTATGCCTCAAGTCTCAAAGATGATTTGCAAAAGTAGTCATTAATCTGCCATCAATAAAATTCTCATATAGCAAGATTTAAAATTTATGATCTTGTGGGTTATAACCAACTCTTTAATAATTTTTTTTTTGGACTGACAACTATTTAATAATTGGGATCACCGTTTGTTGGCCCAATTGTTTTTTCCTTTCCATCATTGTCTCCTACATCTAACATCCTCATCATCCAAAGAGGATTATTTTAGAAAAAATGAGATGCATTTTTTTTACGCAATTATAATAAATGACTAATTCCATTAATTAATCCCCATAAACTTGATTAGCTATATTTATTATATTTAGGATAAGAGAATACTGCATTTATGGTAATGAATAATGATCCATATTATTGGCGAGGCTTGACATGCATTTCCCGTAGTTTCTTGGATTGAAATCTCCGTTTCCACATCTTGCCGTTCAAAGTAAAGATGCTTGACATATAATATAATGAGATTATATACTTTGAAGAAAAATAATGCCGGCTGAAATGCGAATTAATTAAGCATATAGTAATACTTTGGCAGCTGGCACATATATTCTTACTTACAAGTAAAAGTGTGAATAGAGAATTCCTAATCTCACCACTTGAAATGGCAATATGCTCAAAATCAGATACGATCTAAAGTAAAGTACAAGATGGAGAGAACTTGTGATGTTGGGATAACATTTAAGATTAATTTTCTTCAATATTTTATTCAATGCAAAATACATGTAGTAAGATGCGAATTACACACAAAGTTCATGGCCACATTTCCACCTTCTTCTTGAAGATGCCTGGACCATATATAGAAGAAATTACTTCAACAAGAAGAGGGAATTGTAAAAATACAAAGAGGGTGATGGGAACACCAGCAAGCATATTATCAGGAAGAAAAGCCCATAAATGTGATGAGTTATCAGTTTTAGTGTCCAAGTTTCTTTAATTTGTTGCAGTGTGTGTGTGTGTGTATAAATCTCATTCTATTATATTCTTCAAAGAGCATAACAAATTTGAAGAATCGTTCTCAATATATGGGTTCCTCTTTTCATTCTTGGAGAGTAAGATATTTGTCATCTTTAGCTTATCCTCATTGCTTGACTTGTGCTCTGCCATACAGGATGATTATGATCCAACTGGTTAATGTCATGAAGAGGATTTTGGGCTTGCTTAGAATCTTCTTGGATAACATAGATAGCTTCTTGGTCATTGTATGTGTCACTTATGACGTAGTTGCCATGTATGATGCCGCCTTGACTGCCAACTTAGATGCCTTGTTGGACACAACATAAGACACAGCCTATACTCCTATCAGACTTGCTTTCAAGAGTCCAATAATAAAAGTGGTACTTGTATAGACTATAGTTATCAAGAGCAGTTATATGAAAATGTTTACATATCATACCTGGCACCAAGATTCGTTTTCTTTCTTTGTTTTTTTCCAGCCTTGACACTCAAATTCAAAGTTCTCTCTAAACAAGGATTTCAGTTTCGGGCCAAAAAAAGAGTTGATTTTGGTGACTAAGGAATTAACTTTGTTGAAGAAATGTGGAAACTGTAAAGCTTTTGTCTCATTATATTATATGTTCTGTACCATCCGCTGAAAGGAAAACACAGAATGAGCATCTTATTTGTAATTCTGAGATGAAAGTGAACAAATATATCATCTGTAATTCAATTTTTCTCTGGAAAACGAAAAAGCAAAACAACTTTCAAGTAAAAAAAAAAATTGAGGCTAAGCAAATTTCATTTCATCTAACTATAGTGATTGCCATGACAAAAGAAGAATATGATTTTGCTTGTTACAGAGACATGGCACATTGGTTAGTTGGCTGTAGAATTTCTTCCTCTGACACGAACTCTGATCAGGATTTCCCCAGTGAGATTGATTTGAGTTGGTGGATCCTCTCTGATCAGCTCAGGTATAATTAACACAAGAGCTCCTAAGATTCAAATTGGTGAGAACTTGGAGCTCCTCTAATATGTTTCTGGTATGAAAATCAGAGTAACCTAGCCAGAGTCTGTATAATCAAGTCATATTCAAATAAACAGCACAACCCACAAGTCAAGTTCATCAGCAAAAATAGTTCTTTCTTTGACTAAACATTCTTCCATCTTCTTCGGATTCTCTGAAATTCCCGTTGTGGTCAGTCATGGAGGTGTGATTTGTCCTTTATGATGCGATATTGTCAATTTCAAATGCCTTAAATTGTTCACATTTTCCTTTCTTCACAATCAGGGAGTCTTAGGTTTGTCTAAGCATGAAAAGAAAATAACCCTCAAATAAAAACATTGCCTTCGTTATATAATGGATCATCAGTAGTAGACTTTGGACCCTTTTGTACTGAAAAATCATGCACTCCACACTCACAAATAGGTGGGAACTGCGTATTTTATGATATGTGAAAATATGAATCCAAAACCACAAGTGTGTGTGTAAATGATTCATTTTCAGTCATTAATCTCTCCAAGATTCTTCCTCGCATGCACATACAGAAAAACATTAAATTTCAATTTCTAACCTTGAACCATTGGATTTCTCTTTGCATTTGCAATGCGGCCCCTGAGATGCGGTTAAGGCAGGAGGCAGGAGCCAACATGAAGCAAGGTATCATTGCCGGAAGTTGTACTTGCTACCACATGCTTTAAACGAAAACAACAAAGGAGGTTGAAGATCTCAGCATTGCGATATCTAATAGCATCAAAGAAAAGGTAACCCTTTTTGGTGAGGAACAGTGACTCGCGAGATTAACTTCGGGTTTGCCTTTGTTACTCGCAACAAAAACTCAACATTCTCTTGTCATTGCATCTGCGATCATTCGCTTCTTTACTTCATTAAAAAATATCACATTCTCACAAACTAGGTTTAGAATTTCAGCTGCTTGTGCATGTTTCTGCTTTATCTTACATGTTTCCTTCATTCCTGCACCATTGGTAACTCAAATAGAACTTTATGTTAGTCAAGCTTAATCACAAAAACTAAAATATTAAAGGCATCCATTTTTAGTTTTTGGGGATCCTTTTGGTATACATACCGTCATACATACATACATACATACATACATACATACATACCTGATAAATTATAGATGCAAGAGATAAGCTGATGGACGAAAGCTACCCCTGTTCACATGGATTTTGTTTAGCCCAATTATTCCAAAGGACTACAAATAGAGGAACGCAGACACACGCTTATCGGTGTGCGTGTGTATTTATCTCTTTTCTGAGGATCATAGACACACATATGGTTTATTAGTGTGTGTGTGTGCGTATACAAGTCTATCTTTTCTCTTCTCTTAGGTCAAAGTTTGCTTCAATTTCTAAAGTGATGGAGAATATTGTGCCTTGATGATTTTTGTTACTCTCACCTTCCTGTTGAATATCTATGCAGAAATCTGCGGTGGTTGTGGTTGATGGTATTTTGATATCTTCCACCCAAAAAGTGATCAAGAGATGGAGAAACATAAGCTTCTTCAAATAATAATAATAAAGTAATAAATATTTAGAGGTTTAGAGTTCACAGAAAACCTAAACACTCTAAGACTCATTATTAATTGTAGCAAACTTACTGTTTACGTTTACACTTATTCCTATCATATAATGTACATAAGAAGAGTGAGGTAGATATAATTAATTATTTTGGAATGAGTATATATATGTAACAAAATATTGATGAATATAACACGACCAAAACTAAATTATTCTAGTGGTAGCTAGTTAAAATAAGTCCAACGTCACCATCTTGATCCTCATCATCATAATTCAGCATTTTGGCCAATGTATAATTAAAAAAAGCAAACAAAATATACAAAATTGGACAAAAAACAGACAGTGGAAAGCAATAATATGCACTGACAATGATAGACCCATCACTTCCAGAACAGAGGTTGATTTTTGTTAAGGGAAACAGAAACATAGGATGCAATCATCACAATTGTCGGTACCCCTTGAAGTCTGCAGTGAAAAGAAGCTCCGCGCATCGGTGAAGCAAATCCAAGGCAACATCTATTTTTATATGCCAAAATAAAAACACACATATAAAGAGACAGGGAAAGAAATGAAAATGAAGCACATATTATGCTTTGTTGGTATAATATTACCAAAGACTCCTGTTATCGAACAGACTCCGAGTAACGTAGAACCCATATGGCCGTTTTATGGTTTGAAGATATGAAAAGGAGTGACAGAGTAGAGATAACGCCCCATTTCATTAAAGCCATTACGAAAAGCCAATGCAACAGTTAGCGCCCATAATTTCTCTCCACATGGAATTGTAAGTGCATTGCTATTTTTGTTTTTTATCAAGCATTCAGAAAATTGGAATGAGTTAGCATTTAAGAAGCTCGTTCACGTAAGTTGAGACAAAATTCATCTCACAAACTTATCTCGTATACCGTAAATCACATTAGAAAACTAGCTTCTAGTGCTAATTCAAATAGGTACTATGTGATGAGGCTTTGTTAAGTGGTGTCTCGCCATGAGCATCGCATATTTCAAGATATTCAGGTGCAACTAATCTCACCAACCCCTCTACTATTCCCACATGTCCAAATGTTACAGCCACATGAAGAGGTGTTTCGCCTATTGAAGCACCAAATTCTACGTTGAAGGCCCTAGGATGGCCATCAATGAATGTTTTTGCAGCAGACCAATTATTCTCAGATATGGCCTTGTGCAAACCAGCCATATCCATTTCTTCTACCTCTGTCATCACTGTAATCACCAAGTCTTGTTCCAACAACCTGCATGCATATATTAACACACACGCGCGCACACATTAATATATTACCTCATGTCCTCAATATAAGACCTAGTAAACTTTTTTTGGAAAGATTAAGGAAGTTAAATAAATTACTTTAGAGTATTTATATTTATTTATTTTTACATCCAATTAATCTATCTGACTTATAAACTGATATATGATCAAATAATACATAACATATGTTATGGTTAATTAACTCATTGATTGGGCCTTATATTAAGAACCGGAGCGGAGAGAGTATATATTAATATACACACGTATACACATTTTCATATATACCCAAACTTACACGCACATATTTGCGTAAACACGAGATAGTGAGATTTGGTAAAATGTAGGGCACTGACCTTGGGGAGGAGAGTGTGGTGGTGGGGGATTGTAGGTACGATAGAGAATGTCCCATGCAACTTTGGCTTCAGAGGCCCTCTTATAAATACGTTCAAAACAGCAGCATTCTTTCTTCTCCATCTAGCATAATCTTTCACTATATTAGATAAGATACGATATCTTTCTGGTCTTGCGCTTCTACTTGTCACCTTCCAGAGATCTTGAGATATTAGATAGTTCTTTACCCACTCAAACCAATGTTCATTGGTTTCCTCCCTAAGTGGCTTTGCAACTACGTCGTTAAAATTGCTGCTGCTTTCTTCCATAACTCAACTTAATCAAAGCTCTTGTTCGAGATGGCGATGGTACTCTATGTAATATAGCTGCGCGCTTGAAAATTGAAATTGTAGCTAGCAATTAATTAGTGGGCAATATTTCTTGATGATATATATGACGAAGAATATTTTCTGTTGAAAGGAACAGAGATCAATCATACACACTTACCAGTTGGACTTGGCTGTGATGGAAACCTCGAAACTGTGTGTCGTCAATGGCTCAGTCTTGTTTTGCAACTCATTGACTCCGAATAAAATAAGTCTGGTTCACTTGATATATATATATAGATATATATATATCTATATATATATGATTATGGTGGAATAATCCAGGATGCAAAGTAAGCGCTAATCTTTGACCAAAAATGAAGAAGTAATAATATATTAATCATATATACCTCTATTCCGTATAGCTTATAATCCAAGTACAGAATGTGATGTAATAAGCACTTATCAAGGTGGAATTATATTGCTAAATAATTTTTCATTAATATTCATTTAAATTCTTATCGTAACTTTTTCTTTTTATATAGCTATGTCACTGTGTCAAATTTGAGTGTTGTCAGATTCAAATGTGGGGTAGTTTTACAAAAGGCACATTTTTCTCCAAAAGACACTTTCAGCATTTAAGTGGATTCGAATACAAATACGAGACCACCTACTTAAGTGGCTAAAGCCCCTTTCACTACAGCACTTGTTGGGGAGTTAGTTTCCATGTTAAACACTTTACTTAGAGCTAATTAGATACCCTCCAGATATAATTTTTTTTTAAAAAAAATCTATAGTTTTAAAAAAATTATTCAAATGAGTATAGAATCTACAATATCGAAAATCTCTAATTATTATTTCTTAAAAATGATATTTATTTTAAAAATCACCATTTCAAAAAAAAAAAAAACTCAAATATGGATATTGTAGATTAGATCTGGACGGTCTAGACCTGATTAACTTTCTACTAAGCAAAGTGTTTAGTAGTGAAACCAATTCCTGTTGGTTTATATAGTTTATTATCTTCTTGAGTAGGCACTTATTAATTATGAATTTAAAAATTATAAGTTAGAACCATAAAATTCAAAAAATGCTTAAAAATTTAAAATTTATTAAACCACGATTATAGCTATCAGCTTCCATTAAACATTATCATTTTAAAAAATCATTATAAATAATAATAATAATAATCCTCGGCCGCGGCCGCCGAATATAATTAAAAAAGAATTAGCTACGAAATATCATTATAATAAACTATTACATAAAAAGGAATAAACAGAAATCCAAAACTATAAATTCTAAAAGGGATTGTAAATCTTAACCAGATTTACAATCTATATGGGAGCCACAACAGCGAAATCATCATATGCTAATCTTTCTTCTGAATTACTGCTGTTAATAATCGAATCCAAATTTAAAAACACGTGGGACCCATATAAAAGGCAACCAAAATAACACCTGACCTCAATTAGTAAAGCATAAGCTACTTCCGATCAATTTGTTTGATCCATTTTTACTCTCTTGCTTGGTACGTTACATCTTATATTTTTTGTTTTTTGATACACTTATATTTTGTGTTTAATATTCTCCAAAATAACAGGTACTACCTCCGTCCTTAATATAAAAATCATTTGACTGATTTGACGAGATTAAAAAAGCTAAATAAATAACTTTAAAGTACTTATATTTATCATATTTCTCCAAACACCTGACTTATAAATTGATATATACTTTAATGATACACAAAAATATTTCTGAAAAATCATACAACATTTGCTATATATAATTAAGTAATTTATTTAGGCTCTTTAATCTCCCTAAATTAGTTAACTGGATCTTTTACTAATCACAAATGTAGCATTAATTAATGTATGGAAGGGGGGAAAAGGAGGAAAAATGAACTAACAAGAAAGAAAACTTGATATATATGTTACCGAAAACAGAAAAAGACAAAGACAAGCAAACTTGATATATATGTTACCGAAAACAGAAAAAGGCAAAGACCAAAAAAAAAAGTACTTAACTTGCCCTTAAAAAACACAAAAAACAAAAGAGAAAGAAAAAAGAAAGCAAGCTAAATTTAAAGAAGGAGGGTGAGATTGCTTCAATTGAAAGTTTAAGATACGAAATTACGCCTGGCAAAACATTTTCAAAGTAACATTGTCCTTAAACCTAAGTTAAATGCAGTCTCAAACAGACAAAAAGGAAAAGATTAATAATGTTTAATGGAACTTAAGTACATCAATGTGGTTTTCGTGATCGACCAACAGAAAAAAGAAAAAAAAAACAGGCATTAACATACAAGGGGCCAGTGTGCGGTTGCATGTTTTGTGTACTAAAGGTATCTTCCAATCTTAAGCTAAGGACTAATTTCTTTCAGGAATCTGGGGGTCAAAATGTAATTTCAGGAAGTTCAGGGGTCTGAAATGTAGTTTTGGCAGAATCTGGGGGTCAAAATATAATTTCAGAAAGTACAGGGATCTGAAATGTAATTTTGGCAGAATATGGGGTCAAAATGTAATTTCAGAAAGTTCAGGGGTCTAAAATGTAATTTTGGCAGAATCTAGGGTCAAAATGTAATTTCAGCAAGTTCAGGGGTCTAAATGTAATTTTGGCAGAATATAGGGGTCAAAATCTAATTTCCTAAAGTTTAGGGGCCTAAATTTAATTTTGGCAGCATTTAGGGCACAAAATGTAATTTTAATAAAAATGCTGGCGTGGCAATATAGACACATGGCAGTCAACTATTGGCTGAGCTGGCGCTGACTCAGCTGATCTGGCTGACATGGCCGATGACTAGTCGGATGATGTGGCAGGTGCTGACAGTGATGATGACGTGTCGTTTGGGATACGTGTCAGACAGGGAGTGGATGAGCTGTCGCTGACTGGACAGATCCGTCTGACGTGGATAATGACGTGGCAAAGCTGACGGTGGTGAAGACTTGGCAGTAAGGGACACGTGGCAGTTAGTGAATGGGCCGCCTGGTGATGACTAGTCAGACTTGCTGACATGTCGAATGACGTGGTTGATGATGTGGTCGTCTTCAACCTCAGACCGCGCGTGGCTGGAGCGTGCTCTCCGTTGACGGCGCGTTGTCCTCCGGCGTGGCGCGTGAGAGTGCGTGGAGGCTTTTCAGGGATTTAGCCAAAGTTTGTCCAGTGTTTTGGGACCTTCCGAACACTATGTCGAGGTTAGATTTTGAAAAAAACATTGGGAAGGATGGAATTCGCATACCCTGTCTCTTCAACGTTTTCTTTCTCACCCTATTCCTTACTCTCTCGTTTTCTCTCCCTCTGGAACAAGGCTCTGGTACCAAAATAGTTCAGAAACCATACACTCTGATTCTTAATCAAACTCTGAATGAATTACAATGAAACACAACACCTATTTATACTACTAAGAAAAGAGAGGTAATGATGAAATTAAATACCATAATGAAACTAAAGCAAAAGAGATAACAAGTAATTAGTCAAAAAGGAAGGTAGTTGGTCAAAAGGATGCCAACAACTCCACTACACCAACCCTATTGTCTGCCACCGTTCCAATAAGTTTCATTTTCATTCCCTTCTCTTTGCTTGTTCATGTTGCTATTTTGATATTCCATCTCATGCTATGTGATTATGATATATGATGAATAGATATTGCCTTGGATTTGCTTCAAAAATGTGAAGAGCTGATTTTTGCTGCTGATTATGGGTACTCAACCATTGATCACATAGCATTCTATCTTTCAGATTCTCTCAACAAAGTCAACTTCAGTGTTGGAAGCAATGGGTTTATCACTGTTAGCACATATCACTGCTTTTAACCGTGTGTTCTTTTTTACCATTACAATTTTCTACATGTTGCTTGCTCTTTTTAATTATTTACAAGCCAAAGTACTGAATTATGGTGATGATAGTAATGATAGTAAAGCTGAAGTTGCTTTAGCTATAGCTACCATCACTTGTATAATTGTGATTTCGTTGTGCTATAATTCTTTAAAGAGAAGAGCTTAAAACTGAACTAAAGAAAAATTAGAAGATGAACTTCACATTTCATTAACGATAGCTGGCTTATATCCCAGCTTTTTCAACAAACAATCCAAGTCTAAAAGATCATATCCGAGACTGATATGACTTGACAAAAGACAATCTTAAAAAGCAGAGTAGCCATGCCTACAAACATATATTTTCAACTACTATAAACATAGATTCAACTTCTGCAGATGATTGAGCCACAACCTCTTACTTTCTGGAGTTCCAGCAAAACATACCTGAACCATGAGTAAACCCATAACCTGATGTACTCTTTCCATCATCTAAGCTTCCAGCCCAATCACTATCCTCAAATCTGTAACAGGTCTAATCCATACTCCCAAATCTGATGTACCCTTTAAATGCCTCAGAACCATTTTACCAGCTACATAATGCACATTGCACCTCACTCGGTTGTGGCATAATTATTGATGATAAACTTGTTGCAAAAATCACATCAGGCCTTATTACTTTCAAGTAAAGCGAGCTTCCAACAAGACTCTTATGCCTTGATGCATTAGCCTTGATATATTCTTCACCACATTCAGATTATTTTCTGTTGACTACCAAAGGAGTATCCTTAGGTTTACAGCTGTTGGCCAAAAAAATATCTTTAAGCTTACGGCTTTGCATTTTTAACCTTCTCAATAGCTCTTGGCCATAAGCTTGTTGAGAAACAAATATTCCATGATGTGTCATGAAATTCAGAAAAACAGAGCAGCCATACCTACAATCATATCTTTTCAACTACTAGAAAGGAAAGTTGCCATGACAGACCAACAGTCTAGAAAAGCTACAACAATAACATGCCTTTATACATATCTGATGAAATCATAATATGTAAACTTATTTGCTTGTTCATGATAGTGTATGACTTAGTGAAGTAAGATGAGATAAGCAAAATAATCTCAGAAAAATTGAATAGCTTCACACAACTTATTTGTCCTTCTAGTTATTAATTTTATCTCTTTTACTATTTGAAGAAGCTAATGGTTCTCCATTTTTTTGATCACGTTTTGGGTGGAAGATATCAAAATACCATCAACCACAACCACTAACCATTTCTGTCTAGACATACAACAAGAAGGCGAGATGAATAACAAACCAAAAGGTACAATAATATGATACTCTTTATCAGTTGATTGGAAGGTCAAATCAAATATTATTGCAAATCTAACAGAACACACACACATATTAATTTATGATGCATGAACCTAACTATGATGCATAGTGCTAACCTTAATTTATGCGTAAGATGCTTAATGTTCGCATTTAAGTTGGACCAAAATGTGATGCGATGCAAGAAGAAGATAGACCTACGTACGCAAATACATATGTGTGTTATCCTTTTGAATGGTTTGGCCGACAAATTCCATTTCAATAGGACTAAATCTTCTACAGTGGCTCATCTCCCTCACTTATAACTTGTCCGGTATGCTTTCTCAAAATTTCCCCAAAATTTGAAGGAGTTACTTTCAAGATTTTGTCTCATGTTTAAACTCAACTAACATTAAGATATATTTCAGTTACTAATTGTCCAGGAATGAAGGAAATACATAAGCTGAAGTTGCAACATACAAGAGCAACCGAATTCTAAACCTAGCTTGTAAAAAGCTAACATTTCTGAGTGAAGATAAAAAGCATATGATTGCAAAAGCACTGTTGACGGCAGCTAAATTAGGGAATGCTGAGTTTTTTTTTTTTCAAGTTATCACCAGCAAACCCAGAATTAATCTCAATGGTCAATTTTTTCTCAACAAAAGGGGCATGCTTTGAATATCGTCAAGCTGAGATTTTCAGCCTCCTGCGCGGGTTTCACTTTAGGAATGTGATAGCAGCAATGTTCACTGAGAATAACAATAACTTGCTGCACACGGCAGCCAAGTTGGCTCCTGGTTCCCAACTTAACCGCATCCCTGGCGCTGCTCTGCAAATGAAAAGGGAATGGCAGTGCTTTAAGGTTAGAAGTTAAATTAAATGCTTGTGTGTGTGTGTGTGAGGGTTTGATATATAAATGAGAATCATAAAAATGAGGCAATAATTGTATTAGCCCAGATGCAACAGATATTTTAAGATACAATATGTCAGCACTTCTATAGGCCTATCTGCACTTTTCCTCTCAATTGCAACTATGTTGATAGCCTTTTCCGCAACAATAATCATCATGTTGGAACATAACTCATCACGTTTATGGGCTTTTTTTCCTGTTATTATGCTTGCTAGTGTGCCTTTAACTCTTTTTGTATTATTACAGTTCCCCCTTCTTGTTGAAATAATTTCTTCTACTTATGGTCCAGACATCTTCAAGAAGGTGAAGAAGTGGCCCTGAAATGTGTGTGCACTTCACATCTTCATGTATTACTTTATGTATTTTCTACTGAATAAGACATTCCCGATCCACTAACATATCTTATCATGTAAAGCATCTGGTTTTACTTTTAGCCTAATTAGGGGCATAAGTTGGAGATGTATATATTAGGCTTTGCACATTAAATAAATATTTCGATGTGTGATTTAATGCAACATTTATTTATTAGTATATCCCATCTTCGTAATCTTATCATAACGCGGCACATTTGTCTTTTTGTTTTTATTAAATATATAAAATAGCTTTTGTCATATTAGTACCTCCGATTCTTAATATAAGATATATTTAAGAAGTTGATATTGATCCTAAATATAAGACATAGTTTTCATATTTATCAATATTTTTTTAATTTACCCTCATTGATACCCTCTCAACAAAAATCATGGAGGAGTGGGGGGTAGGGAATTAAGGAAAATTATTAGAGTCATGTCATATTAACTAACTTTCTTAATCTAATCAAATTAGATAAATATGTCTTCTATTGAGGATTTGAGGGAGCAGTCTGTCTGAATATCATAAAATATATACTCCCTCTGGTTTTTAATATAAAAGCCAGTTAACTGTTTTTGAGAGAGATTAATGAAGTCAAATCAATTACTTGAAAGTATTTATATATATTGTTTTTCATCACACTGACTTATTTGACTTATAAACTGATATACACCCTTCGGTCTTTTTATAAGTAACAACTACCAAAAGACCTTTCTTTTCAATTATACCATTATTTTAAAAGAGTGTATATGAGAGATAATGAATGGAAATTTATTGCAGAGAAATAATGAGTGACATATATTTAATGAGAGTGAATATGAGAAAATCAATTGAAATTTTAAACAAAGTGGATTTGTTCCTTATATTAAAGACCACCCCTATGAGAGAGAATATTCCTCATAAAAAGGACTGGAGGGAGTATAATAAAATGATACACAATATATGCTATGATTAAGTAATTTATTTAACTTTCTTAATCTCTAAAAAGAGTCAACTGGCTTTATATTAAGGATAGGAGATAATCCTCTAGTCCTTAATATAAGACATATTTGAGGAGTTGATATTGGTCCTAAATATAAGACAAAGTTTTCATATTTGTAAATCATTTCCTAATTTGCCCCTATTGATGTTCCCTCAATAATAATCAAAGAGGAAAAGGAAAGAAGGAATTAAGGAAGATTGGTAGAGTGTTTTAGAGAATACATAGCACATTAACTAACTTCCTTAATTTAATCAAATTAGATAAATATGTCTTATATTAAAAATCGGAAGTAGTAGTATTTAAAACGGAGGGTGTAGTTGTCACCAATGTGGTGTGATCACACATGCATGCTTTGACGTGGAAACCAAACATGAAGAGATAGGTGCGTCGCAATAACTGATTGTGGATAGGATAAGCAGTGAGTGGCTGTTCTGATGGCAATCACAGGGATCATTTGTTAGCATACAAAACTGGAGAAATAGATATACTCCACTGTCCAATATAATACAAGTCCTCTTTTAGAAAGATTGGTTTTTTTTTTTGGGTTTCACTGAGAAATTTAAAAATTTCTCCTTATACTTCTAAATGTAAGTCACTTTAAGTTTGGGAGAATGAAAAAAAAAACATTTGAACTTCAAAATCTTGTTGATAAGAAAAGTAATGGGATTGATGAAGAATTAGACTTTGTCGGCTTTTATGTTTTGGTAACCTCTTCAAAAATTAAATCAAGGATTGCAATATAGAGTGCAATCCCTGATCGTCTCTCGAAGAGCCTTTTATTAATTACCTAGAAACTAAGTGCCATGATTGACTTGAAATGAGTTAAAAATTGTTTTTAACTTTTTATCTAACAATTAAATTGCAATTAAACTAAAATGCTTTTAAAACTAATATTTTTGGATTTTTGGAATAAAATTGATATGGAATGGAAATCGGTTAGAAATGCAAGTGATGAAGATACTCTTGGAAATGATTTTCAATGGCTATCCTTACTCAATTAAGATATTTGGGAAGTTAATTCACTAAGCTTCTAATATATCAAACCTCAATTACCATTGAGTCTAGCATTATAAGAGAGGAACCCCTACCCTTGAAATGCTATTAAGCCCTCTTAGTGTAATGAGTTTCTCTAAGTTTTCTAATATACCAAACCCCAATTACCATTAAGTCTAATGCTTAAACTCATGAACCCATTTATTTAAGCATTATTAAAACCCCTTAGAAAATGACTATGGAATAAGCAATACATTTAGGTTCAACTACAATTCTATTTCAATCAAATCATCCAACAATACCATGTTAAATAGATAGAAATCAATAAAATCATAGAGAAACATATATATATAACCATATATATTGATGAGTACAAATCCTCATTATAAATTCCAAATCACAACAACTCAATTCATAAAAATAATAACTAAAATCATAGTTTCATTACATAAATGAATTCTTAAATCTAAGAAATCACAAATATAATGAACTATAGATAAAATAAACTCCCCTTTGAAGCATATATGAGCTCAAGTCATCTCCAATTTATCTCCAAGAACACAAAATTGCCTAGCCAATCATGAGAATAACTTCTAAAAATATAATCCCATTCTGATTCAAACACCCAGCCATATTAAAATCACATTAAATTTATAAATCCACACTGAATCAAATAAGCATTGGGGCTGAAATTAGACTTAGAACAATGGAATAGGCACAGTTGAAATTAAAGCCAGACACATCAGAGCAAACCACGGCTGGGATGAGTTCAGAAATAGAGGGAGTCACAGCCTGGAAAATGATGAAAGGTGAAGTCTATGATGGTGGACGATGGTGGTGCGGTTGTGTTATCTTCCTCGCTGCAGCACCCTCTTCTCACTCCCAGCTGTGTCGGCCAATCACCCTCTGAACTCTCAGCTCTTTGCTAATTCACCCCTCAGCTCACTACCTCTACTCTCAATCTTCCTCGGGTTCAGCTCTGAGCTCACCACACGTGGCTTTGATCTCTCTATTGGTGGTGACGGAGTGATGCTCGTCGGTGGCCTGTGGTGGTAGATGAGCTGCCGGCGAGAGAGAGGAGGAAGAAGGTGAAGGGAATGAAGATGCGAAGGTCTAGGTTCTGATTGTTGCGGCGCTATCTCTGATAGATCTCACATGTTTTGATGATAACAAATAATGGTATGAAAAAGATTTGATAAACAACTAAGTTTGATCAAAGTAATAACAGGGCAAATAATCACTTGAAGTAAGCACTGGAGTAATGAAGAAAGGCCAAGAGAAAAAGATGAGAAACTTCATCACTGGCAATATTTATAAAGGGTTACTCGAGTCAGTACTCGAGTAATTATACAGAAACTTGAAGTAACCAGAGCAACCTTCAAGTTACCTGCCAACGTTACTCGAGTAAGTACTCGAGTAAGAAGGTATAAGACTTCCAGTTGCTCACGGCCTACCAACGTTACTCGAGTAGCTACTCGAGTAACCAGCTAAATCACTGGCAGTTGCTCTCGGCCTGCCAACATTACTCGAGTGAATACTCGAGTAACCAGGTAAAAGACTTCCAGTTGCTCTCGGCCTGCCAACAATACTCGAGTATGTACTCGAGTCCCCTGCTTCAAGAAATATGTTGCTCTCGGCATTTTCAATCCTGCCAATGTTACTTGAGGAGCTACTCGAGTAACTCACTGTGGTAAGCAAAATCTGAAGGTAATACTCGAATAACATAATATGCTTTTATCACACTTCACTCGAGGCACTACTCAAGTATGCAGGTATTCAATTATTCTTTATCAAGTATTTTAATGAGATTACTCGAGTAGGTAATCGAGTAATCTGCAGACTTATTTACATAGCACTTGAAGTATGTACCCGAGTAAGCTATGCAGAAAATTTGTGTTTACTCGAGTAAGTACTCGAGTAACAGGGTAAGCAAACTTGAAGTACTCTCGGCCTTAAAATCCTGCCAACATTACTGGAGTAAAGCATCGAGTAACCATAAGTTTAATTGAGAGATTACTCGAGTAACCTATGAGGAAAAGTGTACCATACCCGAGTAAGTACCCAAGTAAACAGGTATTTTCAAGGTTTGTAAATTTATTTACTTCATGCACTACCCGAGTAATGTAATGTTCATTCATTAACTTTCTATCATTTCTCTCACAATGATACTCGAGTAATTACTCGAGTAAACTTAATGAATACTCGAGTAACTACTCGAGTATGCAAGTTCAAAAATTTGGAAATCATTCCAACGTTCATTGATTGGTTTCCTATGTGATTAACCCTTCATTGTATTAGTATTCTTAGCATATCAACATATAAACAATGAAGAGATCTTACCAAATAAGGAAAGTCAAATGCAACATTCAAACGCTACCTACCGCCACCTACCGCAAACGGATATTTTTCAAATACTGGAAAAGTCAACAGTGGCTGCGCACACTCTAACGGGCATGAAGAAAAATGTTCCAACAATCATTACCAACACATCTATATATATGGAAACATCCAAACAGAGAAGAACAACAAGAACACACACATGAACGCATCATCAAATTCAATACTCTGTTTTACATATATTTGTAATTCTGTACTTCAGTGATTCTTATTCACTCTGTGAGAGAGTTAATTCATTTAAACTCAATATTTGTTATTGAGGTAACTTAAGGTTGTGGAACCTTGAGTTGGGATTGAATTACAACTTGTAAGGGGGAGCGAGTGTCCAGGCAAAGGAACTTGCTTGTACTGAGGTGCCAAGAACCCACTGAATCTTGGAAGTTATAGTGAAACTCTCAGAGATACTCTGAGAACTGGACGTAGGTCAAAGTGGTTGTGGCCGAACCAGTATAACTCCCGGTGTACACTTCGGTGATATTTCTCCTTACTCTTTACTGCATTATATTCACCGTCAAGTTTTCACATTTGCAACGAAAGTTTTAATATCACCCAATTCACCCCCTCTTGGGTGAAACTCTAGCTCTAACAGTCTCCTCCTCTCCTCTATGCATTCTGGTTCTCCCTTTTATTTTTCCCCATAGCTAGGGGTGGAAACAGGCTAGGCGGCCTGTCAGAGGCCTGTAGCCTGGCCTGTGATTGGCCTGTTCAAGCCTGGCGTATCAGGCTAAAAGGCCAGGCCAAGGCCAAAACAAAAGCTTGTTTTGCTTAATAGGCCAGGCCAAGGAGGCCTGTCAGGCTGGCCTGTTAGGCCTGTCAAGCTGGCCTGAGCCTGTAAAAATATTTTTAAAAAAATCAGATAAGTGTTAAAGGGTAATTTCTCCTGAGCCTGTAAGTTTTAGCCTGTTTTCGGCTTGTGGCCTGTTAGCCTGTTTTGTAGTGTGGCATGTAGGCCTGTCGGTTTGCTTAAAAAATTTTAAAAATTCAGGCTTCCTTAACAAGCTTCAGGCCAGGCCCAGGCCTAAAAATTGGCCTTCAACAGACCACAGGCCAGGCCCAGGCCAGTTTGTGCCTTAACAGGCCAGGCCTGTTAAGGCAAAAGCCTAGCCTAGCCTGGCCTGTTTCCACCCCTACCCACAACTTCCTTTTAGCTCACAACTCCTTCACGTCTGACCTAGTCCATTAGGAGTAAAACAATGTGTTTTAATTGGTACTGAACTGTCATTCTTCAAATTCAAGAGACTAAAGTGCCATTTTCCCAATTTGAACCCCAAATTGCTATTTTCAGATTTAGTCCAAAATTTCAAGGATTTTCAATTAAAATATATTTAAACCAACGTCAAATATTTTCATAAAAAAATCAATGATTAAAAGTAATTATAATTATTTTGACAATTTTTCCCTTTTTAGTTACAATTTAATATATTTACTCTTAATCTCAATTAAACATAAATAAGGCATTTTAAACTAAATTATTATGACAAAATCCCCAAATAAAATATAAAAATATATAATAAAATAGGGATTTGTCAATTGACAATGCAAATCTTTGTCAAAGGACTAATTTGAGATTTTGAAGTTCAAATGGTATTTTTTTGTCATTCTCCCTTTAAATTTTAACTAATTCATGTCTACTGATAAAAGTAATTTAAAACATTAAATTTGTCTTAAAATAGAAATGATAGATTTTCATTTAATAGAAATGGTTGACCAATTAAATTTAAGTGATAATTGTGTAATTAAATGTGAACAAACTATATTTACATTTTAATCATTTATTACATATACCAAAATCTTTTATATTTTAAATAGTGTAAATATAAAAAAAATTAAAATGAAAACAACTCTGTTTTGGCAAATGCTTTATCAGCATATAATTGTGCCGTCACCACATCAGTTTGATGAGTTTGCATTTTTTTTGTTAGATGAGTCTAACTATGTTAAGATTGAAAGACTAAAAATATATATTATAAACTTAAGAGACTAAAATAAAACCTGATACAAATATAAACGGTAAAACGTATATACTTTAGCCTTTATTATAATATTACTCTTATTACCTACTCTAAGCTTTAGCACCACATTAATTTCTACTCTCTCTAAATACCCTTATTAGATAAGGGCATATATAGAAAAAAATAATTAATACTCGTTGAAACTAGCAAGTGCCTCTGGATGGTTCATTTGTCAATTTTACCGCAATTAATCAATCATTAAATATGACTTGATGGTATTGTATTTTGGAAGAATTTTTAAAAAAGAATTTGGAAATTGAAAAATGATAAATCAAGTATTTTTCAAAAAATAAGTTGGGAATTGCTTCTCAAGTTTTGACATTTTCTAATCAACTATTAATAAGAAAAAAAAAACTTGATTTGTCATTTTACAATTTTCAAGTTTTTTTTTCAAGGATTCTTTCTTGTATTTTTCTCTCTTCTTTAAACCTTCATTAACAACCATGACAATGATTTTTTTTCTTAAAATTTAAGACAGACCTAGGGGGCTGTTTGATTTTATTTTTAAAAACTATTTTTTTGTTTTTAAAAACAATAAAACATGTTTGGTAAATTGTTGTTAAAAAATTGTTTTTAAAAACTAAAAAACAAAAACAATTTTTAGTTGTTTTTTTGTTTTTGTTTTCCTATATTTTATGTTTTGAGGTCTCCACTTATCCACTATTGACAATACTCTACCAATGACAATTATCAACACATCACCATCGGCAACCGTACTGCCATGTCACTTCAAAAATAGATTTTTCAAAATAATCTATCTAAACAGATCTTGTTGTTTTTTTTTATTTTAAAAACTTGTTTTATAAAACTTTTTCTAAGAACAAAAAATAGAGAATAAAATCAAACAAGCCCCTAATTTCACCCTCTCATCATTTGGAGCGGGCCTGTCCATTGAAGTGAAACAATGGGGTTTTATTAAAAAACCTGTTTCTGGGTTTTTTTTTCTTTACCCCCTACGACTCTCAGCATCCCCTTCAATTCCTTTTTTAGCTCTACCGTTTTTTTTAATGATGAGATTTTTTAAGCTCTACTCTCTAGTGATCATTTACTCGATGGCATCAGACATCCTTCGAATGCTCACTCATTATTTATCTCTTTACATCGCTCACGCACAGTGGCATCAGATATCCTTAAATGCTTTCTCTCACCCTCTGCGCGCGCGCGATGATTATTTACCCAATGGCATCAGACATCTTTGTAATGTTCACGTTGCAAGATTGAGCCGAATAAATATTGGAAAAATGACACATAGGTTCCAAGGACCAAACAAAACAATAAAAAAGTCCCCTTAAAAGGTCAAAGATCAGAAAAGTCTATAAGGATTTTTCTGTGATTATTTTCCATAGTCAAATGATAAAGATGCCCTCAAGTATTAAAACACTATTATTTCTCTCTCTCCTTCGTTGTACTCTTCTGGGTCTTCCTTCCTCTGAGTCCCAACGTTGGTGCGTCGTGCGTCATCCGTCGCTCCTCTGCCACCCAAGCCTCCATTGTGATGTGGCAGTGGTAGAACCACGAACTGATTTTTTTTTTTTCTGTGTGTATGTTGGCTAGATTGAGATTGAGGGTTAGTCAAAGGTTAGAGCTTAGGCTCAATAGTGGATTAAGTGGTAGGAGGTAAATAAGTGATGCTAAGATTTTGCTAAAAATATGATCTTGATCATTAAAGTTGGGGTTTTTACTATGGTTAGGTTGTGTAAATGTTATAGTGCTTTATTTTTGGGGAATGTTACCGAGGGAGTGCTGTATTTTAATTTTATGTGGGAATAATTGAATGTAATTGTGGTTGTTTGCTATGAAAACGCTTATATGAAGAAAAAAAGTGTTGTTAATTTGTGCAGTTGTAATTATTAATATGTCTATTGTAGTTGTTAATACAGAACCTGTACTCTGTTTTTGGGCAAATATAATAGAGAGAATGCTTTGTTTTTTAGTAATATAACAGAGGGATGACTTTGTTTTAAGGGGAAATGATTGAATGTGATTGTGGTTTCTTTGATTACAAAATGCTGATGTGATATTAAAAAAAGTGTTGTTAAATTGTTGTTGATATGTGCATTTGTAGTTGTTAATATTGCTGTGGTAGTTGTTAATATGAAGGTCATATTGCAGATTGTGCATAAAAGATGGGAACTAGTTCAGGGAAGAATCTATTTTGTTTCTTTCACGTGGGGGGAGGTTTTTAAATGGTGAAGAAGATAAAATGCAATATGACTCATACTGTTATAAATATGACTCATACACTCGTAAAACAAGACAAAAGAAGTTGTTGAAAACCAATTCAGCTGTTGTGACATACCCTACGAGAATAACTCATGCAGTTGTGAAAGTTGGAGTTGTGCAACTTGTCATTTCAGTCAAGCATAAAATAGTTGTAAAAATGACTTATGATGTTGTAAAAGCAAGCATCACCAATTGCTAAAAAAGCAATTTGTAGTTGTGAAAGTTGGAATTTTGAAACTTGCATTTCAATCAGACATGAAAAAACAATTATAAAAATGACTTAAGATGTTGTAAAAAAACATGTTAGAAGTTGTAAACTGAGCAACTTGCAGTGTTAAACTTGGAGATATGAACAAAGGTAATTTCATTCACATACGAGAAATAAGTTGTAAATATGACTTAATATGTGTTAAAAACACGGGTTAGAAGTTGTAAACTGAACAATGAGTGATTGACATTATTTGTCAGATTAGACCACCAACTGATAGTGGAACTGATAACTTCTGCTGGAGGAGCGTTCCGGATGGCAACTTCAGTGTCCATGCTGCTTACAAATTTATATATGCCCAGCGAGAATGGTCTGGTCCGAGCCTGTGGAAAAAGGTGTGGAAAGCCTCGGTGCCAGAGAAGGTTAAGATGTTTTTGTGGCAAGTTCTTCACGAGAAACTTCCTACTAACTCCCTCAGAGCTATGAGAGGTTTATCTACTAGTGATGAGTGTCCATTTCATTGCGAGAGAGTGGAGAGTGTCCTTCATATCCTTCGTGACTGTGAGATAGCTAGAGAGGTGTGGTTATATTTTATTGCTCCTAACCATCGCTTTAGTTTTTTTCGATCTGATTTGCAGGTATGGCTCACAGACAACATGTCCAAGAACATGGCCATGGCTTGCTTTCATCATTCGCCGTGGACCAAGATGTTCAGCCTCATATGCTGGTTCCTATGGAAGACTAGGTGTCGGAGAATTATGGAAGGTACACATGCCCAGCCAAATGACATCATCCATGGAGTTATGTATATGTCGTTGGAGTCTGGCTTGTATGATACTTTCAGGCACCAGATATTTCACCTTCATGGCGGGAGTGAGGAGGCATGGCATCCACCACCAGAAGGAGTTGTTCGGTTAGACACAGATGGCTCGGTTACCCACCAGCACCTAGCGGCCTGTGGGGGTATTGTACGCCATGCATAGGGACACTGGATTCTAGGCTTTCAGCGTCGATTGGGCTTTGCTCCTTCTTCCGCAGCAGAGCTACTAGCGCTATTGACTGGACTCCGAATATGTAAACAACAGAACTTTTCCAGGGTCATTGCCTATACAGATTCCCTGGAGACCTATCATCTCGTCATGCGACATGCTGGCCATACTCACCCGTTGAGATCAGAAATCGATGCGGTCAGGGATTTGCTATACTCTGATTGGGATATTGAGATTCGTTATGCTCCCAGAGTAACATTCATTGCGCCGACTTCCTGGCCAAGGACGCCCATCAATTACAGGACCATTTTGCTATTTTGCACGCCCCACCCCCTCCGTGTAGTATTTTTATGGCCCAGGATCTTAATCCGCTGGCCTGATTGCATCATCTGAACCTCTTTTGTAATCTCCAAGTTTTTCTTGGCCGTCTTATTATATAAAAAAAAAGTTGTAAACTGAGCAAATTGCAGTGTTAAACTTGGAGATATGAACAAAGGTAATTTCATTCAAACACAAGAAATAGTTGTAAAAATGACTAAATATGTTGTAAAAACACGTTTAACCAGTTGTAAACTAAGGAATTTTCAGTGCTAAACTTGGAGATGTGTAAAAAGGTAATTTCATTCAGACACGAGAAAAAGGTTGTTAAAATGACTCAATATATTGTGAAACAGGCTTAATGAGTTGTAAACTAAGTAATTTGCAATAGTGAACAGTTATTAAAAAGGTAGTTTCATTGTGACCTGAAAAATATGTTGTAAAAAATATTAAACATGTTGTAAACACAAGCATAACCCGTTATTAAACAAGGCGTATGCAGTTGTTATATTTGGAGTTTTGAAAAAGGTCATTTCATTTAGGCATAAAAAGAATGTGTAAAAAATCACTTAAGCAATTATTATAGCACGCAATGATAGTTGTGAACATTGGGACTTGACAAACTTGAAATTAACTCATTGCATAAAAACATGTGAAAATAACTAATGAAGTTGTCAACTATAAAATGACTGATGAACTAAGGCCAACTTTGTCATTCGACTTTGAGAAATAATCACAGGAAAGTCCCTAGGGACTTTTCTGATTTTTGACTTTTTAAATGGATTTTTTTTATTGTTTTGTTTGGTCCTTGGGACCTATATGTCAATTTCCCATTCATATTTGCCAAAATAATAATCAAAGCCTTTCCTTATTTGGACGGTACCAACTCATCATTTAATTTTTCACATATTTTACTCTTATAAAATAATAATGTGATTTATAAATAAGATGAAGAATTTTTATGCCTTATAAAGAGGATCATATGAGTATTTTATTATTTGATTAGAGATATGAATATTTGTTACTTATTTTTTAAATTCTTATTTTTAATCATAAATATGATCTCCTTAACAAATGGCTTATAAATCTATCATTTGTTTTTCACATCAATACGACATTGGAAAATTTTGAAGGGATGAAAGACTAGTCCACGGTGCATGTGCTAAAGAAAGGATGTGACAGTCGAACAAACAAAAAAGAATAAAAAAAAAATAACATCCGCTGGTTGAGTGTTGAGCACTTGTATGTTTCGGATACTCAGACATGAGACATATTATACAGTACTAATAAAGGGGAACGGTCAACACAAGGAAAATTAAAATTGATTTATTTAGTGCCCTTAAGTGGACGGAAAATTAAAATTGATGTTATATTATATTACTCCTTCATATTCGAAATTTAAACCATGATTCATAAAAGTTTTAAGATACAAATTTTAAGTTTTACTTTGTATATATAAATGAATTTTTTTTATAGTAAAATGTGTAAAAATATTCAATTTAAAAATGTTAAAGCAGAAATAATGTGAATTTCTTTAACTCAAATTAAACTCCCCAATAATCATAATCTTTCAGCAATGAAGTCCCTCAACTACTTGATGTGTCCAACATTAATTCATATATATGCTGATAACAAACATACAAAATGAATAGCCCTATTGAACACCCCCAATCTATTGCAATTAATTTTTTATTTTATGAGTACTCCTTTTAATTCTATTTATAAGTTACTTCTAATATGTTTTAAAAATATAAAAGAAAAACCTTAAACACTTGTTTGGTATGAGGAGAGGGGAGGGGAGAGAATAGGAGGAGGACAAAAAAATTTTGAGTTGGATTTTAAAAAATGAGAGAAGTCAAGTTAAAATATTTTAATTATTTTTTCTTACGTGTTTATCTTACTTCCCCTCTAAATTAAAATTTTGTAATCCCACTTCTTTAGTTTTATTAAATTCAACTCAATTTTTTTTCTTCCCCTCCCCTTCCCTCCAAATCCCTCATACCAAACAAATCCTAAATCTCATTATCACTGCTTTAAAATTTAACTTAGGACACTTCAAGAGGCGGAATAACAAGCAAAAGTAGGAGATATGAGAGCATAGCTCATTCCAATACTTAGCTACTTAACCACTTACCTTAGTAACCGCCTTCTTAGATTACCCCTATTTAATATACATTATACATTTATTCCCCATGAAAATTGTTTGTACATAGTAATAAATGAAGGATAAAATAGTGAATTCATAAAAAACATTTAATAATAAATGAAGCGTAAAAAACAGGAAACTCGAATACATTGCTAAGCAGGTCATGGTGGGGACTAAGTTCTTGCAATATTTATATCACACGGACCTTCAAACTGCCTTGGAGTTCCTATATAAAGGGTTATAGCTAAAGCATTCTTCGATGTGCATGCAAATAGGCTTTTCATTATATATCTCTCTGCTTTCTTTTGAGATAGCTTGGCTTTATCAAAAGAGGATTAAGAGAGATGTCTCATATTGGGAAGGTTGAAATAGACGTCCGTCTAAATGTCTCTGCTGAGCAGTTTCATGAAATCTTCAGCGGCAGACCTCATCACATAGCCAACGTTACTCCTGGTAAAATAGTGTCATTAACCATCAAGGTGATTTTGGAAAAGTTGGCTCCGTCGTTCTTTGGAATTATGTTCATAAGATGTCAAACTCTTATTTTTATTCATACTTCCAACTAGTATCTGGCACATTTTCTATATCATATTACCAGTTATCTGGGCAAACTTGAACTTAAGATCAGAACCTCGAGGGTCTTATACCATTAGACTAATTGTTCGTATCGCAACATATATAGTGAAGTGTTCTGCCCATGGTTTGACCTCACTTTGTTAATCTTTGATTTCCATGATGTCTTTCCCAATCAACGTTGATCCTGAAATCCTTCCAAAGCACTTCTAAGTGGCTTGAAACATCTAATTCTTTTATCAAAGTATACCTTGCAAAATAATATACTCCATATGCTCATAGCTAACAAGGATGGAAGCCAAAATATGCACAAATATGTCATAGTGTGCAACCAAAAACCCCATGAACATTTTCATATCTTTGAGTATTCAAAATATGCACAAATGTACCAAAAAAGTGTATAAAACTCAAGAAAAATGCACCCAAATGACATGAAATCCTAGAGGCTAACACCAATTCTAGGTTCGTAGACGCCAAACTCTTATTTACAGACCCATATATTTACCTACTCATAATGCTTCATTTATGCGTTCTTCATTGAGTAAATACTGTAGAATTTTGTGGTTACTACATCTTAATCACACTTATATGCTACTAAACATATATCGGAAGCACTGTGTGGCGAAGGAAGTGATTGAAGCTGTGGATCCAGCAAAGAACATAATAAGTTTCAGGGTGATAGAGGAAGATATACTGAAGCATTACCAGAGCTTTAAGATCACAATTCAAGTGAATCCAAAGGCAAAGGGAAGTGTGGCTCACTGGACTCTTGAGTATGAGAAGCTACATGGGAGAATTCCAGATCCGCACTCTTCGACACAGTTTGTGACAGAAATGAGCAGAGAAATTGATGTGAGCCACACAGGACAGGGACATGAAGAACAGTTAATGGGGAAGGTGGAAGTCGATGTGCACATTAATGGTTCTGCAGAGAAGTTTCATAACCATTAATGGTTCTGCAGAGAAGTTTCATGAAAAAGAATTTGAAAGAGAGTGAAGAGAGAGAGAGATCTTGTGAGAGAGAGAGAGAGTCTATTGGAATACGTGCCGTTTATAGTTTTTTTCCCTGATGGAGGATCTTGGTGGCCGGGTTTCATCGGCGGCCAAGGTACAGGATGTTATTACGCTGACTGGAAGGGGAAAGAGCCCAGCGGAGGAAAGTATGGCGATCTCTTTTGGGAGTATCAGTTTGGAGAAGTCTGAGGCAATAGCAGAGGAACAAGTGCAGAAGAATTTAATTCCCAGCATTTCTGAGAGTAGCGGGGTGTCTTATAAAGACTCGCTCCTTCGTTTTAAGGGATCAGATTATAACGGTGTGGCACATGGCTACTCGCGTTTGAATGCAGATCCCCTGGTCTCTGATTTAACAGATTTGTCCTGGGAGTTACCCGAACCTTCCGATGAATTGAAGCAGTTGATGGAGGTGTATCCAACTTTGAACATGTCTCGTGAGGAATATAACAGATGGGCTAAGCCTTGGAATAACGCTCTGATTATTACAATTCTGGGGGCTAAGATAAATTTTTACAAATTAAAACAGCACCTGAGCAGAATTTGGCGAATCATGAACTTTGAGTTAATTGATCTACCAAATAACTACTATGTTGTGCGGTTGAAGGATCCTGATAATTGGGGGCAGCAGTAGAAGAAAATCCTCTTGGATGGTCCGTGGACTATTGATCAACATACCATATTAGTGCAGAGGTGGTCTCCTCGTTTTGACCCTTACCACAATCCATTGGGAAGAGTTGCAACTTGGGTCAGAATCCCTAATGTGCCACTGCTGTGCTACAACAAAGAATGTATGTGGAGGTTAGGGGATTTGATTGGTAAGACGCTTAAAGTGGATATTAAATCAATAGAAAATTTTGAGGATGAAGAAGTGAAGATCCACAGAGGAAGATTCGCCAGGATTTGTGTGGAACTGGATCTGCAAAAAAAATTAGTTCCCAGAATCATTTCAGCATCAGCGCTATTTAATATCGAGTATGAAGGTCTGGGGCTCATTTGTTTCACATACGGCAGATATGGTCACAAAAAGGATCTGTGTCCTTGGAAAGTAAGTTCAGAAAATGAAGCTTCAGAGATGACAGAGACTAGAGAGAAATCAGAGGGCTCGAACCAACCTTTAAATCTTTCTGTTGTCTCTCAATCCTCGTCGGGAAACAAGCTTCCGGCGAAGGATGAGCAGTTCGGACCTTGGATGCTAGTTCAGAGACCAAGCAAGGCGCGACTTTTGAGGTGGCCTGAGGGGAGGGTCAGAGTTGGTGTTAAGAAGCAATCGGTTGTTTCAGAAGGTATGGCGTTGGAAAGGGGATCACAATCCAGATTTACTGTCTTAGCATGTACGGAGACTGAAGAGGCGGCGGTTCCTAAGCCGATGGGGGTTTCTAAAGGAAGGGAAGAAAAAGAAGAGATGATTGGGGAGGTCGGCACAGCAGCAAGTAGGGGGCGAAGTGCCAGATCTGTCAAGTCGTTGGTCAGAGGAGCGTCTGTAATCCCTCAGATAGGAGATCATGTGGTGGCCAAGAAGTGGACTCCAATTGCAAGGAAAGGGAAGGGTATTATTTTGAGAAAGGGTGAGTCAGGTGGGACCGTGAAGTTGGGGTTGGGCTCTAAAACGAATATGGGCCCAGGTGAGAAGAATGAAGCTCGGTCAAGCAAGTCTGTGGGTCAAAGAATCCATAAAGTAATTAGAGGGGGCTTGGATGTTAATGGGCCGATTATATCAACAGATGGAGTAGACACCTGTGCAATTGATGACCAGCCTCGTGCAAATGACCAGACCCGTGAGAGAATGAACCAGAGTATTTCGGTAATAGATCATGTAATGGAAATCCAGGAGAATAAAAATTCCGCAGCTGATTCCTCCTTGGCGTTGGTGCCTTTTGAGGGTAACAATGGAGACCAAGGCCACCACGAGCAAGGTACGGATATACGCCCAGTATCTCAATTAGAGGTTGTCGTATTGATGGGAGCAGAGCCTCCAGATAAGTAACTCCTCTGTTGTCTTTTATTTTTACTACTTATAGTCTATATGATTGTCTCTGCCTGGAATTGCCATGGGGCGGGAAGCCGTGTTTTTCCTAGGATTTTTAAGGATGTGGTTACTAAATATGGGATCAATGTTATGGGGTTAGTTGAACCTAGAATCAGTGGCAGTAAAGCTGAGAAGGTTGTGAGAAGTTTGGGTTTTTCTGATTGGTTGAGAGTTGAAGCAACGGGTTATGCAGGGGGCATTTGGGTTCTTTGGAATAATTGGGAATGTCATCTTGAGTATGTAGCTTCAAACACTCAGATGTTGCTTTGTAGAATCTCTGATAATTTTGGCCAGGTTCAAATGTTTGTAACTTTTGTCTATGGTGACACTACGGTATTGAAGAGAAGAGATTTATGGTCGGCTTTGGGATCAATTAGTCAGTCTATGACCTTTCCATGGCTGGTATTGGGTGATTTTAACGCCTTTCTTAGCCCTCGGGATAAAGATGGGGGGCTGTTCCTTTACATAGCTCAATGCAGGAGTTTCAAAATTGTGTTCATGGTTACAACTTGATTGAAATTCCGGTGGTAGGGGACAGGTTCACTTGGGAGAAATCTGGGGTGAAGGAGAGACTGGACTGGGCGTTCTGTAATTTTGATTGGGAGATTAAAAATCCCCAAGCCAAAGCATTTCACAATCTCAGGTTCAAATCAGATCATCGTGTTGTAGTTGTTTCGGCGGACACAGGTTCTATGCGTAGTAGTAGAGGGCGGTCTAGATTTCTTTATCAGGCTGCATGGAATATTGAAGAAGGCTTCAGCGATGTGGTTAAGAACTCATGGCAGGGGAAGGGTTGGCTACAAGGCCTAGATCGGTTCACAAAGGTTGCATTGGAATGGAATGAGAAAATAGTGGGGAATGTGGTGAAAAAAAGCGAGAAATCATAAGAAGATTGGAGGGGATTGACCGTGTTAGACGTAGCAGAGGGTTTCAAAATGGCCTTCATAAACTAGAGAAACAACTTTGGGATACGTATCAGAAATGTGCACTGCAGGAAGAATTGGTATGGTTCAAAAAATCAAGATGCAAGTGGCTCAGTGGTGGTGATAGGAACTCAAAGTATTTTCATGCTAGTGTCATAGCTAGGAGGAAGAGGAGTAGAATCGACGCTCTGCAAGATGATGATGGTATCTGGGTTTCGGATGAGGGGCAATTGAGGAGTATGGCTTTGGACTACTTCAAGAAATTATTTTCAACAGAGGGCTCATCAACACCTTTTTCGCCTTGGCGGGCGAATTTTCCTTCTTTGGAAGCACGTCAGTTAGAACTTCTGTAGAGACAGGTCTCCCCTGTCGAGATAAAGAATGCAGCGTTCGAGATGGGAGCATTTAAAACTCCAGGACCTGATGGTTTGAACCCTCATTTTTTCCAAACGCAGTGGAATCTGGTTGGGCAGAAGATATGTGAATTGGTGAGCAGAACATTCTCTTTCCCGGAGGATATCCAAGCTATTAATGAGACGAATATTGTCCTCATACCAAAGACTGACCATCCTACCTCCTTGAAGGATTTTAGGCCGATCTCCCTCTATAATGTCACTTTCAAGATTCTCAGTAAGGTTATTGCTAATAGGTTCAAGGGCGTTATGAGTCACCTGGTAGCAGAAAATCAGTGCAGCTTCATAGCAGGTAGACAGGGGGTGGACAATATCATTATCGCTCAGGAAGCTATTCATTCTATGAGAACCAAGAGGGGCAAGAAAGGTTATGTTGCTTTGAAGATAGATATGGAGAAGGCGTATGACAGGCTAGACTGGCGGTTCCTAGAATTTACACTTCACAGCTTAGGCTTGAGTGCAGAATTTGTTAAGCTCATTATGCATTGTGTCACAACAGCTTTCATGAGTGTTCTATGGAACGGTGTAGCTTCGGGAAGTTTTAGGCCATCCAGGGGAGTGCGACAAGGGGATCCTTTGAGCCCGTATCTATTTGTACTCTGTATGGAGCTCCTAGGCCAACTCATTCATCAGGAAGTGGATTTGGGAAATTGGAAGCCTTTCCAGATGAGTAACTCGGGACCAAAGATTTCACACCTATTCTTTGCAGATGATCTAGTCCTATTTTGTGAAGCTAACACGGAGCAGATGGAGGAATTAAGGAATGTTATGGAAATGTTTTGCCGGGTTTCGGGACACAGGATCAACCTGAATAAATAAAAAATGTTTGTGTCCAGAAATGTCCACTTTAATAGGGCATATGAGATGAGTCGGAAGGTGGGGATTGGACTAACCGCAGACCTTGGAAAATACTTGGGTGTCCCGATACTGCACAAACGTATGGTTAAGATGACATTTGCCCCACTTATTCAGAAGGTGAGGTCGAAACTGATAAGCTGGAAAGGACGGTACCTGAGTATGGCAGGAAGAACGGTCCTGATAAAATCAGTCCTATCAGCAATTCCACAGTACCAGATGCAATCTACTATGATCCCAAAAGGGGTGTTGGCTTTGATTGAAAAATTGAGTAGGGATTTCTTTTGGAACCAATACGAAGATTCCAAGAAAATGCATTTGGTAGCATGGGATGTTTTAAAAAGAAGGAAGAATGAGGGAGGCTTGGGCTTGAAAGACCTACATTGCCAGAACAAAGCTTTCCTCATGAAGTTGTGCTGGAGATTGGTGACTCAACCGGAATCTTTATGGGTTAGATGTCTACGTCAGAAATACTTATGTGGAATTGACTCATTTCCTCAGGTTCACAAATGGCGTAATCAATCGGCTGCGTGGAGTGGTATAGTGGCAGTATGGGAAGATTTCAAGAGAGGAGTTGGTAGTCTCTTAAGAAGCGGAAGAAATACCCAGGCTTGGCACGACTATTGGGCCCCTCTAGACAGACCTCTAATGTTCTACATCGACAAAAACGAGCACCTACTAGACATGGAAGCGCGAGTTTGCTCATTTGTAACTCAGTCAGGACAGTGGGACAGAGCAAAATGGGGATGTTTTCTTCCCAATTGGGTGGTCGATAAAATCATGAATGTCATTCCTCCTACGTCGAATGAGGATGATAGGATTTGTTGGAGGAGATCATCAGATGGAAATTTTAGTGTCAAGTCAGCATATGACAGTATCTATTAACAGCAAGAGCACAGTCCTTTACCTCACTGGCGGAATTTGTGGCGCTGGGATGTTCCGGAAAGGGTTAAATTTTTTATGTGGCAAGTATTCCATGAGAGGCTTCCTACTAATGAGTTGAGAGCGCACCATATTTTGAGTGTTCCAAACACCTGCCCTTTTGAGTGTGACAGGGAGGAGAGTGTCCTTCATATTTTGAGAGACTGTGAGCAGGCAAAGAGAGTGTGGCTTTCTATAACTAACGATTTATATTATACTATGTTCTTTTCTGGTAATCTGCAGGAGTGGCTCAAGTGGAATCTACAGTTCAGCCCGGGGAGTAGGAAGGTCGCAAGATGGCCATGGCAGAGAGTGTTCAGTTTTATATGTTGGCTCTTATGGAAGAATCGATACAACAAGGTGTTTGAAGGAATATCAGACAACCCGCAAGGGATTGTTCACCGGTGTCTGTATCATATGTCTGAAGGGGTGCAGAATGGTAGATTTCATCATCAAATATTCCAGGTCTCGAAGAGGAGTCGAGGGCGCTGGGAACCCCCAGATCCTGGCTTTGTACGTGTGGATGTGGACGATTCTGCACTTGTAGGTGGACAAGCAGCATATGGAGGCGTCATACATGACTATCAAGGCAATTGGATGCGTGGATTTCAACAGAAGTTAGGATACAGTTTCCCTACTGCTGCGGAAATCCATGCAATCCGACAGGGTCTTTAAGTATGCAAGCAGATGGGGTTGAAGAAGATCAAGCTATTTACAGACTCCATACAGGCTATGCATTTACTATCGGTTGACTGTGGGGTCGATCACCCATTGTACGATGCCATAATTGCTACCATAGCGCTTATCTATAGGGACTGGGATTTAGAGATTGCTCATGCATTCAGGGAAAGCCTTAGATGCGCTGATTTCTTAGCACGTGAGGCTCACATAAATAGTCAGGATTATGTAGAGATTGGGTTATCTCCTTGGCAGTGCGTGGATCTTTTCCACCAAGAATCCAGTGTGTACTCGCACGAGCCGTACGGGACCCCGAGTTAGTGGTCATTGTAATCATCAAGCTTTTCTTGCCTTTGCAATCAAAAAAAAAAAGAGAAGTTTCATGAAATGTTCAGCAGCAAGCCTCACCATATTCCCAATGTTTCTCCTGATAGAATTAAGCATGCTATTGTTGAAGGAAATTGCGGCAAGGTCGGTTCTGTTATCACCTGGCACTACGTCTACGGTAACTTTTCAACTCTCTCTCTCTCTCTCTCTCTCACAAGTAATTCAGTTAATTACACGTCATTGAAGGCAAAAAAGTAGAGCTGGGAAATTGGGCCGAGCCCGTCAGGTCAGCCCGTTTTGGTTCAAGCCTATTAAGGGCCGAGTTTATGATTTAAAGTCTCTAGAAGGAGTTGGGCCAAAAAGAGCCAGCCTTTTAAGCTTGTCAATTTTTATTTAATTTTATTAAATGACTATAAGTTGTGTTTTGTTTTGAAAAAATTGATTTTTTAAAATTAAAAGTATTTTTCAAATCATATAGTGTTACTATTTGTACCAATGAAAGAAAAACCGGACCGGACCGGCCGACCAGTCCCAATCCCGGTCCGGTCATACCCGAACTGAGTCGACCTGACCGGTTCGGGTGTGACCCGGCCAAACCGTCGAGTTAGGCGGTTTGACCTAGTCACCAAAATAATAAGATTTTGTCCCAAAACTATGACGTTTTGGGACATTTAAAAAAAATCAGAGATCGATAAGAGAAACAGAATTGAAGCAGAACGCGAGACTGAGCGAGTTTCATTCTTTCAGAATCAGATCCCCTTCCCTCTCGAGTCCTGACCATGTGCCCTAGCTCCAATCGGCGGTGGCTGCTTGAACGATGAGTGACGAGGGCGAGCGGTGAGGAGCAAGCGGCGACGCGCGAGCTACTGCAATGGCGAGCGACGGCGATCGAAGGTATTTTGCGTTTTTGACTATTTTTGTTTTCAGATTTTGTGATTTCTTGAGATTTGGCAATTTGGTTTATATTGGTTACTTGATTTACTTCCTAGATTTCTGAAATGGCTTGATTTTCAATTCCTTTTTAGTAGTTTCATTTCTTATTGAGACATTAAAATTTAAATACAGGTTCAACTGTTGCCACTATCATATTTCAAAAGGGAGTTGGAGGTGTTCTCTTTGTGTTTGGAAGTTCATTTGGGTATTTCCTTCTGGTAAGGGTCTGGTCTTCATTCTTTTGATTCTCAGTAACTGAAAGAATCAACTTTTCGAACGAAACATTAGAGAATGTTCGCATGATAGTTGCTCCAATGAAATATAAAATTTGTGATTTTAATTTGCAATCTTAGGTGACTTGTTCAAATCTTAAGATTTAAGAATCATTCTCTCAGATCTTGTGAGTGAGTTATGAAAGTTTTCTCCAATGAATTCTGCTTCTTGTATCTTAGAGAACGTGTTCCATCTTAATTATTACAAGCATGATTCAATGAAGTCTCTATTTTTGAAAAACAGAGTATGCAACCTAACCATTTTGTTAAGCAACATTGGTTTTGTTTGTCAAATTTCAAATCTAAATATGTTTATAACCAATGTTTAGATACAATGTTTATTTTTGTTTAGAACCAATGTTTATAAGTAATAAATTCGCTGCTTTGCTTATAACCAATGTTGTTAATATCTAGTCATGAATTCCATGAATAATAGCATTGTTGCAAGGATGGATATATCAAGTTCAGAAAATAAGAATGTCACTCCTACTCCTAATACCGAGCCTCACACTTCCAATTCGAACACAAATCCTACTCCTACTCCCAATACCATAATTCGTGGTAAAACTGATCCAGCATGGGAACATGTTGCCTTCAAAAAAGAGGGGACACAGAATGTATACACATGTCTCTTTTGTGGTAACAGCTATAGAGGAGGAGGCATAAACAAGATGAAGCAATATCTTGCTCGTGTGTCTGGACAAATTGCTTCTTGCAAAAAGGTTACTTCTGATGTGCGTTATAGGATTGCAGAGTCTTCGAAAGAAACTTCCAAGAAAAAGTCAATTGAAGTTGAAGATATAAGAAAAGAGGGAGTTGAAGTATAGGAGGTTGATAGTAGAGCTAAGAAGAAAAAAGCTGGGATAATGGATAAATATTTCCCTCCTAGGACAACTCTTGGAGCTCAGCCAACCATCAAGAGTACCTTAGCATCAAAAGAAGCACAACATAGTGTGAAAATGCTTCTTGCTGAATGGGCTATAGTTAACTGCATTTCATTTAAAGCATTGGAGTGCCCTTTATTTCAAAGAGCTGTGGATGGAATGTGCTCTATAGGGCCTGGGTTTAAAGCCCCTAGTGCTTATGATTTTAAAACCAACTTGTTGAGAGAATAGAAAGAGGAATGTCAGTTACTCATTGACGGTCATAGGGCTAAATGGAAGAATAACGACTGCACACTTATGGCAGATGGATGGACTGATGTGAGACAACGAACTTTGATAAACTTCTTAGTTTATTCTACCCACAGAATGGTGTTTGTTAAGTCTGTTGACGCATCAGACTTAGTCAAAGATGCTAAAACTGTATTCTCGCTGTTTTCTGAAGTGATTGAGTGGGTTGGTTCGAAGAATATTGTCCATGTGGTGACTGATAATGCTGCCAACTATGTGGCAAGTGAAAGGTTGTTCAAGGAGAAATATAAAAATATTTATTGGACTCCTTATGCTGCTCATTGTTTAAATCTTGTATTGAAAGACATTTCAAGCATGCCTCATATGTCAGATATTGCAGCAAAGGCATCAAAGATAACAGTATTTGCTTACAATCACATGGTATTCTTGTCTTGGTTGAGGAAAAGGCCAGGTTGGAAAGAAATTGTGCGTCCTGGTGCTACAAGGTTTGCCACTACCTTGATTACATTGCACAGCATATACATGCACAAGCATGACTTGCAAGCCCTTGTTGTTGATAAATACTTTGTGGACTATAAGCTATCTAGGACTACTCCAAGGAAAATTTTTAGTGCGATCATATGAGATAGTCGGTTTTGGAATGAATGCTATCAAATTGTGAAGATTGTAACTCCTCTAATAAAATTGTTGAGAATTGTTGACTCAGATGAGAAACCTTCACTTCCATATGTTTATGAAGGTATGCAAAGGGCAAAAAGTGGAATTAAGGAGATGTTCAAGAGGAATAAAGATCACTACAAGCCCTACACAAGTATCATTCAAGCGAGATGGGATAAACATTTGAAGACCAATCTCCATGCAGCTGCCTATTTATTGAATCTGGCATTCGTATATGGTCCAAACTTTGTTCACAAGGGAGGGTTAATGCAAGCTCTGATTGACATTGTGGAGACTAACTCAGATGAAAATGTTGATTGCTACAAGATAATGAAGCAAGTGACATTATATTTTGATGGCAGCGAATCTTTCAGCAGAGACACATGTAAAAAGGGAGCTGAAAAACTTGATCATTGTAAGTAACTAAGTACTCATCTTTATTGTTTTAATGTTTAATTAACAACATATTAATTGATTGCAACTAATATTATGTACATGTTTTATTTTGTAGATGAATGGTGGATTTACTATGGCAATTCAATTCTAGAATTGCAACGTGTTGCAACATGTATTCTTAGGCAAACATTTGCTTCTTCTGGTTGCGAGAGAAACTGGAGCTTATATGAGCCCATCCATACAAAAAGGAGAAATAGATTGCAACATCAAAGGCTGAATGATTTGGTTTATACTAACTATAACTTACGATTAAAGCATAGGTAACTTTAGATATTATGAAAAATGCTTTTAATTAATAAGGATCAAGTTTAACATTTTAACAAAAATCATTTGTCATTGGGAAATTGAAGGAGTGCATTGAGAAAAAAAAACAAGACAAGTTATGATCCTATTGACTATGAGTCGATTGATGAGGTAGATTTTTGGATGACTGAAGAAGATCCCATTCCAGATTTCAATGATGAAGATGCTGAAAATCTTGAAAGTGCTCTTAATAATGAAGACATTGCACTTTCATCAGCTCTGGATAGGATTAATGAAGGTTTATATAATTATATGTCCTATTAATATCCTGTTACTATTTATTATCCATCCATATAATTATTTGTTATACATAACCATTGATATTAATTATTGTTGTGCATATGCATAGGTGACGAAGATAGAGACATTCCTCATCCCCCGGCTTTGAATGATGATGTCACTACTTATTACCCTTTCCCCAATCCAGCACCTATTGACTCATCTCCAATAGATCAGCTTGATGAGTTGTAGAGTTTGTTGAATGATGATTTACTCATTTGGCTATGGTTGATGAATGATATTATTGGCTATCTTTTTGACTATTTTGATGTTATTGGCTATGTTTGATGAATGATTATTGATATTGTTATGATTTGACTATATTTTGATGTTAGTTATGGGTTTGCTTTGAAGAACTAACTAGGTATTTTAACTATTTTGATGTTAGTGATGAGTTATGAGTTATGAATGTTGATTATTTTGTTATTGTCAATTAAATTGTAATATTTTAATATGGCCAGTTCAATCACCGGTTCGCTCACCGGTCCGACCCCGGTTGACCCATTGACCCTTGAACCTGTGCCGCGTATTGACCGGTCCGGTTTTTCATTCCTTGATTTGAACGTTTTAAAGGAAAAAATTGATTATATTCGTATTAAAAAGCTAAGAGAAGCTTGTTGATGATATTATAATTAGTTAAAAATCTTCTAATTGATTTTTTTAAAAAAGATATTGCTTAATTTTTAAGAATCTTTCATTTAGTTCTTAATATTTCCCCAAAGAAATTTTTCCTTATGAAATATTGAAAGAATCATTTTTTCTTGATGCATGTAAGGTAAACAAAGAGAATAATTTTTTAATTGTATTTGAAGAAGTCTGAATATTATGCAAACTATATCAAAAAGAGAAACTAATAACACACATTGAAAAATGAGAAAGTAAAATCATTGTCTCACGAAGAATTTTGTTTTAAAGTAAATAGTCACTTATTTTATTTATCAAAAAAATAAAACATTTAATAGTTTAAAAATATTTGGCTTAAATTAAAAATTTTACTGTTTTAATTTAATTTTTTTAAGAAAATGAAAAAAAAAATTGTTAAATAGGTTTGAAGCCCACAAACCAAGCCCGAGTTTGAGAGTAAATGGGCCAGGTTTCAAAATAGGGACCTTTTATGGGAGTCAGGCTTAAACGGATCAGCTTGTTTAAGCCCGAGCCCGTAAAGGCCGGCCCATTCTCCCACCTCTAAAAAAACATGCCTTCTCTCCGCTAGTTTCATGAACACCTAAAGAACCTAGGACCTCTACTATATATACACATATTCTAATGAAAGGCTCAAAATTGTAAGCATTAATAGACAAGTGGAGAAAGAGGGTTAGCTTAGAAGCAATGATAAGGTTACTTCCATGTGATCCTAGAGGCCACGTATGAATTCAAATCCTAAAAACAATTTCTTTGCTTGTGGAGTAACATTGTGCACATATATCCCTTTCCAAAACCTATCTGGTAGGAGTTTTGTGCACTAGACCGCCCATTTAATAGACAAGTTGGATATTGATTAAAAAGAGTTTGAGCGTACATATATTAGATCAAAGAATTGAATCTGTTTTACATTAAACATGATGCTGGAAGAACAAATTAAATTTGTGTTGCATGAATTGTGCAGAAGGGAAAAACTGTGTGGCTAAGCAGGTGATTGAAGCCATAGATGCAAACAAGAATTTGATCACTTTGAGGAATGTGGAGGGAGATGTCCTCAAGGTTTACAATAGCCTGAATCTTACCTTTCAAACAATTCCAAAGGACAAACGGAGTTTGGTGCATGTGACTATGGAATATGAGAAGCTGAAAGGTCACATTCCTGACCCTCACACTCTCATAGACTTGGCTGCCGAACTTGCCAGAGACATTGATGCTCATCTTGTACCCAGTAGTAGCCATCTTTTGCTACTATTAATCTTATTTGTTTTTGTGTCATGGGATTTGAGTCTCGTTAATTTCTTAGAACATATCAATTGAGGTGTTAATTTCAGAGAAGAAAAGTACAATGCGTAATAAAAACAGCTTCAATCAGAAGTTGTTGTGCTTGTAATAATGCTTGTGCGCTTGATCTTATGTATTGCGAACAGCTGTATTGATATTTTCTGTGATTGTAAAGTATGAAATCCGTGGTTATGTCTGTGAGTTAATTTAATTTTATTTCCTTCTGTCTTCTAATTTGATTTATCATATAATTAATTAGTTTTTATTTTCATTTATCAATACTAGAGTTTTCCATAACTTAATTTGCTTCATTATATTTAAGAATATATAAATAATACCAAAAAAAACCCCTTTTCTTGGAGACATTACCCACGAAGATGTTAGGTAATGATGATTGTCATCTCACATCGTCGTGACTGTACACAATTGATAATACCAAAAAGTCTTAATTTGACATAACCAGATAAATATATTTATAACCAAAAATTTAGTACTCACCAACTGCTTTTAAACTAATTAATCTAACATAATATCAGATCAATATATTATCTATTGAATAAGAAAATTCCGCGATCTCCTTAATGAATCTTATCGTATAAATTAAAGCACCTGGTTTTATTTTTAGCCTAATTAAGGGCATGAGTTGGAGGTGTGTGCATCAGCCTTTGCACATGTAAATAATAAACATGATGTCTGAATATGCTAAATTAATTACTCTCTCTGATCCTTAATATAAAATCAACTTAATGAAGAAAGTGAATTATAAAATAAATCTTATATTAAAGACCGATAGTTTTAAAATAGTGTGTTTTGACTGTTTTCATAAGAAGGTACGTAGTCTAGTATGTGTGTGTGTGTGTGAGGCATATATGTTATTTCACGTCTTGCTGGTTTGAGTCTTCCAAACTATTAGTATAAGCTAAATAATGTACTCCCTCTGATCCTTATTATAGGACAATATTTGAGAGTTGATCTTGATTCTAATTATAGGACAAAGTTCTAATTTTTATCAATTTCTTCCCAAAATACCCGATATTGATCCTTTCTAAATAATAATTAAACACATTAATAATTTAATAAGAGTAGATCGGAAGTTGTTGAGGGAGATTGACGACGCCGGATTGTGTGAGAGCTTGGAAAAGTAGTGTGTGAGACAGGAGAGGTACAAGAAAAAATAGAGAATCAACGTAATTGGATGTCATTTTAAATAAGGGTATTTTAGAAAAATAAATATGATTAACTAATTTAACTACTATCCTTAATTTCTCTAAATTTAGGTAACTATATCCTATAATTAGGACCGGAGGGAGTAATTCATTTTTCAAAACTTAGTACTCCAATATATGGAATCCCTCACTCGCATGCATTTTAAATAAAAGAATCATAGGTTTGGTTTCATAATGCATACATCCTGAATAAAGAAAATGAGTGCACCTTAAACGACATACTCCCTGAATAAAGTGTGTGCGCGTACAGATCAATTGCCTCAATAAGCAAGTAAAACTAGTATTAATTTTAATCCTAAATTACAAGTTTTGGTTTCAATCCCTATTTTTTAACGAATTTTGGTTTTTATATCTATGATTAACGACATCACTATTAACAAAAGTTAACGCAATTAAATTTAAATCAAATCTTTGTGAAACCATAGAAACTAATATTTTAAATGAAAGAAACTATAGAGACAAAAACAAAGGTTTAAAATTAGAGGAACCAAAACCAAACTTCAATCAAACTATAAAGACCAACATTAACATTAATCCTTTTTTTTAATGCAAAAAAAATGATATTAATGTCAGCATACACTACATATTAAATGAGTTAGTGGAGAGAGGTAAATAACTACGATATCGAAAGTCTGCATATCAATAATTTTACATGAAATGAAATTAAAACAGTGAAGAAGAGTCCTCACAAATAGTAACAACCAACGGGGGGCACACTTTGTCATTATGCAATGCAGTTTTTATTCTCTTGAACCAAAGAGTGTTCATTTCACCAAAAAAGAATGTTCAAAAGGACAATGATACCGTTAATAAGTTCAGAAGAGCCATCCTGATGTAATCGAAAGAGAAATTGTTTAACCATTTTTTTGTTAAAGGAACATCAGACATTAGTGTTTAATATAATTAATCTAAACTAAAACAGATTATAGACCTCTCATATTAAAGAAAGAAAATAATAATAATAAAATTGCACAAGCATGTTGCTTTTGTTCAGCAACTGAAATGTGAGTGTGTCTGTGGGCGTGTATCTACTTTTAATTGACTTCTTAAAAATTCTATCAAGTTATTAGAATTAAACTTACACATGACTGCATGGTTGATGAGATTTTATACATGCATATAATTACTTGCCTAACGTATTTTAACACTATTGTTTGTCAATAATGAAACAAGTTGAATTCGATTAATTTGTATTGCTTAGAGTTTGAACTCATCGTATTTAAATTAAATTATTTTATTTAAATAAGTTTGCTTAATCATATTAAGGATGAATACATGCATGTATAGCTAGCGTCACAGAAAAATTGTCTTTTATTTGCCAACAAATTTTATCCATCTTAACGGTGATGAGATTTGCCACGATTTCATATATAAAAAATAGGAACGTGATCTAATGGCCTTATAGCCTATTGACTGGCGTGAAAACTTTCCTATGAGTGGGAGTTCATGGAGAGAAATGCTTACATACTCTAACAGCGCTACATTGCTATTTAAGGTAAAGGGAGTTCATTATATCGCACTCTTATTTTTAACTTATAATTGTGAAACTTTTTTCCGCGAGATGAAGCTCATGAAATATTTTATTGCACCATGATAATTTTTTTTTTAAATCTATGCATAAAGTAATCTTTTGTGTTAATTAATTTATCCATATATTATAAAATATTAGGTCATGAGATTCATATGTAACTCAACACTTTAATTCAAAAGAAAACCCCGTTTGATCTTTAAGTGTAAATATTACCATTAATGATATAGCAAATTTGGATGGTACAGATGGGTATATGAGGTATAGAATTTAATCTTTAATCCAAAACTTCTTCGTAAGGAATGAAGAAACATTTTTTTTTTTTTTTTGGTACAAGAGGATGAGAAGCCTCATCATTCCTTGGTACCTTGGTACCTGACGCTTTTTCTAGACTCCTACGTTTTTTTAACATGATCAGGTATTCAAACAACCGACTAGTTCATATTTAAGGAAGAAACGAAGATTAGTCTCTTATGGTTCCATATCAAACTTAAAAGGGAAGGAGAAGTAGAGTACTCACCAACACACATACTTTCGCTTGGAGATCAAACCTGAAGAAGTTGGTGGTTGCAATAACTGATTGTGGATCCAATATTATCACAAGCTAGGCAGTGGTCCTGATAGCAACCACACACGCACAGATCCACGTGCTTGTCAACGTACTGCACCAGAAAAAACATATATCATTTTTTTCTACAAGTAAGTGGTTCTAAATTTGCACGTATCCTAAATATCCCTAAATAAAAAATAATTAAAATTTAATTTTACATATGTTAAAATGGGACCCAGCTGCTGGTAAAGGTCAGGATAAGCGTGAATTTATGATGCGTATGGCTTGATAAGATCAGACTGAGTGCTGGTTTGGAATAACATATTTTGAGTAATAAGTATTTATAAATCGTGATTTACGGAAAATGAGATAAGGATATGAGAAGAGCTTTATCTCAGCTTGAATAATAAGCACTTATATTTAAAAAATAAGTGTAACCAAACATGCACTGAGACTGAGACTGAGACCATGGGCATCATAATGAAGGCTCCTCATGTTTAAAAATATACCCAATCCATTTAGAAAAAAACGGTGGGAAGTCCTTATTTAAATTATTTACATTTTTTTACTAGAAGGATATGAATTTGGGAGCCGATACTTTGTTTTGTAATACCGAAAATCCCGCTGAGTACCAATATTTTATGTTTATAAAAATCTACTAGGTTTTTATGAGTATAAAAATCCCGCTGAGTACAAATATGATTGAGAGGAAGGTATGCCCCCACAATGTAGGACAATGTAGGATGGTTCTATAAGAATAGTTTAGTCTAAAATATAAGTTACTTCTTATAAGATAATTAATGTTTATTTTTCACTGTTGTCCCTGTAATTAATACTCATTTTCCAATTTTTCTCATTCATAAAATTTTTGAACACATTTTTTAATAAAGATAAAAGTGGAAAACAATTTTCAATTTAATATATATTTAATGAGTTAACTGTCACTTCTTGTTTCCTGTAAATTAGTTGTTGTCCCTGTAATTAATACTCATTTACCCAATTTTACCCACTCATTAAATTTTCAAACACATTTTTTAATAAAGATAAAAGTGGAAAAAAAAATTTAATTTAGTATATATTTAATGAGTTAATTGTCACTTCTTATTCCCCGTGAATTAGTTAATAAAGTGCCCTATAATATACACAAGAGGGAGTACTTTTTTTTTAATCAATAACCATAATTTAACTTTTAATTCATATGAATTTGTTATTTAGCTTCTATATTTAAAATAGGGGGAGTAAAACTTCTGCAAGAATCCCAGTGATTGCAAACTACAGTGATTTTAACCTATTGGCATATGTATAGGTGATAACAGCGTTGTCCCGAATATTAAATTTGTGCTTTTTTCTCGTTAATAGTAAAATATTCACATGAGTTAAATTATGAAAATTCTTAAAAAGGACAAGTCTTACGACCAAAAAAGTATCAACTAAAATAATTAAAACATATTTATTAATAAAATGTTCGCATTTAATTTAAATTACAATGGAATTCAAACTTACGTTCTCGGTAGTTACTGTATTTGTGGGGGTAAATGATCGAAGAATGGATATTAAGTGCGTATGAGGGTTGAGACCAGAAGTTCACATCGCACCTTATCCCTTTTGGCATTGTCGGTGAATGAACCTTTTTCCCAATTAATTTGATTTTGTCGGGAGAGGGATAGAGTTGTATTTTTCACTCTTTTTCCCCATGCAGATTTTTTTGTCTACACAAATTCCCTCCAGCCCAAAATATAGAAGGTATACTTAACTAATTATTTAATTAAAAAATAGCTAAATTAATTATATGTAATTATTACGTAGAAAATTTGCAATACTTACCACATGATTATTAAAATTTAATGTGTACTCATAAAAATACTCTAATAAAAAATAATGATATAAAAAAAAAGTTAAATATGAGAGACAAATATAGACTGAATAAAGAATGGTAACTACCAATAAACTGTTGGTTGATGTGGTAAGCAGCTGCGCTTCCATAAAAAGAAGAATATAAGTTCGAATCCCGAAAAACGCACTTGTTAGACTGGTGAAGCTAGCATCTATGTAACTCATAGTCATATATATAAATAAGCGGCTACGTATTTCTAAGCAAAGTGCCATTAATATCATACTATTTATTTCATAAAAAAGATAATTCTATGTACGCTGTATAATCACTATATAATTCATTTCAAACTTTACAATACTAAGTATAAGGACTGTAGTCTATTATAAAATATATGAAATATTTTTAGTATTTTTAAATTATGAGATGCATCACTTATTTTCAGGCTCTAGATAAAATATGATACCTGCATTTTAATTTATAATAATGAGGAATTAAATCTAAAGTAACCGAATGAGTAATTTTTATTAAAGAATAATATAATTGAGAGAGTTATCTCCCATTCAATCCGAAAATATTCAAATGTAACTTAATTAAATAGCTAGTAGTGCATTGTATAAAAAAAAAAAAAAGCAAGTAGTGTATATAAGAAAATGGGTTACGGTACATCCAGGCATCCAGCACCTTAAAATAATTTTTTCAAGTGCATTCAAATACTCTAAAGTATTTTGTGATGCAACCAGCACCCTTAAATATTTTTTTAGGGACATCCATCATTTTAAAATATTTTTTGTTGAATTTTTCATTTAACAATTTAGATCATTTAAGGTGCGAGATACACCTAAAAAAATATTTAAGAATACTAGATGCACATAAAAAAAATAGTTTATGTTGTTACACACCCATAAAACATATTTCAGCCAAGTGTGCCAGAAAAATAAATCAACACACACACGCCCTTTAAAAAAAGTATTATTATTTATGTGATATACTATTATGACAGGGGAAGCTTTCCCTGCTTTAACGTTTTTCATTTCCTTTAAAAAAAAAAAGTAATGGGCATAAATCTCTCCATCATCATTTACTACATAGGATCTAGAGGATCTGTGTGGAGTCTTCTCTAGAAAAAGCCAAAGGCCACCCCAAAAAATAAAAAATCGTCTAACGAGTGGACCTAATGGCCGATTTTTTTTGTTGCCCACCCGATTTACCGGAGTTTTGCCCCGATTATATCCGGATTCGACCCGCATCTTGTACCTGGCTATGGTGGGAGAGTTTCCCAATAGAAATTTTCTGCATACACAAGGCTCGAACCCGAGATTTTATTTAAACAGAAACAAGCCACTTACCACTTAAACCAAATCCCATTCGTAATGGCCGATTTGGTTGAACTGCATAAATCTTTATGTAAATGGCTCATTATTAAGGTGGGCCGAAAAAAAGGGCTTATTATTAAGAATAAGTTTAGTGGGCTTATGAATCAATATAGGAGATTACATTTTATAATGTTGATTTTCTTTCGTTATTTTCATGTTAATTTAATAAAACAGAACTAATATATTTGATTCACATATTCTTAATTATCATACCAAACAAATTCATTTAATCTCTATTGCATTACATTACATTTTCATTCCACTATTACATTTTATTACATTCTCACTGATTTCATGAAGTAGATGAAAATAATCAATCGCATAATTTATATCTTTAAAAAATAATTTTTATTTCATAAAAATCAATTAAATACTTTAAAATAAATAATTGTCTAAAAAATAATATATCACAGAAATTAATCAGCAAGTAGTTCAACTAAATTTGCTTGTGCTTCCCTAACAATTACTTCTCTAGTCCTAGTTATAGAGAAGAGACATCATTAAATTTTTCAAACGAATGTATAATTTAACATTTCATTTATTATTGTGTTGTTTTTATTCTCATGTGGTATACCAAATAGGGAAAACTTCATTAAAGGACTACATGACCAAATTTATTTTATTCAAAGACTAAAACATTTTGAAATTTCACTGTATGATCAAAGACTAAAATGAAAATAATTTTTCTATGTAAAAAGACAATAATGCCCCCTTACTTTTTTTTAAGGGAAAATTAGGATAAAGGACCGAGAAAATAACATTTATTAAGGATGACCATAAAAATTGTAATTATTTAAAACGATCAAATATCAAAATATAAAATTAAAAATACTAATTTACCCTCCATGTGCTTCTTCTACGTCTTCTCTTTCATTCATATGATAAGCATAATAGCTTCAAACTCAGAAATTAGGCTAAAAGCTCTAAATAAATCTAATTGCAAACCACAATATGTGACTTTCGAAATTCCTTAAGAAACCGAGAGAGATCACTGGCAAAAGCATATGCCCGATCCTTCCTTGAATCTTTCTTACTCCATGCCATATGAATCTTTCTTATTTCATATGGATCTTCCTGGACCACTCCAGTGAGTTGGTCTAAGCACAATTCTTTGAATAAACACTGAATTATAGTGATTCTATTTTAGACATAAAAGCCAAAACAGTAGAGGATGGATGGATGGATATATGCCTCTATTCATGTACCCAAATCCTTGATTTGGTTAGGATTTAGGAAAGATTGCATTGGATAATTTGGATGAGGCAAGATCCAAAGGGAATGAGTGAAGAAATAAGGTTTTGTCGGCTTTTATGCCTTGGTAACCTCTTCAAAATTTAAACCAAGGATTACAATATAGGGTACAATCTCGGATCGTCTCTCGAAGAGCCTTTTATTAATTACCTAGCAACTAAGTGCAATGATTGACATGAAATGCGTTAAAAATGATCTTTGAGCTTTTTATCTAACAACTAAATTGCAATTAAGCTAAAATGCTTTTAAAACTAATATTTTTGGATTTTTGGAATAAAATTGAAGAAGGAATGAAAATTGGTTAGAAATGCAAGTGATGAAGATGCTCTTGGAAATGATTTTCAATGGTTATCCTTGCTCAATTAAGATATTTGGGGAGTTAATTCACTAAGCTTCTAATATATCAAACCTCAATTACCATTGAGTCTAGCATCACAAGAGAGGAACCCCTACCCTTGAAATGCTATTAAGCCCTCTTAGTGTAATGAGTTTCTCTAAGTTTTCTAATATACCAAACCCCAATTACCATTGAGTCTAATGCTTAAACTCATGAACCCATTTATTTAAGCATTATTAAAACCCCTTAGAGAGTGACTATGGAATAAGCAATGCATTTAGGTTCAAATACAATTCCAAGTCAATCAAACTATTCAACAATACCATGTTAAATAGATAGAAAGCAATAGAATCATAGATAAACATATATATAACCATATATATTGATGAGCACAAATCCTCATTACAAATTCCAAATCACAACAACTCAATTTATAAAATAAAACATAACTAAAATTATAGTCTCAATATATAAATGAATTCTTAAACCTAAAAAATCAAAAATACAATGAGCTATAGATAAAATAAACTCCCCTTTGAAGCACATATGAGCTCAAGTCATATCCAATTCATCCCCAAGAGCACAAATGAATCAGCAGCACATTACTTTAAAATAACCACAGAAAATCCAGAAACATGGCAGCCACGTGGTGAAATGCAGAAGAGAAACAGTGGAGACACGGTGGTGACTTCAACGGAATCACAGAAGGAGGGGCTGACGACGGTCTTCGGTGGTGGAGTGCAGCTCTGACGGTGAGACCTCAGCTCTCAACCTCCGCTCACAGATTCCCAGCCGCCCCTAGCTCGCGTCTCCCACTCTCCCGCGGCGCTGCTCTCTCTCTCTCGTTTCTGCTTTCTGGTTCTCTGAAATTAACCTCACCGGCGACAGAAATAATGGAGAAAAGGGAATGAAGGTCGCCGGTGAGGTTTAGAGATAATGAGGGCGATGAGATGATTCGATGATGATGATCTGCAATTATGATCCCCTCCTTCCCCCTTCTGCGTGGCGCACTCTGTTCTTAAGGATCACTCTCGGGTCTCCGATATCCATATTGCCATGTCCACCGGGTCCCTTGCATATCCACATAGCATATCCACATCCAAGTTGGGTTTGGGCTTTCGGATATTGGGTCTGTGCATCCAGTTGGGCCTTCAGCTCTTTTTTTTTTTTGTCTTAGCTCATATGCGTTCTGGGCCTCAGCTTCTTGGGCCTATTTCTCTTTTTTTTCTTATTATTTCAGCAGCCCAAAAAGTAGCCCAAGTCACCATTTTTTTCTTTTCTTCAGCCCTCTTTCCACTTGGCCCAAATCACCCACAAAATAATTAATTTCTTCTTTAACACCTACAATGCAAAATTAAGCACAAGGTAGCATCAAAAGTTCAAGGGACAATTGTATAAAAATAATTAATAAATTGTGAACATTTTACCCCTAATTACAATTAATTCAAAACAATTATCCCTAACTAAAATTAATGCTTAATAATGCAATAATGTTCCAAGAAATACATTAAAATCCCAATTTAATCATGAAAAATTCATATAAAAATATGGTTCAATCAATGAGTTCGTCTTATTCTTCATTGGACGACAGTTTGGATGGACTTTGCCATTATTTCCCTATCTCATTGGGTTTTGGATTAAAAATATTGTCCATTCACAAATTTAATTGCAACTTTTAGTTTAGTAGCAGTTAGATCCGAATCCCTTATGCTAGTCTGGGTTTGTGAGATGCATGCTTATCATAAGAATAAAAGCAACGGCGAGGGAGAAGCATTGAGGGCAATTTAGTATTTTCAATTAAATATTTTGATATTTGGTCCCTTATAATAATTATGATTTTTATGGTCCTCTTTAATAAATATTATTTTCTTTAGGTCCTTCATCCTAATTTTCCCTTTTTTAAAAAAACGTTTGATTGTTGCTGGAACTCCAGCAACTGGTCACCGGCCACTGCAGGTTGGAGCTTTGAATACTGAAAATTAATGTATTGTTTATATGAGGATTCTACTTATTCATGAAGAGTAGAATCATAAAAAATGCGCAATTCTTCATAACAAGTGGAATCTTTCTATGAATAACACATTATTTTTCAGTGGTCGGAGTTACAGCCGGTTGGTGCTAGAGCTTCAATGGCTGGTAGGAGAAGCCATCGCCAGCCAACCGGCATGAGCTCCAACCACTAGAAATTAATGTGTTCTTCATAGAAGGATTCCACTTATTCATGAAGAGTAGAATTATGAATAAGAGTTAAACAGTTCATGAACAAGGGGATTAATTATCCTATGAAGAACACATTAATTTCCTGTGGTCGAAGTTGCGGTTGGGCGACATCGGAGCTACAATGCCGGGCTGGCAGTGGAAGCTCTGGCCTAGCGGCCGCCGATGATTGGTTGCTGGAGCTCCGGCAACGATAAAACTTTTTTTGAAAAAAAAATAAAGCAAGAGGCATTATTGTCTTTTTATCTACAAAAATTATATTCATTTTGATCCTTGATCCTGCAGTGAAATTTCAAAATGTTTTGGTCCTTGACTGAAATAAATTTGATCATGTGGTTCTTTAATGAATTTTCCTTACTTATTATACCTATGAGAATATAGGTAACACAATAATAAATGAAATGTTAAATAGTACAATCATATGAAAAATTTAATGACGTAATTTATAAATACAGCACAAAAAATTTTAATATACAAATTTCAAGTTTGATTATTTTAGATATAATTGAATTTTTAAACCGCTAAATATGTAAAAATATTTAATTTCAAATTAAAATTTAAAAATAATATAATTTTCTTTAATTTTTTTATATAATCATAATATTTTTGCAATAAAGTCTCTCAACTTTACAAGTTGGAGGTTGAGGTGGTAAATAGTCTCACCCTTAAAATGATAAGAATAGAAGTTTAAATCCTGAGAAACGCACTTATTGTAAAAGACAAAAACTCTTTACACAATCTTAAACGGGAACTTAACTAAATGGAAAAGCCGCTCAACTATTTGTTGTACAATAATTCATATGTTGATTACAACCATTCAAAATTAACAGCTCTCGTCTGGCAGGGCGTGGGGGGCCTATACGAATCCAATCATGTTTAGGATGAAAACGATAATAGTACTTTGTAAGTTAGGTTGAAATTTAATTTGACTATCAGCTAACTTTTATAGCACCAATTAACTGCAATTAATTTGTCATTTTTAATTTTATATAAAAATACATTTAAATTTGCAAAAATTAATCGAGAAATTAAAAATTGATACAAAGCCTCTTGCACTAGTAAAAAAATGAGTAAAATCCTCCAATTCCTTTGTATTTTGCCTTAATTACACGTACTGCCCCTCTATTTTGAAAATATACACTTAAGTTCAAATGGTTAACTCTATCAAGGATTTTTATTTTTTAATTACAATTTATATTAAAATAAATTTTATTTACTAATTTACCTTTCATCATTACTAATTCCCTAATTTGGCTAAAATTTTTTATGTAATTTAAGAGTTTTTTTATTTTTCTTAATTTATTTTTTACTTTTTCAAATATTTATCTGTTAAATTTTTTTTCATATTGAGATAAAAACTTAATGAAAGCAAACATATAAAACTTAATTAAAAATATGATTAATTCTTTTGATAGATGCATACTTGAATAAATGTGTTTATAAATGTTTGTGAAAAATATTTTTAAAAATTAAAATTTAAAATTTATATAAGTTATATAATGTCTAATTTACATTATTAATATCATTATTTGGTGAACCAATCATGGTGTTGTGGCAGAAAAATGAAAACAAAATTTTTTTAGTCATTTAAAAGAATACTAAATAAATAATTTTCAATAAAGATGATAAAAAATTAAAAATTTTAAAAATTTATAATATAATAAAAATTAATTAATTTTATAATATATTGGAAATTTTGAACATATATATTAGAATTTTTTTCATTTGTATAAAAAGTATTTAATCATGTTTAGAACCAAAAAAAATAGTATTACTGAGTAATTCTGATTGAAATTTGACCATCAACTAACATTAACAGCACCAATTTATTTCAACTAATTAGCCATTTTATATAAAAAATACATTTAAATATGTTATCAAAAAAATTTAAATATGTCATACTAATCGAAGCACTTAAAAATTAAAATTGATACAAAGCCTCTTGAAGCAATAAAATTGATTCAAAATGAATTATTTCCTTGAAAAAATAAGGAAACTCTTAAGATATTGCGTAGCAGGTTGTCATTGGGACTAGGTACTTGCAATATTTATTACACACGGATCAATTCAAACCACCTCAAAATTCCTATATAAAGGGTTAGGGCTAAAGCCTTCTTCGTTGTGGATGCAAATAGGCTTTATGAGAATTAAGAGAGATGTCTCATATTGGGAAGGTTGAAATAGACGTCCACCTAAATGTCTCTGCTGAGCAATTTCATGACATCTTCAGCAACAAAGCTCATCACACGGCCAACATTACTCCTGGTAAAATCAAGAGCGTGACTAAGCATCAAGGTGATTTCGGAAAAGTTGGCTCCATCATTGTCTGGAATTACTTCATGGTAAGTCTAACTCTTATACTCACGCTACACTTTTGAGATTCGTGGCTGTCCTGGTGTTTTCTTTAGGACTCAACTCGAAATCAAAGAGATTTAGTGCTAGACCAGCTGATTTCACTTTTGCGTTGTTCGTTGAGTACATACTGAAGAATGTTGTTGTTACTGCATATAAGTGCTTGTATTAATCGCGTACTTAATTATATATATATATATATTAATATATATAATACTTCACAGATGGGAAGCACTGTGTGTCGAAGGATGTGATTGAAGATGTGGATCCAGCGAAGAACCTGATAAGTTTTAGGGTGATAGAGGGAGATGTACTGAACAATTACAAGAGCTTTAAGGTGACAATTCAAGTGAATCCAAAGGCAAAGGGAAGTGTTGCTCACTGGACTCTTGAGTATGAGAAGCTACATGGGAGAATTCCAGATCCACATTCTTTGACACAGTTTGTGACAGAGTTGAGCAGAGAAATTGATGTGAGCCTCACAGGACAGGGACATGAAGAACATTTAATGGGGAAGATGGAAGTTGATGTGCACATTAATGCTTCTGCAGAGAAGTTTCATGAAATGATCAGCAGCAAGCCTCACCATATTCCCAATGCTTCTCCTGGTAGAATTAAACATGTGATTGTTGAAGGAACTTGGGACAAGGTCGGTTCTGTTATCACCTGGTACTACGTCCATGGTAACTTAACTCTCTCTCACACGCACAAGCACAATTAATTAAGTTAATTAAATTATATTTAGAGCAAAAGAAAGTGCCTTCTCTTTTCAGTGTGTTTATTCATGCCAAAAGAACCTAGGACCTCTATAAATTCCAATGAAAGGCTTAAAAATTTGATACATTAATAGACAAGTCGAGTAAGAAGAGCCTTGGTGTAATAATAAATTTGTGCAATGTGATCCTAGAGGTCACCACCAGGTTCAAATTCTAGAAACACAGCCTCTCCCCTTATGGGGTAAGGCTGTGTACACTTGTCCCAAAACCCTACCTGGTTGAAGCCTAATACATTGGGCCGGCTTTTTAATAGACAAGTTGAGAACTGATTAGGATCCAATATTATAATTGAATATCTTTTATATTGATCATGATGCTGATTGAAGAACAAATTAAATTTGTGGTGTATGAATTGTGCGGAAGGAAAAAACTGTGTGGCTAAGGTTGTAATTGAGGCCATAGATGCAAACAAGAATTTGCTCACTGGGAGAGTTGGGGAGGGAGATCTCCTCAAGGATTACAAGAGCATGACTGTTACCTTTCACGCAATTCCAAAGGATAAAGGGTGTTTGGTGCACGTGGCTATGGAATATGAGAAGAAAGGTCACATTCCTGACCCTCATTCTCTCATGGACTTGGCTGTTGAACTTGCCAAAGACATTGATGCCCATCTTCTTGCCCAGTAGTAGCCATCTTTGGCTGTTATGGGATTTGAGTCTCGTTAATTTCAGAGAGGAAAAGTACAATATTGTGCGCGCGAGATGGTGAATCTCACATTATTGTATGTTTTTCTTTTGTTGAAATCAACACTGTTAATTTCTTAAGAGATTGAGAGATTCCCTCTTTCCAGTCCCGTGTTCCTTTTTGTGGATGTTAAATAAAGTCTTTTGTATGTAATAAAAACAGCTTCAATCAGAAGCTGTTGTACTACTTGTAATAATGCTTGTGTTGCTTGTTCTTACGCATTGCGATCGGTTGTATTGTTCTTTTCTGTGATTGTAAGGTATGAAATCTATGGTCGAGTGTTAATTTCCTTCTGTCTTCTAGTCTCTGGTTTATCATCTAACTCTAGTTCTCCTTTTCATTCATTAATATATATATATGGGGTAAAGTTTTCCATACCCTAATTAGCTTCATTTAATAAGAGACAAATAATACCAAAAAAAAATGTTTTTGGGAAGATGTCTGAAGCATAAGTAGAAGAAATTATTTCAACAATAAGACTAGGGAATTGTAATAATACAAAAACTGTTACTAGAATGTACACTAGCAAGCAAAATAATAGGAAGAAAAACCAAGTGTGTGATCTTTATGGCAACATCATAATAATGGTTGCTGAGAAAGCCATCACAAATATCTTTCATCCATTTTCTCCTTCATTCCTTAAGGGGGAAAATTGGAATAATTCATGTACTTGTCTAAGGTAATAATCATCGTTTCCCTATTGCCATTTACGTGGATTCATTCTAGCATTTTGAGGTATTTTCATGCGACTTCTCTCTGGTCTTGAGCTGCTGCTTATCACCTTCCAAATATCTTTAGATATTAGATGGTTCTTTACCCATTCAGACCAATATATAGTTTTCCTTCGTAAGTGGCTCTGCAACTATTTCGTTGAAGTGGAGGCTTCCTTCCATAACTACAATATATATATATATATGCACCTTCCCTCCTCTGACGAAAACTAAAAATATATTTAGTTGAATTTATTGATAACTATTTCTTCTGTTCTGGAACCATACATTTATACACAAACTGACCTAGCGAATTGGGCCATTAACATGGGCCTCACAAAAAAAAACGTGGACCCTGTAAATAAATCCTATATTATAAACCCAAATATAGTGTAGCAAACTAATTATGTCTTGAAAGCCCAAAACGCCACTAATACTATTTCTTACGCTCCCCTCAAGTTGGGGATGAAAAGTATCGAAAGTTCCCGACGTGGATAACAAATTTCTCTGTACGTGTCCTCCAACTGCCTTTTGTTAGAAGAAATGCTTGCTGGTTCCTTGAGGTCACATGCTTCAAGTCTATCTCCCTTGACTCTTGTCTCTCTAGCACGAAGTGGCAGTCCACTTTTATATATTTTGTGCGTTTATGATACACCGGATTGGCTGTTTTGTGGATTGTTCGCTTGTGGTTGCAATAAACATTGGCTGGTTTTATATATTTGATCCCCAAATTAAATCATGCAACAATTTATGTGCCTATTAGAAACAATCATGCTTAGTGCCCTATATACTTAGCCTCCGTTGAAGATTTTGACACCGCTGCTTATTTATTGGTCTTCCACTTGACTAATGAACCTCCCAGCTTCAAGAGGCGGCCAGTAACCAACCTTCTAGTCATTACATAAATTGACTAAATACCTGCACCAAAAAGCAATTTCAGGACAAATTATAGTTAAATATATTAGTTTACCTACCAGATTAGGATATCTCTTCATATTTTTCAACAGCTCTTTAGGTTTGTTCTTCCCTTCATCATATCCCATTAATTTCATATTCTGTGCCATGGGAACACTTAGTGGTTTACAACCACTCATACTTGTTTTAGCAAGAAGATCCAAGACATATTTCCTTTGATATAGTATTTCATTATCCTAAGATCTTTTATTTTGAAATGGTCATGTAGAAACCTTTTTACTTCTGCAATTCCATTTTTAGAGCTCCCAGTTATCAAAAAGTCATCCACATATACCAAAATCAAAACAATTTCATCAGCACAATTTTTAACAAACAAAGAGTAATTATCCTTACTCTGTTTAAACCCGTCTTCTATTAAGGCTTTTGACAGCTTTCTATTTCACTGTCTGGAGGCTTGCTTTAAGCCATAAAGAGACTTGTTTAACTTGCACACCAAATGCTCTTCCTCACTTTCAAACCCTTGACGTATTCTCATATATACCTCTTCATTTAAATCACCTTGTAAGAATGCATTGTATACATCAATATGATAAAGATTTCAATTATTAATAATTGCCAATTTAAGTACAACATGCACTGTAAACATTTTGACAATCAGGGAAAATGTTTCATAGTAATCTATTCCCTTTTTTTGTGTATACCCCTTTGCTACTAATCTAATTTTATACTTATCTATGGTGTTATCATATTTATATTTAATTTTATATACTCACTTACCGCTTATTGCCTTTTTACCTTTAGAGAGTGTCATTATATCTCATGTTTTATTAGCCTCAAGTGCCTCCATCTCGGCTTTCACCCTCCACCCACTCTTGGGCTTTCTTGGAAGAAGACCCACACGGCGCTAGTATCATGTAAAAGCCCATAACCTCACACCTCAACACTTAACACATGGCATGAAAGGAGATTTCATTGATTGGAAAATCTGAGTACACGTGGTCTAGACCAATACATTTATACACCACTCAATTGGGCCATTAATTAGCATAGGCCTCACTAAATAAAGCATGGATTCTGAAAATAAATCCTTCAATAGATACCTAAACACAGTGGAGCAAACTAATTAGAAGTCTTACAAGCCCAAAACGCCACTAATACTATTTCTTACAGGATCAATCACACACACTAGTTTTTTTTTTTAACAGAATCACACACACTAATTACCAGTTGAACTTGGCTATATATATATATATTTTTTTTGAACAATGGCTATATATATATATTATATCGCACACCTTCCCTCCTGTGACGGGAACTTTGAAACTGTACGTCAATGGCCCAATCTTCTTTGGCAACGTAACTCATATTTTGCTTTCAGTCTTCTGGGTTTTTGAGCCTCCTAATTAATCTATGAAAGAGAAATAAAAGAATGAAAAGGTGATTTGATGTGGGCTTGAATCCAATCCAGGGTGTTTTATTAATTATCGCTCTTTTCCTTACTCCGCCACACCTTTGGACAGTCTGATTACTCTAGCTAATGCGGAATATCTTTTCGTCATTCAAATATATTTATATAAATACATATATATTTTTAAAAAAAAAGATAAATAAATACCATTTAAACTTCAAAATCTTAAATTGGTTTTGATGACAATAGGAGTAATAAGATTGATAAAAAGAATATAGCAATTGACAACTCATATTTTTGGGAGATCACTTATTTGAGATTTTGAAGTTTAATTAAGTGGTATGTATTTGTTTTTTTTCCTATATATTTTTTATGTGGGTGACGTGGCACAATCTAGAGCGTTGGTGACTCCAATGGCTTGGATTTGAATTGATGATTATCAGTTAACTAAACGATTAATTAATGCTATATGTGCCACATCTTCTGAAAATGTCTACTTTTAGTAATTTTTGCACCAAACTTCCAAACTTCTACATGATGTTTAACTGTTTGTGCCTGTTTGGATTTGTGCAAACTCAACATATGCACTTGTTTGGCTTTGTAGAGATAGCTTGTGCTTAATAAGACTGTTTTAATATATATTTGTCATAGTGAAATAAACATATTGCGTGCAAGAATGGCCATAATTATGCATGACAACTAATAGATTTTTCCCCAACTATATCACCAATAATCAAAAGAACCTTTCAACGTCTGATTTGTTCCCTTTAAAAATAAATAATTCATCCAGAAATGTCCTGAAATATGGGTAGTCATCGGCTAAATCTAATTACTTCGGCATATCAATAATATAATATATGTTTTTGTTCTAAAAATGCAAAGGCTGATACATATATTCCCAACTCAGGGTAAAAGTAAAACAGTTGGTTTTAGGGTTAAAGGTCAATTTTGCCCTGGAAGTATATCAGTAGGGGCAATTTGGCCCCGGAAGTATGAAATCTGGAGCAATGCCGCCCTCTACAAACATTTGCCTAACGTTGACCGTGAAAGTTACATGGTGGTAGTGGAAAATATCACGCTGGCATGGTAATTGAATAATACGTGGCAAGGGATAGAAGGAATGGTACAGATGGCATGAATGTGGCAAGTGAAAAGAGAATACAATGGCCTGAGACAAAACGAAGAAAGGCGACTGGATCGGAAGAGGAAAAAATTTGAACAGAAGCTGAGATAAAAGTGGGCTGTGCTAGGGCATCATCGAAGTGGTTGCTTGTGATTTATGAAGGTTGAAGCAAGTACGCCAAGAGATAGGAGGTGGGAGCAGAGATTCATCATCGATAAACAGATATGGAAATATTGCTTTTACTGCTTTTCTTGAGATTTGACGAACGCGAAGCGTTTTTCACATTGTTGTACAATGAAAATTTGTCTGATTCCTTTGTCTCTTTGTAGGTGTTAAATTGATTTTTTTTTTTACTTTATTTAGTGGTAGATGGCATCATATGGTAATGGTGGTCCCGATAGGGAAGGGTAGTCCCAAGGGTGATTGGGATAGTGGTTTGGATAATGATTGGGAGTTGGGACACTTTTTTAAAGATTACGAAAGTCTGAAACGGGGGGTGCTGGAAACTAAACATGTTTTACTTAACCAATCAAACTCGTTTTATGAGATACCAATTGAGCAGAACGTTGTGTATGCCAAAGCAGAGGAGATACAGACAGGGAAGGTTGTTGTCAATGTCACTGAAATTGGACATGATAATGGGGATAATGATAGGTTAAATGGAATTGAAGGTGAAGAGGACCTTGATGATAGTGAATATGGCAGTGATGATACTAGTAGTGAGGATAGTGATAATGATAGTGAATATAAGGATTTATCTAGGATAGGGAACAAAACCATAGTAGATGATGGAGGTGTTGACAATGATGATGAGGAAGTGGGTTTGGAGGGGGAATTGGGCTTCAATAGTTGTAATGGGCCATTAGCTGGTGTGATTTTGGAAGAAGGAATTAGGCCAGAGGAAAGACCATTTTTTATGGTGGGCGTGTCTTTTGCAAAAAAGGCAGAATTGGTGGCTGAAATTAATACTTATGAATTTAATAATGGGGTGAAGTTGCACCTACAGAAAAAGTGAGCCGTATAGGGTTAAAGCGAAATGTCAAAAAGGCTGCCCATTTGTATTGTATGCATCAAAAGATGGATCTAACCCAGAGCTTATAATAAAGATCTATGACTCAGAACACAAATGCAATAGGGTGTTTAACAACGCTAGGGCAACAGTGAGGTGGTTGGTTGCACACTTTAGGAAGAAGATCCAAGAGAGACCAAGCCACAAAACCGCAGACATGAAAAAGGACATGGAGGATGAATTCAAGCTGTATGTGAATAGATAGAAGTGTAAGAGGGCTAAGAGGATGATTATGAAGGACATGTAAGGCAATTACATAGATGAGTTCAAAAATGTTGAAGCCTACTATAATAAGTTGAGGAATTCAAACCGTGGCTCAGATGTTTCTGTGGAAATAAGTAAGGAAGCTCTAGAACAAGGAAGGAGGGTATTCAGCCGCATGTATTTATGCTTTAATGCTATAAAGGTACAAGAATCCATTATGTATATTTATGTTAGAAAGCTTATTTATATTGTTTAAAACTTTAAATTTAACTTACATGTTATATATTATGTATATTTCTTGTAAAGGTACATGTATATATTTTTTTTATCTCTTGAGTAACAAAACCACTTGATTGGAATTATATTATGTACATTATGTATATTCTGTATATTTTCTTGCAAAGGTCCATTCTGTATACATGTATTTGTTCTTCCTAATATTGGGTATGATGTCATATTGGAATTACTGTTATGATTTATTTAGACATCTTTGATTTATTTATTCTATATATGCTACTTATTTATGTGAATTGTTATATTGAAAAGAGTAGTTGGAAGGCTGGCTGCAGACCCATCATAGGGGTAGGCGTGACTTTCCTTAACGGTAACGCAAAAGGCATTATGCTAACAGCAATTGGCATAGATGCGGACAACTCTCTCTACCCCATAGCATTTGCAATAACACAGAAGGAGACCACAATGAACTAGAAGTGGTTTATGGACTAGTTGAAAAGATCCCTGGATTTGGATAATGGAGAACGAGTGACTATAATGTCAGACATGCAGAAGGTAGGACTTAATATAACTTCAGATTATCATTAGTTATTGTGTTTTACTAACAAATTTCCATTTCTGTTGTAGGGCTTACACGTAGCTATGAAGGAGGTTCTTCTACTTGCTGAGCATAGACTGTGTGCTAGGCACATCTATTCTAACTGGATCAAGGTGTGGAGGGGAGTTGAGTTGAAGAAGAAATTTTTTGCTTGTTCATGGAGCACTTATGAAGAACAATTCAGTGACAATCTCACAGACATGGCAGACTTAAAGTCACAAGCAGCAGCAGTAATTGTAACTTATTCGGTAAAGGGTTGGGTAAGAGCTTATTTTAGGACAAGGTCTTATGCTTGGATGATTGATAATAATGTTTACGAAAGCTTTAATGCTTGGATTTATGAGCTTAGGTTTCTGCCTATAATTAGGATGGTTGATGGCATTAGGCTTAAGATGATGGCTAAGTGGGCAGAGAGTTAAAAAAAAACTGTTTCTAAGTGGAGAGGTGAGTTTAGTCCTAAGTGTCTTCTACTATTTGAGGTGAACAAAAGATTGTCAATGGGCTGTAATGTATTCTTTAATGGTGATGACGGCTATGAGGTTTGTGAGGGAGATGATAGACACACTGTATGGGTACATAAGAAGGAATGCACATGTAGGGCGTAGTAGTTGACTGGCATCCCATGTCAACATGCCATCTGTGCCCTTTATCATGCAAACATTGAGCCACTAACACAAATATCAATGTTTAATCACAAAGACACCTACATAGTTAGTTATAGGACCAAATTCCATCCTGTTAGAGGCAAGAGGTTTTGGGGAATTCGTAGATTTGAGCCAATGGACCCACCACCTTTGTGTACTATGCCTGGTTGTCCTGCTAAAAAAAGAAAAAGAGCATAAGAAGTTGAGAGGAGAGAAAAGGTTGGGATTGAAAAATAGAGAGGGTCACAACAACAAGTGAAGGAGAATGTTAATAATATATCCAACCTCCCATAATCACCACCTAAGAAGTTGAGCAAAAAAGGATGTGCGCCAAAGTGCTTAGTTTGTCACAAAAAGGGCCACAACGAAGCAAGATGTCCTGATGTAAGTTGAGTTCAATTTTCATGACGTAAATTATCATTATAGTTGTAAGTAATATGCCATTTCCCTTGTTGTAGGTTCCAAGAACAAGTCAGACTTCTTCAACACAACAATCTCAATCCACAAAGGCCTCGTGCTGGAAGAGCTTTCTATAGGCATCTATCTACTACTGGAATGGGAGTTCAAATTAACGAAGAAACTGAACAAACCGTGTATAATGTACCTTACTCAATTCTATTGTTGTGTTATATGTTGGTGCAATTTTTGTTGTTCAAATTTCTGTTGGTGTAACCTTATACAATGTACCTTACTCAATTCTATTGCCTTTTCCCTTGTGTATTATATGCTTGTTTTCCTGTCAATTGCTCTATATGTGCAATTTCAGTGTTATATGTTGGTGCAATTGCTCCATCTCTACAATTTCTATTTGTGCCATATTTCTGTTGTTCAATTGTTTAGTTGGTTTCTATTGGTGCAATTTTTTTCTCCATTGTAACTAAAATGTTGTTTGTTGTTGTATTGAGAGGAGAGAAAATTACATTTTGTTGCTATTGTATGTTGCTGTAATGTTTGTAATCCCACTTCTTTAGTTTTATTAAATCCAACTCTTTTTTTTCTTCCCCTCCCCTTCCCTTCAAATCCCTCATACCAAACAAATTCTAAATCTCATTATCACTGCTTTAAAATTTAACTTAGGACACTTCAAGAGGCGGAATAACAAGCAAAAGTAGGAGATATGAGAGCATAGCTCATTCCAATACTTAGCTACTTAACCAATTACCTTAGTAACCACCTTCTTAGATTACCCCTATTTAATATACATTATACATTTATTCCCCATGAAAATTATTTATACATAGTAATAAATGAAGGATAAAATAGTGAATTCATAAACAACATTTAATAATAAATGAAGCGTAAAAAATAGGAAATTTGAATACATTGCTAAGCAGGTCATAGTGGGGACTAAGGGACTAAGTTCTTGCAATATTTATATCACACGGACCTTCAAACTGCCTTAGAGTTCCTATATAAAGGGTTATAGCTAAAGCATTCTTCGATGTGCATGCAAATAGGCTTTTCATTATATATCTCTCTGCTTTCTTTTGAGATAGCTTGGCTTATCAAAAGAGGATTAAGAGAGATGTCTCATATTGGGACGGTTGAAATAGACGTCCATCTAAATGTCTCTGCTGAGCAGTTTCATGAAATCTTCAGCGGCAGACCTCATCACATAGCCAACGTTACTCCTGGTAAAATAGTGTCATTAACCATCAAGGTGATTTTGGAAAAGTCGGCTTCGTCGTTGTTTGGAATTATGTTCATAAGATGTCAAACTCTTATTTTTATTCATACTTCCAACTAGTATCTAGCACATTTTCTATATCATATTACCAGTTATGTGGGCAAACTTGAACTTAAGATCAGAACCTCGAGGGTCTTATACCATTAGACTAATTGTTCGTATCGCAACATATATAGTGAAGTGTTCTGCCCATGGTTTGACCTCACTTTGTTAATCTTTGATTTCCATGATGTCTTTCCCAATCAACGTTGATCCTGAAATCCTTCCAAAGCACTTCTAAGTGGCTTGAAACATCTAATTCTTTTATCAAAGTATACCTTGCAAAATAATATACTCCATATGCTCATAGCTAACAAGGATGGAAGCCAAAATATGCACAAATATGTCATAGTGTGCAACCAAAAACCCCATGAACATTTTCATATCTTTGAGTATTCAAAATATGCACAAATGTACCAAAAAAGTGTATAAAACTCAAGAAAAATGTACCCAAATGACATGAAATGCTAGAGGCTAACACCAATTCTAGGTTCGTAGACGCCAAACTCTTATTTACAGACCCATATATTTACCTACTCATAATGCTTCATTTATGCGTTCTTCATTGAGTAAATACTGTAGAATTTTGTGGTTACTACATCTTAATCACACTTATCTGCTACTAAACACATATCAGAAGCACTGTGTGGCGAAGGAAGTGGTTGAAGCTGTGGATCCAGCAAAGAACATAATAAGTTTCAGGGTGATAGAGGAAGATATACTGAAGCATTACGAGAGCTTTAAGATCACAATTCAAGTGAATCCAAAGGCAAAGGGAAGTGTGGCTCACTGGACTCTTGAGTATGAGAAGCTACATGGGAGAATTCCAGATCCGCACTCTTCGACACAGTTTGTGACAGAAATCAGTAGAGAAATTGATGTGAGACACACAGGACAGGGACATGAAGAACAATTAATGGGGAAGGTGGAAGTCGATGTGCACATTAATGGTTATGCAGAGAAGTTTCATGAAATGTTCAGCAGCAAGCCTCACCATATTCCCAATATTTCTCCTGGTAGAATTAAGCATGCTATTGTTGAAGGAAGTTGCGGCAAGGTCGGTTCTGTTATCACCTGGCACTACGTCTACGGTAACTTCTCAACTCTCTCTCTCTCTCTCACAAGTAATTCAGTTAATTACACGTTATTAAAGGCAAAAAAGTAGAGCTAGGAAATTGGGCCGAGCCCGTCAGGTCAGCCCATTTTGGTTCAAGCCTATCAAGGGCCGAGTTTATGATTTAAAGTCTCTAGAAGGAGTCGGGCCAAAAAGAGCCAGCCTTTTAAGCTTGTCAATTTTTATTTAATTTTATTAAATGACTACAAGCTGAGTTTTGTTTTGAAAAAATTGATTTTTTAAAATTAAAAGTATTTTTCAAATCATATAGTGTTACTATTTGAACCAATGAAAGAAAAACCGGACCGGACCAACTGACCAGTCCCAATCCCGGAGAACACTACTTGAAGAACATGACGACGTTGAGACTAGGTTTCCAATCCCTAATAAGAGGAATATGAGGATTATAAGAAGCATATATAGTAGGTCAAGCAATAGTGGGACTCGACAAATCCAACTTCAAAGTGCTTCACCATATGGGCCAACTCCTTCTTCTGACTTGCCAGTTATACCTCTAGGACTCATGTGGCAAGCACATACAGCAATGACAACATCACAACTTTTGGCTCACAAGGACTGCTCATTGATTTCTCCAAATAGTCGAAAGAAATTCAAATCCAATAGAGGCCGATAGAAATCTAGTAGTTTTGCTTTTGAATTGCCATATTTTGTACCTTGTCTTTGGCATCTAGTGGGTTGTCTTTTGTAATATTTATCTTCATGTCCAGATACTTTTAGTTGTCCTTCATTGTTGTTATCTTATGTTCAAGACAAAGCACTTTCCTTACTGGACTTCTTTTGTAACGGTTATTAATATGATCTCAAGACAAAGTTATTTTATGCATATGTTGGAAATAGTTTGCATTATTAGTTGTGTCTTGTATTCCAATTGGCCGATAGGGTTGTAATTGAAAAAGCCATTCAGCATATTTAGCATAAAAGTCATTACACCTACAATTGTTGACCAAAACAAAATTACACTTACAGTCACTAATAAAAGTCATCCCTACTGCCCAGGACTATTACTTTAACAACTAAAAGCATTCTACAACTAAAACATTAAATCCACATAAGTTACACATCACTTATTAATCCTCATTTAAACCAAAATCAAAGCTAAAAAAACACCCATGTTAGCACTAAAGCATAAAATGACAGCCTCATTCTCGTCTGTGTCTTCTTCATCTGCATATATATGGCATCTATTTTTGCTTAAGCATCAGTACCTGCCTTCTCCTCTTATACTCTCAACTTCATATTCTCATCAAATAGCCTATCCACATGCCCTAGCAACTCATTTATCACATGTGTTGACTTCTCACCCATTTCTTCATCTACCTATTGGAAAAATCCATATCCACCTTGTACATTTCCCTCATTGCAATCAGAACCCCATCAACAACTAACCACAAATAAAACATTTGAAATATGGGAACAATAATACATACTTGTTGGTAATTCCTATAACCATAGAATCTCCTCCCTGGGTTGAACTCTATCCAAGAAGTACAAAGAAGAGCTAACAACCCACAGTAACATACCCTCGCCGAACCATGGCTCTGAACCTCGTTACCTCGATGAATCATAACAGCGACACTCCTCCTACTTCTGTTTATCGAACTTGCGGACGTTGAGTTCCGTATGCCTTCTCCTCTGTTTTGTTGCAATAACCCTCCTCTTCCTCGTTAAAATGGCGAACAGCTTCGAAGCCTTCTGTAATATCCTAGATTGTAATCAATGATAAACAACTTCAAGTGATGTAATTAATGATGATCAAGCACTTTTGAAGTATATGTTGTGCAATGTGATATAAGGGTGCTTAGTAATGGTTTAGTAAGCATTGTGATAATCAGGGGCAAAATGGTAAATTTACCAACTGATTGGCCAGTTACCGAAAGGGAGACTCATTGGTAATCGAGATCAATGGCTAGGATGTGTTGATTAAGAGGTAGAATCTTGTGTGGATGAGTTTATATGAGCTTATGGTAGGAAGAATAAGATGGTGCCAAGTGGCAAAATATAAACCATAAATGAGGTCAAACTTTCAAACACTCTTCCCTCTCTCTCTCAAGTCGGTGAAGAAGCATGGGAAATGGGAAAATGAGATCATCTTCATCATCTCTCATCTCTCATCTCTCTCCTCATTCTTCCTCCATTTCCGGCGAGCTAGGCAAGAAAGAGAAAGAAAGGGTTTGAATTTTAGGTGAGTATTTGACTCTAAATGCTCACTTTACCTTCATTGATTTTATTCAAATGGTCAAGAGCTTCATTCCAAATTTTTAGATTTTTGATTTGTGGTGTGTGGAAACTTGAGGAAATTTGAAAGTGGAAGAATCCAGGTTTTGATTTCAGTAAGTTTAAGAGGTAAGCTTTTGATGAATTTTGGTATATATGTTATAATTTTTGGTTAAGTTTAGTAAATTCTGGAATTTTGCCCTGATTTCATGAGAATTGAATGATGAAAGAGTTTGGTATAGTAATGTGTAGGAAATGGTGCAAGATGTGTTATAATGTCATTAAGTTTAATTTGAGGTTGAGTAAGGAAGTTTGGCAAATTGTGGTTTTTGGTGATCTTATGGTCTAGAGATGGGAATGTATTGCTTGAGTGGGAATTTGGTTGTTTTGAGGTCACCTATAGGTTCCTTGTGTTAAAACAAGTGAGAATGAGTTTTAGTACAAGCTTTAGGACCATTGATAGCAAATTGGTCAATTCTGGAAAACCTTATCAGTTGCTGCAAGTCTGGCATCTGATAAGCCTCACTCGAGTGAGGGAGGGTCTCACTCGAGTGCGGCATGAATTTCTGGGTATTTTGGTTGAGTCTTCAGTCATAAATCACGGGTGTACCTCTTCATCTTCGAGTGGCGTGCATCATCACTCGCGAGCATTGGAAAGTCACTCGAGCACTAGGGCTGGTGTTCGAGTGCACTTGTCGTCTGGGAGTTGGGTTGCTCTCGGGTAGTCACTCGCTGAGCCTCACTTCTTGGTGCTAGAGTGCATTTAAGGTTATCACTCGAGTAGAGCTTCCAGTGCTTGAGTGAATGTGAGGAATATTTTGAGGTTTACTCTTGGGCAAACGCTTTATGTGTTTCACTCGCTGGGACTCAAGCACAACTGTAGGCATCACTTGAGTGAGGTGTTCGTCACTCGAGTGAGGCAGCCCAAAGTTAGTGCTTCTTTTTCCGAAAAATGTTTCTTTAAGGATGGTTACCCCAACTCTTTAGGCATATATCTAGGCATTTGTTAACCACTTAAAGAGTTCGTATGAATACCAACTTAAAGTATTACAAAATTAAGAATTTGGAAAAGAGATTGATCTGTTGTCCCTAATTTGGTTTATAGGATTCGACATCTGCCGTCCTCGTGAGCCCACTAAGCCAGCAAACGTCAGGAAGGAATGAGGTAGTGACTTTTCTTTTATACCATATATGATGCATTGTATGTGTGTTATATCATTGATTTGTGATGAATTCGTATGCTGCAACATTTGTGGATATGTGTAAGCACCACCATGCCAATAGTCCATGAGTAGCTAACAACGGTTCGGGTTAGGACGGTGTACCTTCCCGACGGTAAAAGGGGATGAGGATGGGGTGTGATATATGTGATTATGTGAAAAGCCGAAAGGCTATTTGTGAAGGCCGACGGGCCAATTGTGAAAGCCGGATAGCTATATGAGCTATAAGGCTATGTGTATGCACTGCCACGCCAACAGTCCCTGAGTAGCTAACATACATTCTTGGAAATCACATTTGCCTCATTCAATATGAACAACTTAAAGTATTCAACCTTGAGCTCATCATACATTCTTCTCAATGCACAAGTTCTATCATCCATGTTTGGCAAGATGAGGAAAGCATCAATTCCATTAGATTGAGGTGGAGATTATAGTGGAGGTTCATAGAATGATGGAGAAGGTGGTTCATAGAGAGTTCTACATGATATGAAAGTAGGGGAAATGAGGGAAGATGAAATGGTTGAAGTGGGATTGATGTGGTTGGAAAGTGGGTTCATGGTCAAGATATGGTGTTTGTGGACAAGATGGCGCATAATGTTGATGGAGATACTAAGATGGCTGAGAATCAAAAAATCCTCCTTGATAATTTATTCGTGCTCAGAGGGAATCCACTTCTTGTTGAAGTAAATCAAGCTTTTGAGAATATGTGAGATCAGAAAGTGCTTCATGTCTCTAAGTGCCATAAGATTCATCCAAGAATTGAGAGCTTGAGGTTCTTTCATTTCCTAAAAAGTATTGCATAGAAGGATTAGTGTAAAACCAAAATTTATGATCTTTATTAAACGAAGCTATTCAAATTGCAATCAATTAAATCCCAATGAATCCTAAGTCCTAAAAATGCCAATGCAAAAACAAAAGAAAAATGAAGGAATGCAAATGCAAAAACGAAGGAAAATTAAGATATTTGTTTGTATTTCTTCAAAATTTTCTCTGAAAAATTTAAAATGCTATGAAAAACATGCAAAATTACATAAACTAACGAAAATGCAACATAAACTATGATTAAGTATGAAAATACTAGAATGGAAAAATCCTAAAGGCTCACCCCGATCAAAAGTACTTAACACTTAGTTATTAGGAAACTAATTTCTTAGCTCTTTGGCAACGACGCCACTAGAAATAGCCCTTTAGTCACCTCGAGGTTATCAAGAATAGAACCAAATTAATGTAATATAATGCACAACTCGGGTCGTTTAACTTTGAGGAGCTGATTATGAAACTAACTCCTAGTAAACTAAGTAATTATAATGCAAAATCGACAAGGAGAAAACATGATTGATTGATTTTCAAAACTATGAATTAAATGCAATTAAAATAAATATTTTTGGGATTTTCAAATAAGGACGAATGGAGATGGGTTAGAAATATAATGGATGAAGATGCTCTTGAAAATGGTTTTCAATGAGTATCCTTACTCAGTTAAAATATTTGGAGAGTAAATACACTAAACTTCTAATATTCCAAACCTTATTAACCAATGAGTCTAGCATCACAAGAGAAGAACCCCTACACTTGAAATGCTATTAATCGCTCTTAGTGTAAAGAGTTTCTCTAAGATTTCTAAAATACCAAACATCAATTACCATTGAGTCTAACGCTTAAACTCATGAACCCATTTATTTAAGCATTATTAAAACCCCTTAGAGAGTGATTATGGAATAAGCAATGCATTTATGTTCAACTATAATTCTAATTCAATCGCACTACCCAATAATACCATATTAAATGGATAGAAATCAATAGAATCATAGGAAACATATATATAACCATATATATTGATGAGTACAAATTGTCGTTATAAGTTTCAAATCACAAGATCTCAATTCATAGAATCAAACATAACTAAAATATAGTCTCAATATATAAATAAATTCTTAAACCTAAGAAATCATAAATATAATGAGCTATGGATAATTTAAACTTCCATTTGAAGTATATATGAGCTCAAACTATCTCTAATTCATCTCCAAGAACACAAAATTACCCAGCCACTTATGAGAATAGCTTTAAGAAATATAGTCACACACTGATTCAAACATAAAGACATAAAATCATAGATTAACATCATCAATTAGCATTAAACAATTAAATGCAGGGGCTGGATTTGAACCAAAAGAACACAAAACAGAGATAGCCACTGCAGAGCATGAATTGAAGGCCGAATATGAAACAAGAAATAGAGGATCCTCGGCTGTGATGATTTAGAAACAGAGGAGGCTGCCAGCGGTGAAGATGCTTGGTGATGGAAGGCGATGACGGGCGGAGATGTGGTTGGCGACGATGGTTAATGGAAGATGGAAAGAGGAGGGTCACTCTGATTCATAACAGCTCCCCTCTGGTCTCCACACTCTCGACTTCTCAGCTCTGCCTCGGTCTCTCCCAAGTCGCCTGCTACACTTCGTTCCAGTCTCTCGCCGCAGTCACCGTTGATAATTGTGAAAGGGAAGGTCACCGGCGGTGGTTCAGAACCCCAGCTCCAGAGATCCTCTGACTCCTAGCGGCAGCTCTCTCTCTTCTTCAATATCTCGATCTGGTTCTGCTCTTTTCTCACAGCTGTTCTCGCCGGAAGTGGAAGGGTATGGTGATTGAGGGAGGGCCGGCGATGGTTTAGAAGACGATGGTGGTGGCCCTCCCTCTACTCCTCTCAAGCTCTAAGCTCCTCCTCCTCTGTCGCGGCGTTCTGGTTCGTGCAAGCTCTCTCCCAAAATAAATCGGTCTGAATTCGGCCCTCTAGCTGTCAAAATTCAGAAATAAAATGTGAAAGTCAAAATGCGGCCGTTTTTTTGTGGGAGAATTATAATGAAGTCCCAAGGAAGGAAAAAAATGAAGATATTGTTTCTGTAGATTGTAAAATAAAAAAATGGTCTCATTAACAACTCCAGGAGCCTGTATTGACAACTCATTAACAACTTCATGAGCCTGTATTAACAACTCCATGAGCCTGTATTAACAACTCCATGGGATCATTTTTTCATTTCTTTTCTTCCATGGGACCTTAGTGTAATTGTCCCTTTTTTTAGACCATTCTGTCATTTGTGAAATTCGTGATATCAAATTGTCATTCTCAAGTTTAAACCCCAAACAGTTATATTCAAATTTAATCCAATTTTTTCAAACACCTATAATTAAAACAATTAACCCAACATCAAATCCTCTCAAAAATCAATGATTAAGAGTAATTATATTTTTTTTGTGACAATGACCCTTTTTAGTCCTAATTCAATATATTTATTCTTAATGTCAATTTAATCATAAAGAATATATTATAAACTCTATAAGTATGACAAAATCCTAAAATAAAGTATAAAAATATATACTAAAATTAGGATTTGTCAACAACTTAAGGAGCTATGTTTATTCCACTGATTAAATTGGTAATTATTACTGTTTCTATTGATAATATAAGTCATTTTCTCTTATGTAGACTTGGTCCAAAGTATAGTGTGTGTTTGGTTGGGCTTATATTTGGATAATAAGTCCTTATTATGCAAGCCGAGATAAAACTCCTCTCACATACTTATCTCGTATACTGTGAATCACGATTTATAAACACTTATTGCCCAAAAATAAGCTATTCCAAATGAGCACTAAGTCAAGTTCCATACTTCCTCTAGTCCTTGTTATAAGGACCCTCTAACCATCTCACTAAAAATAAATAGAAGTGTTTAAGTCATTAACTTTATTTGAAAATTACAAAAAAAAATAACTCTCAAATTTACCATTGAATACCATAAGCCAGGACAGAAATTAATGTGATTTTAAATAGGAACAATTAAAAAAATGTAATTATCTATTTTCCCTGGAAGGCACCTTTTTTTGGCCCGCTCCTAGAAGGCACCAAATAATAAGAACTGGAAGGGAATAATCTCTAGAGCATTTAATTTTTTTTTTCCATTTTTTTCATTCAATACAATTAATTCATTATAATTAATATATAGTGCTCTCTCTGGTCCTTAATGTAAAATATGTTTATCTAATATGATTAAATTAAAGAAGTTAATTAAGTTAGTTAATATGACATATTTTTTTCTAAAATATCCTAATCATTTTCCTTAATTCCCTCCATTTCTCTCTTACTTTATTATTGTTGATAGAGCATTAATAGGGTTAGAAAAAATTAAAAAAAGATTGATAAATATAAAAAACAGATTTTACATTTAGGACCAAAATCAATTCTTCAATTAGATCATACATTAAGTAGCAGAGGGGTATTGACGTTTGTTAAGAGCATATCTGAAAGTTGTTACAAAATATTTACATATTTAATGTAATACTCTCCTTATCCTATTTACAAAGCAATTCTAATATATTTCAAGTAAATCAAAAAAACACTTTAAACTTCCTTAACTTTACTTTAAAATTTAACAACTTTTCAACTTTATCCATATTTAAATATACACCATTCTTTAGAAAAACAAAATCCACGTTATAATAAATAAAGGATAAAATTGTTAATTCACATGAAAAATATAATGATGTGCCTGACCAGAGGAGTAACTACTTTTTAACTAATATTTTTGGCCCATACATGAGATGATTAAAAATTTTATGGGCAGGACGCTAATATCATTCCAATTATGCTTAATTAAGAACACAGAAGCAAAACAGACCACTTTTATTACCTCTTTACTCTTCACGGGGTTTACATTGATACTATTACGGTAACAAATGCAAACACATGTTCACACATCATTTGTATATGTATGTCTGTCAAATTATAATGTTTATTACAGTTCAATTTATCAACAAAATAAAATACTGTGTTATACAGTTTAATTGAAGTACACAGTCTAGAAAAAGGATTCAAATTTGTTAATAATATTTATTTTTTTAAAATAATTGTTAGAACATTACGAAAATACTCTTAATTAAAGTTACTAACATAATATTAATTACCACCACCTCCTAATAAATTGAGGGCCTGTTTTCTTATTTCTATGAAACATAAAGTCAAAGATAATATTTTCCAATAAATAGAGGGTTAATTACGTAATGGCATTTTTGGAAATTCGGGATACATGTTTCACCAAATATTACAAAAAAGCCTTGTATATAATGATATAACATAACCTCCCCACTCCACCCTCTACTTCCTTTCATTTCATCACTACTATTAGATCAATTCTCAACAATTGAGTGAGAAATTATTGTGTACATCCACTGTGACAACTCATTTGTGCTCTAGCCAATAATAAGGGAGAATCACTCCTAGGTCCCAAGTAAGGGACATATTATCAGAAAGGTTCTTCGAGGTTGTAAAACACACTCAATAGGTTGTTAATACATGCAGAAGAGTTGTAAATAGGGACCTTTCTGATAATATGTCCCTTATTTGGAATCTAGGAGTGATTCTCCCCAATAATAATTTGCCAACTTAAATTATTTTAATCTATATGTCATCTTACTTATTTTCAGTAATTTGTTGTTTTTTTTAAAAAAAATGTTTAGGGTTTGAGAATTTCCTCTGCTGCCCCTCTCTTTACTCTTTCTCAGACCCACTCCTCTCTCCATTTGCTGTCTCATATTCTCTCTCCTCCTCCCTTCATCCACCATCAAAGCACATCCTTCATCTCCGATTATCGTCTCAAATGCTAGTGGTGTTGGTGGCATCTTCCATTATTACCCGGTAAAATAAAAAAATTTGTATTAATTTGGTTCTTTTATAAACCTGTATTCTATTATTAAGAGGAAATGAGGGAAACTGGCATGGATGGATTAATTCTCACCAAGGACTGAAAGGAAGAGAATTCCTTTACGAGTCCATTAATCACCGTCGCTGTTGATATAATAATAGAAGATATAATAAATTTTTTTTAGATAAAGTAAAAAGGCTCTTTTATATGCAGAGCACCCATAGATTATCATTTTTCAATGCGCAGGGGGTGACGGAGGATAAGTAGAAGAGTTAACATCTCCATCACCATCATCAACGCTTGAGAAGAAAAAAAGGCACACTTGGTGTGTGCAAGAATTTCTCCAATTGAGATTAGATATCTCTTATAAAATATTTTAATTAAAGTATAAAGATATGAACTAATTTAGATCAAATTTTAATGATTTCAATTTATTTATATATATTTTGTGATTTGATATTACAGGATACTAATACTTTTGCAGGACATTAAATATCAATTTTTTAAAGTTGATCTAACGGCAAGAATAAATAGGTGAAGGGAAGTGGATGATATAAGAGAAGTGGAGAGGTTCCCTTAATGAAGTGTGAAACTGTTTTAGAAGGTACTCCGATCCTTTAGTTCTATTTATAGGGCAAAGAGAGAGAGAGAGATTTTTTTTTCTATTTATAAGCACATCATTAATTTTTTTGCATTGATGTGCAATTTTATTGTGTAGATTTTATACTCTTATGGTAGAGTATATATTAAACAAGGGTAAGGTTAAAAAGTTGTTAAATTTTAAGATAGAGTTAATGAGGTCTAAGATTATTATTCGTTCCTATGAAATATGTTGAAAGTAACCTATAAATATGATCATATGAGTATTTTCTCAATTGGATCTAGTATAATTATTATAATCACTGTTATTATGCTGATAATAATAATGAATTATCAGATGACAGCATTAATTGTAAATACGTGTAGAGTTGTGCATTGCAAGTGATTAAGAAGATGGATTTTGAAAAATTTTGAAGCAATCATCTTGCAAAAGGATAGAAGGCATTCAGTGAAAATAATTAATCAAATTACTGAACCGGCTTGGAAGAGAGAAGATCAACGGAGGAGTCTTCTAATTTTTAGTCAAAGAACTCAAACATTCCTAAACACACAATCAGAGATTTAAAGTTCATATAAAACTAAATCTAAATACTCTAAGACTCATTATTAATTGTAGCATACTTATTGTTTGAGTTTACACTTCCCAACATATACTGTAACCAAAGTTTATTTTGGAATGAGTATATATATGTGTAACAAAGTATATATTGAAGAATATAACACGAGCGAAACTAAATTATTATACCAACATATACCAATCTTCACCATCTTTATCCTCGTCATCATAATTTAGCATTTTAGCTACTGTATTATTAAAAACTGGAAACAAGCATATAGGAAATTGTAATGGAAAAAAGAAAACAGTGGAAACTAATAAAACGTACTAACAGTCATAGACCGATCGCTTCCTGAAAGGGAATTGACTTTTGTCAAGAGAACCAGGAAGATAGAATGCAATCATCTCAATTGTTGAGAAATTCGAGAAGCCAACAGCAAAATGCAGCTCATTGCATAGTTGAAGCAAATTTAAGACAACGGGTGTGTTTGGATTGGTGATTGGATAAGTGACTTATTTTTACTTTGACTTATAGAATTTTAAGATTGAAAAAAAGTAATATTGGATAAAATGATGAATGTTTAGATTGACGATTGGATAAGTGACTTATATAAAAGTGAATGATATTTGGTTTGATTTTTGTATAAGTGGCTTTTGTATTATTTAAGAGAATAAATTGTAAAAATTATGAAAAATGAAAAAAAGAAGGGATAATTGTGAAAAAAGACCTCATTGGCAACTTAATTGTCAAATGGGACCTGGGAAGATATCTACATACGGAGGGATTTTTTCACAATTTTCCCAAAAATTAACATTGAAAATTTGGCAATGGTACATTTTTAAATAAAATTATATCAAACTCTAATTTAAATTGGTACACACCAAAAGTATTTTCTATTGTGCACCTCAAGTTTAAATTTTATAAATTATATCAAACTCTAATTTAAATATTAAATCGTAACTCATATTTTCACATAGCTTAAAATCTAACAAAATAAACCGATTAAAACCTCAATAATACCTCCAATAATCCAAATAAATTATTTAAACTAAATTTAATCATCAAAAACATCATATAGAAACTAATTTATAACATGTTTATAAAAGAAATTGATTATAAAATCATAAAACAACTAAATAATAAATCTAAGCTGATTAAAATTAATTATTAATTATTCTATATATTTCTATAGTCATATATTGACAAAACTCAAAACTTGCCTAAACTCTTATCCCAAAGTATTCTCTAATTAGCAGAAGATTACTATATAAAGAAAGAGAAAATTATTTAGAACATTTTTCATAAAAGAAGTTTTGTGATTAGAAGTGATTTTGAGTACCTCATTAATCCCCAAAGATATAAAAATATTCCTCAAAACAGAAGCCAACGCTTGATCTGAGTTAGAGCCGGGAAAACGGGCCGAACCCGTCGGGCCGGCCCTTTTAGGCCCTGGCCCTTCAAGGGCCGGGCTTGTAAATTGTAGTCTCAAAAGGAAGTCGGGCCTAAAAGGGCCGGCCCTTTAGGCCCGTTTATTTTTTATTTTTTTTACTTGGAAAGGAACCATGTTATATTTTTGAATTGCCTTATTGAATCTATATGTCACTCTGTCCTCATATTGTATAGAGTATGATTTTTGAGTATATTGTTTTGTCTAATTGAATCATATTGTGATTTTTGAGTATATTGTTCTGCCTATTTAGACTAAAATCATATTATATACTATTCTACCTGATAGAGTATGATTTTTGATGGAGGTTGTAATTATTTTACTACTTGAACCTACTGCTCAAAGTGAAACATAATCAAATGTCCTTAAAATTGATGATAATGGCGAAGAAGGTGAAAATGATAGTCGTCATACTCATGTTGTTTAGAGGTTAGAGTATTTAGCTTCTTGTCTTCTTATACTTTGGCCTTTATGTGAGTTATTTATAAACATGATTTTACCTTTGATTATACATTAATAACTGTGTTTGTTTGTTGCAAGAGACGTGTTATTTAAACATTAATGTTGACAACATTTATGTATTAAATTAGAACTTTAATCGTTGTTATTTACTAATTATATCTCTCTGGGGAAAATATGCAGGAAAAATAGTTAAATATTGTGAAAAGGATTTCTCGGCCCTGCGGGCCGGCCCTGGCCCTGATGCTCTCGGGCCGGGCCTTGAAAAACTGTAATTTTCCTAACCCCGAGTCCTTTAGGGCCGGCCCTTTTAGGCCCTGGCCCGTCAAGGGCCAGCCCTGTAGGGTTGGGCCGGCCCTGATTCCCAGCTCTAATCTGAGTTCATAAGCTCCAATTCATAGTTTATGGCAATCACAGGCTTTTGCTCATTTTGACTGAAAGGAAATCGTTGAACCAAAAATTGGGCAAATGAATTTTTGTTGTTCAAGACTGATTGGGCACTGTAGAAGCCCGATTGAGAGCCCATTCGGTCCAAACAAACACGCACAATATCTTTTTATATTTGCATCAAAATCATATACATAAACAAACAGAAAAGAATCGTAATGCAAATGAAAATTATATTATGCTTTGCTGATATAATTATTATTATCTACAAGTTACGTATGTTACCAAGTTCTCCAGTGATGAGACAGGTTCCGAGGAAGGAAGCACCCAAGTTGCGGTTTTCTGTGAAGAGTTGCAAAGGAGTGACAAAATAGAGATAGCATCCCATTTATAGGGTCTAGATGGAATGGCTAGTGCCTTGCTATTTTTGTCGATCAAGCATTTTGCTATTGGAATGGCTCCACTATGTTCTGCAGCTATTATAAGTGGAGTATTGCCTAAAGCGTCGTAAATTTCAAGATACTCAGGTGCAACTAATCTTACCAATTCCTCTACTATGCCCACATGCCCAAACTTTGCTGCCACATGAAGAGGTGTTTCGCCTCTTGAAGCACCAAATTCTACATTTAAGACTATAGAATAGCGATCAATGAATGCTTTTGCAGTAGACCGATCATTTTCAGATATGGCCTTGTACAGAATACCCATCTCTAAATCTTCTATATATCCCTCTCACATTCTCTGTGATGATCACCAACCAGCGTGCATTATGCATGCATTATTAATAAATATGACATTTGATTGAGAGCAAAAATGGGAATGAAGCAGGCAAGTTTGAGACTATGTGAACGAATATAATGTAGAAAATGTCTCTGAGAGAGATCGATAATTGACCAAATCTAACCGGGTGAGGTAGTTATCTCAGAAAGAAAAATGGAAAGAAGCAAGAATATATATACTCCCTCTATTCCTATATATATGGTTCTTCTAACTGAATTGTGGAACTCAAGAAAATAATTAAAATTAGTTAAAATTAATAAATATATAGGAAATATACTTTTTCCCCCAAATATGCTCTTATTAATGAATGAGTAAGAGAGAGAAAGAGAGAGAGTAATAATAAGAAAAATGATGAAAGAGAATGTATGGGAGAAAAATGATATGAGAGAATAAACAGAATGAGTTAGTCTTTTAATTAATGCAATGTATGAAATTAATTGATCATAAAAATTTATTTATTAGTGAGACAAACTCAAAGAGAACATATAAAAAGTGACAACCCTATTCTGAAAATGAGACCTTATAAATAGAGATGGAAGGAATATATATTTATATGTGGGGCACTTACCTTGGGGAGGAAAGTGTGGTGGTGATGAATGGTAGCTACGATGGAGAATGTCTCATGCAACTTAGGCTTCAGAGTCCCCTCTTATAAACGGGAGATTGTGATGGGGGCCACAAGAGATACAAATGACATGCAAAGCAGCAGCATTCTTTCTTCTCCATCTAGCATAATCTTTCTGGTTTTGCGCTTCTACTTGTCACCTTCCAGAGATCTTGAGATATTAGATAGTTCTTTACCCACTCAAACCAATCTTCATTGGTTTCCTCCGTAAGTGGCTTTGCAACTATGTCGTTAAAATTGCTGCTTTCTTCCATAACTCAACTTAATTAAAGCTCTTGTTGGAGATGGCGATGGTACTCTATGTAATATAGCCGCACGTTTGAAAATCGAAATTGTAGCTAGCAATTAATTAATGGGAAATATTTCTTGATGATATATATATATATATATAACTAAAAATATGTTCTGTTGAAAGGAACGGAGATTAATCATCCACACTTACCGGTTGAACTTAGCTGTGATGGAAACCTTGAAACTGTATGTCGTCAATGGCTCAGTCTTGTTTTGCAACTACACCCAGTAGCATAGCTATTGATCTTGCTTAAAATGACCCAAAACTACTTTAGGAAACCAGAGCTCATAATTTTTTGGGAAAATTTTTTAAAACAATTCCAGAAAACTTCAACAGAAGATGTAGCCGAATTTTAACGAAATTCCAAATAATTTCCGAGTATATAACACTTGATTTCAGCCACAAATCAAGTTTATGCAAAAAGAAATGCAAGAATTAACTTGGAAACATGGTGAATTCAAATAAATTAGCTCAAAATCATATCAAGTTTGATGCAACAACACCATACAGAAGCTACTAAGCCAAGACATGCAAGAATACTATGCAAGCTATCTAAATGCACAAATACTAATGCGATTACTCCCTCCGGTCCTAATTATAAGACAAAGATAACTTTTTTTGATAAATTAAGGAAGCTAATTAAATTACTTTAAAGTATTTATATTTTTTATTTTTTTCTCCAAACTAATTAGTTTGACTAATAAACTAATATATAATTTAAGATACATACCATATAATATGATTAAGTAACTTATTTAGCTTTCTTAATTTCTCCAAAAAAAAGTCAACTTTGTCTTATATTTAGGACCGGAGGTAATATCTTTGTTCAAAGTAAAGAAAACAATCACAATTTTTTTTGGATTTTTTTTTTCTTTTTGCATTATTATTATATTTTTTGAAATTTTTTTTAAAGTAAAGAAAACAAGGTCACACAAGTTATCTAAAAGCACAAATACTAATCTGAAATTGTTTGTTTTTACTTTTTTTTAAGTAAAGAAAACAAACAAAACACAAATCCTAAAAGATGTGTAATAAAAATCAAGAAAATGTAAAACTAACCAAAAAAAAAAAACCTTGTCAAAATTGAATTTGACAATTAGATTATCTAGGGAGTCAATTACTTAACTCCCCGACAACGGTGCCATTTGATTAGGAAATTATTCATTTGTTATCCTTGGAGTCGATAATCAAAATTAAAATTACCAAAGATTGCGTATAGGCAAACCTAGGATTGTTCTCTCTTCTCCATGAGCTTTTTTATTGAATCGTAAATAATCTAAATGCCATGCATATTCATCATAAAACAAGGAGAAATTGGGTTTTTAATTTTTGTTAAAAATTAATAAATAAAAGAAAATGCAATTCAATTAAATAAATAATTATTATTTTTTTGGTTTTTTATTAAATTAATGAAATTGTTTCCTCAATTACATAAACAAACACTTCACTCAAATTAATTCAAATGATAAGAAATATATATAATACACAACAAGCAACAAAAATTCTCTGGAAATTCCCCGGAAATGGGGCCGGAAAATCACGATGAAGGTTGAATGATGCTCCAGGTTGTCTGGTCTTTGAATCTGAAAGTAAAGAGGTTGATGGTGGAGGCGTGGCAGAGAAGAAAGACAAGGAAGAAGGTCGCCGAAAACTGGGTTTGCTGAGTAAGATGAAATTCAAGGCACAATGGTAATTTAGTGTGGTAGTGGCAAAAAAGATGCAAAGCAAATAAAGGAAGTTTTTATTGTACTTGCAAGCAACACGACTTCTAATTTCTACTGTATTGTGTCCCTCCCCCAAACTTATCTTCCTCATATAATAATTAAGCTTAAAGAATCATAAAATTTAGGACGAAAATAAGTGAGGAAAGAGACAACCTTGGTTAGAAGAGCTTGTGTCGTTTGAAGTTCTCATCTCTTATGAGAATCATGCATTTATCGTTAAAAACAACTTCTCCAGCATTGAATTTTCTTGGTAGAGGTGGCTCATGATCAATCGGAAGAGGTCCAAGAATGAACGGTGGATGTTGGTAACTCCAAAGACCATTCCAACAATGTGTCTGTAAAGAAGACAAGCAAATAGCAGTATCCCATCCAAAAATAAAAACAAGGAGAGATTTTAAGTGAAGTAAAGGCATGTGAAGTTCCAAAATCTCTAAGTAACTATCACATTCAAGGAAATCAATGATACTCCTATCAGTAGGAGTGAGACAACCAGTCACATTTTGAAAATTCTCGTGTTTTCAAAATGGAAGGTGAGAAATCCAACTTAGTGTTGGGATACACCACATCATCATTGCAATCATTAGAAAGGGAAGGCAAAAGAGTGGAAGAAGGAAGAGAATTTTTCAAATTGCCACCACCCGAGGGTTCCACAATTTCAAAGCAATCATGTTTCTTTTCTAAATTGGGTGGCAAATCACAAGAAAGAATCATATGGAAAGACTCATTATTATTTGTAAAATCATCAATAAAAACATGTGAATCTTCCCTTATTAAACCATCATGCAATTCATTGGAAGCAAGAGGAAAATCTATTTCTAGGCTATAGTCTTTCTCACTAAAACCAACCACATTAGCATCCATACAAGATTCAATATTTCCGCAATTGTCATACTTACAATCATCAATAGTACAAGGAGGTGCATCAAGATTAATGGTATAATCAACCACTTCACTAAATACTTTCTTTCAAAACTTAAAATGCAAGTGGCATTTTTCGTTATAACAATCTACACATATTTGATATGCCACACAAGAGTATGAAAATATAGCATTCAATTTATCACAAGCATCCTTGCATTGTCATTATGAAGAGAAGCATTTTCAACAGTTAAAGCACACTTAAACAAGTAAGAACACACCCATCAACAAGTACAATCGAATTATTACTACTAAAACCAATGGGTTGAGCAATTACATTTTCAAACATATGAGGGGATTCAATAATGATTTCCTCATCCACCTCATCATCACTCAATTAGTTAATTGCTTCATTAGTTAAAGTAGCTAGTAGGAGAGTCTACTTCTATAAGGATATGATCATTACTAAATGGTAGGGAAGATTCTTCAACGCTCTTTTGTACTTGCTTCATTTCTTGTGCTTGTATGGAAGTAGTCACTGAAGGTATTGAATCTTCCATTTGTGAAATGGGATTTGGCACAAGAGTTTGGAATCCTTGTTCCCCTTCCATAGGAGATGAAGACTCCTCTGGAAGTTGAAAACGAACCTTTTTGACTTTCTTGACTCGAGTAGTTGGTTCACATGTAGGAAATGGAAGATGAGTTGCTTGTGCAGTGGTGCACTTAGAAGTCATTTGTGCAAGCCTCTCTATTGCTTTCTCCATCTCATTTTCTTTCTTCAATCTCTCCACTTCTTGTATGTTTTGAGTGAGATGTTCAATTTCCTTGGCCAATCTCACACTCTCTTTTTCTTGTTGTTCCACTATTCTCATTAGAGAGGCCATGTAAAGGGTAAAGGTGTCCTTGTGTGACCGCTCCTCATTTATAGTCTGAGTCATTGGATTTTTTAATTCTCCAATAATTTCACTAATGATAGGTTCTTGGTTTGGCACACAAAGTGGGGGAGAAAGTTCATAATGAGGCTCAAAGGAAGATTGATCCATCCAACTAACTTGACGAAAATGAGGGTAAGAATCACTCATGTAACCATTTGGGAAATCCCTTTGGTGAAGATTAGCCCAACCTATCTTCTCATGCTCTACCCTATCATAACAATCTTGAATCTCATGGTACCATGATATGATTGACAGTACACACAATGGACACCCTTAGACAGTTTAGGTGTCCAATGTGGAATTCTAGGTTGAGGAATCGGGGTGAGTAAGACTCATTGTAGCTCACAAAAGAGTGGTGAGAAGATAGAGCACCATGTCTAGCAAAAGACCAAGTAGGCAAAGGTGAATCATGATTAGAATTATTATGAGCATTAAACTAAGCCATAAGAATTTCAATTCAATAAATTCTTAATGAATCACAAGTATCAAAAAGAAGAAAACAAACTAGAAATCAAGAAAAATCCACAAATAAAACTCAAAAACAAATCTAGTGAAAAATCCGGAAAAATTCAAGAAAATAAAGAAAAATTTGAAAAGTGGCCAAAAAGATGAAATTTGACTAAAATTCACTACACCCAATAGCGTTGCTATTGATCTTTGCTTAAAATGACCCAAAACTTTAGGAAACCAAAGCTCATAATTTTCTAAGCAAAATTTTTAAAACAATTCAAGCAAGCTTCAACAGAAGGTGTAGCCGAATTTCAACAAAATTCCAAACAATTTCCAAGTGTACAACACTTGGTTTCAGCCACAAATCAAGTTTATGCAAAAAAAGAAATGCAAGAATTAACTTAAAAACATGGTGAATTCAAACAACTGGGCTCAAAATCATATCAAGTTTGATGCAACAGCACCATACAAAAGCTACCAAGTCAAGACATACAAGAATACTATGCAAGCTATCTAAATGCACAAATACTAATCTGAATTTTTTTTTGAATTTTTTTAAAGTAAAGAAAATAAACAAAGCGCAAATTCTAAAAGATATGTAATAAAAACCAAGAAAATGTAAACTAACCAAAAAAAAAAACTCTTGTCAAAATTGAATTTGACAATAAGATTATCTACGGAGCCAATTACTTAGCTCCTCGACAACGGTGCCATTTTATTAGGAAATTATTCATTTGTTATCCTTGGAGTCAATAATCAAAATTAAAATTACCAAAGATTGCGTATAGGCAAACCTAGGATTGTTCTCTCTTCTCGATGAGCTTTTTAATTGAATCGTAAATAATCTAAATGCCATGCATATTCATCATAAAACAAGAAAAAATTGGGTTTTTAATTTTTGTTAAAAATTAATAAATAAAAGAAAATGCAATTCAATTAAATGCATAATTATTATTTTTTTGGTTTTTTATTAAATTAATGAAATTGTTTCCTCAATTACATAAACAAACACTTCACTCAAATTAATTCAAATAATAAGAAATATATATAATACACAACAAGCAACAAAAATTCTCTGGAAATTCCCCGGAAATGGGGCCGGAAAATCACGATGAAGGTTGAATGATGCTCCAGGTTGTCTGGTCTTTGAATCTGAAAGTAAAGAGGTTGATGGTGGAGGCGTGGCAGAGAAGAAAGACAAGGAAGAAGGTCGCCGAAAAATGGGGGCCGAAAACTGGGTTTGCTCGCCGGAAATGGAGGATAGAAGAGGAGAAGAAGGACAGTCGACAGTGGTGTTGGTGGTGGTATGAGTCAACGGTCTCCTCCCGAAACCGAAGCTCCGTAGTCGACGTTGGAGTTGTTGGTGATGACAGAAGTCGATCCAGAGAGGCAGTGAAGGTCTATGATCGCTGGTTCAAAGTCTCACAGCTCCGGTGGTGGTCTTATAGGCCGGAGACAATGAATGGCCAGCAATGGTGGTAGTTTTCTTGTCTTCACCGACTTCAAATCATGTCTGCCTCCGTCAAAGCTCTCTCTCCAAGTCGCAGCTCTCAGTGGTGGAGAACAGCTGAAGGATTGACGGAGGTGGTGGTGAGTTTGTCGGAGAAGAAGAAGAACGACGGTGGTTCCCTCCGATTCTCTCCTCCGTTCTGTTCTCGGGTCTGATGCAGTGTGGTGGAGGGTGAAGGAAAGGCACTCGTCGGAAATGGAGGTTGAAGGATGGAGCTCGGTGGAGACGAAAGTGGAGGTCGCCGGCGACTCTAGGAAGAGGGAGGAAGGAGAAAGAAGATGAAGAAGGTGATGCAGTTCTCAGCTTGCTCTGCCATTTATTTAGGAAAGGAAAAGGTGAAAGTGATGATGATTATTCCCCTATCATGCTACACTTTAATTATTCTCCACCCTCCCATATGCCATTGTCGTGTGTCTGCCATTGGTTCCTGGTGCCAGCTCCATCCAGCTCACACATAAGCTCCCTCCACCATTCATGTCGGATCTGTGTCTGCATGAAGAAGTCAAGCTGATTGGTTCCTTGTCAAAAGGCAAGTTTTGACTAGGGACCAATTTTAAAGGTTCAAAAGTTTTTTGAGGAACTGAAATGCAAATTTTTAAAATATTTTGGAGATAAACTACAATTTCTAAGATTCTGGGCCATTTCTTGTGATTTTCCTGGCCGTTTCACTTCAATAATTTGTGATTTCTACAAAATATGGGGACTGTTCTGTAATTTTTTCCAGTCTTCCAAATAATAATTCTGAACCTCCAAAATTGTCAATTTCTACCCAAAACACCTGCAATGCAAAATTAAGCAAAATGTAGCATCAAAAGTTCAAGAAATCATTTACATAAATAATTAACAAATTATAACCATTTTGCCTCTAATTAAACTTAATTCAATACAAATATCCATAGCTTAAATTAATGCTTAATCATGCTGTAATGTCCCAGGAAAGATATTAAAAATCTCAATACAGTTATGAAAAATCATGTAAAAATGTGGTTTAATCAATATGTTTATGAGTGATATTACATGCTTTGCTTTGACAGAAAATATGTTCGTGAATAAATAAATAAATTGGAATATTTAACTAATTTATATTGTTGAATTTGTTAGGATTAATTTTACACTTTTAATGAAAGAATTTTTGTGTGTGTATTCAAATCATCATTTTAAATTAATGAAATATTTTTTGGCTAAGCATGAAAGATCTTATATATACTGTCATCTCTTGGACAACATTAATTAATAGTGGCATATGCACAAAATACTGAAGAAATGTTTGATGAAGTGAGGAAAGAGGGGTGTTGAGCCAAATTATATATATGACCTCCATTTGGATATGAGATGTTGTGTGGTGATGAAAGTCGGTCTAAGATGAATCGTAAATGGGACGTGATAAGGAAGTGGGCGGGTGCTCAACCAGTCTTCGTCTTCTTTTATGCCAAGTAACATACTCCTCTAGTCCTTAATGTAAGACTTGATTAACTAATTTTATTAGATTAAATATATATTAGCTAAGTTAGTTAATATAATGTTTTATATAAAATACCCTAATTATCTTCTTTAATTCCCTTCCTCCCTCTCCTATTTGATTATTGTTGAAGGAATGCCAATCAATAGGGTTAATTTGAAAAAAAATGGATAAAAATATAAAATAGGTTTTACATTTAGGACCATGATCAACTCCTTAATTAGATCCTACATTAAGAACCGGAGAAAGTATTACCAACAAGAGTTTCAAGGCGGGATGGTTCAAAACCTTTCGAAGAGTATACGGTACTATTATTTGGTCTCACGTGCTGAAAGTTGTGGGTTGTGCTTGAATAAGAACACATATAAGCATCTCAAATTGTGTAGGATAGCTGAAGGCTTTAACGAGTTTCTGCTGCACTGAGTCTGCCACGTACAACGTGAAGAAATAGGTGCAAATGCTAATATATGGTACTCCTTGGGAAGATTCAACGGGTGCTGAATTTGGAGTGGCAGGTCGATATGAAGCACGTTGATCGTGAAGGCAACAAAAAGTGGTTTGAGTTTAGGCATAGAGCATGACCTCCTAGAACACCCCCCACCCCAAGAACTCCCAAGGATTATTTTACACAAGGACGCTATGGGTGTTGGGATCTGGGAATATGAGAGTTTGTTATTAGGTTTTGAACTCCCTTCCTATATAGAAAAAAAAGCCCAGTTTGAACTGTTTAATTTGATAGATTTCATATTTTATGCATTTTTTATGAAAAGAAAAGAAAGGAAAAATAGGAAAGAAGGAAAAGAGTGAGAGAATGTTATAAAGGAAAGTTTTTTTATTGTTCGTTATGAGAAAGAATATTCTCTTATAATTTCCTAAATTGAGATTGTGTCTCACTTATTTAAGTGGAAATATTAGGTTTTTGGATAGAGACCCCGCCGAGGCTGAAGATGGTAATGAAGTATAATGTTGCAGCTATATAAGAGAAACACAGTTTCACATGTTAGTATCAAAAAAACGGTGTTTGCACACTCATTGATTGTTGGATCGAGCTAAAATTTGGTTAGCAGGTTGAGAATACAAGGTTCATCTTTCTCAACAATAGGATCATCATTTGGAGCGTTGGTTTGAGAGAAAATGTGTTTGTTAGTGATGTTTTTCTAGTATTTTCAGCTACTTTGTTCTCTAATGTAAACTTATAGTTTTGATTATTTAACTGGGTGATTGCACATATTTATAAATTTGGTTGAAACTCTCGTGTCATATTTTGATTATAATGGATCATATTTTTATTAGTTTGGACAACTGTGGTTTTTACCCTTAAATTGAATGGTTATCCACATTAATAATTCTTATATCTCTCATGCCATTTAACTTCTGCCATACATTTGTATATTTATTTTCTTATAGACTCTTAAAAGAGATAAGAAGGTTTAACATCCACTGCGCTTTTCCTAACATTTGCTTTCTGATTCATCTGTTTTTTTTTTTTTTTTGGCCAATTTATGATTCATCTTTGTTGATTATTCCTTATTTGAACAAAAAAAGAAAGGAATATACATATACATGCTCATGGATGTTGGAGAAACAAAAATATAAGATAGATAATACATCTCCATCTCAGGCAATATATATATACATATATAAGCATCTGGTTAATTACACTTTAAGATTCAAGAAGAAAATTTTTATTCAATAGTAAATACATATAGTAAGATATGAATTACACACAGTTCAAGGCCACGTCTCAACCTTCTTCTTGAAGATGCTTTGACCATAGGTAGAAGAAATGATTTCAACAAGAAGACGGAATTGTAATAACACAAAGAGGGTTATCGGAACACCAGCAAGCAGAATAACAGGAAGAAGGGTCCACAACCGTGGTGAGTTATGTTGCAACATGATCATTATGGTTGCGGAAAAGGCAATCATCATAGTTGCAATAGAGAGAAAAAGTGTAGAAAGACCTATTATCAGTTTTTTAGGTAGTGAGTAAAGGAAGTCTTCTTCTGCATAACGTGACGTGAGGATTCCTAAAAATGTGAGCACTGAAGTAGTTGAAGAAAACAAGGAAAGTGCATCTGCAATTAAGAAAACCTTGAACAACTTTTCCTTCAAAAATATTGGGTACCCTGAAGTCTGATCGTTTCCTCCTGGCACAGTAAAAGCTACTGCAAACATGATGGTAACAATTAGTGCACCCACAACTGAGCAAGAAGATGACGTTTCTTTCATCCACTTTTCTCCTTCTTTCCTAAGTACTATGTGGTTTTCCTTGAAAAAGTTTAGGGCGGTGAACCCTTGATTGTTTACAATAGTCCTAATTCTAAGATCCACCATGTCCTCTACTGCCTGTATAAGAAAAATGAAGAATAAATAAAAGACAAAGAGAAGCTAAATAGAAGTGTTGATTAATTATGTTTAAAAGCATTTGTTGCATATAAGCTAATCTATATTTTTCTTGCATTATTCTATGGAAGTGGGTGTGTTAATATGACTCGATTCTAACCTTGAACCATTGTAGTTCTCTTTGCATTTGCAAGGCAGCGCCAGAGATGTTGTTAAGGTACGAAGGAGGAGCCAACCTGGCTGCCTCATGCAGCAAGGTATTGTTGTCATTTTGTATCATTGCTGCTATCACATGCTTAAAATGAAAACCCCGGAGGAGGTTAAAAATCTCAGCTTGACGATTTGCAACAGCATCAAAGAAATAGGGCCTGTATGGGTAAGTATCAGTGACAGACGAGATTAATTCCGGGCTAGACTTCGTTACTCGCAACAAAAACTCAACATTCTCTTTATAAGCTGCAAGCCTCAGTGCTTTTACAATCATGTCCTTCTTTTCTTTATTCATAACCATTAGATTCTCACAAACAAGGTTTAGAATTTCAGCTGATTGGGCATGTTGTTGCTTCATCGTACGTATTTCTTTCATTACTGCTCCATTGGTAGCTCAAATAAAACTTTATGTTAGTCAAATTTAATCATGACAAATAAAATATTCGCATTAAAGTTCTAGGGAACTTTTTGGCACACATACATACAATCATACATACCTAACAAATTATAGATGCGGGAGATGAGCCAATGGTGTAGACCTGGCCCTGTTCACATGTGTTCTTTTAGCCCAATCATTCGAAAGTTCTACACATAGAATATATGCATGCATGTCTATGCTTGTAGGTTCACATGGTATGTATGTTTGTGTCTATATATAAGTCTATCTTTTCTCTTGGGTCAAAGTTAGGTGTGCAACTTCATTAAATGCACATCTTAAGCATAAATTAAGGTTAAGGCTTCTCATTTTTCACAAATTGAGCTTATAAAATTAATTTTTTTATTTCAAATTTCATAATTGGACATACTTGATTTCATGTGTGACAAATAAAATGAAGAACTTTAATTTATATTGTTTAATCTATGTTATTTAATACTCCCTCCGGTCCTAATTATAAAACAAAGTTGACTTTTTTTGGAGAAATTAAGGAAGCCAATTAAATCACTTTAGAATATTTTTATTTTTTTCTTCAAACTAATTAATTAGATTAATAAACTGATATATAATCTAAAGATACTAAAAATATCAATCACCACAGTTCAGCAAGTGTATAATTAAAAAGAGCAAACAACAGATATAGAAAATTGCAAGGGAAAAAATGCACTAACAGTGATAGATCCATCGCTTCCAGAACGAAAGTTGACTTATGTTGAGAGAAAAAGAAAGACTAAATGCAATACACTCAATTGTTGAAATTCCCCCTTGGTCAACGGCAAAAAGCAGCTCCTTGCATCGTTGAAGCAAATCCAAGACAATATCTATTTATGCACCAAAATCATATAGTATGATGAGATGAAATGCCAAAATGACAACATATACAAATGACGAAAATGAAACAGACATATTTGTGTAGAAGTTATGTTACCAAGATTTCCCTCGAATAAACGATCTCTGAGGAAGGTGGGACCACAAACACCGTTTTGTGGTTCAAAGACATGCAAAGGGGTGACAGAATAGAGATAAAGTCCCATTTCATTGTTGAAGCCATAATAAAAAGCCATACTAACAGGCACACAATGTTTAACGCCAGCTAATGGAATAGCAAGTGCATTGCTATTCTTGTTGATGAGGCATTTCGCAATTGGAATGACTCCACTGTATGTTGCAGCAATTAAAAGTGGAGTATTGTAAGAGGAATCGAGTGTTTCAAGATATTCAGGGGGCACTAATCTCACCAACTCCTCCACTATGCCCACACGCCCAAGCTTTGCAGCAACATGAAGAGGAGTTTCGCCTGTTGTAGAAGCAAGTTCTGGGTCCAAGACACTAGGATGGGCATCAATGAATACTTTTGCTGCAGACCAGTTGTTGTCGTATATTGCTTTATACAGAATGCCCATCTCTAATTCTTCTGCGCCTCCGTCATAAATAACGGATTAGTGAATGCATTTGTCTGAAAGAAGTTGTTGGATTTTAATAATTATAGGGCACTGACCTTGGGGCCGAGGAGGAGGTGGTGGTGGTGCATTGTAGGTACGATAGAGAATATCCCATGCAACTTTGGCTTCAGAGGCCCCTCTTATAAAAGGGAGATTGTGGGGGCCACAAGAGATACGAATAACGTGCAAAGCGGCAGCATTGTTTCTTCTCCATCTCGCAAATTCTTCCACAGCATTTTCGCCTGGTCTTTCACTACTACTAATTGTCACTTCCCAAAGATCTTTAGATATTAGATAGTTCTTTACCCACTCAAACCAATCTTCATTTGTTTCCTTAGTAAGTGGCTCTGCAACTATGTCGTTAAAATTGCGGCTTCCTTCCATTACTCAACGTAGTTAAAGCTCTTGTTGTTGGAGATGGTGATGATACTAGCTGTAATATATACAACTGCACGTTCGAAATTTGAAATTTTGTATAGCTAGCAATCAATTAACTGGCAATATTTCTTGATAACTAATTATGTACAAAACCAAAAAGATCCAAAAAGAAACAAACGTGTTTTTTTCCACTAAACATCTGGACAGGATCATAAAATAAAAAATTAAACCATTCTGGAACAAAACCAAAAAAACAACAGCTTTTCTTTCTACATCACAGCATCAGACAGATCAAATATCAGCAGGAAAATTTGAGCAAGTGTCTTTGCACTAGAGAAGTACGTGCTAAACAAAAATAATCACTCTAGAACAACATAATAGCCCAAGAAAAAAAATTCAGCAGCACATAAATCAGAATCACATATCGAAAATCTGAACATGTGTTTTTTCACTAATGAGGTAAAGCACAAAAGCACCAAACAAACAAAATTACAAGAGCAAACATTTTGGAAGTAGAGTTTGAGATTAACACCGATAGATCAGAAGATTAATAGATTAACCAGTACCAAACAAAAGCACAAAAGCAAGATGGAGATCAGAATCATACTTGAGACTGAGAGTGAGACAGAGCAAGACGAAGAACGGAGGCTAAGAACGTCGCCGAACGCCGTGAGAGTGAGACAAAGCAAGACGGCCTCAGAAGTCAGAAGGTAGAGTCAGAGAAGCATTGATCAATTTGGTTTGAAACGAATTTGCAAGTTTTTAGGCTCAGATTTGAAAATCAGTATGTAAAACTAACTTGCTTTTTTTTGCGTTTTAAATTTTATTTGAAGAGGGGAAAGCCACTGCCCCAATGAAAACCAAATGTCTACTTTATCGTTGTCTAATCAAATGATCGAGTTCATCTAGAAAAATATCTGAAAACAGGTTGTCAGGACTATTGATATTCGCTACTGTATCTTTTCGCCCTCTTTTCCCTTCTTTAGTATCCAATTTCAGCGAATTCATTTCTTCCGGTGTAGAAGCTTGTTGGGATTTACAAACCTTAATCACCCTTGATGAAAACTGCAGAGTTGTGCTTTTCTGTCGCCCTTCAACAGAGTCCCTAAACCCAAGCTTGCAGTGAAGGGGAACACAAAGAACAACCCGTGTGAAATCCATGACCCAAAACGCAAAACAGGAACTAACATAAAACATCACTCAAAAGAACTCACATAAAACATGCAAAACTCGCGTACGGTGCAATGGATAAGTGAATTAATCAAAAGAATAGAAGTAGAAGTAATAAAATAGTGAAGGAGAGTAGAAGAGTAATATGAGCAGTGTTAGTACCTAAAAGGATGTGTGGCTTCCTTGCAGACGAGTAAGAGGACGAGTTAGGGATGTGATGTTGAAGAGGCTGACGAAGGGGAAAGGAGGTCTATTGCATAAGATCTGCACTTAATCGGACCATTAAAATGCAGAACTCCAAAAGAGAGGGCGTCATCAACTACAGCGATCATGCAAAGGAGATAATTTTGCCTCAAATCCTGCAAAATACGAAGACGGTGAAAAAATTCCTACCACCACACTGAGTAGCGAGAGATCCTACTTGATTTGGGGGGAAAAACAAAGATGGCAGAGAGAGTCGATGTGATGAAAAGGCTGAGAGAGAGATGGGATATTTATAGCGAGGAGTCTCGCAAGAAGAAAAAGTGAGAAACAGACGTTTTAGAAATAAAAAAAGAAATAGAAACAGAGTTTGTATCAGGTTGGAGAATTTTGAAATTTGAATTCCAATCTTCTAGAGCTGGGAAAAAGGGCCGGCCCTTCACGGGCTCGGGTCTAAACAGACCGGCCCGTTTAAGCCCATTTCCTAAAAAGTATCATATTTTTTAAGCCCGCGGTCCTATAGGGCTGGCCCTTCACGGGCTTGGGCCTAAACGGGCTTAAACTCATTTTAATTCAAAAATTTTTTTTAAAAGTTTTACAATTTATTTATTATTTTGCTTTAAATTGGTATACATTATTTTTAAAACTCATAAATTTTTAGTTAAAATAATCATCTAATGTCCAAATTAGCCTTTTTTTTTAAGTTTAAATGAATAAAACATTGTAGAAAATAAAATAAATCAAACCAATTAATAAGTGTTTGCATGTTATTAATACTCTATTAGGAACTTAGGTGTCTCTCATATTGATAATTTGATATAATGATATTATATTTATTAATTTATTTTAAAAAAATATTAAACGGGCCTAAAAGGGCCGACCCGCAGGACTTCAGGGCTGGCCCTACAGGACCGACCCTTTTAGGCCCGCTTCCATTTTCAGCCTCTAAATCATAGGCCCGGCCCTTGACGGGCTCGGGCCTAAACGGGCCGGCCCGACGGGCTCAGCCCGAATTCCCGACTGTACAATCTTCCCACTTAAAATAAAAGAGGGCAAGCCTTGCGTAATTGAAATACAACCTCACGGAGCCCGACGAACGAGTTTACATTGTTCATTGAAGCTATTGGAGCTGTTACTGTTTAAATGAACAATACATCAGAGAGAGACAGTGCTGTAAATGGCTGGGCTCGGCTTGGAGCTATTCATTTATTAGTATAATAATATAAATAGTATAACAGTATAATAATAATAAATGAGTGTTTGAGAAGATCCCAAACCTAGGTTTGCTCAACCCGAAACAAAACTCCTCTCACATATTTACCTCATAAATCATAAAAATTATTCTCAAAAGCTAATCCAAATACACACTAAATTGATAATTGATGGTTTAATGAAGCGTGTATATATATATGTTATACTTATTATATTAATGGTTTTAATCTATTAAATTTGAATTGAATAAGCTGAACTATAACTACTATAGTGTGTCTGGGGGCAATGTTTGGGCCCTCAAACGCTCAATTGCAAGCAAAATCCCAATTGGCAATTGGGGAAAAATCCCCAATTACCAATTGAACTTGTGATTACCAAAATAGCTTATGTCATAAGTTTAACATTGGAGCTTTTACTGATTTTGTTTTTGGGAACAGTGGGAATGATTAAAATATTTTTTCAGTTGTATCCAATATGCTATCAGAATTATTGAAATTTTACCCTTAATGTATTTTTTCGGCTACAAAAATTAATTTTAACTATTTTTTTGTGTTTTTAACCCTTAAAATATTTTTTCAATTATACCCAGTATGTTATCAAACTGATTGAAATTTTATCATTAATTTACTTTTTCAGTTCCAAAAATTATTTTAAACTATTTTTTGATATTTTTAACCATTTAAAATATTTTTCCACCCACTCTCTCTTACTATTATTACAAAAGTCAATTGTGCTTAAGTCAATCCAAATAAGTTTTATTTTTACAAAAGTCATTTATACAATCGTTGTTCCAAACATAAATCATATTACACAATCGGGCTTTTACCAAAAATAAAATTACCAAAAACTAAATTATGAAACTCCATTTTTCCTATCACGGTTCCAAAAACACACTATACAATTGTGAGAAAGCTGCTAAACTACTATACTTAATACGGCGAAAATCAATTCTGATGTGAAAATGGCCCACCGGTTGAAAGTTTTGTTTGCTTTTTAAAAAAAAAAAAAAATTAAAAGAGAGGTGAACAGGAAAGATGGATATAGATGCATGACACATGAAAATAAAAAATACAGCTTTTATTTCTTTGAAATTGCATTACAAAAGGTTTACAATGAAATGGTCTTCCTTTCTAAATTGCCAAGCCAGCACAATTTTATTTCTTTAATACAGAACATCATTAAACCAACAAAATACAATACTTATTCCTACTTAATTGCCTACAACCCACAAAACAACAACTACAGGATCCAACCATACGCAAACAACCCTACAAATAAAATATAGTGAATCTCCATTCTTCTCCCTGTGATTCTCTCTGCTATCTTATGTTGGCACCGTGCTGATGGTTGAATAATACAGTACCAGGGTTTTACCTTTATTCTTTTGGTGCGATTCCTGGTTATCTCTTAGCAAATTTCAGACATAACTGCACAAGCTTGTTCCTTTTATCTTGATTCAAAAAGATTATATTATCACGAATTTCAGTTGTTTTGTAAAAGGCTTAATCAGACTGCATTAACAATCCACCTTAAATTTTTGTTTATACAAGCTTTTAGGCATACTAGTCACCCTTAATAATTCCACATGGCCTTTCCTTTCCCCCTCTGGTAAACCCATAGATGCTGTAGAAACAATTCCCATTCAAGCTACTGAATTTCAATTTTCTTACCACGTGAACATTTGTTTCCAATATCAAGTTGTTGCACCAAAAGGTTTGAATTGTGCCCAAAATGTCCACATATTAAATAATTTAAATGTGTGTTTGACAACATCTCAAATCATGGTTTGTACACCTGAGATAAAACTCCTCTCACACACTTACTTCGTAAGTTATAAAAGCTATTAAAAAAAATTAATCCAAACATATGTTGCTTCATCAATGACCCTGATCATTATATCAAATAATAGATTCCTCCCCCCACTAAAAGGTTTGAATTGTGCTCAAGATGTCCACATATTAAAAAATTTAAATTGTTTCCCTATTTTTCCAACGGGGCAATATGCTGGGAATGAAGCAAATTTGAGAGTCTTCAAACAAATCATATCATTTCTTGTTAAACCGCGTATAATGGTTACCCACCCTTTCAAATCCTTCAGTACAGGCATGTACCAATCACGGACGGGGTTTTGGTCCTTTTAGTGTCTCTCTAATGATCCCCAAGTCAGCGGCTCTTTCAAATCCTTCAATATGCTGGAAAGACCAGGACGGAAAAAACTTACACACCCCTATATATGATGATAGTGACCACCCAATGGTAATATTATGGCTTTGAGACTTAAATGGGATACAGATCTTCTTTGGCATATTCGCTTCTGTCCTCGTATCACTGCTAGGGGAGTGTAACATTTTCCATCGGGATAGGATTTCTCTGGCCCGAAAAATTCGGGATCAGGAATGAGACTTTTTAATCCCGATTTTTTTTCAATCTTAAATATATATATATATATATATTAAAAAAATTATTTAAGAAAACAAGATCAAATATAAAATAAAATATATAAATTCCTAACACCCTCAAGATATTATATATTCTTTTATTTTATTTAGTTAATTTTATTGATTATTTATTAAATAATTCTAATTTTGTATTCTTATCTTTATTCTTTTTGTAACTGAATCGATAACTTTAAGTATGTATTGAACTAATTATATATTTGTATTATACTAATTTCATACAATATAATATTAAATAAATTATATATTTATACTAAACTAAAGAAAACACAACAAAAAATTTAATATAAAGATTTTGTTTTTTTTAAAAAAAGAAATCTCATTCCCGATCCCGATCCTAATCCTGAAAAATATTTGGGAAGGAGTTTCATTCCTGATCCTAATCACTATCATCCTTATTATAACTTCTTGTTAATCTTAAACATAAGTTCACCTTTAGAGTTATTATTTATTAACAATATTTTTTAATTTTACCCCCTCTTTAATAAAAGAAATAAGTGAGAGGAAATCTATAACATATTTCATTAGGGTTAAAGATGCAATTTTATCCTAAAATTAATCAAAATATAACAATTTTTCCCTTTATTGTTAAAAATATTAATGATTAATGTCAATTTTTTAAGTTAAAATTATTTTTTTTAACTATTAGAATGAATTCGATCATTTTTAATACTTTTAAGGTAAAATTACAATTTAATCACTTTTTTCCGTACTCATTAAATAGTGGTAAATTTAAAAAAATCAATCAATTTAAGACATATTAAATATTTTGAATATTTAATATATCAAATCAATCATTTTTGGGCATATCAAATCAATTTAAAAAATCAATCAATTTAAGACATATCAAATCAATCAATTTAAATATTTTTAATACATTCAGTATTTTAAAATATCTTTTTTAGATGTATTTAGCACCTTAATTTATCATACTTGTAGAAGTATATACATATGCATTAAAATGGGATTTTTAAAAAACAAATTAAGAGGTCTCTGTTTAGATATTTAGATAGGAGTCAAGTCAATAAAATTTGGCTTACGATGACATGTAGTTTATATTATTGGGAGAATGACAATTTATTACCTCTCAAAACTTCAAATTCTTTTTAAAAATCCCATTTTAACCTTAACTTTTTATGAAGTATTTAATTGTGATTCTCTTCAATAAAAAGAAAAAAGCAATGCCATGTACTACCCTAATATAAGAGATAATTGGGGGCTAATTTTAATATGAAAATTTCAAATCTCAATACACTTGATCTTTCATATTTTTTATTTCCCCTTAAACAATCTCCATTTATCATTCCAAAATATATAACTCAGTGGATCCTAAATTTGTTGGGCTCCACGTAGTTCAGCTCTTGCATGTAACTTTGAGGATGACTAAGCCAGTGAGCCATATATATTTAAAAATTAGAAGGGTTAAGGTTAACTTAACACCTTAAAATATTTTTTTAGGTGTATTCAGTATCATAAAATATTTTATAGTGCATTCAACATTCTAAAATATTTTTTTAAATGCTTTCAGCACCTTAATATTTTAATGCGTCCAACGCCTTGAATCATTCTCATTCTTTTCAAGCATGTTCGATATCCTAAAATATTTTTTTGGTGCATATAACACCAAGGCACAAAAAATACTATAGGAAAATGATGAGGATAGTTAACATGATTGTTTTGATTGCGGCACGAAGTGCGACTATCAATTAACTTTAATAGCACCAATTTAGTGCAATTAATTTGTCATTTTAAATTTTATATAAAAATAAATTTAAATATGTCATATTAGTCGAGGAATTAAAAATTGATACAAAGCCTTTTGAATTAATAAAAAAAGAGTAAAATACTCTAACTTATTTTATGTTTTTTCTTAATTATATTTACCTCCCCTCTATTTTAAAAATATACATTTAAACTCAAACTGTTAACTCTATTAAGAATTTTTATTCTTAATAAAATTTATGTTAAAATAACTTTTATTTACTAATTTAACCTTCATTATTACTAATTCCTTAATTTTGCCTAAAATTGTTTATGTAATTTGAGAGTTTTTTCTCCTTAATTTATTTTTTACTTTTGCAAATAGTTCTTTGTTAACTTCTTTTCATATTCAGACAAAGACTTAATTAATGCAAACATATAAAACTTAGTTACATATATGACTCATTCTTTTGATAGATGAATACTTAAATAAATGTGTTTATAAATATTTGTGAAAAAAATGTGTTTAATAATTAAAATTTATATAAGTGTTATAATGTCACAAATTTTTATTGTTAATACCATATGGTAAACCAATCATGGTGTCGTGGCAAAAAAATGAAAAATAAATATTTTTAGTCATTTAAAAGAATACTAAAATAAATAATTTTCAATAAATATGATAAAAATTAAAAATTTATAATATAATAAACATTAATTAATTTTATAATATATTAGAAATTTTGAACATATATATTAGAATTATTTTTTTTGTATAAAAATTAATGTAATGTTGTTGGTAGCCGGAGGAAGGTTATTCCATTTTGTGTTTGTTCTTCTGCTTGTCACATTGAATGAGTGGCAGGTCAATCTATACTTATCCGTCATGTGGTTGATGCACCTGCGTAAAGCGTGGGGGAATTTGTGCTTGTTAAAAAGAATGGAGGGATAAAAAAGTAAGCTGCCCAAAGCCACATGCTGAAGAAAGAAGAGTATGCACCAAGGCCAAAAGAATTAACTCAAGACATAGAGCGGCATAGAGCCAGTACTGTTCATTTAAACAGTAGAAATAGAGAGAAGCTGCAAAGAAAAGTGGGTTGGTGTGGCTAAATAGTTACTTCCAATTATAGGACATAATTTTAATTTTTATCAATTTCTTCCCAAAATACCCCCATTGATACTTTTTTAATAATAAATTCATATTATATTGTCTATAGTCTATAGTCTGTATATGCAGAACCCAGGCAGCTTATTTGGCTGTTCCTTACGCGTTTTTCTTGGAGTGTGGACTTGTGCGGTGAATGATAGCGTGCTAAACCTTACCGATTACTCATGTACAGTTTTTCTAAATCACCCTTATTAAATAAGGGCATTTTGGGAAAATAAATAAGATTAACTAATTTAACTACTATTCTTAATTTCTCTAAAGTTAGGTAAATATGTCCTATAATTAGGACCGGAGGGAGTATTTAGATTGATTATTGCATATTGATTTTCTCCAATCTGATTTATCTAACTTATGAATTGATATATAATCTAATGATACATACAACCTATGTTATAATTAAATAATTTATCTAACTTTCTTGGTCTTCCTAAATTAGTCAACTGGATCTTATGCTAAGCAGTAAATAATTAAATATAGCATTAATTAACGTATGTAAGGCTAAAAAGAAGAAAAATGAACTAACAAGAAAGCAAACTTGATATATATGTTATTTAAAAGAAAAAATAAAAAGACGAAAAACAAAAGAAAAGATACTTAACTTGTTCTTAAAAAACCCAAAAAAATAAAACAGAGAAAAAGAAAGGAACCTAAATTTAAAGGAGGGTGACGTTGTTTCAATTGAAAGTTCAAGATGCCAAATTACTGCCTGGCAAAAAAATTTTGAAGTAAAATTGTCCTCTAACCTAAATTAAATGCAGTTTCAAATAGACAAAAAGGAAAAGATTAATAATGTTTAATGGAACTAAAGTATATTATCAACGTGGTTCTCGTGATCGACCATCAGAAAAAGGAAAAGAAAAAAGAAAAAGAGCATCAACGTTGTTTGGAATCTGTATAAGCGCGCATTAACATAAAAGGGACCAGTACGTGCTGTTGCATTTTTTTTGGTACTAATTAAAGTATCTTCCAATCTGAAGCTAAGAACTAATTTTCATTGAAAGCGTAGAGATCACAAAAATATGTTTTGTCGCTCCTAACAATTTCAAATTCTTTATTGAAACACACTGGCATTCTTTTAAAATAAAAATTCCAAGCATAACTAACTAAGAAAAATATAGATAACTATATTGAAAAAATCAATCAATTCAAGACATATCAAATCAATCAATTTAAATATTTTGGGAGATTTACACTTAGGTCCCATGCAAGAAATAAAATGAAAAAATGGTCCCTATAGATTGCAAAATGAAAAAAATGGTCCCATGGAGTTGTCAATACAGGCTCCTGGAGTTGTTAATGACAACTCCAGGAGCCTGTATTGACAACTCCATGGGACCATTCTTTCATTTTGCAATCTATAGGGACCATTTCTTCATTTCTCGTCTTCCTTGGGACTTCACTGTCATTCTCCCAAATATTTTTAGTACATTCAATATTTTAAAATATTTTTTTTAGATGCATTTAGCACCTTAATTTGTCATACTTGTAGAAGTATATACATATGCATTAAAATGGGATTTTTAAAAAACAAATTAAGAGGTCTCTATTTAGCTTATTTTTGGGCAATAAGTGCTTATAAATTGTGATTCATGATATACGAGGTAAGTATGTGAGAAGAGTTTTATCTCGACTTGTGTAATAAGAACTTATTATCTAAATATAAGCCCAACTAAACCACACACTAAATCTGGCGCGGCGTGGGGGGCCTATACGAATCCAATCTTGTTTAGGACGAAAACAATAATTGTACTCAGTAAGTTTGATTGAAATTTGATTTGACTATCAATTAACATTTTTTATCGAATGTAACTAGGCATTTATACTGTTAAAAAAAAGGGAGGCTGTGAAAAAATTTCTTATTGGCAATTTATTTATTAAATGGGATTTTTACGTGTAGATTATTTTTTGTGTGTGCAGAATATCTTCTCTGGTGTGTAGATGATCTTCCCTGTATGCAAAATTCTTCCCTATACGTGTACAAAAATCTTCATCCGTGTGCACAAAATCTTTCCTCCGTATGCAGATATCTTCCTAGATCCCATTTGGCAATTAAGTTGCCATTGAGATCTTTTTTCACAATTCTCCCTAAAAAAAAGTATGTTATAAAGTAACATATAAATATCTCTCAAAAGGTATTATAAAGTCCAAACAAACATTTCTAATTTGAGTAATAATTTTTATATGTGAGGATTTAACCAACTTGTAGTGAATAGGAAAATGATGAGAATTGTTAACATGATTTTTTTGGAGAATTGGAGTCATTGCGGCACGAAGTGCGACTATCAATTAACTTTAATAGCACCAATTTAGTGCAATTAATTTGTCATTTTAAATTTTATATAAAAATACATTTAAATATGTCATATTAGTCGAGGAATTAAAAATTGATACAAAGCCTTTTGAATTAATAAAAAAAGAGTAAAATACTCTACCTTCTTTTATGTTTTGTCTTAATTACATGTACCCCTCTATTTTAAAAATATACACTTAAACTCAAACTGTTAACTCTATTAAGGATTTTTATTCTTAATAAAATTTATGTTAAAATAAATTTTATTTACTAATTTAACCTTCATTATTACTAATTCCTTAATTTTGGCTAAAATTATTTATGTAATTTGAGAGTTTTTTTCTTCTTTGCAAATAGTTCTTTGTTAATTTCTTTTCATATTCAGATAAAGACTTAATTAATGCAAACATATAAAACTTATTCAAATATATGACTCATTCTTTTGATAGATGAATACTTAAATAAATGTGTTTATAAATATTTGTGAAAAAAATGTGTTTAATAATTAAAAGTTATATAAGTGTTATAATGTCACAAATTTTTATTGTTATAAGGTCAATCTAAGCTTATACGTCATATGGTTGATACACTTGCATGAAGCGCGGGGGAATTTGTGCTTGTTAAAAAGAATGGAGGAATAAAAAAGTAAGCTGCCCAAAGCCACATGCTGAAGAAAGAAGAGTATGCACCAAGCCCAAGAGAATTAACCCAAGACACAGAGCCGCATAGAGTCAGTACTGTTCATTTGAACAGTAGAAATAGAGCGAAGCTGCAAAGAAAAGTGGGTTGGGTTGGCTTGGCTAAATAGTTATTTAGGTTTATTATTGTATATTGATTTTCTTCAAATTAATTTATCTAACTTATGAATTGATATATAATCTAATAATACATATAAATATTTTAAAGAAATCATATAACATATGCTATGATTAAGTAATTTATTTAACTTTCTTGGTCTCCCTAAATTAGTCAACTGGATGTTATGCTAAGCAGCAAATATAGCATTAATTAAACTATGTACGGCTAAAAAGAAGAAAAATGAACTAACAAGAAAGCAAACTTGATATATATGTTATTTAAAAGAAAAAAGAAAAAGACGAAAAAGAAAAAAGAAAAGATACTTAACTTGTTCTTAAAAAACCCAAAAAAATAAAACAGAGAAAAAAGAAAGGAACTTAAATTTAAAGGAGGGTGACGTTGTTTCAATTGAAAGTTCAAGATGCCAAATTACTGCCTGGCAAAAAATTTTTAAAGTAAAATTGTCCTCTAACCTAAATTAAATGCAGTTTCAAATAGACAAAAAGGAAAAGATTAATAATGTTTAATGGAACTAAAGTATATTATCAACGTGGTTCTCGTGATCGACCATCAGAAAAAGGAAAAGAAAAAAGAAAAAGAGCATCAACGTTGTTTGGAATCTGTATAAGCGCGCATTAACATAAAAGGGACCAGTACGTGCTGTTGCATTTTTTTTGGTACTAATTAAAGTATCTTCCAATCTGAAGCTAAGAACTAATTTTCATTGAAAGCGTAGAGATCACAAAAATATGTTTTGTCGCTCCTAACAATTTCAAATTCTTTATTAAAACACACTGGCATTCTTTTAAAATAAAAATTCCAAGCATAACTAACTAAGAAAAATATAGATAACTATATTGATGGGTGATATCATATTATCAACATGAACTTGAAACTGTTAATTGCCCCAGCAAACAAATAATAGTCATAATTCCAGAAACTTTTAGTGCAGATAACGTTCGCGACTCTTTTATGAATCAGTCTGTTTATTCATGCATGAAGCAGGATACACCAGAAATTAACAATATACTTCATTAAATTTTATTTATTATAGTTAACTTTTAAGACTTGGGAGTTACATATGCATATTAAATTTGATGACAAGGGCATATCTGCACATATATATATTAAAAAATTTAGGAGGTTCAATATTATTGATATCAAAAAAACCAATCTATCTAGAGACATTTCGTTTAGAGAAAATGTTAATTAAATACCATTTGAAATTATAAAACCCTAAAAAGTTTATTAACACTTTAAAAAGACATAAAGGTACCAAATACCAAATTGGGTTTTTCAAGTTTTGACACTTTTACTATTTTACCCCTCAACTTTTTTTTAAAATAAGAGTGGTGCCCCTGCCGGAGCTCCACCACCGGCCGGCCGGGACCCTTGACGGCTGGCTGCAGGAGGTCTAGCCGGCGGGAGCTTTTTTGGTGGGGAATGAGTGCTTTTTTTTTTTTGAAAAAAATTATTTTAGAATGGCAAGGGGTGGGATCGAACCCATCCCACCCATTTAGCAAAGGAGCATGGTGGTCATTGGGCCATCAAAGCTCCTTTGATATATATATGCATTATTAAATATGTATAATATAAATAAAGACGTAGTAGCTTTGACAAAGCCAGTAATGACTTTGACAAATTCAGTAATAGAAATAACAAAATTCGTAATTGTATTGACTAAACCGTTTGCTTATGACTTGTATGTTTTCATCAGCATTTTTGCACAAAACGCTTTTGTCAAAACCATTTTGTCAAAATCATTACTAAACTTGCCAATCTCATTATTGAATTTGTTAAAATTATTTTATTTATATTATGAATGTTTTCATAATGGAATCTCATAATAGGATTATCAAAACCATTACAATTCTTGTTAAAATCATTACCAAACTTGTCATTCCCATTACTGATTTTGCTAAAGCCATCATTCCATTTTTCATACATACATACATACATACATACATACATACATACATACATACATACATACATACATACATACATACATACATACATACATACATACATACATACATACATACATACATACATACATACATACATACATACATACATACATACATACATACATACATACATACATACATACATTGCTCGTTTAGCCAATCACATTACACGTTTTGCTAAAACCATTACGCATTTTGTCATTTCCATTATTGATTTTGTTAAAGCTATTATGCCTTCAATTCTTGTCAAAATCATTACTAAACTTGTCAATCTCATAACTGACAAGAATTGTAATGGTTTTGATAATCCCATTATGAAAACATTCATAATATAAATAAAAGGATTTTAACAAATTCAATTATAGGATTGACAAGTTTAGTAATAATTTTGACAAGAATTGTAATGGTTTTGACAATTAGTTTGGTTAATCACCTAATTAGGCTCTATAAATAAGGGCATTGTGAAGTGGTTTAGGTGCACGGAATGTGGAATCCTCACAAGTTAAGAGAGAGAAGCCTCTCTCTAGTCTAAATCACTAAAGTTAGGGTTAGTAGTTTATCACCCTCAAGTGAGGGATAATTAGGGTTAATCCAAGTGGATGACATGGGGTATCAATACTGCATAATGATTCTTCAATTTTATTCTTGTTATTTCTTTCTAAAAACTCTTATTAACATGGCGGCTTCATGAAATGAATGTGGCATCAGAATTAAAAGCTATACATGATCTCCTCATATTTAAGCTTTGGTTGAAATATCCATCCTACTTCAGTTGCAAAGAGATTGTAATCACAAATATTTTGTTGCATGGAATTATTATTGTTTTTATTCGCACTATCTGGCATAAAAAAGAATATTGATATGCATTAACAAATAGCGCTGCAACTTTCGGCTGTTATCAAAGAAGTACTTGGCTCTTCAAATTTCAAGGTGCTTGCCTTTGCTGGAAATGTGCCTCCTGTTGTACCTAAAAGTTCTTGACAGATGACTCCTACCAACCAATTAAATCCATTCGGCTGGATTAGTATTGTTCTTTCGAAACGGAAAATAGCGAGAAGCATACACTACCATGCTTTGATTTGTGCTCAAGGTTCTCATCCACCACTTCCCAATGATCTTGAGCTATATATCAGATACTGATTTAGTCCTTAATATAAGACATAATTCACTAATTTGAATAGATATAGAATGTTAGTTAAGTTAGTAAATATGATATTATTTTTTAAAAACACCCTAATCATCTTCTATAATTCATTCCCCCTCTTGATTATTGTTAGGGGAATAACATTAGGGTTAATTTGGGAAAAATTGATAAACATGTAAAATATGTCCTATATTTAAGACCAACATTAACTCCCCCATTAGGTCTTACATTAAGGACGGAAAGAATAGTTTTTAACCCACTTGAACCAAATCTCCTTAAAATTGAAATTTATTAGTAATGATGATGGGAAAAACTGCTCATGATCAATAAAATTGGATTATTTAAATTGTTCAAAGTATTAAAGGCCCATCATAGGCCGATGTACCTCATTCGTGGTGGAAGTCAGGATTGTATATATGTTTATGAATGATATAACCTGCTTTGCTTTGGTGGAAAATATGTTCGTGAATAAATAAATAAATTGGAATATTTAACTAATTTAGATTGTTGAATTTGTTAGGATTCATTTTACATTTTTAATGAAAGAATTTGCGCGTGTGGACTCAAATCATCATTTTAAATTAATGAAATATTTTTTCGCTAAGCATGAAAGATCTTATATATATTATATACTGTCATCTCTTGGACAACATTAATTAATAGTGGCGTTTGCACAAAATACTGATGAAATGTTTGATGAAATGAGGAAAGAGGGGTGTTGAGAGAAATTATATATATGACCTCCATTTGGATGAGATGTTGTGTGGTGATGAAAGTCGGTCTAAGATGAATCGTAAACGGAACGTGATATGGAAGTGGGAGGGTGCTCAACCAGTGTTAGCCTTCTTTTATGCCGAGTAATACACTTCTCTAATCTTTAATGTAAGACTTAATTAACTAATTTGAGTAGATTAAAGATATGTTAATTAAGTTACTTATGTTAAATTCTTTAACATTTCGATAGTCATAAAGCATTAAGTGCACAGTTCCGTAAGGCATACAGAAATAGCGGAAACATACTGACATTAGGTACTTATTTACAATACAGGAGAATCCTCACAGGGTTTGAAAAATATACACAAATATACAAAGTGTTCAAAAGAAAACTAAAGTACAAATATAGATAACCGCAGTAGTTCTGGTATTCACTGAAACTTTATACACCAGTAGCCCCTGTCTTTCCCTTTGAGCCACTAGCTTCTGCTGGAATGTTTTCAACTGTAGTAAAAGAGTGAGATTCGAGTGAATCTCAATAGTAACATGCTTTTCCGACATATAAAATGTGAAAATAAATGTGCAATATACCATATCATATAAAATACTAACTCGTGTTGTGTGCACACTGTCCAAGGCCAAACGACTATTTGCAACCCTGGTTGAACTTTGCGCCTCCATTTGATCCCAGACCACAACTAAGATAATATGTGTGTCCAAGACACTATGCTCATGTCACAAAGAATGGTATACTCAAACATATAATAATCACATAGTACGTGCAAGAAAAAGTTATTACCTTTTGTCCCTTTGCTACTTGATAATAGCTTCTCGAACTACGTGCAACGGCTCGAGTTACCAATCGGGTCCTAAAATTCCAAATTTACAAGAATTATGTTTAAACCCATTCATATATCACTTTAGAGACTTTCATAGTGTTTTTTGTGATTATATTAGTCTATATTGAAAAATTACCAAAATACCCATGGGAACCCAGTCCCGTCCCCACTGTACCTGGTATGACCATACTTTTCTAAACATTTTGACCCGAGCAATTCTAATATATTTTTGCCCAAAGAATCCATTTTTGACCTCAGTTTTTACAAAAATCACTGCTAAATAACAGTTTCACAATTTTCCAGAAACTGACAGATTTTCAATTAACTTTGAAAATTCATAACTAATTCTAGAAAATTCCAAATTGATTGATTCCAAAGCCAAAATGAAGCTCTTTAAATTTAATTTCACGAAAAAATATCTAAAGATAATTATTAATTACACATTTTTTCCAGAAATTCAGCCAACTACTACTGATCCAAATTGCATTTCAGAAACATAGCTCAACTTCCAAAAATCATAACTAATGCTGAAAAAATCGAAATGGAGTGATTCCAAGTCTTATGTGACTCTAATTAAGTCTAATTTAAGAGAAAAATATTAATCACCTCAAATTACAAGCTAAATTTTCCCAGAATTATCGAAAATCATAACTGGTTCAGAAAACGTTCCAGAATTTCCCTTGTTTTTGACTTAAATTTCAAAAATCATAACCCTCTCTACAGGTACTCAAATGATGCATTCTTGAACTCATTTTAAAGCTATGAATGTCCATTATATCCATGTAAAACTTCATAATTTTTCAATAAGATTTGTATGGTCAAAACTCAACATGAATCTGACTGACTCCCAAAAATGTCAGTTTTGACAGTCTGACTTCAAAAATCAAGAACTCATTCATTTTAACTCCAAATTGTACTTTTCTTGATTCTATCATCAACTAAACATCCTAAACTATCTATAAAAAAAGACCCATTCGAAAAACCCATCTATAACCTCTGTTTAAGCTTCTGCAAGTTTCAGGTATGTACTTTATTTTTCGGACAGCAAAACAGGGTGAAGAAAACTAATATATAACCATGAATTTATATTCTAAAGCTTACGAATTTTAACTCTATACTCTCCTACACATATGTCTTGAGGCTAATGATCAAATTTCAGAACCAAAGAACCCCAAAATTCACCACAAAATCGTCACACAATCATAGGCTTTACAGTTTTGGGTTGATAGAATTTTCTGGTGAATTTTCTCTTGTTCAAGCCACAAAACCACCACAACAACAACCTCAAATTCAACTTAAAAACAAAGATAAACATGTAGGAGACTCACCTATATACGTTTATGGAGTTGCATGTGAAATTTGGAGCTTCTTCTTCCTTCCTCCGATGACACCTATCACCCTTGCTCTCTTGACTCTCTTTCTCTATGTCTGTTTTTTTTCTAAGGTTCTCTCCCTCCCTCTGTTTTGTTTTCAGCTGCTGTCGATAATTAAGAACTGAAGGTGCTAAGTGTTTGATTAAAATATAAGGTGTGGGGTTATGTGGTTGGAAGAGAATGAAATGAGGTGTTGCTACGTGAGGGTGTATTTGTTTGTGAATGGATCATGAAACCTTAGGGTGTGTTTGGTTTGAGGGAGGGGGGGAGGGAGGGAGAGAGGGGTTAAATGATAGGGTAAATTTTAGGACAAAATTATATTTTATCCCCCTCCCCTCCCCTCCCCTCCCCTCAAACCAAACACACCCTTTAATGATAGAAGTAAATTATGGGGCTGTTGTATGTGTGCATGATTGTCCGGATGAAAATGAAAATTGTGTAAAGTGTGTTTGTCCAAGAGAGTTTGTCATGTGGGAGTGTTCTTTATTGACTTATTAGGTGATAGAAGCGTATGTGCTGGCCATATTTGGGTGGAGGGTGTGTGTGTACGTTGAAGAAGCCTCCACGTGTCTAAGTGGGTGTTTTAATATATACCTATATATATATATAGGTATATTTTTATCCTATTAGTTACACACACTAAATCCTAATTTTTTTTTCTTTTGTCTAATTTAAGATTCCTTAAATTTCGTAGGTTCTATAATTTAACTTATTATCTAATTGCTATTTAAATTTTCTTTTTGAAAACATTTAACCTTTTACTAAATTTCAGGATATTATAATTCTCCCCCGTAAAAATAAATTTCGTCCTCAAAATTTGTTACATTTATAAAGACATAAATTTTGAATAACGTCTCTTAATGTCTTCTTCAACTTTCCAAATTGCTTCTCAAGGAGATAACCCCTTCCATATTATTTTGATGAACGGAATACTGCTGCACCCGAGCTGTTTCTCCAGCCGATCAATGATTTGGTCAAGTGTGACCTTACACGTAAGATCATCCCGTACATCTAACTCTTCGTATTCGACCACATGTTCTGGTTCAGGTTGATACTTCTTCAGCTGTGAGACATGAAAGACATCATGCATTCTACTCAAACTTAGGGTAAAGCTCTGAAACTTTCTTTTACCCTATTTTGATCATAATCAATCATATTTCATTGGTTTGGACGACCCATGATTTACACCCTTGAATTGAAGGGTTTACCACATTAATAATTCTCATGCCTCTTTTGTCATTTAATTTCTGCCATATATTTATTTATTTATTTCCTCATAGACTCTTACAATTGATAAGAAGGTTTACCATCACTCTTCCTAACATTTGCTTTGTTTTTTATTTATCTTTGTTGATTTTTACCTATTTCAACAACAAAAAAACAAAGATAAGGAATCTATATATATATATATATATATATATATGCTCATGGATGTTGGAGAAACCAAAACATAAGATAGATGATACATCTCCATCTTAGGCAAATATATATATATCTATATATAAGCATTTGGTTAATTACACGATTAAGATTCAGGAAGAAAATTTTTATTCAATAGTAAATACTTGTAGTAAGATTTGAGTTACGCATATAGTTCATGGCCACGTCACAACCTTCTTCTTGACGATGCTTTGACCATAAGTAGAAGAAATTATTTCAACAAGAAGAGGGAATTGTAATAACACAAAGACGGTTATTGGAACACCAGCAAGCAGAATAACAGGGAGAAGAGTCAACAACCGTGGTGTGTTATGTTGCAACATGATAATTATGGTTGCGGAAAAGGCAATCATCATAGTTGCAATAGAGAGAAAAAGTGTAGAAAGACCTATTATCAGTTTTTTAGGCAGTGAGTAAAGGAAGTCTTCTTCTCCATAGCGTGACGTGAGGATTCCTAAAAATGTCAGCACTGAAGTAGTTGAAGAAAACAAGGAAAGTGCATATGCAATTAAGAAAACATTGAACAACTTTTCCTTCAAAAATATTGGGTACCCTGAAGTCTGATCGTTTCCTCCTGGCACAGTAAAAGCTACAGCAAACATGATGGTAACAATTAGTGCACCCACAACTGAGCAAGAAGATGACGTTGCTTTCATCCACTTTTCTCCTTCTTTCCTAAGTTCTTTGTGGTTTTCTTTGAAAAGGTCTAGAGGCTTGAACCCCATCTTGTTTGGAACAATCCTATTTCTAGGATCCACCATGCTCTCTACTGCCTGTGTAGAAAAAATGAAGAATAAATAAAAGACACAGCTAAATAGAAGTATTGATTAATTGTTTAAAAGCATTTGTTGCATCTAGCCTAATCTATATTTTTCTTGCATCATTCTATGGAAGTGGGTGATAATATGGCTCATTTTCATTCATTAGTCTCTCCAAGATTCTAACCTTGAACCACTGTAGTTCTCTTTGCATTTGTAATGCAGCACCAGAGATGCGGTTAAGGTAAGAAGGAGGACCCAACCTGGCTGCTTCAAGCAGCAAGGTATTGGCGCCACCTAACATATTTACTTGTACCGCAGCATGCTTATAACGAAAACCACGGAGGAGGTTAAAAACCTTAGCTTTACGATTTGCAACAGCATCAAAGAAAGGGGACCGTGTGTTTGGGGGTCTAGAAATGACACACGAGATCAATTCGGGGTTTGCCTTCATTACTCTCAACAAAAACTCAACATTATCTTCATTAGTTGCAACTCTCAGTGCTTTTACAATCATGTTCCTCTTTTCGTTATCTAAAGCCATCAAATTCTCACAAACAAAGTTTAGAATTTCTTCCGACTGGGCATGATGTTGCTTCATCTTTAGTATTTCTGTCATTCCTGCTCCATTGGTAGCTCAAATAAAACTTTATGTTAGTCAAATTTAATCAGGACAACTAAAATATTCGTATTAAAGTTCTAGGGAACTTTTTGGCACACACACATACCTAAAAAATTATAGATGCGGGAGATGAGCCAATGAAGTGGACCTGGCCCTGTTCACATGGATTCTTTTAGCCCAATCATTCGAAAGATCTACACATAAGAAGATATGCGCGCATGTCTATTCTTGTAGGTTCGCATGGTATGTATGTTTGTGTTTATATACAAGTCTATCTTTTCTCTTGGGTCAAAGTTAGGTGTGCAGCTTCATTAAATGCACATCTTATGTATAAATTAAAGTTAAGGCTTCTCATTTTTCACAAATTGATCTTATAAAATCAATTTCAAATTTCAAATTTCACAATTGGATATACTGATTTCGTGTGTGACAAATAAAATGAAGAACTTTAATTTATATTGTTTAATCTATGTTATATATATAATAGTTATGTAATATTCTTTGATTACATCTTCTAATTAGAGTGATGATAGAGGATATTGAACCTTGATGACCTTCGGCACTCTCTCCTTGTTGAACATCTACTCTCAAATGCTCAGTGGCCGTGGTTGACGGTATTTTGATATCTTCCACCCAAAAAGTAATCCAAGAAATGGAGAAACATAAGCTTCTTCAAATTATAAAAAACAAAATAACTGGAAGTCCAAATAAATTGGGTAAAGCTATCAATATTAAATACTATCTCCGTCACTCAATATAAAATCTAGTTTGTAATACACTAGATTTTATATTAAGGACAAGAGGTAATATTCAATATTCAAAGGTTACTTATGTTCATTTCATCCTACTTCACAAAGATCCACAAAAACTAACAAGAACTCAACTATTCCATTGTCTGCCTTATGATTGAGGCCCAAACTAAAAAGTAGTTAACAATTGTCAAGCTTGCGAGTTAGGTTCATTTTGATGTCTTCAATTAGTAAGTATTACCCCTCCTATCCATCATTGACCACTAATTATTATATTTTACCGGGAATAGTTAAAATAACTTCATCCTTCACAACCTTTATCCTCATCAATCACCACAATTCAGCGAGTATAATTAAAAAGAACAAACAACAGATATAAAAAATTGTAGAAAAAAACACACAAATGAAAACAAATAATATGCACTAACAGTGATAGATCCATTGCTTCCAAAACGGAAGTTGACTTTTATCGATAGGAAAGGAAAGACTACATGCAATATTCTCAATTATTGAAAGCCCGTAACCGTCAACAGCAAAAAGCAGCTCCTTGTATTGTTGAAGTAAATCCAAGGCAATATCTATTTAGACATCAAAATCATATGGTATGATGAGATGAAATGCCAAAATGATAACATATACAAATGATGAAAATGAAACAGACATATTTGTGTAAAAGTTATGTTACCAAGATTTTTCGACAATAAACATTACCACAAAGACCATTTTGTGGTTCGAAGAATTCCGGAGGAGTGACAGTATAGAGATAACGTCCCATTTCGTTGAAGCCAAAAGTAAAAGCTAGAGTAACAGGAACTAAATATTTAACGCCAAGAAAAGGAATTTGAAGTGTTTTGCTATTTTGGTTTTTTTAACCGGCTTTTTAATCCGGTTTTAGCAGTTGGCAACTGACTGACAGCGAACCTAAATGATTACTTGTCCGTATTAAATCATTCTTGCGGAGCACTTGGCAACATGTAATGTCACCAAACCACATGCTATATTTCAAAATCCTGACACACAACTCGTTGTGAGTCTTCTTTATTGACGTAGTCGTTTGATTTTTTTTTTTTTGATTAAATGGGTTGACATTAATAATGGGTCGTGAGGTTAAGTGAATAAATAAATTAAAACGACTTTTGAACAGGTCAGAATAATATAAGCCCCAACCAACATGTATGATCAATAAGCTGGCATATTGCTATTCAGCGTGTTTGTTTTAACGTTTGCTTGCGAAAACGGGCTTAAACAGTGAAAAAGTTAAAATGGGTGTTTGGTTCAGTGATGGAATTTGAGGTAAAAAAGTCAAAAGTTGAAAAAAGTAATAATCCTCAAAATGGAGCTTATTGGAGCTTATGTACGTGTGTGTATATAAAATAATATTGATAAGAGTATTTTCATATCTTTGGGGATCAATGAGGTACTCAAAATCACTTCTAATCACAAAACTTCTTTTATGAAAAATGTTCTAAATAATTTTCTCTTTCTTTAGATAGTAATCTTCTACTAATTAGAGAATATTTTGGGATAAGAGTTTAGACAAATTTTGACTTTTGTCAATATATGACTGTAGAAATGTAGAGAATAATTAATAATTAATTTTAATCAGTTTAGATTTATTATTTAGTTGTTTTATGATTTTATAATCAATTTCTTTTATAAACATGTCACAAATTAGTTTCTATATGGTGTTTTTACCGATTAAATGTAGTTTAAATAATTTATTTGGATTATTGGAGGTGTTGTTGTGTTTTTAATCGGTTTATTTTGTTAGATTTTGAGCTATGTGAAAATATGAGTTAGGATTTAATATTTAAATTAGAGTTTTATATAATTTATAAAATTTAAGCTTAAGGTGCACAATAGAAAAGACTTTTGGAGTTTACCAATTTAAATTAAAGTTTGATATAATTTTATTAAAATTGTACCATTTCCAAATTTTCAAAGTTAATTTTTGAGAAAATTGTGAAAAAAATCCCTTCATGTGTAGATATCTTCCTAGGTCCCATTTGGCAATTAAGTTGCCAATGAGGACTTTTTTCACAATTATCCCTTCATTTTTTCATTTTTCATAATTTTTACAATTTTTTCTCTTAAATAGTACAAAAGCCACTTATGCAAAAGTCCAACTAAACATCATTCACTTTTACATAAGTTACTTATCCAATCGTCAATCCAAACACTCATAATTTTATCCAATCTAACTTTTTTCCAATTTTAAGATTCCTTAAGTCTAAGTAAAAATAAATCACTTATCCAATCGCCAATCCAAACACACTCATTGTTGGGCTGGCATTGCATTCGATTGCGTTCGTTGATTTTCAGACAGTCTTAATGGGCAAATTTTGCCTATATGCTAAAAGAATTTTTCCCTTCAATCTAAAAATGTATGAGTTATTTGTCAAAAAAATGTATGAGTTAATTGGAAGGTTTACTTTAATTCTAAGTATAACACCTAAATCCATTTTGTCTCCCAAGTTTATGATTTATTTCCAAACTATTCCTATTAATTACAAATATTAAAAATGTTAGATCCCATATATTTTAATGATAACAAAGATTGGATCAATAATGCAAAAGGTTTTGATAATAAACAAAAAGGTTTGAACCAAGTAACTAAGCTTTTCATGCCAAGCAAAAGCATTACTCGATTACGCACTCAAGTAATGCAAATGAAGTGAAATACAGAGCACAAGAGAAAGGAATAATGTGAGATTTTTGAAGACATTACTCAAGTGAGCACTCGGGTAATGACCTTCATTACTCGAGGGACCACTCGAGTAATGTAAGAGAAAATGTTCCAATAAGCTCTCTGTCAAGAATTGCATGGGATTACTCAAAGAGATCACTCGAGTAATCTGCAGAGTTATTTGACATATTACTCGAGTGACCATTCGAGTAATCAGAGAAGAAAACATCTAATAGCTCTCGGCCAAGAAATAATTGACATTTCTCGAAGAGATCACTCAAGTAATATGCAGAGTTATTTGAAGCATTACTCGAGGGATCACTTGAGTTATCAGGTAAGCAAAATAGAAGTTACTCTCGGCCAAGATTTTAATGACATTACTCGAAGGGATCACTCGAGTAATCTGCAAAGTTATTAGAAATATTACTCAAGGGATCACTTAAGTAATTAAGTTTGGCAGGTATTTTAAGATGAATTATTTGATGACTTACCTGAGTAATGTGGGCAGTAAACGTTGACTTTACTCTCTGCCAAGTTTTTCAAGTCTCACTCGAGTAATGCAGTACAGAAAGCATGATGTTAATCCAACATTCATTGATTTGTTATCTATATGATTAACCTTTCATTGTATTAGTTTCCTAAGTATATTTGCAGAGAAACTGGTATAGAAACCAATCTCAAATGTGTTTAATCAAAACTCCGATGTTTTACAATGAAAAATAAACCACCTATTTATAGTGCTAATTATTTCATATAATATTGCAAGAGTCAACAATGGTGGCACCTACTCCCTCAACCACCAACCCCCCAGCCGTCTTTTCCTATTTTAGATGTCATTGCATGCGTCACTTGCTCTCTGTTTTATTCTCTGTTTCATTCTCCCGAGGTTGGACAAGACTCATCCTCGAGTCAGAAACAACATCATCATCAAGATATGGAGATAGATCTGCAACCTTATGCTTGAGTAAAAACGACTTGGACTCATTTTTGACTTTGATGTGTTTATCGGGTGGCAAAGGTTCAAGCTGAATCTTCATGTCATCCTTATGGATGGAATATGTGTTTGCATAACCGTCGTATAGATCGCGTCGATCATATTGCCAAGGTCTTCCCAGAAGAAGATGACAAGCATCCATCGGAACAACATCACACCAAACTTCATCGTGATACCTTTTTCCAATAGAAAAAGTAACAAGGCATCGTTTTGACACTTTGACCGCGCTTCCTTTATTGAACCATTGGAGCTTGTATGGGTACGGATGGTTGTGAGTTGGTAGTTGCAACTTTTCTACCATGTAGTTAGAGACTACATTTTCACAGCTTCCGTTGTCAATAATGACGTCACAAACTTTACCTTGAGCGGTGCAACGAGTATGAAAAATGTTGTAACGTAGCCAAGGCTCTTCTTTCACTGTGGCTGTATGCAAGCTTCGTCTAATTACAAGTGTTTCACCTTGATCAGGAGGAATGACTTCTTCATCAAAAATTGGCTCTTTATCAAAGACAGGTTCTTTGTCGGGTATGAGCTCCTCTTCTTCTTCAAAAACTGCAGAAATTTCCCCTTCAATAATAGTAACAACTTTGCGGGTAGGACATTCTGAAGCGATATGATCGAACCCTTGGCATTTGAAGCACTTAGGTGCTTTGGAGCTAAATTCCTTGATAGCTTTTGGTGGAGGCTTGCTTGAAGAGTTAGACTGACATTCTTGTGTATGCTTGTTTGAAGAGTTATGCTGATGCATTTGTGTAGGCTGATGCATAAGTGTTTCATGTCCATCAAAAGGAATTTCGATGGAGGAAGACGGTTGAAACGGAAACATTTTGGGTAACTGTTTCTCAATACGGATGGCTAGACGAATGACGTCGTCCAGGGTCCAGTATTGTTGGAGCTGTAACGGATGAGCAATGTTGATATTTAATCCTCCGATGTAACGAGCTATTGTTTGCTCCTCCTTCTCTTGGATATCACACTTCATCATGAGTTTTTCAAATTCCCTCGTACATTCTTCCACAGTCATAGCCTTTTGGCGGAGATTATGTAATTGAAGGAAATTATCTTGATAATAATTATCTGGAAGAAACTTACGTGAGAGCTCACGTCGCATTTTGTCCCACTTCCGGATCTTGCTTTTTCCTTCTCTTTCACACCTTTTCTTGAGATTTCCCCACCATATGGAAGCATGTTTCTTTAGTTTGATGGCGACAATTTTGACTTTCTGCTCATTAGGAATTTCTTTATATTCAAAAACTCATTCGACGGTTTGAAGCCAATCGACAAATTCGTCTGGTTGAAGACTTCCCTCAAATTCTAGTATATCTACCTTAATGTCATTAAGGCGGAATGACTGTTGTTGAGGACGATGGTGGTAGTCAGTGGACGACGAACTATTGTTATCTGAATCATCCTCTGGATATTCACTGCGAGATTCTAGCATGGCTTACTGTGTTTGTATAGTGGTTTCCAGTTCCTGTATCCGGCGTTTCATCTCGTCCATCTCAATCTCGCGTGTGTTTTTGCGTCTTGGAGGCATTTTGGAATTGTTCTTATGAGGTTAGGTATAGGATGGAAAAGTATAAGGATATGATCGGTTTTTATGGCAAGTAAGGGGTAAAATTGAAAATTTTATGGACAAATGGGGTAGAAAGGTAATTTCTTAACTTTCAGGGATGGAAATGTAATTTTGGCAAAAATTTGGGGCCAAAATGTAATTTCAGAAAGTTTTGGGGTCCGAAATGTAATTTTTACCAAATTTAGGGGTCAAATTGCAATTTCTGAAAGTTGGGCTGACTGGGATTGATGACGTGGCGGTTATGACACGTGGCAGTCAACGAGTGGCTGACTTGTCGCTGACGCAGCAGATCAGGATGATGTGGATGATGACGTCATCATCTTCAACCACTGAACTCCGGCGACTGTCTGAAATTCCGGCGACTTTTCCTGTGACTTTCCAGCGACGTCCGTGGAGGCGCGTGGAGGTGTTTCACGGTGGTGACTGAGGCTATTCCTAGGTTTTTTGGCCTTCTAAACACGATGGTGAGGTCGGTTTCTTCAAAAAACGCTCCGAGAGTGAAAATCTAGCACCCCATTTTTCTCACATTTTTTGTTTCTCACCCACTCCTCACTCTTTCGCTCTCTGGCACTCTGAAACTCAACTCTGATACCAAAATGGTATAGAAACCAATCTCAAATGTGTTTAATCAAAACTCCGATGTTTTACAATGAAAAATAAACCATCTATTTATAGTGCTAATTATTTCATATAATATTGCAAGAGTCAACAATGGTGGCACCTACTCCCTCAGCCACCAACCCCCCAGCCGTCTTTTCCTATTTCAGATGTCATTGCATGCGTCACTTGCTCTATGTTTTATTCTCTGTTTCAGAAACAATGAAGAGATCATGCATTAAGAGAGAAGTCAAATATATCGTCCGCAACGTCCGAAACGGCTACCTACCACAAACGGCTAGTTTTCAAATTCAAAGAACGGTCAAATGAAGCTGCGTGACTCTAAAGGACATGTTTGAAATGCTTCCAACGGACATCACAAGTCATCTATATATATGGAGCATTCAACAAAGAACAGAACACAACAACTGAGAACAAGAAAACTCACATCGATCAATATATTCTTTGTGCTCTATTTTCTTATATTCACCCTTTGTACTTCAGTGATTATATATTTGCTCTGTGAGAGAGTTTTTCATTACAAACTCAATATTTGTTATTGAGACAACTTAAGGTTGTGGAACCTTGAGTTGGGGATTTGATTACAACGTGTAAGGGGGAGCGAGTGTCCAGTAAAGAAACTTATTGTGTACTAAGGTGCCAAGAACCCATTGAATCTTGGAAGATATAGTGAAACTTTCAGAGAAGCTCTGAGGACTGGACGTAGGTCAAAGTGGTTGTGGCCGAACCAGTATAACTCCCGGTGTACACTTCGGTGATATTTCTCCTAGCTCTTAACTGCTTTAAATTTCCAGTTAATTTTTATATACGCAACGAAATTTCTGGTATCACCCAATTCACCCCCCTCTTAGATGAAACGCTTGCACTAACAAAAAAGTTTCCATTAATGGTGGTTCTAATGCAAATAATTAATGGTGGTATTTTAAGAAAATTAACACCCATTTTTAATTATTACACATTTTTTAGTTATATACCTCCTACTCTAAGGACAAGATGGAGTAATAATTACCAAAATATTGTATTTTACAAAATATTTATAAAGTATTGAAAATATAGTTCATAAAATTAAGAAACCATCAAGGGGTCGATTTAACTACTGTTAAATTTAATATCATGCTTAACCAAAACTAAATTAGTCAACACTAAGCCACATTGAGATGACATCGATGATAAATGCACAGTTGCGATTAGTTTATTTAGACTTTTTAGAGGTTTAGTCATGACGAGTGGTAGGAATCCTGGCCCTTGGGTCACCAATAATTTAAATGACTTAAGATAAAATCAGTTATTAAGAGGCTTAACCGTACCACTAGTATAATATAGTAATGCAAGTCTAATACATATAATTAATCCGGGCCAACATACCTAAAACATGGCCGGGGAGAAGCTTTTTCAATTCAACTGCTCCAAATAAAATAAATCGAGTACAGTTGTTTAATTATGATGCAACATAGAATTAGAATAAAAAATTATAAACAAAAATATTTTGAATATCTTTAAATGAATATATAACAATAATTGATTGTTGCTTTATAATTACAATAACAAGAATATGAAAAACAATACTAAAATCATTCTAACTCCTGCGTTCATAAATGAATTTGAAGTATGAACAATTAAAATAGGAACTTGTGTACGTCTAGACGTAATTAATTCTATAGGGTCCAAAATATTCTAATCAATAACCAAATACTATTAATCGGGGTCAGCATGCATCGCACATGGTGCGACCGTGAGTAACTTCAGTTGCATTCACTTTTTGTGGTGCATCAACTCTTTTTTTTTTTTAACTCATGATGATTTTTCTCATCGTAAGTTTAATCAGATGATTCGGTGTAGTTATAAATAGTCAGAGTGATTAATTATCAGATTTTAATTAACGTCAGTATACTATATATGTACACACACACACACACACATATATATATATTGATACAGGTAAGCCAAAAACAAACTAGTCCTACGTTACAATATCAGCCACCTGGTTAACCTCGCGTGCGCAACACAGAAGAGATACTTCCCATTCGCGCTGCGACATGGAACGAATCTCACTCACCTCTAAAACACCATCATGCTCACCCCCTACATCAGCCAAGATCCATTCCGCCACCATGCTGCAATCGCTTTCTATGGTTACTATTAAATGTACTATTCCCGTATAGTTTTTGTTTTTTTTTTTTTGGGTACAAAAGAAGGCATAAGCCTAAACGAGAGCGCTCGTGTTGAGGAGCTGTGTCAAATAAAAAAGTAATCAGTTGTCGGGGCCTTTTTCGCTAACTGATTTGCAATCAGTCAGTTATATTTTTGAAATCTTGCCCGTTTGATTGGGAAGTGGGTCGGTTTGAATTTATAAGTTATATGTGGATCCTTAAACAATATAATTTATTGGTGTATTAATATCTCAAATAATACCCTAGCTAATAATAGTATCCTTTTTTATATTTATGAGAATCCATCTCCTGTCAAATAAACCAATATCCCATTTAATGTTCATAACTTTACAAATAATTTAAAGTTATATTGTCTAATATCTCTTTATTTATGTAATTGTTACCAATCATTTAAAATGTGATTAACATTTAAATTAATGCAAACATTAAAACACATGGGTCTAATAATTGACTAAGTTATGTAAGGGTTTTTATACCCAAAAAAAAACGCATAGAGATTTAAAAGTTAATGTTACAGTATTGGAATACTTCATTGTGTAATATTTGTCTTAATAATTCATCATCTCTTAATACTCAAATATTAATTAATAGAATGCTTTATGTAACCCCCTACCTTAATAACCATATTTATAGTTCGAGAATGCGTCATTAAGTTGAAATAGAGACCAGTGGTTAACTTAAAACTTTTCTAAATCTTGTTTAGTACGGTCTCACGTTCACATCTCGAATATAATTGGTCTATCCAGTTCGGTTTCATTCACACATATCAGAGTGCAACCAAAAATTCCTAACAACGCTCAGGTTTTGTTACGTAATAAAGGGTTTACAACGCTTAGTTTCCCATACAGGGGATTACACAACACTATTCAATATATACAACATGTGCAACTAATCCCCAACAAAATATGACAACCAACTATCAAAATTAAAACTCCTAGCTAGAAGCTCTAACCGCCCTTCATTACTTGCTTTTCCTTTGAACCGCTTGCCCTTGCTGTAGGTTAGTCATTGGAAAGAATGAGATTCAAAAGAATCTCAGTAGTAACAATTCACTTATAACATGTACAATCACAAAACATGTAAGCAAATCATAACAACAACAACACAACGGCATTTCTACAACAGCTTTCGCTGCATTCACAACGGCATATTTCACAACAGCATGTTTCACAACAGCACACAACGACATTTCACAACAGCAATGTTACATCACGGCATATTCAATGAAATGACATACATGCAAGGCATCATACACATAATAAGAGAAAGAGTCACTACCTTGTTCTTTCCGCTCGTGCACTGGCACTGGTTTATCACGTGCAGGGCAAATGTCAAATCCTATAATTAGAATTACGGGCGACAGGTTATTACTTAATCCAATTCTTTAATTCAAATACTCAAGTTGGTTATCATTAGGGACATTTAATCAAATCAACTAAAGAGTTAAAGTGGTCAATTAACCTAAAAGACCAATTCCTAACCCCAAAGTTCAACAATACTACATTATGCCATTACATTTTCAATTTTCGCATAAGAGACCAAATCTGCCAGAATTTTCTCCAGACTTTGAAAAATCATAACTAATTCTACAAAAATTGAAATGAGGTGATCCCAAGTCCTATAGAAAGCTATTGAAGTCCTCTTCATAGGAAAAATATGAATCATTACTGGAAATCACCACACAATTCCAGAATTACACAAAACCCCACACTGCTCCAGAATTAAATCCAGCTTCGACATCAAACTTTGGGCAACCAGAACTCACAGCTCAAAAAAACGAAATGACACAAATTATATGTCCATTTTGAAGCTTGGAATGTGAACTTTAATACTGGAAAGTTTCACAATTTTTAGAGATCATTTGGTTATCCAAAAACACCATACAAGTAGAGTACCTCGCTGGAATTCTGTTCAGGCTGAAAACCCAAATTTACACTTTGAGTTCCAATGACCCAAAATTCACAACCTAGGGCTATTCCTACATAATTTTTCGTGTAGAACACAATGGTAACATCAAAATTAACAAATTCCCACTCATTCTCCATGTCCTATTTTGGCAGAAAATTCAGAATAAATTCCAACAATTACCAACTTCTAATTTCAGCATCAAACTTATGTCAAATGGTTTCCAATCATCATAAACCACCAATAACATAACTAAAACATCATGAATTACCCAAACCCTTGTTTAGGCAAAATCAGGGCAGATTTACACATGCCAAAATTCTCATTCAACCAACACAACCAATAGCTCAAATTGATGCTAATACTCACCTCTTGCTTCTCCTTAGCTCCTTTCTTTGGTTTTTCAGCTTTTGTTCTTGGATGATGGCACAAAACACCTCCTCTTGAAATTCTAAAACCATAGAAATGAAGCTCTCATCAAGAGGAACAAAGTTTGTGAAGGACTCTTGAGCCATAGATGAGGTTAAAGAGGTGAAAATCCAAGATGAAACCCTTACCTTAAACTTGTTTCTTCACTTGTTCTTTTCGTACTTCAGCTGGCCGACTTAGAGAATGAGAGAGAGAGTGAATAATAATCAGTTTTTGCCTTCCCTTATCACTTAAAAACCTGACCGAAAAGTTGGACAAAAAGGAGAGGAAAATATGTGGTCCACATAATATCTTCCTTGGTGAAATCCTATAATAATTTCCAAGATGTGTGGTTTGTTTTTTCTCTTTCCTACCTCTTCCTCACTTGGCCGACTTTACCTTAGCTATTTGATGAAGAGTTAATTGCTTCAATTCATTCACTCTTCTTGTTTCTTCTTAGCCGTAATTATTGACAAAGAGGGAGGGGTTTGTTTGACTTATATGTTCTTCTTCCTTTTGGTATTTGTTTGACCAATTTCTTTCTTTCTTTGTCCCAACGCACCACATGAGAAAAGGTGAGGGAGTTTATTGATTAAATGCTTACTCTATCTCTCTTAACATTTCCTTGACCGAAATGAAGAAGAGAAAGAGTGATAAATGACTTAGCATGATATTTTTGACCAAGTCTTCATCTTTTATAACTTGGTCCAATTGCTTCCATATGTCATATTTAATAGTCAATAGGTATTTTTCTCTTGGTTTTCCCTTGTCATACGTGAATCATGGCCTTTTGAAGAAGAAGATGATCTTGTAAAATATCATCTTGCAATATGATATTCAGTTGCCAATTTTGCATGTGAAATTTAACTAAAGTTATAACAAAATTTCTAGAGGTAATTTTGTCATTAATCCCATCATCTATTTTGTACATTTAGCCCTTGAGCACATTTTGGGATATTACACTTTATCATTACAAATTTAAATTTAAGAGGGTTAAATGCTGAAGTAATAACTTTGATTTCATTCACAATTAAAACCAAAATAAATAATGCGGAATTAATGGTTGACTTTGATTTAATCAGTTTTTTCAAAATGTCATATTTGACAATATGATTTTATTATATTATACTTAATATTTGATTTTATCTCAACTAATATTATCCCAATAACTTCCTTTTTACAATAATATTCCAATAAATATTCATTGAGTATTCCTTTTTAATTCTGTCAATGCTATTAATGAGGCATTGTTAACGATTATTTCCTTATTTCCTTTTATTTATATGCAATGCAACAATGAGTAATTCTCACTCCTCGTACAACGTTTGGGCACTAATATTTATTTACTTCAATAGCGAAGCAACAGCAGTCATGGTGAATGAATGAAGAGGGGACGATTGGTGCTAAGGGTTTTTTACTTTGCTCTGGTGCGACTTGCTCTCTTTCTTTCCATTTGTAACTTCCTCTCAAGCACCAGGCGCCCCCTTTTTTGTTAGCTAGCTGGGCTGCCTCTCCCTTCTTTTTTATTCTTTTTTCTCCTACTCTCACAGTTGTTGATCTGCATCAGCTTAGGATATTGGTTTCTAAAGAGTGGGACACATTACTTTGCATTTTTCAATTGTCTTACTCTATGGAAGGGCTTTTGTCATTAATGATTACCTTCTACTTTAAATTAATGAAGTATAGCTTATCGTTTATGAGAGTTTATAATAATATATTTAATATTTTAATTTTATGTGCTATTAGTTTCATTGTGACAATGATGTTAGAGAAAATTTTATTCTCAGTGATATTAGTTGATTATTCTGAATCTAAATCCTCTTCTAGGATAATAGAAATGGCTATGAGACTTCTAATTTAAAATCAATTAATTAACAGTACAATTTGGTTTATTATTATTGAATTATATTGAATTTAATAACTTCTATTATTTTATAAATGCATACGGAGATTTGTTGTGTTTAACTTCAATCTCTTACCGAAGGAGTGTATCAGCTAATGCTTTAGTAACTTTTTCAAATAATAACTAAGGATTGCAATATAGTGTGCAATCCTAGACCGTCTCTTGAAAAGCCTTCTATTAATTACCTAAAAATTAAGTGCAATGTTGACATAAAGCAACAAAAAAAAAAAGGAAATTTTGATCTTTTAACTACCAACTACTTTTTGCAAATGAAAATTAAATTGTTCTAAGCCACTTGTTTTGGGATTTTTCTGTAAAATATGAAATGGAATGATGATAGAATTAATGAAATGAGAGAAACAACAAGATCAATAATGGGATGAGCAATCCTTTATAGGTATGGCACAAGCAATCTTCACTTCAAATAATTATAAGAGATTAAACATGCTAGCTTCAAAAGACTCTTAAGAAAACCATTAGTGATGATTTTGTTTTAGTTTTTTCAGTTAAGATGCTTTTCTTATAAACAAGATAAAATTTGAATTTTTTAAGACAGAGAGGAAGAGGAGAGGAATGGTTAGGTGGAAATTAATTTCCCTTGCCCAGTGAACAAATTACTGTTCTAGGTTGTTTCTTAATTATCCACGTCATCCTCCAAGTCACTATTTTCATTCAAAAAAATCAAACCAACAGTCAACTAACAATCAATATATATTTTTGCCCATATTTTGAAAGTTCATAGCTACTTTTGTTCTCAAAAAACCAGTTGTGTCAAGCGTACTCTTAAGAAAATATCATGTGTAGTTTTGCACTTTAACCTTTAAAAAATTCAAACAAACGGTCAACTAACAGTCAATATATATTTTTGCACCTATTTTGGAAGTTCATAGTTACTTTTGCTTTTCAAAAAAGCATTTGGTGTTGAGCGCACTTTTAGAAAAATCTCATGTGTATTTTTGCTCCTTAACCCAATAGTCTATGTTTATTTTCTATACATTTTATTTATCATTATTTAAATTCTTTAATTGGGGTAGAGAGATTGTAAGGTGCAAATCAACAATTTCAAATTTGTTAACATAATTTCAAATTAAGTATTTTAGAATTCTTAACCGAATATTCTTGACTATATCTTAAAGTTGGACTAAAGAGTAAGTTTTGAAAATTGGTGATCTTTATGATTTTGTAGAAAAAGTAAAGGGAGATCATTATATGGCTCTCTTATCTTTACCTTATAATTGCGAAACTTTTTTCCACGAGATAAAGCTCATGAACTTTTTAATTGCACCATGATAAGTTTTTTAATTCTATGCATAAAATAATCTTTTAATTTAATTAATTTATCCATGTGTTATAAATATTAGGTATGAGATTCATATGCAACTCAACACTTTAATTCAAAAGAAAACCCCGTTTTATCTTTAAGTGTAAATATTACCATTAATGATATAGGAAATTTGGATTGTACAGATGGGTATATGAGGTATAGAATTTAATCTCTAATCCAACACTTCTTCGTAAGGAACGTAGACACATCTCTAGACAGGCGACCACATACTCAGTCGGGGTTTATTGTTCATATTAGTTTATTTTATAAGTAATTTCACGTTATGTGAGGATAAATATATGTGAGAGGAATTTTATCTCATAAATTTTTAAAACACTTGTTTGAAATATTTACAAACTACTGCATTTTAACATGATCAGAAGAAACAGAGATTATTTTTTGGTACAAGAGGATCAGAAGCCTCACTACTCGGTCAAAGATTTTGTGGGCTCTGCATCGCGCTTCAGAAGCTTAAGAATTTGCTGTAATGTTCCTGTGTAAACGATAGAGCCGTGCTCTTTAACTACATAAGCGGAGTCACCCCTACCTGGCTTGATTCTTTTGATTGTTTAGCTTTATGTCCAAGAAAATTTAGAGGGTAGCTTATGATTCGGTAGTAATTCTCCCTTGAATGCCCTTTCTTGCAACAATGGGTACACTCATTGGGGCATTTTCTCCTCGTTCTACACGTCCTCTTCTCCTTCCTCTGGCTCTCCCCCTACTTGCCATTGCTATTCCTTCTGGGGAGGTAACATTATGCTCTAAACTTGCTAATTGACACTGCACCTCATCCTCAGCTATCATCCCATAAACATTATTGTTCACGCTTGGAAGAGGAACAAGGAGGAGAATATGGCTTCTAGCCTGAGAATATGATTCATTGAGCCCCATTAAGAACTGGAGTAGTTTCTGCTGTTGAATAACTTCTCCATATGCTTTAGAGGTCTCACAGGTACAAGAAAGAATTTTAACTAAAGAAGATTATTCCTCCCAAAGCTCCTTAAGCCTCAAAAAATAGGTACTCACAGACGAATGTCCCTGACTCAATGAATGAATCTCTCAATGAAGTCCAAAGATTCATGAACCATTGCACTTATCAAAATGTTGTTGAAGGTCAACCCAAACGTGATAAGCACTGGGAAAGAAAATTATCCCATACGCTAGCTCTTTCGATGGGGAACCAAGAAGCCATGAAAGAACAATAGCATCGCACCTGTCCTACTGATCTTGAAGAGATGGATCTAGCGTCTCTCTTTTATAGAAACCATAGATAAAACCAACTTTATTCTTCGGCACCGGGGGAGTACATGAGAGATTAACGGCGATCCTTGAGTATCCGATGGGTAAAGAAACAAAGAATGATGAACAAAGAGCGATTCTATAGCGGATTTGTCGCTTACCATTTGATCTCTAGGATTTCCCTGATTCTAGTCACTTTCGTGGGACATTCAGGACAATCTTGCACGACGATTGCAACAAACTTAAGCGATGGTTGTGGACTCTCTTTGATCTCACACAGAGATTCAAATCTTGCTGATAATCCTCAATATCAGCAATATCTTCGCCGATCTTTTTATTGTGATGTCGGCATTCGGTCGATCCTCTTCAATATTTTTGTGTATCTTTTCACCAGATGTTAGGGTTTATTTACCAGAAACCCTCCTTTTTTTTTTGTTATTCTATGCCATTCGGGTTCTTGTGCTGATCTGGTGTCTGTGAGCTAATTTTCTTGGGCTTTCTTGGAACAAGACCAACACGGCCCTAGTATCATGTAAAAGCCCACCTCAACACTTTACATGGCATGAAAGGAAATTCATTGATTGGAAACTATGAGTACACATGGTCTGGACCAATATATTTATACCCAAACTGACCTAGCAAATTGGGCCATTAACATAGGCCTCACAAAACATAGCATGGACCCTGAAAATAAATCCTACAGTAGTACCTAAACGTACTGTAGCAAAATAATTATAAGTCTTGCAAGCCCAAAACACTATTAATACTATTTCTTTCCAGATCATTCATACACATTAGTTACCAGTTGAACTTGTCGATATATATATATATGCACCTTCCCTCCTGTGACGGAAACTTTGAAACTGTACGTCAATGGCTCAGTCTTCTTTGGCAACGTAACTCATATTTTGCTTTCTGTCTTCTGGGTTTTTAAGCCTCCTAATTAATCTCTGAGAAAGAAATAAAAGAAAGAAAAGGTGATTTGACATGGGCTTGAATCCAATCCAAGGTGTTTTCTTAATTCTTGCTCTTTTCCTTTACCCCGCCACGCCTTTGGACAGTCTGATTACACTAGCTAATGCGGAATATCTTTTCCTCATTCAATATATATATATATATATATTTTCGATGAGGGTCACGTGGCACAATCTGGAGCGTTGGTGACTCCAATGGCTTGGATTTGAATTGATGATTATCAGTTAACTAAACAATTAATTAATGCGATGTGTCATATCTTCTGAAAATGTCTACTTTTATTAATTTTTGCACCAAACTTCCAAACTTCCACATAATGTTTAACTGTTTGTGCCTGTTTCGATTTGTGCAAACTCAACATATGCCCTTGTTTGGCTTTGTAGATATAGCTAGTGCTGAATAAGACTGTGTTTTAATATATGTTTGTCATAGTGAAATAAGCATATTGCGCGCAAGAATGGCCATAATTATGCATGACAACTAATAGATTTTTCCCCCAACTATATCACCAATAATCAATAGAACTTTTCAACGTCTGATTTGTTCCCTTTAAAAATAAATAATTCATCCATAAATGTCCTGAAATATGGGTAGTCATCGGCTAAGTCTAATTACTTTGGCAGATCAATAATATAATACATGCTTTTGTTCTAAAAATGCAAAGGCTGATACACACATTCCCAACTTAGGGTAAAAGTAAAACAGTTGGTTTTATCACACGGTTATGATTCAAGAGGAAAATCTTTATTCAATAGAAAATTCATAAAGTAATATGTGGATTACACAAACAGCTCATGGCCACTTCTCCACCTTCTTCTTGAATATGCCTGGACCATAAGTAGAAGAAATTACTTCAACAAGAAGAGGGAATTGTAATAACACAAAGAGGGTTATTGAAACGCCACCAAGCATAACAATAGGAAGAAAAGCCCTTAAACGTGGTAAGTTATGTTGCAACATGATGATTATGGTTGCGGAAAAGGCAATTATCATAGTTGCAATAGAGAGAAAAAGTATCGAAAGACCTATTATCAATTTTCTAGGTAGTGAGTAAAGGAAATCTTCTTCTGCATAGCGTGACGTGAGGATTCCTAAAAATGTAAGGACAGAAGTAGTGGAAGAGAATAAGGAAAGTGCATATGATATTAAGAAAACTTTGAATAACTTATTCTCCAAAAATATTGGGTTCCCTGAAGACTGATCATTTCCTCCTGGAACTGTAAAAGCTACGGCAAACATGATGGTAACAATTAGAGTTCCAACAACTGAGCAAGAAGATGCAGTGTCTTTCATCCATCTCTCTCCTTCCCTGAGTTTTTTGTGGTTTTCCTTGAAAAGATCAAGAGGGTTCAGCCACTCGTTGTTTAAAAGATTCCTATATCCAGGATCCACCATACTCTCTGCAGCCTGTGGTTAAAAAAAAAATGATTCATTTCCATTTATTAATCTCTCCTCCAAAATTCATGGAAAAGCCTTAGATTTCATTTCTAACCTGGAACCATTGTAGTTCTCTTTGCATTTGTAAGGCGGCACCAGATATATGGTTAAGACAAGAAGGAGGAGCCAACGAGGCTGCCACATGCAGCAATGTATTGTTGCCACGTCATGCTTAAAGCGAAAGCCACGGAGGAGGTTGAAAATCTCAGCTCGACGATCTGTAACAGCATATCGAAGAAGACGTGCCCCTTTCGTTGATGAAAAGTGACTGGCGATACTAATTCGGGGTTTGCCTTTGTCACTCGCAACAAAACCCAACCTTCTCTGCTCTTGCCGCAGCAATCAGTTCGTCTACAGTCTTATCCTTCTTTTCTTTGTTCAAAAACATCACATTCTCACAAACTAGGTTCAGAATTTCAGCTGCTTGTGCGTGTTGCTGCTTCATCTTACATATTTCCTTCGTTCCTGCTCCATTTGATTACTCAAATAACACTTTCTGTTTTTAATCAGACCAACCAAAATACTAAAGACATGCGCGCGCGCACATAGCTGAGAACTTATTGATGCTGGAGATGAGCCTATGGAGTAGACCTAACCCTGTTGACATTGTTTTTTTTGGCAAATATTGAGCAACTAATGCATAAATTAAGGTTAGGACTTTTCATTATGCACAAATAATTGAGCTTACAAAAATTAATTTTTTATTTCATATTTCATATGATTTACTCTCTGTGCAAAAAATACTTGTATTTTATTTTTGTAATATACAAAAATTAAAATAAAAGAGTCATTTTTATTTTTCAAACTTTTTTGATACAATAGTGTTGGTATTACCAAGATTCATGGTTAAGCAATCATAACCTTTTCCATTAAGACTAATAAAAAAGGACAGTTTAGTGCACAAGACTCCTTTTAAATAAGTTTGAGGAGAGTCAGATGTATACAGCTTGCAGCTACTCTAAGGCTGTGTTTGAAATTATACTACAATATAATACAATCTCTGTAATTTTTATAATTTTAAGAAGAAGAAGGGTTAAACTCCACAAGTAAGCAAGGAAAGAGCTGAGTTGAAGAGTACATTTAAAATGCATGTATATTGGAAGCAATTTCATTTGAGACATTGTTCAGAATATAAAAGATGTCAGTAAAATTTTAACAGATTTCTATGTAACAGCCTCATCAAAAGTCATGTAAGACAGGTTAACGGTGTTAATGCCAGATAAGCAAATTTAACATAGCTAATTTCAGGTCCAAGTCCTTCTAAAATCATACAGATCAACATGTTGGATGATAAAAAGAAGAAGGACAAAAACAATGAGAAAAAAATGTATATGCCCCAAAACCAACATTCAATAAAGCTCCGTTTAGTATAATAGAAAAGTTTTTAGTGGAAGAAGAATTGGAAATGAAAGTGGAAGTGGAGGTGGAAGTGGGTTTTAAAGTGTGTTTGGTGTGATTATGGAAGTCTTGTATTATTTTTAATCTATAAATGTATCTATCATATAAAGTGATCAAAATACCACAACTGAAGAAGAAAAACTCTTACTTTCAACCACTCTTCTCCCTCATCGTTCCACTTTTGAGTTGCAGCAGCCACCTCCTAATAAATTGAGGGCCTGTTTTTTTTATTTCTATGAAACATAAAGCCAAAGATAATATTTCCCAATAAATTGAGGGTTAATTACGTAGATGGCATTTTTGGAAATACGTGATAAATCTTTCACCAAATGTTACAAAAGAGCCTTGTATAATGATATAGTAGAACCTCCCCACTTTTTGTACCATCTACTTCCTTCCACTTCATCTACTATTAGATCAGTTCTCAACAATTGAGTGAGAAATTCTTGCGTACACCTATTGTGCCAACTCATTTGTGCTAGGGGTGGGCATGGGCAGGGTTGGGCAGGGCGAGACCCCTGCCCGATGCCTAACCTGAAGGATGAACGGGCTGCATTTTTCAGCCCGATGCCCTGCCCTGCCCACTAAAAGCCCTAACCATTTTGGGCTGGGTAAGGGTGGGCTGGGCAGGGTGGGCTTCCCTGCCCAAGTGATAATGCCTTGTCTTGTCCACATATGAAAAAACTAATTCCATATAAATTTCATGAATATTCCTGTAGTTACCAATACCATATGTCTTAACTTCACTGTAAGTAATATAAACTTCAAATACATTTGATGATTCCACATCTTGGGATATTTCAAAATAAGTCTATAACTTGAGTCTTGAAATTTAAAAACTATCATATGTCTTAATAAATATCCATACTTTAAAAATTAAACATCCATAATCCATTATAAATAAGAAAACAAAATGATTGTAATTAAAGCCGTGAAGTCAAAGTAGTTTGCATCAATTCAATGTCCTAAAAGTTGATCAAATGATAAAGCATCTGGAAAAAAAAATAAAAGCAACTATAGTTTAATACATCACAAAGTAAAGAACGAAGGAAGAAATCTACTTGTAAATAGAGTTTAGTGACTAGGGCAAAAAAGAGATGACCAGAAGAGTATTATATAATAGACAATATATATTTTAAATAAAAATATATATATGAAATAATATTTAATTGATATGAAATTTTATATTTTAAATAAATGAACATAATTTTCAGGGCAGGGCCAAATGAGCAGGGTAGCACCCCTTGCCCGATGCCCGGCCCTACCCGGTTATTAGCCTGCCCAAAGCTACCCAAAATTTTTTCGGGTCAATTTTTTAGGGCTGGGCGGGGCAATTTTTTACAGGGTCAGGATGGGCGCACTAGGCCACTGGGCACCATACTCACCCCTAATTTGTGCTCTAGCCAATAAGAATGCACCAACTCAAATTATTTTAATCTATGTCATCTTACTCATTTTCAGTAATTTGTTGTTTTTTAAAAAAAAAAAAGAATTTAGGGTTTGAGAATTGCCTCTGCTGCCCCTCTCTTTACTCTTTCTCTGACACACTCCTCTCTCCATTTCCTCTCTCATATCCTCTCTCCTCCTCCCTTCATCCACCATCAAAGCACACCCTTCATCTCCGGTTATCTTCTCAAATACCAGTGGTGTTGGTGGCATCTCCCATTACCCGGTAAAATTAAAAATTTTATTAATTTGGTTCTTTTATAAACCTGTATTCTATTCTTAAGCAAGGTACTGAAAACCGGACCGGACACTGAACCGGTCAAGGCACTGGGTCAAGGGTTAGTGGTTCAGACCGGGGTTAACCCGGGGGTCAACCGGGGAGTCAGACCGGGGTCAATAAAATATATATATATATATATAATTTAAATGTGCATGCATACCATTCAAAAAACCACATAAAAGTTTTTTTTCAGCCAATAGTCTAATATAAGCTCCTAAATCTAATACTTACAAAAATATCTATGTATCAATAAGTACATAAAGATTTTTTTAAGCCTAAATATTTTAAAGCTCTTTGCAAATCGAGAGGGAAGGAGACGGACGTGGAAGTTCAACTTTCAAAATGAAAAAAAAAAAACTCAGAGGGAGACTGTCTGTCAGAGTCTCAGAGACAAAGCGTCCATGGGAAGGAAAAGGAAGAAAGATTCAGAATTTGAGGGAAATATAAAAAAAAAAAAAAAGAAGCAAAACAGCGTCATTTTGAAGATGGAAAAAAATCAAAAAAAAAAAATATAAAACCCAAACCTGGTCAACCGTGACCCGGCCAGGTTACCCCGGGTCACCCCGGTTTTCACCGGGTCAACCCGGGTCGGCCGGGTCACCCTCCCCCGGTTTTCTACCCCAAACCGGACCGGACCAGTCACCGGTTCACCGGTTTCCGGTCCGAACTGGCCGGTCCGGTCCGGTTTTAAATACCATGTTCTTAAGTGGAAATGAGGGAAACTGGCATGGATGGATTAATTCTCACCAAGGAATGAAAGGAAAAAAATTCCTTTACGAGTCCATTAATCACCGTCGGTATTGATATACTAATAGAAGATATAATAAATTATTTTCAGATAGAGTAAAAAGGCTCCTTTATATTTTGACCAAAAAAAAAAGGCTCCTTTATATGGTTATGGTGCAGAGCACCCATAGATTATCATTTTTCAATGCGCAGGGGTGATGGGGGATAAGTAGAAGAGTTAGCATCTCCGTCACCATCATCAACGCTTGAGAAGAAAAAGACGCACACTTGGTGTATGCAAGAATTTCTGCAATTGAGATTAGACGTTATAAAGTATTTTAATAAAAATATAAAGATATGAACTAATTTAGGTCAAATTTTAATGATTTCAATTTATTTATATACATTTTTCTTTTTGATATTACATAAATACTTTTGTAGGACATTAAATATCAACCTTTTTAAGTTAATCTGATGATGAGAATAAATAAATGGATGGAAGTGAATGGTATAAGAGAAGTGGAGAGGTTCCCTTAATGAACCGTGAAAATGTTTTAGGAGGTACTCCTTTAGTTTTATTTATAGGGCAAAGAGAGAGTTTTTTTTTTGAGTTCTATGATTGAACCATATTTTTATATATGATTTTCATAATTAAATTGGGATTTTGATGTATTTTCTGCTATACTATTGCCACATTATTGCATGATTAAATACTAATTTTAATTAGGGACATTTCTATTGAATTAATTATATTGTAAATAGGGGCAAAATGATCATAATTGTTTAATTATTCATACAATTGATCCTTTGAACTTTTGATGTTACGTTGTGTTTGATATTGCATTGCAGAGTTTTGGGAGAAAATTGGAGATTTTGGAGGTTAGAATTAAATTTTTTGAGGATTGGGAAAAATTACAGAAAATTCCCAGAATTTCTGAAAATCATAAATTTGTGAAGAAAAGGAAGTCAGAGTAAATTACACAAATGACCCATAATATTTGTAAATTTCATTTTAGTCTACAAAGTTTCAAAGAGATTCAATTCAGTCTCACCTCAAAAGTTTCAAAATTTTCATTTTAGTCCCTTAGTCAAAACGCACGTTTTGACCAATGGACTTGGGTCTCTGACTGAGATGCTGAAACAAGCCAGGTCCCTGAAACAGACCCGATGCTGAGAGTTGGAGATTTGGCTTGAGGCGGCTAGAGCTGAGAGTTTTTGGAGGAATTTTTGTGGGGCGGCGAGCTGGTATGAGGGAAGGAATCTGGGAGGCAAAATCCAGGGGGAGTTCTGATCACCATCATCGATCTTCCCTCACCTCCAAATAGCACCACCACCTTCTTCCTTCTCTCCGTTTAACGGACCCAACACTGAGCTAAAAGAACCAGAGAGACCGAGAATGGAAGAGGGAGGCTGAGAGAGAGAGAGAGAGAGACGAGGCCATCGTCTCTGGCTTATCTCAGACCACCGTAGCTTCATCTACCACCAGCAACCATCAACGGGCTTCTTTCTGTGATTCCGGTGTGCTTCTCCAGTTTCCGGCGAAGCCATTTCCAGATTCTGGCGCCTCTTCTTTTACACAGTACCATTGATCTTCTCCTCCTTCTCCATTTTTTTTCAGCCTCACTCTGACTGAAACACCACCTACACCACTGCCAGAGATCATCACTGTCGGTCTCTCCTTTCTCCCTGCTCACTCCACCATCTTCATCAACCTCATACTTTCTCTCCAATTCACAACCCAAACTTCCATTCTAGAACCACCACCGACCTTCTTCTGCTTCGCATTCCATTATAACCACCACAATTTGATTATCCAGATCCTCTGTTACCCTGTTTTCAACTTGGCGGACAGCACACATCAATTTCTCATTGAAATTCAGTCTTCTACTGATCTGTCATGGCTTTGCTGAGTTTTAGAGATGCTGTGGCTGCTGTTAATGGGATGATTGGCTAGATTATCTTGGGTCTTGGTGGGCAGAGGAAGTGGTTAGAGCTTTAAGGTCCTACAAAGGAGTTTATTATTTGGGAGAATTACAATGAGGTCCCAAAAAGGAAAAAAAAAGAAGAAATAGTCCCTGTAGATTGCAAAATGAAAAAATGGTTCCATTAACAACTTCAGGAGCCTGTATTGACAACTCATTAACAACTCCAGGAGCCTGTATTGACAACTCATTAACAACTCCATGAGCCTGTATTAACAACTCTATGGGACCATTTTTTCATTTTGCAATCTATTGGGATCATTTTTTCATTTCTCTTCTTCCATGGGACCTTAGTGTAATTCTCCCTCATTATTTTCCATTAGTTCAATTTATATATTATTTTCTGTATGGATTAATTTTGCATTGGTATATGTGTGTTTTGAGACTTAGATGAGTGATTATTTGTCTATGATGGATTATCTTTATGTAGAATTTTATTGGACCTATTTCCTTTTAAATTAATAAAGTTATACATTCTATATGATGACTAGTGTGTGTGATGGATTTAATTCAATTTAAGTGTCATGATTGTGTTCTCTTTCAAGAGGAAGCAAGTGCATTAAGATGATTTTCAAACACACATCAAGTAGTTTTTAATAATTAATTTAAGAGATAACTATAAATATGATTGTAAGATTAGTTATTAATTAGGTTGATTGGACTTAATGCGATTGTTTAGGGTTTTTAATTTAACTTGATGCAAAATTAACTCTCAAAATGTTTCAAGAAGCTAGAAAAGCCACCAAATTTGCCACAAAGACTCATTTTATCATATAGTTAATTTTTAATCCAAATCATTTCTTTATTATTTTCCAAAAATACCAAAAAGATTAGAGTTAGCATTATTTTCATAAGTTTTTAATTTAAAGAAAACCAATTTCAAAAACCCCCTTTTTTAACCATGTTTATAGCACTTAGTTTTTCCTAAGGAAGTCAGAATAAAAGACTTCTCGAATGAGACAATTTGAGTGTTGCATTGTACTACAATTCTTGGATACAAATATTTATAAGAACATCATTAATTTTTTTGCATTGATGTACAATTTTATTGTGTAGATTTATACTCTTCTGGTAGAGTATTATTAAACAAGGGTAAAGTTGTAATATCCTAAGATGTACTCAAGGGCTAAATGTACAAAATGGATGGTGGAATTAATGACATAATTACCTCTGAAAAATTTTGTTATGACTTTAGTCAAGTTTCATATGCAAAATTAGCAATTTAATATTATATTGCAAGATGATATTTTACAAGATCATCTTCTTCTTTAAAGGGCCATGACTTACTTATGACAAGAGGAAAAGTAAGAGTAAATATATATTGGCTACTAAATATGACAAAAGGGTCAACAATTTCAACTAAAAAGCAACATATGTGAGAAGGTAAACTAAGATAATTGAAAAAGGGTTTTTTTTTAGCTCCTTTTGGTCATTATTTTTGGTCAACAATTGTAGGCCAAATAAAAGATGATAACTTGAATGAAAAGGGGCCACATATTCGTATGTCATCAAGAAAGAAAGAGAAAAGATGAAGCAAAGATTTCTTGGCACATTTTGGACGTCCAATACATGAGCAAAGAAAAGGCTTGATGAAAGGAAAAAAAAAACTCAAGTTGAATTGTTACAAGTATTTGACCAAGGTGAATCAATTTTGACCACAACTTTTTACCACCTTTGGACCACAATTTCGGCTACCTCTTTAAGTGATAAGGGAAAGGAAAATATGATCATTTATCACTCTCTCTCTCCATCTTCAAGTCGGTTTGCAGAAGCCCAAAATGTGAAGGAAGAAAAACAAGGTTTCAAGGTGAGTTTAATCTTGATTTTTCACCTCCTTAACCTCATCTATGGCTTAAGTGTCCTTCATAAACATTGTTCCTCTTGATGAGGGCTTCATTTCTATGGTTTTAGAATTTCAAGAAGAGGTGTTTTGTGCCACCATCCAAGAACAAAAGCTGAAAAACCAAAGAAAGGAGCTAAGGAGAAGCGAGAGGTGAGTATTAGCATCAATTTGAGCTATTAATTGTGTTGGTTGAATGAGAATTTTGGCATGTGTAAATCTGCCCTGATTTTGGCCAAACAAGGGTTTGGGTAATTCATGATGTTTTGGTTATGTTATTGGTGGTTTATGATGATTGGAAACCATTTGACATAAGTTTGATGTTGAAATTGGAAGTTGGTAATTGTTGGAATTTATTTTGAATTTTCTGCAAAAAAAACAGGACATGGAGAACAAGTGGGAATTTGTTAATTTTGATGTTACCATTGTGTTCTACACGAAAAATTATGTGGGAATAACCTTGAGTTGTGAATTTTGGGTCATTGAAACTCAAAATGTAAATCTGGGTTTTCAGCCTGAACAGAATTCCAGCGAGGTACTCTACTTGTGTGGTGTTTTTGGATAACCAAATGATCTCTAAAAATTATGAAACTTTCCAGTATTAAATTTCACATTCCAAGCTTCAAAATGGACATATAATTTGTTTCATTTCATGTTTTGAACTGGAAGTTCTGGTTGACCAAAGTTTGATGTCGAAACTGGACTTAATTCTGGAGCAGTGTGGGATTTTGTATAATTCTGGAATTGTGTGGTGATTTCCTGTAATGATTCATATTTTTCCTATAAAGAGGACTTCAATAGCTTTCCATAGGACTTAGGATCACCTCATTTCGATTTTTGTAGAATTAGTTATGAATTTTCAAAGTCGGGAGAAAATTCTGGCAGATTTGATCCCTTATGCGAAAATTGAAGATGTAATGGCATAATGTAGTATTGTTGAACTTTGAGGTTAGGAATTGGTGTTTTAGGTTAATTGACCACTTTAACTCCTTAGTTGGTTTGATTAAATGTCCCTAATGATAACCAACTTGAGTGTTTGAATTAAAGAGTTGGATTAAGTAATAACCTGTCGTTGAAATTCTAATTATAGGATTTGACATTTGCCCTGCACGTGATAAACCAGTGTCAGTGCATGAGTGGAAAGAACAAGGTAGTGACTCTCTCTCTTATTCTGTGTATGATGCCTTGCATGTATGTCATTTCATTAAATATGCCATGATGTAACATTGCCGTTGTGAAATGTCGTTGTTGTGGTGTTGTGAGACATGCTGTTGTGAAATATGCCGTTGTGAAATGTCGTTGTTGTGCTGTTGTGAGACATGCTGTTGTGAAATATGCCGTTGTGAATGCATCGAAAGCTGTTGCAGAAATGCCGTTGTGTTGTTGTTGTTGTGATTTGCTTACATGCTTTGTGATTGTACATGTTATAAGTGAATTGTTATTACTGGGATTCTTTTGAATATCATTCTTTGCAATGATTAACCTACAGCAAGGGCAAGTGGTTCAAAGGAAAAGCAAGTGACGAAGGGCGGTTAGAGCTCCTAGCTAGGAGTTTTAATTTTGGTAGTTGGTTGTTATATTTTGTTGGGGATTAGTTGCACATGTATATATTGAATAGTGTTGTGTAATCCCTTGTATGGGAAACTAAGCGTTGTAAACCCTTTGTTAAGTAACAAAACCTGAGCGTTGTCGGGAATTTTCGGTTGCATTCTGATATGTATGAATGAAACCGAACTGGTCAGACCAATTACATTCGAGATGTGAACGTGAGACCGCACTAAACAAGTTTTGGAAAAGTTTTAAATTAACTGCTGGTCTCTATTTCAACTTAATGACGCATTCTCGAACTATAAATTTAGCTATTAAGGTAGGGGGTTACAAAAGTTAAAAAGTTATTAAATTTTAAGACAGAGTTAATAAGATCTAAGATTATCATTAGTCAAAAAACTCAAACATACCTAAACTCACAATTAGAGAATTAGAGTTCACATAAAACTAAATCTAAATACTCTAAGACTCATTATTAATTGTAGCATACTTATTGTTTGAGTTTACACTTCCGGAACCTGTTTCGTTGCCTATCCAACCCATCCCATCTGAATCATCCAGATGAGATTTAGACAGTCTAAATTTGAGTTTTTTAAACTGGTTATTTTTAATTAAAAATATCATTTTTTGAGAAAATGTTAGTTAAGAAATTATCTTTATTTTAAATTCTGTACCCATTAAAATAATTTTTTTTTTCAAAAAATAAAAAGTAAAACAAATAAAATCTAGACGGCTTAGACGGGACGAGCGAAGCTCGTTCCTTACACTTCCCAACATATACTGTAACCAAAGTTTATTTTGGAATGAGTATATATATATATGTATAACAAAATATTGAAGAATATAACACGACCAAGACTAAATTATTATACCAATGGTGGTTAAAATAACTGCATCTTCACCGTCTTTATCCTCATCATCATAATTTAGCATTTTAGCTAGTGTATAATTAAAAACTGGAAACAAAACATATAGGAAATTGTAAGGGAAAAAAGAAAACAGTAGAAAGTAATAAAATGTACCAACGGTCATAGACCCATCTCTTCCAGAAATGGAGTTGACTTTTGTCAAACAAAACCAGGAAGATAGAATGCAATCATCTCATTTGTTGAGAAATTCGTCAAGCCAACAGCAAAAAGCAGCTCCTTGCATGGGAGTGACAGAATATAGACAAGTTACGTATGTTACCAAGTTCTCCAGTGATGAGACAGGTTCCGAGGAAGGAAGCACCCAAGTTGCGGTTTTTTATGAAGAGTTGCATGGGAGTGACAGAATAGAGATAGCGTCCCATTTCTTTGAGGCAAGCACGTAAAGTTAATTGAACAGGACTTAGCCATTTATAGCGTCTAGTTGGAATTGCTATTTTTGTTGATCAAGCATTTTGCTATTGGAATGACTCCACTATGTTCTGCAGCTATTATAAGTGGAGTATTGCCTAAAGCATCGTATATTTCAAGATACACTGGTGCAACTAATCTTACCAATTCCTCTACTATGCCCACATGCCCAAACTTTGCGGCCACATGAAGAGGTGTTTCGCCTCTTGAAGCACCAAATTCTACATTTAAGACTATAGGATAGCGATTAATGAATTATTTTGAGGTAGACCAATTATTGTCAGATATGGCCTTGTACACAATGCCCATTTCTATATCTTCCATCCTTCTCACAGTCTGTGTCATGATCACCAACCAACGTGCATTTTGCATGCTTTAATAAATATGAAATTTGATTGAGAGCAAAAAAGGGAAAGAAGCAGGCGAGTTTGAGTCCATGTGAATGCATATACTGTAGAAAATGCCTTTTAGAGAGATAATGACCGAATCTAACCGGGTGAGGTAGTTATATCAAAAAGAAAAATAGAAAGAAGCAAGAATATATGTACTCCCTCTATCTCTATATATATCATTCTTCTAAAAGAATTGTGGTATTTAAGAAAATAATTAAAATTAGTTAAAATTAATAAATATATAGGAAATATACTTCCCCCACAAAATATACTATTATTAGTGAATGGGGGGGGTAGTAACAATGTTTTAAAAGCAAGACCAAATATCGAGCTGGAAAGATCAGCAGGTCATGATTCAAAAGGTTAGATCGATTGAATCGTTTGGTGGAGCAGGTAACATAATTATTAAATTATAAATAATATTATATATAAATATAATAATATAAATATAATTTGTTCAATTTAATATTATATTCTTATGGTTTAGTAAATGGAAATAATTAAAAATAACACTTTAACAAGATAAGACTCAACAACTAACCTAAATTCATGGGTTATAAAAAAATTTCAATTATCTAACACTTATTGTACATTAAAATAATAAATATATGCTTTAAATTTTATCAGTTCACATTAATAAAATTAAAGTAAAATTAAAATTGTTAAAAATTTAATACAAAAACAGATAATATTAAAATTGTTTAACATTTCAAATATATATTGATATATGAAACCTATTTATTAGAAAATTACTAGTAAAACCGTGAGAGAGAGAGAAACTAACTTACAGAAGAGTACAATTCTTACTTACTTACACCTAGTTCTAGTGTCGGCCTTCACTTTTCCGAAAACACGTTTTCCTACGTGACAATCTGAAAAGGAATGGAGCTCAATAGTCTACATTCAAAGTTCATTGGCATTTATGAACATTTTTTCTCTTTCTTCTTCTTCACTTCCGAAGTTTTTCAGTTCACTTCTTCCCTTTGCCTTCTTCTTCGTCGTCTCCGGTCACTGTATTTCTTCCATGGGCGTGGATTAATGTCAGAAAGGGAGAGTGTTCAAACAAACAAGGACTACACTAGGTAAGAGACGGACGAGCACAAGGAGCCGTTGAAACCCCTTCATCTTCTTCCCTCTCTGTTTTTTATTTTTGTTTTTCTACATCCCTTCCGTTCACCGATGTTTAGTCGTCTAGCTATTGTGTAGCAGTTCTGGATCCCGGCCGAAATGCGGATTCAGGCCAAAAAACGGCTTTTCTCTGGTCTAAAACGGCTTAACGTTGAAAATGGCTTTTACTATTGAAACGAACTGTTGCTAAGTCTGGTCGACGGTTTGACTTGGCTTTTAAAACCATAAATAATAATGAGAAAACTGATGAAAAAGAATGTATGGGAGAAAAATGATGTGAGAGAATAAGTGGAATGATTCAACATTGTAATTAATATAATGTACTCCCTCCGGTCCTAATTATAGGACAATATTTGGGAGTTGATTTTGGTCCTAATTATAGGACAAAGTTTTAATTTTTATCAATTTCTTCCCAAAATACCCCAATTGATACTTCAAGGTAAGTGATCAACATCAATAGAACATGATTTCTTGTATGTATTAAATAAGGGCATTTTAGGAAAATAAATAAGATTAACTAATTTAACTACTATTCTTAATTTCTCCAAAGTTAGGTAAATATGTCCTATAATTAGGACCGGAGGGAGTATAAAATTAATTGTCGTTAATGGCTCAGTCTCATTTTGCAACTCGTCTAATGCGAATAAAATAAGTCTGGTTCACTTTTTATATATATATATATATATGTATGTATATTATATATATATATATATATATATATGTGTATATATATGTATATGATAGAGCTTGTTGTTAAACCTACCAAAAATACTAAGCTAACTATAGTATAGTGATAACTAGCCTAGGTCATTTTTCTCTAAGGAGCCTAATGGATGCTAAAGTTCCTAACAAATCTAATGAGCCACAATTTAAGAGAATTATTACAGAAAAGAGGTAACATTCGTGAGATCTAATTGCTAAATTAAAGTCATAAACTATTCTGTCTATAATTTTCTGGTTTATTTAGATGAGATGAAGAAACCTTCCCTAGAACAATGACTCTGCCATCATAGCTAAATAGGATATGGAGCAAATTCATATTCGAATCCAAGAATGCAACAAATCAGATGCAAAGTGATAGAAAATTCCAAAGATATAATCAAACAATTCATACCATGAGTTTATTAATCTAATCACCATCAAATATCAAACAGATATTCGAGAGTAATCAAACCTACACGAAATCAAGGAATACAACATCTATCACAGTCACAATCGAATCTGTCTATATTTCAGAAACGTAAATATAAAATTCCTTTTATCAATGTCCAAAGGTAAATATACAAATGCATACACCAGCTAAGAACACAAAAGAAGAAACTCCCAATGAGCTCTGTAGCTCCAACATAGATCATAGCTCCAAGGAAGAAGTGAATCAGCCATGCATGGTTAAAGAATCAGCTCCTCTGAGCTTCGGTGTAGCTCCAGCCATAGCAGAAAAATAATGGAATCGGACTTGGAGGTGGAAGATGATGAAGATGGATGAAGATGAGAGAAAATAGATGGAGAGTGAGTGTAGAATGGACCGATTGTCCGCCTGGATCAAGAGTCGAGCCTTTTGAGTTAATTCCCAACGAATTCGGATGGCGGAAGATGAAATCTGGATGCTGGAGACAATTGCATTCGCACTACAGAAACTTTCTTCATTTTGCACTTTGGTCCCTTTTTCTGCTGCCTGCAAACTTTCTGAACTTTACAGTTTAGTCCCTCTTCCTATTTTCAGCACTTTGACTCCAATTTCTCCCAAGTTTCCTACAAAATAATTCATATAAATGTAATACCATTTGTTCCACAAATCAAACCCTTAAGGGAAATTATAAAATGTATCAATTAAGCTCTTCTAATCATTAATTCCACATAATCATCATTAATCACAATTAATCATCATAAATGTATTTCAAGCATGATATTCTTAATAAAATCTCTAAAAAAACTATGGAAATACAAAGTACAATTAGGACTTATCAGTATATTATATATATAAGATTATGGTGGAATAATCCAGGAGGTAAAGTAAGCGCTAATCTTTGACCAAAAATGAAAAAGTAAGTAATCATGCATTAATCATGCCTCTATTTTGTATCGCTTATAATCCAATTGCAGGATGCGATGTAATAAGCACTTACCAAGGTGGAATTATATTGATAAATATTTTTTAATTAATATTCTTGTAAACTCTATTAGCAGCTTTTTCTTTTTTATATAGCTATGTCACTTTGTCAAACTTGACTACTTTTTGTATTTATATGGATTTGAATACGAGATCACATATTTGAGTGGTTAATAAAGCCCCTTTCATTAGGAATAATGCTTGTTGGGGAATTAGTTTCCCTTCTAAGCACTTTGCTTAAAGTTAATCATATTTGGACTGTCTAAATCTGATTTTTTTTAAAAAAATTAAAATATTTTAATAGGAATGAAATATGAAATAAAGATAATCTCTTAATTATTATTTTTTCCAAAAAATAATTTTTTATTTTAAAAATCATCATTTCAAAAAAACAAACTCCAATATGGATGGTTTATATCAGATCTGGACGATCCAAATCTGATTAGCTTTTCCTGCTAAGCAAAGTGCTTCATAGGGAAGCCGGTCCGATTGTTGGTGTACATAGTTTTTTAGTATCTTCTTGAGTAGACACTAATCAATTATGAATTTAAAAATTATATGTTAGAACCATAAAATTCAAAAAATGCTTAAAAATTTAAAACTTATTAAACCACGATTATAGTTACGAGCTTCCATTAACCTTACCATTTTTAAAAATCTTTATAAGAAAATAATAATATTAGCACAAAGTGCACAACTATAATTAAAAAGAATTAATTACCAAAAATCAGTATAATAAACTGTTACATAAAAAAGAATAAACAGAAAACCAAAACTATAAATTCTAAAAGAGATTGTAAATCTTAAAATCCTAACCAGATGTAAGAATTTAATCCACATCCATCAGCATCGCTAAAAACAAATCAAAATGACCTATGGGACCCACAACAGCGAAATCATCATATGCTAATCTTCTGAATTGAACTGCTGCTAATAATGGATTCCAAATTACTTACATAAAGTTAATCTAGCAGTGTAAAACCTTATTAGATTCTTTTGGGTTATGAGTTTAAGTCTTAAAGAAGTCACTTATATTGAGAGGGGTAACAATCCGAATTGATGCCGGATAATAATATTAAAAAATGATTTCAAATTTAAAAACACGTGGGACCCATATAAAAGCCAACCAAAATTACACCTGACCTCAATTAGTAAAGCATAAGCTACTTCTGATCAATTTGTTACATTACATCTTATATTTTGTGTTTAATATTCTCCAAAAATATAAAAAGTACTGTTTCTAGTTTTTAATATAAGATCCAATATTTGAGGAGATTAAGGAAGTTAAATAAATTGCTTAAAGTATTTATAACCAATTTTCCCCAAACTAATTTGTCTGACTTATGAACTGATATATAATCTAATAATACATATAAATATTCAAAAAAATCATGTAACATTTGCTATAATTAAGTAATTTATTTAACTTTCTTAGTCTCCCTAAATTAGTCAACTGGGTCTTATACTAAGCAGCAAATGTAGCATTAATTAATGTATGTAAGGCTAAAAAGAAGAAAAATGAACTAACAAGAAAGCAAACTTGATATATATGTTATCGAAAAGAAAAAAAGAAAAAAGAAAAAAGAAAACATGCTTAACTTGTTCTTTAAAAACACGGAAAAAAAAAAAACAAAGCAACCTAAATTTAGAGGAGGGTGACAATATTGCTCCAATTGAAAGTTTAAGATACCAAATTCCTGCCTGGCAAAAAAGCTTTTAAGCAAAATTGTCCTTTAACCTAAATTAAGTGCAGCCTCAAATAGACAAAAAGGAAAAGATTAATTATGTTTAATGGAACTAAAGTATATCAACGTGGATTTCGTGATCGACCAACAGAAAAAGGAAAATAAAGAAGAAAAGGAAAAACAGCATCATCGTTGTTTGGAATCTGTATAAGCAGGCATTAACATAAAAGGGACCAGTACATGCTGTTGCATTTTTTTCGTACTAATTAAAATATCTTCCAATCTGAAGCTAAGAACTAATTTTCTTTCAAAGCGTAGAGACCACAAAAATACGTTTTGTCGCTCCTAACAATGTCAAATTCTTTATTAAAACACACTGGCATTTTTATAAAATAAAAATTCCAAGCATAACTAACTAAGAAAAGTATAAATAACTATATTGATTGGTTCAGAAAAGTATAAAACACACTGTCACTGCCAACAATGCCAAATTCTTTATTATCAACATGGACTAGAAACTGTTAATTGCCCCAGCAAACAAATAATAATGATAATTCCAGAAAATTTTAGTGCAGATAACATACGTGACTCTTTTATGAATCAGTCTGTTTATTCATGGATGAAGCAAGACACACCAGAAATTAACCATATACTTCCTTAAATTTCATTTATTATAGTTAACTTTTAAGACTTGAGAGTTACATATGCAAATTAAATTGCTGCTCTAAAGTTTTTCAAGTCGCAAATCGATATAAACTTGGGAGTTGGGAGTAGTCATATATGCAAAATTAAATTTGATGACAAGGGCATATCTACATATATATATATATATATATATTAAAAATTTAGGAGGTTAAATATTACTGATGTCCAAAAAACTAATCTATCTAGAGACATTTCGTTTATTGCTTGTTCATTTGGAATCTTAGAAGCTGATGAGGATGATGTGGCATGTTAAAAGAATGAATTAAAGATGATTAATTAGTTGGGTTAATCACCTAATTAGGCTCTATAAATAAGGGCATTTGTGAAGTGGTTTAAGTGTGTGGGATGTCAAATCTTCACTGAGTTAAGAGAGAGAAGCCTCTCTCTAGTCCAAATCTCTAAAGTTAGGGTTAGTGGTTTATCACCTTCAAGTGTGAGGGATGATTAGGGTTAACCCAAGTGGGTTACAGGGGGTATCAATAATACATAATTATTCTTCAATTTTATTCTTGTTATTTCTTTCTAACCACTCTTGTTAACATGGAGGCTTCATGAAATGAATATGGCTTATCCATCAGATTTATAAGCTATATATGATCTCCTTATACTTAAGCTTTGGTTGAAATATCCATCCTGCTTCAGTTTCAAAGAGATGGTCATCAAAATTATTTGTTGCATGGAATTATTATTGTTTTTACTTGCACTATCTGGCATAAAAAAGAATATTTATTTGCATTAACATATTGTGCTGCAACTTTCAGCTGTTATCAAAGAAGTACTTGTCTCTTCAAATTTCAAGATGCTTGCCTTTGCTGGAAATGTGCCTCCTGTTCATATAATATGCTTTTTTAAAAACATCAAATCCTCTTCTATAATTCCTTGCCCCTGATTATTGTGGAGAAAATATCATTAGGGTTAATTTGGGAAAATTGATAAACATGTAAAATAAGTCTTACATTTAAGACCAACATTAACTTCCCTATTATGTCTTACATTAAGGATGGGATGAATGGTTTTTACCCCACTTGAACCAAATCTCCTTAAAATTGAAATTTATTAATATTGATGATGGGAAAAACCGCTCATGATCAATAAAATTGGATTATTTAAATTGTTCAAAGTATTAAAGGCCCATCATAGGCCAATGGATACAGCTTCCCTCCCTTGTTCTTCCCGTCCTTTACTCCTCCCATACCCAAAACCACACCATTTTGGGTGTAAAATGGGAGGGGTGATCCACTTTTTTTTTTTTTGCAAAATAATATTCAGGGTCCTGAAGTATTTTTTTTGGTTGCAGCCAATATTCTAAAATAGTTTTTTATGCAGTGTATAGCATAAAATAATTTTTTAGTAGTGCCCAGTATCTGGCAAGCTGCACCTTGAAGTATTTTTCCAGTAACATTCCATATCCTAAACTAAATTTGAGCACATCCATCACTAAGTATCCTAAATTTAGGGCACTCATTGCAACAAGAAAAGCATTTTAGAGGCTGCTTGTTGTAGCTTGAAAAATAATTTAGGGTGCAGAATGTGATTTAGAGGCTGCTCGTTGCAACTAAAATAGTCAAGGATATAGCTTACCAAATACTGGATGTTACCAAAAAATTATTTTAGATACATAGTGTATAAAAAATTATTTTAGAATATTGGCTGCTACTGAGAGAAATACTTCAGGACCCTGAATATTATTTGCAAAAAAAAAAAAAGAAAGGTAGATCTTGGGTATAGGAGGAGTAAAGGACGGGGAAGAGTAAGGGAGGGAAGCTGGATCCTAGGCCGATATGCCTCATTCGTGGTGGAAGTCAAGATAATATATATGTTAATGAGTGATATTACAGGCTTTTCTTTGACGGAAAATATGGTCGTGAATAAATAGCTAAATTGGAATATTTAACTAATTTAGATTGTTGAATTGGTTAGGATTAATTTTACACTTTTAATGAAAGAATTTGCGCGTGTGTATTCAAATCATCATTTTAAATTAATGAAATATTTTTTGGCTAAGCATGAAAGATCTTATATATACTGTCATCTCTTGGACGACATTAATTAATAGTGGCATATGCAAAAAATAATGAAGAAATGTTTGATGAAATGAGGAAAGAGGGATGTTGAGCCAAATTATATATATGACCTCCATGTGGATATGAGATGTTGTGCGGTGATGAAAGTCGATCTAAGATGAATCGTAAACGGGACGTTATATGGAAGTGGGATGGGAGGGTGCTCAACCAGTCCTAGTCACCAAGTAACATACTCCCCAGGCCCTTAATGTGAGACTTAATTAACTAATTTGAGTAGATTAAAGATATGTTAGTTAAGTTAGTTAATATGATATGTTTTATATAAAATATCTTAATCATCTTCTTTAATTCCTTTTCTCCCTCTCTTACTTGATTATTGTTGAAGGAATGCCAATCAATAAGGTTCATTTGCGCACTCATTGACCGTTGGATCGAGGTGAAATTTGGTTGACAGGTTGAGAACATATGGTACATCTTTTTCAACAATGGGATCATTATTTGGTGGCCAGATTTCGTTCGCAGTCAGGGATGTTTTTTTGGTATTTTCAGCTACTTTGTTCTCTATTATAAGTGTTAACTTCAGGAAATTCTTTTTAGAATTTCATATTTCATACTGTTTCACTTCATTTTGGATGCATAAGTGGGCATTAGAATGGATCAAAGTGAGGAATTGTGTTTATCTCATGCTATGCACAGCAAAATGAAATTGTGAAGGATATTACTCCCTAATTGTTATGAATGTCTAACCTTGTGTGAAAGTCCTTTGTGTGAACTGCTACAGATTAAGTCAGGGCTAAACCAGAGGAAGTTGCAGGCAGTGAAAAAGAGAGGAAGGAAGTTGAAGCTGACAACCAGTGAATGAAAAACCAGCTGAAAGACCAGAACATAACAAAAAGGAGCCCAGAGAGTTTGTGGGCCGCGGCCCACAACATCTTGGGCTGCGGCCCAGGAGTGCAACACTATCACAGAAAGTGGTGGGCCGCGGCCCAGGAATTCCAGAGCAGCACAGAAACTATTCGGCCGCGGCCCACCACATCTTGGGCCGCGGCCCACAAGCACAACCATGAGGTCAGAGACTCTTGGGCCGCGGCCCACCATCTCTTGGGCCGCGGCCCAACCCCTAAAATGAACATCTGCGTTTTGACAGCCACGGGGATATAAAAAGGAAACACCCAGGGTTTGAGAGGGGGTTCCCACTTTTGGAAAGAACGAGAGAGGCGGCTAAGGAGGTTCTAAGAGCTGGAAATTGCTAGAAGCAAGGAGAATCAAGTGGGCTCAAGGATCAGAAGAGATTTCATTTCAGATTTTCTTGATACTTCTGTATTCTATCCCTTCTCCATTGTGATTCTGTTATGACTTCTTTAATTCTTGTCGTTTGTAATCAGCTATTAAACATGTGTAGCTAGTTTCTCTCATTCTAGGATTGTTCGATAATTTTGTATGGATTGAACTCGAATTCTTCTTCCTCTTCATTAGGTAATGGCATATATGTGTTAACTTTGCTCTGTTTTCACTGATATTCATAAATAGCTAGCTATGAATAACATGTTCAAATGGATTAAGCTTGAGAGATTTAATCTAATTGAAGAACGATGGTAGAGTTATGCTAGACCTACAGTTTAACTAGTTAAATGTATGGTTTGTTAATAACCTAGAGATAGAGTCATTAACCTAGCATTGTCAAAGTGAGGGGGCTGTGTAATGGGTGTTTTCCTTTAAATGCAGCAAGAGATTGTGCATCTAATTGGAGAATATATGTTGGGTATGACTCGAGAGAGCTTACCCAATGATTATCGATCCTTGGACTGACACATATAGATCCCATAAACATGAATGACAAGGAGGAAGTAAATGGAGTTCATGATATACAAAAGGGGAGAGCAATCCTAGAGTCACTCTAATTGATTAATTTCACAAGAATCCCATTCTGTTAGTATTTTCATTAGCTGTTATCATTACGTCTTTTAAATCTGTTTTTTTTCTCATACTCAACACTTTGTTTGAGTCAACTTGATCAAACACATAAAGCTATTGTTCGACTAGTTGTTATTCAAATCCTCGTGGGACGATCTTTACTTATCACTCTATTACTTGGCGCGACCCGTGCACTTGCGGTAGCGAACAATAAGCTTATAGCTTTGATTGTTTGGTTGGGTAATTGCATGTGTTTGAGCATTTAGTTGAGACTCTCATGTACCCTATTTTGATCATATAGTAGATCATATTTTCATTAGTCTAGACGACCTGTGGTTTTTACCATTGAATTCAAGTGTTTTCCACATTAATAATTCTTATGTCTCTTGTGCCATTTAATTTCCGCAATATATTTATTTATTTGTTTCCTCATAGACTCTTACAAGTGATAAGAAGCTTTAACATCCACTATGCTCTTCCTAACATTAATTTGCTCTGTGTCTGATTCATCTTTATTGATTATTCCCTATTTCACAAAAAAAAAAAAGGAATATACATGTGTGTCTGTGTGTCTGTGTACACACACACACACACGCGTGTGCGTATGCTCATGGATGTTGAAGAAACAAAAATATAAGATAGATAATACATCTCCATCTTAGGCACTACATATATATAAGCACTTAGTTAATTACACGATTAAGATTCAAGAAGAAAATTTTTACTCAATAGTAAATACTTGTAGTAATTAAGATGTGAATTACGCATATAGTTCATGGCCACGTCACAACCTTCTTGAAGATGCTAATTACACGGTTATGATTCAAGAGAAAAATCTTTATTCAATAGAAAATACATAAAGTAATATGTGGATTACACAAACAGCTCATGGCCACTTCTCCACCTTCTTGAATATGCCTGGACCATAGGTAGAATAAATTATTTCAACAAGAAGAGGGAATTGTAATAACACAAAGAGGGTTATTGGAACACCAGCAAGCAGAATAACAGGGAGAAAAGTCCACAACCATGGTGAGTTATGTTGCAACATGATAATTATGGTTGCGGAAAAGGCAATCATCATAGTTGCAATAGAGAGAAAAAGTGTAGAAAGACCTATTATCAGTTTTTTTGGCAGTGAGTAAAGGAAGTCTTCTTCTCCATAGCGAGACGTGAGGATTCCTAAAAATGTGAGCACTGAAGTAATTGAAGAAAACAAGGAAAGTGTATCTGCAATTAAGAAAACCTTGAACAACTTTTTCTCCAAAAATATTGGATAGCCTGAAGTCTGATCGTTCCCTCCTGGCACAGTAAAAGCTACCGCAAACATGATGGTGACAATTAGTGCACCCACAACTGAGCAAGAAGATGACGTTTCTTTCATCCACTTTTCTCCTTCTTTCCTAAGTTCTTTGTGGTTTTCTTTGAAAAGGTTTAGAGGGTTGAGCCCCTCACGGTTTTTAATAGTCCTAATTCGAGGATCCACCATGTTGTCTACTGCCTGTGTAGAAAAAATGAAGAATAAATAAAAGACACAAAGAAGCTAAATAGGAGTGTTGATTAATTGTGTTTAAAAGCAATTGTTGCACCTAGGCTAATCTATATTTTTCTTGAATTATTCTATGGAAGTGGGTGTGTTAATATGACTCATTTTCGTGTATTAGTCTCTCCAACATTCTAACCTTGAACCATTATATTGTTGTTCTCTTTGCATTTGCAATGCAGCTCCTGAGATGCGGTTAAGGTAGGAAGAAGGAGCCAACTGGGCTACCTTATGCAGCAAGGTATTGTAGTCATCTGGTATCGTTGTTGCTATCACATGCTTAAAACGAAAACCACGGAGGAGGTTAAAAATCTTAGCTTTACGATTTGCAACATCTTCAAAGAAAAAGGGCACGTTTGGGCCAGGAGAAGTGACAGACAAGATTAATTCCGGGTTTGCCTTCGTTACTTGCAACAAAAACTCAACATTCTCGCTATTAGCTGCACATCTCAGTGCTTTTTCAATCATGGACTTCTTTTTATTATTCATAACTATCAGATTCTCACAAACAAGTTTTAGAATTTCAGCTGATTGGGTATGTTGTTGCTTCATCTTACGTATTTCTTTCATTCCTGCTCCATTGGTAGCTCAAATAAAACTTAATGTTAGTCAAATTTAATCATGACAACTAAAATATTCGTATTAAAGTTCTAGGGAACTTTTTGGCACACATACATACATACCTAACAAATTATAGATGCGGGAGATGAGCCAATGGAGTAGACCTGGCCCTGTTCACATGGATTCTTTTAGCCCAATCATTCGAAAGTTCTACACATAGAAGATATGCATGCATGTCTATGCTTGTAGGTTCACATGGTATGTATGTCTGAGTCTACATATAAGTCTTTCTTTTTTCTTGGGTCAAGGTTAGGTGTGCAACTTCATTAAATGCACATCTTATGCATAAATTAAGGTTAAGGATTCTCATTTTTCACAAATTGAGCTTATAAAATTAATTTCAAATTTCAAATTTCATAATTGGACATACTGATTTCATGTGTGACAAATAAAATGAAGAACTGTAATTTATATTGTTTAATCTATGTTATATAATAGTTGTGAAATATTATTTGATTACATCTTCTAATTAGAGTGATGATAGAGGATATTGTACCTTGATGACCTTTGTTACTCTCTCCTTGTTGAATATCTACGTACAAATGGTTAGTGGACGTGGCTGAAGGTATTTTGATATCTTCTACCCAAAAAGTGATCCAAGAAATGGAGAAACATAAGCTTCTTAAAATTATATAAAATAAATAAATAACCAGAAGTACAAGTAAATTGCGTGAAGCTATTCAATATTAAATACTACCTCCGTCACTGAATATAAAATCTAGTTTGTAGTACACTAAATGTTATATTAGGAACAGGAGGCAGTATTCAATATTTAGGTAGTATTCAATATTCAGAGGTTATTTAGGCTCATTTCATCCTACTTCACAAAGATCCACAAAACTAACAGGAATTCAACTATTCCATTCTCTGCCTTATGATTGAGGCCCAAGCTAAAAAGTAGTTAACAATTGCCAAGCTAGCGAGTTAGGTTTATTTTGATGACGGCATTTTGATATCTTCCACCCTAAAAGTGATCCAAGAAATGGAGAAACATAAGCTTCTTCAAATTATATAAAATAAATAAATAACCAGAAGTACAAGTAAATTGCGTGAAGCTATTCAATATTAAATACTACCTCCGTCACTGAATATAAAATCTAGTTTATAGTACACTAAATGTTATATTAGGAACAGGAGGCATTATTCAATATTTAGGTAGTATTCAATATTCAGAGGTTATTTAGGCTCATTTCATCCTACTTCACAAAGATCCACAAAAACTAACAAGAATTCAACTATTCCATTCTCTGCCTCATGATTGAGGCCCAAACTAAAAAGTAGTTAACAATTGCCAAGCTAGCGAGTTAGGTTTATTTTGATGACGGCATTTTGATATCTTCCACCCAAAAAGTGATCCAAGAAATGGAGAAACATAGGCTTCTTCAAATTATATAAAAAAATAAATAACTAGAAGTACAAGTAAATTAGGTGAAGCTATTCAATATTAAATACCACATTCGTCACTCAATATAAGATCTAGTTTGTAGTGCACTAGATCTTATATTAAGAACAGAAGATAGTATTCAATATCCAAAGGTTACTTATGCCCATTTCATCCTACCTCACAAAGATCCATGAAAACTAACAGGAACTCAACTATTCCATTGTCTGCCATGTATGATTGAGGCCCAACTAAAAAGTAGTTAACAATTGCCAAGCTAGCGAGTTAGGTTTATTTTGATGACTTCAATTAGTAATTATTACCCCCACATCCATCATTGACCACTAATTATTATATTATACCAGTGATAGTTAAAATAACTTCATCCTTCACCACCTTTATCCTCATCAATCACCACAATTGAGCGAGTGTATAAATAAAAAGAGAAAACAACAGATATAGAAAATTGTAGGGAAAAACATACGTAATGAAAAGTAATAATATGCACTAACAGTAATAGATCCATCGCTTCCAGAATGGAAGTTGACTTTTGTTGGGAGAAAAAGGAATATCAAGTGCAATATCCTCAATTGTTGAGACCTTCGCCTGGTCAACAGCAAAAAGCAGCTCCTTGCATCGTTGAAGTAAATCCAAGCAAATATCTATTTATACATCAAAATCATATAGTATGATGAGATGAAAAGCCAAAATGACAACATATACAAATGACGAAAATGAAACAGACATATTTGTGTAGAAGTTATGTTACCAAAATCTCCGTCGAATAAACGGTTATCGAGGAAGGTCACACCACAAGTGCCGTTTTGTGGTTGGAAGACATGCAAAGGGGTGACAGAATAGAGATAACGTCCCATTTCGTTGAAGCCATAATGAAAAGCCATAGCAACAGGAACCCAATATTCAACGCCAGCAAATGGGATTTCTAGTGTCTTCCTATTTTTGTTGATGAGGCATTTCGCAATTGGAATGACTCCACTGTGTGTTGCAGCAATTAAAAGTGGAGTCCTGTGAGAGGAATCAAGTGTTTCAAGATATTCAGGGGGAACTAATCCCACCAACTCCTCCACTATGTCCACATGCCCAAGCATTGCAGCAACATGAAGAGGGGTTTCACCTGTTGTAGCAGCAAGTTCTGGGTCCAACGCACTAGGATGGGCATCAATGAATGCTTTTGCTGCAGACCAGTTGTTGTCGTACATTGCCTTGTACAGAATGCCCATCTCTAATTCTTCTGCTTCTCCGTCGTAAATAAAGGATTAGTGAATGCATTGAGTTGTCTGTAAGAAGTTGTTGGATTTTAATAATTACAGGGCACTGACCTTGGGGGCGAGGAGGTGGTGATGGTGATGGTGATGGTGATGGTGATGGTGGTGGTGATGGTGGTGGTGGTGATGGTGATGGTGATGATGATGATGGTGTTGGTGATGATGATGATGGTGATGGTGATGGTGATGGTGATGATGCATTGTAGGTACGATAGAGAATATCCCATGCAACTTTGGCTTCAGAGGCTTCTCTTATAAGATGGAGATTGTGAAACCCACAAGAGATGCGAATGACGTGCAAAGCAGCTGCATTGTTTCTTCTCCATCTCGCAAATTCTTCCACAGCATTTTCGCCTGGTCTTTCGCTACGACTAATTGTCACTTCCCAAAGATCTTTAGATATTAGATAGTTCTTTACCCACTCAAACCAATCTTCATTTGTTTCCTTCGTAAGTGGCTTTGCAACTATGTCGTTAAAATTGCGCCTTCCTTCCATTACTCAACTTAGTTAAAGCTCTTGTTGTTGGAAATGGTGATGATACTATCTGTAAAATATACAGCTGCACGTTCGAAATTTGAAATTTTGTATAGCTAGCAATTAATTAACGGGCAATATGTCTTGATAACTAAATATATTTTCAGTTGAAAGGAACAGAGCTAGATCAACAAGACAAACACTTACCTCCTTTGACGGAAACTTTGAAACTGTATATATATGTGTCAATGGCTCAGTCTTCTTTAATCCTGTACCTCGATCTCTCCTCCTCACTCTATGTTATCACCAATTCTTGCAGTTTGAGAAACAAAGAGCAAGTGCAATTACCTGTTGTTGCTTGCTCTCTAAGTGTGAATCTGTGGTGACGATATTATTATTGGCTTGTTACTTCTTTTGCAGCTCGCTCACACTTCACTAACTCTCTTCACACGCATTGTGCATGTATTTATTGCCGTTTCGTTTATTCTTTGCGTGTTGGTATGGTTTAAGATATTTATTAGATAATTGTGGACCAAGAAACGCATCGTGATTCTATTCTTTCCCTCAATAAGCGAAAGCATCATACATGCTTTTTAAGTTCCTTTAAATTGAATCCAATAATATATCTCAAGCAGACAAGAAGCAAGGAATGGAGACAAAAGGTTACTAACGTACGTAATTAGCTGTATGTAACTACGTCACAAAAAATTTTGTTATTATTTTCCAAACTATCGAGCATTCTTTATTTATTTTTTTATAATGTTATCAATAATTAAAAATTGAGTATTGTTAATATCTATACTTTATCTTCATTTTTTTATTTATTCAATAAACAATTAATGTATCCAATACTCGTAGTTTATTAATATTATATTTAATATAAATTTATTGTTTTTTTTTGTATTATCATCCGGTATCTAATTTATGGTTCATAGCTTCCCCTCCCAATACAAGTGACCCCTTTAGGACTTGAACTCGAGACCTCAGAGGGATTTAGCGGGCATTACACTGTTAGAAAATTATTTTTAGTTTTAGTTTATTTAATATTTTAAGAAAGTTCAAATTTTATTTTTCTTCTTGACAAAATGTGCAACAGCCACGTGAATTCGGGAATAGAGCTAATCATCAATTCAAAAAAAAAATTCCCGTTCTAACCCTTTTCTAGTTAAATAATGCTTCAAGCAGACAAGAAGCAAGGAATGGAGACAAAAGGTTACTAACGTAGTTAGCTGCATGTAATTACGTCACTAAAAATTTGCTATTATTTTTCAAACTATTGAGCATTTTTTATAGAAAAAAGAAAAAAAAATACCACTTGAACTTTAAAATCTCAAATCAATCTTTTGCCTATAAGAGAATAGGCATTAACTACATTTGTATAGCAATTGATAGCTCATTTAAATAAGATATCACTGATTTGAGATTTTGAAGTTTAAGCGATAATTTTTTTTTATCATTTTTCCTTCTTTATACTCACTTTTAATTTTCATAATGCTATCAATAAATAAAAATTGTGAGCATTGTTAAGTTGTATATTTTAAACACTTTTTTATTCTGTATTTAACTGATGACAAGGGCTTAATCATCTGCATGTATTAAAAAACTTGGGAGGTTCAATATTGATATCCAAAAAACCGATCTACAGGAAGACATTTCGTTTATTTCTGATTCATTTGGAATTTTGAGTTCAGCTGATGAGGGAACGAAGAAGATATGTGCCGCGGCTTCATGAACTTTTTTGCATCAATACAAATATATTTAATTTAAAGTCCTCAACCATGTTATTTCTGCAATAAAAGCAACGCAACTGCTATTGGTGTGTCATAATTCGTACCGATAGTGACCATAGCTCATGTGATCTGACATGCTACGATGAGTGGGGGCCGGAAAGGGAAATTAGTTTTCTCATTTGGTACTTGGATATAATAATCTCTATCCAGCTTAATCATGGGATCAGGGAATTGCAAAACTTTGAATGACATGATTTTCAAATGAATTGTACTAATTATGAATTATAAATAATATATAAATTGTTAGAATCTGAAGGATTAAAGACGAGAGGAAACAAGCATCTATATATTATTGAACCTTTAATTAAAAGAGAGGACATATGAGCTTTTATATAGACAAATCAAAGGCTAAAGTCTAACCCTATAAACAAAGCTAATCTAATAAAATCAAATATTTAATCTAATAATAAATCTAATAATATCTAAGATATATAGAATATATTAAATAAAGATATATGATATAATAAAATATCCATGTCAAATATCTAACACCCCTTTCAAACACAAGATGGCTTGATAGAAAGCAATTTGAGTTTGTATGTCTACTAAAAACTTGAAGCGACCAAGATTAAAAGATTTAGTAAACAAATTAGTTGCTTGATACTTTGTTCGAATGTGGACAAACTTGATAGTGCCTGGCACAGGATGTTGTCGAGTAAAATGATAATAAATCTCAATATGTTTTGTTCGCTCATGGAATACATCATTATGAGCAATCTTAATAACTGATTGACAATCACAATATATATCAGCGGACGTCGTCTAAGTGAATCTTATTAAATGATGTTGTTGCTTGCTCTCTAAGTGTGAATCTGTGGTGGCAATATTATAATTGGCTTGTTACTTCTTTTGCAGCTCGCTCACACTTCACTAACTCTCTTCACACACTTTGTGTATTTATTGCCATTTCGTTTATTCTTTGCGTGTTCGTATGGTTTAAGATATTTATTATATAATTGGGGACCAAGAAACGCATCGTGATTCTATTCTTTCCCTCAATAAGCGAAAGCATCATATATGCTTTTTAAGTTCCTTTAAATTGAATGCAATAATATATCTCAAGCAGACAAGAAGCAAGGAATGGAGACAAAAGGCTACTAACGTAATTAGCTGTATGTAATTACGTCACAAAAAATTCGTTATTATTTTCCCAACTATTGAGCATTCTTTATTTATTTTAAATAGTAATATTATATTTAATATAAATTTATTGTTAATTTTAGTTTACCAAACATTTTTCAATTTTTAATTAACCAACCAATTTGCAATTGGGATGTCTTCACTGTATGATGCAACTATTTTTAGTGGAGTATCTATAGGGTCCGCATTCCCTACTCATCAAAAAGATGAGCAGGGCATGCTCATCACCCCAATTTTAGGGTGGATCCATTTTTTCTATTTTCTTAAGCTCTTATTTATTTGTATTAAATTGTATGTTGTACTATGAAATATTTTTGCCACCTAGTATCACAAATTAATTAATTTCTAGTTCTGCATTCAGAAATATTTTTCCTGTAACACAAAGATCTTGAAATATTTTTTCAGTAGCACCCAATATTTGAAATTTTTTAAACTCCTAGTATCTTAAGCTAATTAATTTTTAATGCATGGCGTATTTTTTCAAAAATAAAAAAAACCCCAAAAATGGGTGACGAGAATTCCTTGCTCATCTTTTTGATGAGCAGGGAATGTGTGGAGTATCGCCATAAGCATAACGTATTTTAGTATATTTATGAGTCAATGATTTCAACAGCTCATTTACTAGGTCCAAATGGCAAACTTCACAATCCCAGCTACATGAAGAGGTGTTTCCCATTTTGAAGCCACCAAATTCTACCTTCAAGACGTTAGAATGACCCTTAATGAATGCTTTTACATTAAAACAATTGTTGTCAGATATAGGCTTGTTTAGAACACTCATATCTAAATTTCTACTGTTATCACCAATATAATATAATTCTTGCAATTTGGAAAAATCAAATACTTATTTCGCCTAAAAAACAAACACTAATTGCGCTTACCAGTTATGGCTTGCTCCATATGTAAATCTGCGGTGGCAATTAATGGTTTGTTACTTCTTCTTTTGCTGCTTACTCATGTACACTTCATAACTCTTCAAATGAGATGGAATGTCAAAATATCAATGCATATGAATAGGACACGGAAAGAAATTAAAATGAAATGCTTTATTACCTACAAGTTATGTGGTTTCAAGTAACATAGGACCCACATTGTCGTTTTCTCATTTGAAGACTCGTAAAGGAGTGAGAGAATAGTGTAACACCTTCATTTTCAAAGTGTATGGACAGGTCATGTGCAGTAATATCTTTAAAAAGGAGACTGGTAATCTTTTATAAACAGCGCAAGTCCCAACTTCAAGCAGAGTGTGAAGCTGTACTTGAGTGGGTTTTCAAAAATCTTTTTGAAAATCATTTTTAGATTTGGTCTCATATTATTTTACAATTCATTTTAAGCCATCCGTTTTAGGTTCATTTCTTCATATCAGAGTTGTTACCAATAAGGTCTCTGCTGGAACCCAAACTACTATAATTAATTAACAGCCCTAAATGGACGGATGTCCACTACTGGTTCGGATGTCACTTTTCGTTTGCTTATATACAGGCGCTTATTTACATGTCTACGGACTTTCCAGTACGAGATTGACACACTTAAATACAATTAAATTAAATACAAACTTCAAAATAGATATCCAACGGAAAAATAGATTATGAGTCCTTCGCTTCATTTGCCCGTATTTACCTTCTTGCCTGAGGAACTACTTGCTCGAGCTGAAAATTTGTTTTGGAAAAAGAGAGTGAGATTCGATGAATCTCAGTAGTAACAGATATCACTCATATAAAATGCACATATATCATGCCATGTCAACCAAAGTTACAATACAATCAATATATTTAACATTTAAAGATAAATTCATAATATGCAGAAAGCATAAAGTTACCAATTCAAGGACAACAGTCCCTTACCACAACACTGGGAAATTCTACTGGGCCTGAGCCCTTCTCATCTGAATGCTTAAAATTCATGATTGTACAAACATGCATATAACATATCACATAATATGTGAGGGATAAGTTACTACCTAACGATTTTTCCAAATATTGATCTTGATTGACGTGCTTTGGACATCCTGGGCAAGTGTCAAGTCCTATAAATTGTAATTTATAGGCATTGAGTATTACTTAGTCCAATTCCTTCATAAATTATTCTCTTATGTTGGTTATATTAGGGTAACTTCATTAGGCCTAATATGTAGCTAATGAGCCCAAACTAACCCCAAATGCTAAACTTAGCCCTTTAAGGTTAAATTCTATTACAAAACCCTTTACTTTGAATTTTCGCACAATTACCACAAGATGGCAATTTTTCACTGAATTTTGAAAAATCATAACTAATTATAGAAAACTCCAAATGACATATATTATATATCAAATTAAAGCTTAGGATGTATACTTCAAATCTGGAAAGTTTCATGGCCATTGCCCAAGATTCGGTCATTCAAAAATTCATCACCATCTTACTGCCACCGATTTCATTCCAGAATCAAGGTCAAACTTTGAAAAATCATAGCTTTCAATATAATGATCCAAATGGTTCATATTACCTATCAAATTAAAGCCCGGAATGTCTATTTTAATCCTAAAAATGTCATAGCATTTGGATTATTTTTGACCGATCAAAAATTCGTCACAAGCAATCTGTCTCCCAAAAACGTCACTTTGACAGCACTATACTCAAATTCCAATTTTAATTTTTTCATTCCAATGATCCAAAATTTATAACCATACCTTAACCCCACACAATTTTGCATGTATAATCAATTGGTAACCTCAAATTCATAAAAATCACACTCTTTTACCATGCCCCCTCTTTACCGAACAGAACCTTCAAATCAATTAACAACTAATTTTCAAGATACTTGATTTAAAATAAAACTTATACTTACCTCTACACGTTTTCGCAATCGGTTCGGAAATCCTGCAGTACTCCGGCCAACTAAATGACACAAAACACCTATGAGAAATCTGAGACCATAAAATTGAAGCTCTCAAACAAGAGGAACAATATTTATGAAGGGCGTTTTGACCATAGATGAGGTTAAGAAGATGAAAAATTCAAGATTAAACTCACCTTCAACCTTGGTTCTTCAAATTCTCCTCTCTCTCTCTCTCTCTCTCTCTTATTTTCTTTCTTACTTGGCCGACATTTTGGGATGAGAATGAGTGAGTGTATTAATTGAGCTATTTCTCTCTCTTCCCCTTGCCTTGGCCGAATGTGTATGTATGGATGAGGAAATAAATTGATTAAATATTATCCTCATCACTTGGTGTGCTTGACCGAATGTAAGAGCATAATGGCAGAGGAAATATGTATTGGCCAATCACATTTCTTCCTTTTATTGCCTTAGCCATCCTTCTTGACTAAATGGGGAGGGAATATATTAATTAAACTCTTCCTCTCTTACTCCTCATGTATTGACCGAAATGAGTGTGAGAGAGTAGGATGAGATGATGTGCAATGTTTGGTAGATGTCTACCTCTTTTTCTTTTGCTTTAAATCTTATCCTCTCATCTCTTCATCTTTAAGGAACATTAAGGGTCAAGAGATTATTGGGAATTATTTAATATCATGTGTGCAAGAGTGTTTCAATTAAATGGACAATTTTGGGTGTTGTGTTAGGTAAATGTTGTCCAATTTGTCTCTTAAAATCATGCTTTTCAATGACAAATCTTAGCCCTTGATCTTGGTTTCCAATTCTAACCTTAAGATCAAATGGTTGATGTCCCTTTTTCCCTTGATTATGACAATATTATTTAATTTTCCATTAGGTGATCTTGCTTTTTAGGTCATTTAACCCTTGAGTGAATTTTAGGATATTACAGAATAGAGATAACGTCCCATTTCTTTGAAGCCAACATGAAAAGCCATAGTATCAGAAATCATATCCATCCAGAGTAATTCTTTAGACGAAATGAGTATTTGAATATGTCAAAAAATTAAATTATATTGGTGATTATAGAAGAAGATTTAGATATGGACATTCTGAACAAGGCTATATCTAACAACAACTGGTCTAATGCAAAAACATTCATGGAGAGCCATCATAGTGTTTTGAACGTAGAATTTGGAGCTTCAAAATGAGAAACACCTTTTCATGTGAATGTAAAGCTTGGACATTTGGACATAGTAAAGAGATTCTCATAAATATCTTGAAATACAATATGCTCATGGTGATACTCACTTTTAATAGCTGCAACACATGATGGAGACATCCCGATTGCAAAATGCTTAGTCATGAAATGGCAAGTACATTGCTATTTTATTGACCAAACATTTTGCAATTGGCATATCTCTACTATATGACGAAACTATTAAAAGTGGAGGATCGCCATAAGCATTGAATTTTTCAAGATATTCACTTGTCAATAATCGCACTTTCTTGAAACACACAATGCCTATGGTAATACTCACTTTCAATAGCTGCAATACATAGTAGAGACATTCCAATTGCAACATGCTTATTAATTGCAAGAGCATTGCTATTTTTAATTAACCAAACATTTTGCAATTGGGATGTCTGCACTATATGATGCAACTATTGTAAGTGGAATGTCGCCATAAGCATCACATATTTTAGGATATTCATAAGTCAGTGATTTCAACAACTCATTTACTAGGTCTGGCAAACTTCACAATCACAGCTACAGCTATCCCGTTTTGAAGCACAAATTCTACCTTCAAGATGTTAGAATGACCCTCAATGAATGTTTTTACATTAAAACAGTTGTTATCTGATATAGGCTTGTTTAGAACGCTCATATCTAAATTTTCTACTGTTACCACCGATATAATATAATTCTTGCAATTTGACAAATCCAAATACTTATTTCGCCTAAAAAACAAACACTAATTGCGCTTACCAGTTGTGACTTGCTCCATATGTGAATCTGTGGTGACAACTAATGGTTTGTTACTTCTTCTTTTGCAGCTTACTCATGTACACTTCACTAACTCTTCACACATTGTACATTAAACTAGACTTTTAACTCGTGTGTCGCCTAGAATGACATAATGTAACATAATCATAAAATAATTAAGAAACTATAATTTTTGTTCATTTTAAAACTAGTTACCCATTAATCTAAATTAAATAATATATCATTCACTATTTAACAGCATTTTAAAACAATAACAAAACTTTTTTAAAAAAAGTAGAAATTGTAGAAATAGATTGAATGCATTAACCCAGTGTTTTCAAAGATGAGTTGGATCCGCCGGACCATCAGCCGGAGTAGACTATGGCTCAGCTTTATGGAGAAAGCCATTTTCATGGTCTGGCTAGATTGGAGCCAAAAAAACTTCTGTTTATGGAGCTGGAACCTGCTTTTGTGCCAGGAGCCTGTATAGATTTTAACAAACCAGGCGGCTACCAATCCACGTTTATAGCAAGAAAGAAATGAGCCAGTTTAAGAAGATATTTAAGTGTTTTGACGCCAACGAGAGACGTAGAGAAGGAAGAAGAGACAAGAGGAAAATAAAAATCTCCATACCTATAGTAAGAGGAACGAGGCAGAGTTGAAACGTCGTCCGCCGTGAATAGAACGTATCAGTAAACTACAAGGCCAGACGGAAGTGAGCATTGTATATTGATGAGTGAAACTCTCAAAAGCTATATATATATATATATGTCTTCCTAATATCCTGAATCAACCCCAACACCATTAGCTTGCTGAATTATTGCCCCCTCAAAGAGTAGAAACAAAAAGTTTAGAGGTAGAGTAGATGGCTTGCAGTAAGTGAGTGTCTCTCTAATAATGTCCCAAGTCAGCGGCTCTTTCTTCAAGTCTGCCCGTAATTAAACTTCTCAACAACTAAATAAAGCAACTCAACAACTCATGTACGATGATAGTGATCACACAATAGTAATATTATGGCCCCTCTGAAATGTGATACTTAAACGGGATACGGATCTTCTCTGGTATACTCGCTTCTGTCATAGTTACCACTGTAATCCTTGTTATAACTCCCTGTTGGTCCTAATAAATATAAGTTTACCTTGAGAGTTATTAACAATATTTTTCAATTTTACTCCTATTGAAAAAAGAAATAAGTGATAGAAAATATACAACACGTTTTCTTAGAGTTAGGGTGAAATTTTGCTCTAAGATTAACCAAAACATAACAATTTTTTTCTTTATCATAAAAAATATTAATGACCAATGACAATTTTTTAACAATCAACGTTAGTTTTTTTAATGATTATGGTGAATTCGCTCCTTTTGAACAATTTCAAGGCAAAATTGATTATAAAAAACTTTCAGGGAAAAATTGCACCTGACCATTTTTTTAATACTCATTAAATAATGGAAAATTTGGAAAAGTCAATCAATTTAAGACATATTAAATATTTTGATTTTCATTTTTTAGTATGAGATTTGGTCAAATTAGACTTATAATAAAAACAAGGGCAGTATAAACAACATTCTCTCACATATGGTTGATCTTGTTTATAAGCAACAAAATGACAAATTATCTATATAAAAATGTAATGCACTTTTCCAATTTTACCCCCAATTAATTACATATCCTTCTTATATATTTTTTCACTCATTCTATCTCATTTCTTTTCTCCCTCATTCTCTCTCAGACTTTTCTTTTTCTTTTAGTTTTTATCTTGAACCGTTGTAGGTCCTTTTTTACGCGACCCTATACATGGGTAATGCAGCACTGGTTACTTAGTTATTCCAACAAGCACCTCAAGAGGCTTTCAACCCAACTCATAACCCTCTTTGACTTACTATTATTATTTATTATTGCTTCTTTCCTAAGTTTAAAATCTTCTATTTTAATTTGAAATCCTACAAATGATGCACCAAATTGAAATATCATAAAATTTCAATTAAATCATTTTAATTTAGCATTGATGACTTTCCAAATATATCAAAATATATCTCAAATCTATTAAAAATGAGAAGTCATTACTCACGCTCATCATCTTTATAAATAAGAGTATATTTAGAAAAAAAAAAGTATATCTTTAACACATTTATTGTTTTACACTATTTTTAACCCCTAGTTCGATTTACATGATTTGGATATCAAATATACACTAAACAGGAATCATCAAATATACACTAAACAGGAATAGGAGAATAAGCCGCTCACAGTTTCTTACCCATTTTTGTATCTTGCGTTAATGTTTATAACAACAGTGTCGGCTTACATTGGAAGCTGATGCCTTCCCATTTGGCTGCGTTCATTTCTTGCATCTAAGAAGAGTGCATCTAAAAAGTTAGTCAATGCTACATCTATTCTACTTTTCTAACTTTCTGACATTTGGGAAAGTGGGTGAACCACCAGTGACTCTTCTTATGAAAAGGACAAAATCTAATAAAAGTTTATTCTTATTCCCTCTTTTACGAACCATCATTTCCACTCATGCGTCATTGTCTCAAAACTACCACCATTCCCTCTCACACATTTACCGTGTTCAGTACTCTTCAGGGCTAATGGTTTTTACTCTCAGAATTTGCCTTGCGAAGAAGAGGAAAATCGCTTTTCGCCGAAGAACGAGGTAAATTTTTGACAATGGACCATCTTTGTTCATGTGTATTTTGAAGCGGTGTGCATTTTTCAGGGTTTTAATCGCTCCTTTGGGTTTACATTTTGCAGAGAGGTATATGCAAAAAGGGAAAATGAAAGAACAAGCTATCACAGTGGACGATGACGACGGAGGTGACGAAGAAGAATCAGAAGATGGTAGTGAACTAAAAATCAGCGCTATCTTCTTTAGATTTCTTAGTCTTCGACTTTAAACTTGAGCTTCATTCCTCTTTTTGTTATTCCTCCTCTTGTCATCCTGGGTTTTATTTTGCTCTCTGTAGTGTAAGCAGTACAAGTTTCCGTTTCTTTTTCACAGTATTAAGAAAGTCATCATTGTTAATTTTGAAATGCCATTTTCAATTCAAGTTTAAAATTAAGAAACTCAATAAAGCATTTTCCCAGAAATTTCAGAACTTAATATGGAATGATGAGAACTTAATATGGAATGAGGAGTATTGACTTCCTTTTTTCCTCACTTGGTGATGCAGATGATGGGTCGGATCACTTTGAGGATGATGGATTTATCGTTGGTTTTGATGAAGAAGAGGAGGATGACAATCCACAAGAAACACAAGAGATAAAAAAGGAGAAGAGGTTCATTGCCCTTCTTACCCAGCAATACAATTCGATATATGGTTTTTAATTAAAATGAAACGCTATATGTCCTCATTTGTTCCTTTCCAAATTTTCTTGGAATTTCTTTTTTTTTCTGGTGTCGGTGGAAGGTTTATTTTGTTTCATTTTGAATGGTTTTTATCATTGACAACTATTCATTGTTGTCGGTGGAAGGTTCCTTATTTATTGCCTGAAAACATTTTGAAGAGGTTTATTGCCCTTCTTACCCTGCAATTGCTTTAGTTGTGGAATTGAATTGACAGGTAGCTTAGACTCTCAAATTATAAAAAGAACAAAATGCAACTTGATTTAACTTTATTAGTAATTAAAATGTTTTCAGGCAAGGAATATGATTCAATGATATGATATATGTTTCATTAGGACATGTTGCTGAAATTTTTAGTTAGTCTTTGAGTTCATTGTGGTTTAAACTTTAAACAATTATTGATTGCTTTTTTATCTCTCCTCTCTTGCTTCTTAGTCTTGGGAGTGTCTACAAATACGCTGGTTGTTTTCAAATATTTCTTATGAGACTCTATATATAAATGTAGTGAAGTTAAATCAAATTTCAAGTTTTCATGTGCTGATTAATTTCCCTCTGTTTGTATGTTAATTGACCAAATGTGTAATTGGAATCCTTTTTTTGGCTTTCAATTTAACCTGTTGCAGAGTTTTAAGAGGTCATAGACGACAACCAAATTCACTAAGCAATCCAAATTGTCTCAATTTTATCTATTTTCAATTTTGCTCTTCTGAAAATTTCTAAGCAATAATATGGACTCGCATTTTGTTTCTTCTCATTCTAATTACGTGTTTGCTACCTTTTATTTAGCTCTTTATTTTCTGATCTGTGTTTTATTTTTAGGGATGGAGTTAGTGAATCGCAATTTAATCAGGTTTTGAACATTGAGCTAGACCAAATAATTAAGGTTTTACTGGAACCTAACTCTTTCTCTTGTATCATCTACATTTCAATTTGTGTTAGGGCTGTTAAATATAATTTTTTGTTTCTGTGATAATTATCATGGTATTGTTTTTCTTATGACATGTGGATACTATGATAATACACATTGTTTCCATCGGAATGATAGCCTTTAGTTGATAAACTTCTATTATTAATAGGCCTATCAACATCTTGGAGACGCTGATGCTCCTAAGTTCACAGTAATTGTGGCCAAAAGAATCATCATACAAAGTTGTTCCATGCTAATGGTTCAGATAATGTTCCTCCTGGTATGCATCTTCTCACTTCCTTCTTATATACAGTTCAAACCAAGCGTTAAAACTCAGAAGAAGTCCAAATTTCCTCTTCAGGTACAGTCGTTGACACACAAATTGTGCATATTTTTCTCAATTTATTTTTCATGTAAAGGATTTATCTGTTTTCTTTTTGGCTTACACGTCTGTTTGGAGAAGTTCATTGTTTAATGTTTGTAGATTTGTACCACTGACACATGATTTCTTTTACGTTTGTTGCAATCTTATCATGGTTGTTATCCTTAGCTGCTGGTAGGTTTCATTAAGATCAAGATGGATATTCTAAAGCACTGGAGTTAATTCAGGACTTGCAACTCAACAGGCTGCAAATGGCTGATGTAATTTATGAGGTAATTCTAGCAGTGTGTGCTTCCAATAGTAAATGGGAAGAAGCAGAATTCTATTTCAACCAGATGAAGGATGAAGACCTCTCTCCATATCATTATCATTATAGCTGTTTGATGGCTGAAAACTGAGAGAAACAAAGATATGCAATCACCATTCAAGAATTTAAAATTAAAAACGTCATAATAGTTCTATAAGCTGAATAGGATCTGGCATCTGTTGATCTGTGATGTTATTTTGGCAGTCATTATTGGTGAGAAACCCAAGACATTTGCAGTTGAATTTTTATGAAGCTTGAGTGCTTGACGCTTTTGTTCCCCTTCCTTTTGGGTGTTTAAGCAAATGGTCTCTTTTAGAAGGTTTCTCTACCAAACTCACAGATGGATAAGTGAGCTGTGCTGTATTGATGTGTTTTCTCTGTTTTCCCCTGTTTTTTTATTGATTTGAAGAGTAATGTATGCTATATCCTTTGTCTTTGTATTTATCTTCCTTTCTTCTTCAGTAACTTAGATTAAATTATGTTACTTTTATGGCTAAGTGCACACATTTTTTATTCTACTCTGTCAAAATCAATTAGGGTGATGTGGTTTGTATTTTTTTAGGGTGGACATTCTAATTGATTGGGTACTAAATTGTAGGAATTGGGTGAAGATGTGAGTGCTAAAACCATGGGATTATTTGCTTTAATTTTATTATTGTATATTAATCTTATATTCCCTGATTAATGTATATTGCATGTTCAAAGTTAGAACCATATTACTTTTTGTCTAGTCTGGAGTTCCACAACTTCTGAGTGATGTTATAACTCAACAATTAATTAGTTGTAATATGTTGGTCTATAAATTATAAGAAATGTTATGACTCCCTAATTAATCAGTTGTAATCTGGAGGTCCACAAGTTTTGAGTAATAATGTTAAGGGCAATTCAATGAAAAAGGATGAAATGTTAAGGGCTATTAGCATATTCAATAAATCTGGAAGGCTCTAAGGCCAATTCATTTTTATGCGAATGAAAAAAAGATTAATTGTGATTTCAGTTATGATATAATGTGGTTTTTTGTTTCCTTTGTTTTGTTACATGATGGGAAATATGTTTGTACTGCACGAAGGTGCGTTGCTGGGCTTTGTTCCCTTTTTTTTTTTTTGCTGGATGTTTTTATCTTTGTAGGTGCGGACCTTAATATTGTAGTGGCTGTTTTGTAATGCAATTATGTTGTCAACCATATGCGCATGTTACTATGTTTGTTTGTTTTTTACCTTCAGCAGGTTCGTTAATCACATTGGATGAGTAGTAGGTAAATGTTTGCTTTTGTTTGGGGTTTTTGTTGCACCCGCGCGGGGTAATATGTGCTTGTTTGTTTATAAAAGGACTTGAGCAAGTACATAGAGAGAGACACACACAACACAGCCCGATAAATGATGGTGATTTTTTGTGATATTATTAATTAATTGATGGTTTAATAAAGCATAACTCTTTGAACATTTTAAATTTATTTTTACTAATGGAAAAAATGCTCGTGAATAAAATTAGACTACTATTTAACTTTTTCTTTATTATTAACAGTGAACAGGAATGATGGATATAGATGCATCACACATAATAAAGAATGAGGCGTGGCTAAAGGAAGAAGAATACACCATTGGAGAAAAAGCGTAGAAAGACTTATTATCAGTTTTCTAAGTAGTGAGTAAATGAAGTCTTCTTCTGTGTATCGACACGAGGATTCCTAAAAATGTGAGCACAGAAGCAGCAGAAGAAAACAAGGAAAGTGCATCTGCAATTAAGAAAACTTTAAATAACCTTAAAAAATATTGGGTATCCTGAAGTCTGATTGTTTCCTCCTGGCACAATAAAAGATGCCGCAAACATGGTGGTAACAATTAGAGCGCCAACAACTAAGCAAGAAGATGCGGTTTCTTTCATCCATTTTTCTCCTTTATCCCTGAGTTCTTTGGCGCATCCACATTCCCGGCTCATCAGAGTGATGAGAAAAAAAATTCTCATCACCAAAATATTATTTAAGTAATATGTAGTGTCTAGTATCTTAAAATAGTCAGAGCATGGAAAGAAAATAATCCTCAAACATTTCCTTCGTTATATAATGGATCATCAGTAGTAGACTTTGGACCCTTTCGTGCTGAAAAATCATGCACTCCACACTAGCAAATAGGTAGGAACTGCGTTATTTTATGATATGTGAAAATATGAATCCAAAACCACAAGTGCGTGCGTGTAAATGATTCATTTTCAGTCATTCATCTCTCCAAGATTCTTCCTCGCATGCACATACAGAAAAACATTAAATTTCAATCCGGCCCCTGAGATGCGGTTAAGGTATAGGAGGCAGGAGCCAACATGAAGTAAGGTATCATTGCCGGAAGTTGCACTTGCTACCACGTGCTTAAAACGAAAACAACGGAGGAGGTTGAAGATCTCAGCATTACGATATCTAATAGCATCGAAGAAAAGGTACCCCTTTTTGGTGAGGAAAATTGACTAGCGAGATTAACTTCGGGTTTGCCTTTGTTACTCGCAACAAAAACTCAACATTCTCTTGCCTGGCTATGGAAATCATTTCATCTGCGATCATACGCTTCTTTGCTTCATTAAAAAATATCACATTCTGACAAACTAGGTTTAGAATTTCAGCTGCTTGTGCATGTTGCTGCTTTATCTTACATCTTTCCTTCATTCCTGCACCATTGGTGTGTGTGTGTTTATCTCTTTTCTGAGGATCATAGACACACATATGGTTTATTAGTGTGTGTTTATACAAGTCTATCTTTTCTCTTGGGTCAAAGTTAGGTACAATTTCTAAAGGCATGGAGAATATTGTACCTTCATGAGCTTTGTTACTCTCACCTTCCTGTTGAATATCTATGTAGAAATCTGCGGTGGTTGTGGTTGATCGTATTTTGATATCTTCCACCCAAAAAATGATCAAGAGATGGAGAAACATAAGCTTCTTCAAATAATAATAATAAAGTAATCAATAATTAGAGGCTTAGAGGTCACAAAAAACCTAAAAACTCTAAGACTCATTATTAATTGTAGCAAACTTATTGTTTACGTTTACACTTATTCCTAACATATAATGTTCATAAGGGTAAGATGGATATAATTAATTATTTTGGAATGAGTATACATATGTAACAGAATATTGATGAATATAAAAAATAACACGACCAAAACTAAAATTATTCTAGTGGTAGCTAATTAAAATAAGTCCAACTTCACCATCTTGATCCTCATAATTATAATTCAGCATGTTGGCCAGTGTATAATTAAAAAGAGCAAACAACATATAAAAAATTGGAAAAAAAAGCAGACAGTGGAAAGTAATAAGATTCACTGACAATGGTATACCCATCGCTTCCAGAACACAATGACTTTTGTTAAGGGAAACAAGAACATAGGATGCCATCATCAGAATTGTCGGTACCCCCTTGAAGTCAGCAGTGAAAAGAAGCTCCGTGCATTGTTGAAGCAAACCCAAGGCAACATCTATTTATGTATGAGATCGAATGCCAAAATAAAAACACACATGCAAAGAGACAGGGAAAGAAATAAAAACGAAACACATTATGTTTTGTTGGTATAATATTACCAAAGACTCCAGTTACCAAACAGACTCCGAGGAACGTAGAACCCATATGCTAATCTTTCTTCTGAATTACTGCTACTAATAATCGATTCCAAATTTTAAAACACGTGGGATCCATATAAAAGGCAACCAAAATAACACCCGACCTCAATTAGTAAAGCATAAGCTACTTCCGATCAATTCGTTTGATCCATTTTTACTCTCTTACTTGTTACGTTACATCTTATATTTTTTGTTTTTTGATACACTTATATTTTGTGTTTAATATTCTCCAAAATAAAGGGTAATACCTCCCGTCCTTAATATAAAAGTCATTTGACTGATTTTAGGAGATTAAGAAAGGTAAATAAATAACTTTAAAGTACTTATATTTATCATTTTTTTTCAAACACTTATAAATTGATATATACTCTAATGATACACATAAGTATTTCAGAGAAATCATACAATATGTGCTATATATAATTAAGTAATTTATTTAGTTTTTTTAATCTCCCTAAATTAGTTAACTGAATCTTGTACTAATCACAAATCTAGTATTAATTAATGTATGAAAGGGGGAAAAAAGAGGAAAAATGAACGAACAAGAAAGCAAACTTGATATATATGTTACCGAAAACAGAAAAAGACAGGCAAAAAATTAAAAAAAAAAAGTACTTGTTCTTTAAAAACACAAAAAAAAAAAAGAAGGAAAAATCCCAAAAAAGCTCCACTTGAACTTCAAAATCCCAAATTGATTTTTTAACAATAAGAGTAATGAGATTGACAAAAAGAGTAATGGGATTAACAACTCAAGTTTTTGTCAAATAACTGATTTAAGATTTTGAAGTTCAAATGGTATTTTCTTGGAATTTTCCCAAGAAAAAAGAAAGCAACCTAAATTTAAAGAAGGAGGGTGACATTGCTTCAATTGAAAGTTTAAGATACGAAATTACGCCTGGCAAAACATTTTCGAAGTAAAATTGTCCTTAAACCTAAGTTAAATGCAGTCTCAAACAGACAAAAAGGAAAAAATTAATAATGATTAATGGAACTAAAGTATATCAACGTGGTTTTCGTGATCAACCAACAGAAAAAGGAAAAAGAAAAACAGCATCTACGTTGTTTGGAATCTGTATATATAAGCAGAAATTAACATACAAGGGGCCAGTTGTGCTGTTGCATTTTTTGTGTACCAAAGGTATCTTCCAATCTTGGCAGGAACACACTGGCTTGGCAGGATTGTTGGGCTCCATTGGATAAACCTCTCATGTTTTACATTGACAAAAATGTGCAGTTAGTAGATATGGATGCTCGAGTCTCCTCATTTGTGACTCAGGCTGGCCAATGGGACAAAGCAAAATGGAGTTCTTTTCTCCCTATTTGGGCTGTGGATAAAATCATGATGGTGACCCCTCCTATGGGATCAGAGGATGATGCAATTTGTTGGTTGAATGCCTCCGATGGTAATTTTAGCGTGAAGTCAGCTTATGACATCATTTTTCATCAGCACGAACATGGGCAACAACCTCACTGGCGGAATCTATGGCACTGGGATATTCCGGAAAGAGTTAAGCTCTTTATGTGGCAAGTATTCCATGAGAGACTTCCTACGAATGAAATAAGAGCGAAACACAATTTGAGTGTCCTAAATGTTTGTCCCTTTGAGTGTGAGAGTGGTGAGAGTATTCTTCACATTTTGAGGGATTGTGATCAGGCGAGAAGAGTGTGGTTTTCTACAACTAACCATATATATTATACTATGTTCTTCTTTGGTAATTTGCAGGAATGGCTTTCATGGAACCTACAGTTTTGTCCAGGGAACGGGAGGGTGACTAGATGGCCATGGCATAGAGTGTTTAGTACTATATGTTGGCTCTTATGGAAGAATCGTTGCAGAAAAGCGTTTGACGGAACTGCAGACAACGCAAAAGGATTAATTCACAGATGCATACACCATCTCTCGGAAGGCGTGGTGAACGGCAGATTTCGGCATCAGATATTCCAGGTTCGGGAAAGGGGACTAGATCACTGGCAACCTCCAGATCCAGGTTTTGTACGTGTTGATGTCGATGGATCCAAAGCTAGTGACGGACGTGCAACATGTGCTGGTATTATCAGAGATCATCAGGGTAACTGGTTACGTGGATTTCAACAAAAGTTAGGATACAATTTCTCAACTGCTGCTGAAATTCATGCAATCTACAGAGGTCTTCGATTATGTAAGCAGATGGGTCTTTCTAAGATCAGGTTATTCACAGATTCTATACAGGCTATACATCTTTTGACTGTGCACTGTGGGACAGACCACCCATTACATGACGTCATCTTGGACACTAGATCACTTATATATATGGACTGGGACTTAGAGATATCCCACACCTATAGGGAAAATCTAAGTTGCGCTGATTATTTAGCAAGGAAGGCTCACATGAGCAATCTGGACTACATAGAAATAGAGACAGCACCTACAGAATGTGTTAACCTCTTTACTCGGGATTGTGAGATGTCTTCACACGATCACCATGTGTTACCTAATCATAGGTCCTTGTAAACTTCAAGCATCGCTTGCCTTTGTACTAAAAAAAAAAAGGTATCTTCCAATCTGAAGCTAAGGACTAATTTCTTTCAAAGTGTAGAAATCACAAAAAAACAAAAAACAAAAAACAAAAAACAAAAAACAAAAAGAAAAAGAAAAAAGAAAAAATGTTTTGACACTCCCAACAATTTCAAAATCTTCATTAAAACACACTGGCATTTGTTTTTAGTTTTCCGAGCATAACTAACTATGAAAAGTATAAATAACCAAAAAACAATCTATCTGTAGATATTTCGTTTATTTCTTATTAATTTGGAATTTTGGAATCAGTTGATGCGGCTTCATGAAATGAATATGGCTTCCCCATCAGATTTATGAACTATGATCTCCTCAGATTTGAGCTTTGGTTGAAATTCAATTTGCCCTACTTCAGTTGCACAGAGATGGTCACAAATAATTGTTGCATGGAACTGTTGTTTTTATTCGAACTATCTGTTAGGCTTGCTGAATCCTCTGTGTTTCATAACTTCACTTTATCTTGTGATTAATCTTATTCTTTTCCTGTTATGTAAACTTTATGGGCCAACTGAGCATAGTTCATTATATGTTGTATTAGGCCCTTTGTACGCTATTATGCATTATTATCAGTAATTGCGACATCTTTGGACAGCCCTCCCCACTCAACCATAGTATTTCTGGAATAATAACTACGCAACTACTATTGGTGTGCCATAATTCGTACCGACCTGTAATCTGGCATGCTATGAGTGGGGTCCAGGAAGGGATTAATTTTCTCATTTGGTACTTGTATATAATTATCTCTATCCAGATAATTAATCATGGGATCAGACAATCACAAAACTTTGAATGGCATGTTTTTCAAATGAATTATACTACTTATGACTTATAAATAATATATAAATTATCACAATTTTTTAAATTTAGATGCTGATTGATTGATAGGCTGATTTAGTCCATTTCATTATTTTGATTTATAACACAGTAGTCGTTTTATTGAGACGTGCAAATGATTTTGAGGTGCACTGAGAAAATGGAGATTTGGGATGAAGCAAACTAAAAATTAAAGCACACACTATTTAAAGCTAATTAATTTGGCGTAATCAGACATCAACATATATATTTGTGTTCTAAATGTGCAAATCCTGATTCACACATCTCCAACTTATGCCCTTCATTAGGCTAAAAATAAAATCAGGTGCTTTACATGATAAGACTCAAAGGATTAGAAATTTCTTATTCAACAGGATGGAAACACAATAATAAGATGTGAGGACACACTAATGCTACTAAATTTTAAATAAGCACCCTAAGTGTACGGGCCGTTAAAATAGTATAATAGCAAATCAATGTCATCCCACAAGGATTCAAGATAATTGATAATTAGGCATTAAAACTCTCATTTTCATTTAAGTTGAGCAAATCCAAGAAGGAAATGGAATTTGAAAATCAATTTAAACAAAAGAAAAAGTAGTAAATCTAATGTTTCTAAGATTTCAATGAAGAAAAACAATCTAGAGTGGCTAATTCCTTCTTTAAGTGTTAGAGCATGTATTTACATAATTAAAAGCATTGAATGTAAAATTGTTAATCTAGAGTTTAAATAGATATAAGTATCCTCCAACTATTCATACCTTTCTCTCAAGTTAAAATTGTTATTCCTAACTAATTTATTCAAGACGCAATAAATGTCCAATTTCACTCTAATATGATTATATGGGTCTAACAGGTATATTCCTATCCTATTGACAAATTAGAATAAATTATAATCCCACGTTACTTAATCTTATGGTCTAATTAAGATCCCTCTTCCAAGGTTAATCTAAATTTCCTAATTTCATACTTAGTGGTGATCAAGCACAAAGTAGACAAATTAATTTAAGATAAAGTAAACAAAAATAACAATAAACACAAATTAATGAGTTCACCATGTAAGAAAATCAGCTAGGCATCGCTTTAATTCCAATCACAGCTGCAGCAATTTTAGAGCCACAAATCAGTTAAGAGGCAAACAACATGGTGGAATAAAGAAGAATTGCAATTCAAATCACTCCTCATAGTACAAAACAGCACAGCAAAGTCAAACTCATACTAAAGCAATAGAGTAAAAATTGAACACTGGAGCTGCCTTCTCTGCTTCCGCTGCTCACTGCTCCAGTCAAGCTCTCTCGATGCTCCCTCTCTAGTTTTCTTGTGAAGTTCAGCCACCGTTGCTCCAGGAAGGAGATGAAGCTCCCGAGTTCAACAATCGGCGATGATTCCTCCAGCTCGTGATTCTCTCATTCAATCTCCAGGAGGAAGACCCATTAATTGTCGGCTGCTCTCTTTCGGTCACTGTCCCCCCATTCCTCCGTTCAATCCTATTGCTTCCTTCTTCAATTAGGTCCTCCCATTCTCTAGTCCATAGCTCCTCGGCCCACTTTCACAATTGGTCATCCTCTCCGTATCTTAAGTTAGAATTAGAAGCCCAAGCCCAAACGTACATGCTCCTTATGGTCTTATTAAATGAAGTCAAAATGAGAACACATAAAATAAAATAAAATAAAATAAATTCTGTTATTTTTAGAAACTTTATCTTATTAAAATTAATTATTTTTATCCTAAATATTTACAATCTACATCCCATAAATAATTCACCACTTTGATTTGATTTTTTCATAATAAAATCTCATTGAATTTTCCGAAATTGCATAGATAACTCTTCAATTATCTTCAAAATATTCTTTAAATGTATAAAATATGGAGAGTTATCACACCCCCACACTTGCATCAAATCTTGTTCTCAAGATTTCAAAACATCAAACAACCAAAGAAAATCATGAAAGCAAGATTCTCAAATCAAACACCACAAAATTGGATTTAATTCAAATTTTTAATAATGAAGCTTTATTAAAACTCTTGCCCACCTTCTAAAAATGCAAGTAGAAATGCAAATAATTCTGCAAAGACAAATGACAATAGAATGTTCTTCGCTAGTAAGTGTTTACATTTTTCTCTCAAGATAATTAAAGAGCTTGCGTTTCACTCTCTTCCACTTATTGCAACCCATATACCCTAAGCTTGTTTATCATCTCCATCTTCACTACATTATCCCATTACTCACACAAATCAAAAGGACTTTTCCAAAGGTTTTAATGAATAGGGTAGGATAATGAAATGAAAATTGTCAAATGGTATAGAGGAATATTTTAATTAGTGCTAAGCAACTTAATGTAATTCATGAAGAATGAAGGAATAATTACTTAACAAAAAACAAACTCACTTACATTCTAAACAACTTTTATTCAATTAACTTCAACAATCTATTTTTTTGTTTTCATTTTCTCTTTTTTTTTCATTTGTTTTTTTTTCTATTTTTTTTTCTTATTTCTTTCTCTCTGTTTTTTTCCTTTCTTTTTCTTTCTATTTCATTTTTTTCCCTGTCTACACAACTCATATAACATTGACTTTCTAATCCATTCACTCTTTTCTTAAATTGTTTTACTTAGCACTAACTAAAGTAGCAAATGAATGTGAAAGAAAAGATATAGAAATTGCACTTCTCAAACAAAGGGCTATTTACTCTATGCAATTTTTTTTTTTAAAAAAAAAAAAGTAAGGCTCAAATAGGGTAAAGCAAAGGTTTTTCATGTAAAAAGGATGGACATTTGGCCAAACTAGTTATGAAATGAATGCCTAAATCATCTTTGTACATTTAAAAGGATTTTTAAGCTTTAAAAGAGATTCAAGACAAGTTTTAGAGATAAAATCACAATAAGTGTATTCCCTCTTGAAAGAAATGAATATTTAGGCTCAAGTTTCTCACCGGTATATTTAACATCCTAAAGTCAGTTATCCAAACCAAATTATTTACCTATTTACTACATTTTAAGAAGATAGAACCGAATTCTAACTAAACTCAATCCTTTTCAATTCAAATCAAACCAACTTTGCCAATGTTCACAAGTAAAATCCAAGCTTTCATGAAAAACAAAATTTTTGTTCAAAATTGGTCAAAATATTTTTTTATTTATGTGCAAAATCAAAGAATTTTTTCAAAATTGAGGACAAGTCATACAAAATCAATGGTATCTTCACCCCCACACTTAAATGTCACATTGTCCTCAATGTGAACAAGTAACCCTAAGTAATGGAGATGAAGACATAACCATATCCAAGTGTAGGGATAGCAAAAGCATCAAAGATTTTAAATTTTCACCAATTGAGCACAACTAACAAGTGCCACAACTCAAATCAATAGTCAGTAACAAATATCAATCACATGCAAAGTTAGACTATAACCAGCACTCATGTCCAGAACATGTTATCAACTATCAATTCAAACAAAATAAAGAAAAGTAGAAGAAAACTCCCCTCTCAATCCTTGTCTCGTGCTCTTGATTGTGGCTATCAAAGTGGAATACATCACTAGGGGCTACAAAAGTCCTACAAAATCAACAAACTTCAAAACAACTCAACTAAATAAAAAAAATTCAACTACCAAACCTTGTGTTGCCTCCCAAGAAGTGCTTGGTTTATAGTCCTCAGCCAGACTATGTCAGAAACTCAAGGAGGTTGTGACAAGTGATGAACCATTGCTTGCCGGTCCACCTCACCACCATAGTAATGCTTTAGTCTTTGCCCATTCACTTTAAAGCAACTTCCTGTGCTTTCATTTTTAAATTCAACTGCACCATTTGATGACATAGAAACCATTTTAAAAGGACTAGACCATGTAGATCTAAGCTTTCCAGGAAACAACTTAAGCTTTGAGTTAAAGACAAGAACCAATTGCCGAGGCTCAAAATTGCGTTTCAAGATATGCTTGTCATGCCATTTCTTTGTCCTTTCTTTATATAATCTTGAACTCTCATATGCTTGAAGCCACAATTCTTCCAACTCATTTAGTTGCAATAACCGTTTAGCTCCAGCTTCCTTGTGGTCCATATTTAACTTCTTGATTGCCCATCATGCTCTATACTCCAACTCAAGTGGCAAATGACATGATTTCCAAAAACCAACCGATAAGGTGACATGCCAATTGGAGTTCAGATTTATCACACACACATTTCATGGCCACTTCTCCACCTTCTCCTTGAAGATGCCTGGACCATAAGTAGAATAAATTATTTCAACAAGAAGAGGGAACTGTAATAATACAAAGAGAGTCAAGGGCACGCTAGCAAGCATAATAACAGGAAGAAGAGCCCATAAATGTGATGACGAGTTTTGTTCTAACATGATGATTATTGCTGCGGAGAAGGCTATCAGCATAGTTGCGATTGAGAGAACAAACATGATGATCAGTTTTCTAGGTAAGGAGTAAAGGAAGTCTTCTTCTGCATAGGGAGAAGTAAGGATTCCTAAAAATGTAAGCACAGAAGTAGTAGAAGCAAACAAGGACAATGCATCTGAAATTAAGAAAACATTGAACAACTTTTCCTTCAAAAATATTGGGTATCCTGAAGTCTGATCATTTCCTCTAGGAACAGTAAAAGTCGCCACAAACATGATGGTAACAATTAGAGCGGCAACAACTGAGCAAGAAGATGCGGTTCCTTTCATCCATTTTCTCTCCTTTATCCCTAAGCTCTTTATGGTTTTTTTTGAAATAATCCTGAGGAGTCAACCCTTCTTTATTTAGTCGAAGCTCAATTCCAGGATTCACCATACTCTCTACCGACTACATATAAAATAAAAGCAGTAAAACAGAAGAGCTGACAGATTATATATCTTAAAATATTTATTACATCTAGGCTAATGCAATTATTCCCTCATTTCCTGTTGAATTTGATCTGTCTTCTGCTAACCCTTAGGTTCAAATAGGTGGGAAGAGCATGATTTTATGAGTTTCATCTATATGTTAATCTCCCTTAAATACAGATGCGCACAAAAGCATTTAATTTAATTTCTAACCTTGAACCACTGCCATTCCCTTTGCATTTACAAAGCGGCACCAGGTATGCCAAATAAATAAAGTTTTCTTTACATGTTTCAATATATATATTCTATTAGATTGGCAATATTATATGATTTCATCTTCCAATCAGCTAATAGAGAGTATTATATTATTGTACCTTTGGCTCTGCCACTCATCTCGCCTTCTTGTTGCACATTTACACGGAAATTATTAGTGGTCGTGGTTGATGTTATTGTGATATCTTCCACGAAAAAAGTGATCAAAGAATGGAGAAACATTAGAATAACTTCACATAGTAGAAGTTATAAAATTAATAAAAGGAAGGAAAAGTAAATTGTGTAAATCTATTCAAGTTTTATGTGATTATTTGGCTTATTTTATCCGACTTAACTAAAACATACACAATCACGCTCAAGCAAATAAATTTAAATATCATGATTTTCATGAAATATGTATCAATGCCCTGTTAGCGTCAACGAAATGTGAATTTCATTCTCTCATTTTTTTAAGTTCAGTTTTAAGCTCTTTTCTTTACAGAAAATATATCACGAGGAAAACGAAATTATGCAAGTGATAGTTATAACAACTTCAACTTTACGGTTTCACCACTCTCATCATCAGCATTCGTTACTGATCCGGGACGATCTTGACACATGGAGCATGCATGGAGGGATTTGATCTGTTAGAGGAATTGTGGCACTCAAAAAGCACGGATAGTTAGCAAAATTCCAGCCGCAAATAATGGAGTGATAGGGAATTGTCATTATTAATTATTATTTAATGCATGCTTTTTCATTATAAAAAAGATGGATGTATTAGATAGAAAGTAGCTTTTATTGTTTTCAATAAAAAGAAGAGCTTCTCATGATTTCCTTGTTCCCTCACGGATCAGTTACTTTGGCTTATATATAATTAAAAAGGCAAGCAACGGTAGAAAATTTTAGGGTTAACAAAAAACAGGCAATTAATAGTAGTAGTATGTACTAACAGTGATAAACCCATTGCTTCCAGAACCGAAGTTGACTTTTATTGAGAGAATCAGAAAGATAGAATGCAATGTGCTCAACTGTTGAGTACCCATGATCAGCAGTAAAAATCAGCTCTTCACATCGTTGGATCAAATCCAAGGCAATATCTATTCATATAATCACATAGTATGAGATGAAATGTCAAAATATCGAAAGAACAACATGTATGAAGAGACGGGAAAGGAATGACAATGAAACATATATTATGCTTTTTTCATGTAATTAACTATGTTATGTCACCACGTTGTCCAGTCATGAAACAAGTTCTGAGGAAGGAAGGACCCACATGGCCGTTTTGTGGTTTGAAGATATGCAAAGGAGTGACAGAATAGAGATAACGTCCCATTTCATAGAGGCCAGCACGAAAAGCCATCGTAACAAGAAGGTTCCATAAATAGTCTCCTATTGGAATAATTTCAAGTGCTTTGCTATTATTTTTTACCATGCATATTGCAATTGGGATAACTCCACTATGTGACGCAACTATTGCAAGTGGAGTATAGCCATAAGAATCGCGTATTTCAAGATATTCTGGTGGCACTAATCTCACCAACTCCTCTACTATGCCCACTTGCCCATACTTTGAAGCCACATGAAGAGGCGTTTCGCCTGTTGAAGCAACAAATTCTACGTCCAACACGCTTGGATGGCGATCAATGAATGCTTTTGCAGCAGACCAGTTATTGTCAGATATGGCCTTGTACAGAATACCCATCTCTAATTCTTCTGCCTGTCTCTTCATCACTGTAATCATCAATTCTTGCAGTTTCAGAAATTAAAATAGACATTTCATGGAAAGAAAAAGGATTGAATGCGCTTACTTCTTGCTACTTGCACCATGATTCACGGACTCTGCCCACATGGAACTCACGAGTCAGGATCTAATTAATATCTATGGCGCTCACAAGCTGCGGCAATGGCTTGTTACTTCTTTTGCAGCTCTCTCACAGTTCAGAAACTGTTCCCACGTTGTACATTTATAGCCGTTTCGTTTATTTCTTTCGTGTTTGTATGCTTTAAGATATTTAATATATAATTGGTGACGAATGAACGGTCGTGAGATTCTATATTCAAGTGGGTTTAGACATGTCGTTTCGTTCGTCTTCAAGTAGGTTCACGTAATTAATAATCTGTACGTGAGGCTAAGTGGAATAATAAATTAAAACGATTTCGAACTATGGTCAAAATTAACATAAGCAAAATGCCAGCACCACGATGAGGAAGGGAGGAGACGCGTGTCTTGCAGGGCTTGTTTGATATGAGGGAAGGGGAGGGAAAGTGGGTGGAGGGAAATTTTTTTTAAGTTGAATTTAAAAAAATTAGAGAAGTGTGGTTAAAAATTTTTAATTAATTTTTCTTACTCTTTTATCTTATATATTCTCTTTATTAAAATTTTATTACCCCACTTTTTCAATCTTTTAAAATTCAACTCATAAACATTTTCCCTCCCATCCTTTCCCCTCCAAATCCCTCACACCAAACAAACCCGTAAAGGTTTGAATTTCGAAAGGCCACATGGCATTAATGGATGACAAGCCCAACGAACATGTATGATCGATAAGCTGAATTGAATTATTTAATACCGGCTGTGTCTTTATGTATGATTTATTTACTCAATTTAATTTTATTATGAAAATTAATTAAGTTAATTAATATAACATATTTTTCGAAAACACCCTAATTATTACTTACTTGATTGTTGTGTTGAGAGAGCATCAATAAAAGTAAATTAAAAAAATACTGATGAATATACAAAATAAATATTATATTTATGATCAATATTAACTCTTAAATTAAGTCATAAGAATGGGAGGAGTACTCCATGCCAGAAAGTTATATAGAAAACGTCAAACAGATAAGGACTTATGTGACCGTTATTATGTTGAAGGTTAAATAAGTATAGACAACTTTAAAATGTAAATATTTATAGTAGTATTTGTTTTTGGTCCATAAAAGTAATCTTTCGATATTTTAAAAAAGTTCAAATTTTATTTTATGTTCTCCTCTAACAATCTGCAAGGCGAGAATATCGAAAGTTAATTTTTGTAATTTTTTTCCAAATTGCTTCATAACGAGCTGTAATTGTTCCCCTTTTGAATGGTAAAAGGAAAATGATGTTTCTTTCTTGACACAAGTTTTTTTTTTTTTCCATAATTAGACAATTTTATTATACTGAACGACATATAATTAAGATAAGAAGCCTGTCAAGTTAACAAGTAACAAGAAAAAAGCCTATTACATGAGATAAGTTTATTGACACAAGTACATGAAGGAAAGATCGTGCAGCTTTTTCATATTGTTTGAATTGCTTATTTTTTTCCCTTCTAAATGGTAGCAGAAAATTGTGTACTCCTCTTATCCAATATATAGAATAGAGAGAATTTTTTTTTTTTTTTGGAAAATCCCATTAAAAGCTTTTAAAATACTCAAATCTTAGGTCAGTTACTGAACTTAACAAATTCTAAATCATGCCAATCATCTCAATTCAGGATTTCAAAATTAAGAAATTTGTTTTTTTTTTGCGCCTGCAAAATTGAGAAATTTTACCCATATACCTTTTGCTCTTTTGCTCCCTCCCTCTCTATCTGATATCTCCTCCATCCCTCCCCTCTCCTCCACACTCCTTCAAGTTCCATTGGGTCTCTCTGAGTCAGTGATTCAAATTCTTCATAATTAGACAATTTTATTATACTGAACGACATATAATTAAGATAAGAAGCCTGTCAAGTTAACAAGTAACAAGAAAAAAGCCTATTACATGAGATAAGTTTATTGACACAAGTACATGAAGGAAAGATCGTGCAGCTTTTTCATATTGTTTGAATTGCTTATTTTTTTCCCTTCTAAATGGTAGCAGAAAATTGTGTACTCCTCTTATCCAATATATAGAATAGAGAGAATTTTTTTTTTTTGGAAAATCCCATTAAAAGCTTTTAAAATACTCAAATCTTAGGTCAGTTACTGAACTTAACAAATTCTAAATCATGCCAATCATCTCAATTCAGGATTTCAAAATTAAGAATTTTTTTTTTTGCCTGCAAAATTAAGAAATTTTACCCATATACCTTTTGCTCTTTTGCTCCCTCCCTCTCTATCTGATATCTCCTCCATCCCTCCCCTCTCCTCCACACTCCTTCAAGTTCCATTGGGTCTCTCTGAGTCAGTGATTCAAATTCTTCACCAATAATTGTTGCTTTAAGAAAGAAAACAATGCAAGCCCTACAACAACAAAAAATTGTTGCTTTCAAGTTTCAAGTGTGAATCACACACACACACACACACACACACGAACATCCAAAAATTGTTGCTTCACAGGACGACTCATTTTTCTTAACCTGTTAAATTGGCTCACCAAAACAGTCATACCCAGATCTCTGAAACACCCGGTATGGCTGATCCCACAGTGTTTGACTCACAAATTGTTCATGCCCAGAACAGATCGTGATGCTGATATGAACCTTTCTTAACTGTAAAAGCGTTCTTTCAAGAGCATATGGAAATGGCATGTGGTCTTCGACCCATATCTTGCAGAAAAACTTGAAGAATTCTATGTTTTGGTGGGACCGTACATAATATGGTGGGACCCATATTAAAGCGTTCTTAACTGTAAAAGCGTTCTTCGATAATAAAGCAAGGTCATTCTTTGTTTTGGTGGAACCGTACCTATTATTTTGGGTGTTCATCCCTAAAACTTGAAAGCAACAATTTTTCATTGTAGGGCTTGTTATGTTTGTTTCGAAGCATCAATTATTGGAGAAGAATTTGATCTCCTCCTCTGTGAATTTGAATCCAAGACCCCGAAAGGTCCCAATAAAACTTGAAGGAGGGGGCGGGAGGGAGGTGATAGAAGACAGTGGGAGGAAGCAAAGGGAAAAAAGGGTAAATAGGTAAAATCATTCACTCTTGAATTAGGATGAATGGTCTGATTTAAAATTTGTTAAATATAGGATCCTGACTTAGTATTTGAATATTTTAAAGGGAAACTTTCTGAAAAATACCACTTGAACTTCAAAATCCCAAATTAGTAATTTGACAAGAACTTACATTGTCAATTCTAGTATTCTTTTTGTCAATCCCATTATGCTTTTTGTCAACAGGATTTTGAAGTTTAAATGGTATTTTTTTAGAATTTTCTCTATTTTAAAAGGCTTTTAATGGGATTTTCCATTTTTTATCCTATTTATAAGTCACATTATAAAATTTTTTAAATGAACGCACAACTTTACTCTTCAATTATTATTGTGTTACTTTTTACTTTTGAAATAGATTATATATTGAATAGGAGTAAAGTTGGAAAGTCATCCTTTGACCAGAAAAAAAAAATTTGAAAAGTCATCAAATTTTAAAAAAAAAGTTAATGAGATTTAAGATTTTTCTTGACTCTAAAAAACAAAATGTTAAAACTTGAAAGTGACTTATATTCCCTCTGATCCTTAATACAAGACATAGTTGGCTTTTTTTATGAGATTAAAGAAGCTAAATAAATTATTTAATTATAGCATATATTGTGTATCATTAGATTATATATTAGTTTGTTTGATAAGAAAAAGGATTATATATTTGTATATAAATCAAACAAATTAGTTTGAAAAAAAATTATTAATATAAATACTTTAAAATAATTTATTTAATTTTCTTAATCTTTCTAAAAAAGTCAACCATGTTTAGTAATTAAAGAACGGGAAGTAGTAAATAGGAATAGAGGAGTAAATGAAACTAGCAATCGATTATACTTTGCTGACACATGCACAAACGCAATATTGTGTACTCCTATGGTCCTATTTATAAAGTAAAGAGAAAAGGTTTTTTCCCCCTCATATTTCTAAGTCACACCATTAATTTTTTTTTAATATGAAGGTAAAATCTTACCCTTTATTTTTTTTTAAACTTTGTTCTCATGAGGTATAGTACAGTGTAAATTAAATAGGGGTAAAATTAAGAAGTTGTTAAATTTAAAGACAGAGTTAATGAAGTTCAATATTTTGTTTTTTATTTTGGTGAAATATGCTAAAATCGACTTTTAAATAGGATTAACGGAGTAAATTTTTCTAATTATTTTTTTTATTTTTAATTACTTTTTACTTTTTTTAAAAAATAGAAGTTAGATTTTTAATAATGACTTTTCAAAGTTCCTCACTAAAAGTTGTTGTTTGTTTTAATTCGGTTTTTTTAACCGGGTTTTAATCCGGTTTTAGCAGTTGGCAGCTGACTGGCAGCAAACCTAAATGTTTACTACTCCGGATTAAATTATTCTTGTCGAGCACTTGGCAACATGTAATGTAACCAACCCACATGCCATATTTCAAAATTCTGACACACAACTCGTTGTGAGCCTTCGTTATAGACGTATTCGTTTGTTTTTTTGTTAAGTAGGTCGACATTAACAATGGGTCGTGAGGTTAAGTGGATAAATAAATTAAAACGACTTGTGAACTGGTCAGAATAATATAAGCCCCAACGAACATGTATGATAAATGAGCTGGCATATTGCCATTGTTGGGCTGGCATTGCATTCGACTGCCACTAGTACAGAAAAAGGTTTTTAGACCGGTTAAAATCGACTTTTTAGACCGATTTTGGATCCGGTCTTGATATAGCCGGTCTTAAAAGTATGTCATTTTTAAGACCGGCTATATTAATAACCGGTCTAAAAGTAACAATTTTAAGACTGGTTGTCATGAGCACCGGTCTTAAAAGACCTCTGGGGGAAGGCGTTTTAGAGAAATTTTTAAGACCGGTTGTTAAAAATAATCGGTCTTAAAAGTAATTTTAAGACCGGTTTTAAAACTAACCGGTCTTAAAAATTTTAATTTTATGACTGGTTTTAAAACTAACCGGTCTTAAAAATTTTAATTTTAAGACCGGTTCTTTTCAACAACCGGTCTTAAAATTACTTTTAAGACCGATTATTTTTAACAACCAGTCTTAAAATTACTTTTAAGACCGGGTATTTTTATAACCGATCTTAAAAGTGTTATATTTTGTTTTTTTTTAAATGTGTGTGATTAGGTTTTTACCAGAACGCATCCTTAAATTGCTACCTGCAATGCCATACTTGTTAAGTGCCATATGGTGTTTAGTTTGCTTCCACTTACAATGTCCTTTTGCTTTAACTTTCCACTTACCATTTCCTTTTGCTTTATCCTTCCACTTACAATGTTCAGTAGGCATAAATGAATTCAACCATATCATATATATCATGCAACCAACAAGCTAGTGAATTCATCAAAATATACAAATATCATCTTAAAACCAACAAACATGTCAAATCATGCAACCAACAATATTTGCACCCAATTAGCCACCATGTCAATTCATCAATATATAGAAAACAATTCCTCAGTTTTACAAGAACTCACTGTTATAAAAGTTCATAAATGAATTCAGCACAATATTTGCGAATGTGCTCAATATCTTCTTCTGGAAAAGGGTCAGCAAGTTCAAACATCTGAAACACCAAAGGCAGGAAAAACATTAAATTCACTTAAAAAAAATAATAATACAACATTTTTGAAATATATATATACACATTTACCTCTTCAGTAAGTTCTGTCGTGCCTAGGGTAATAATATTATACATGTGCCTCATAATATACATCCCACACAAGCTGGACCCCGGTGGTTGCCTACGGGTGTGAAAAATAATATGATATCGTTAAAACAAGTATAAAATTAAAGCATGACTTATTATTGAATACATTCTTAAAACAAACTAATATGTAACTAACCTTTGGCAAGATCCATGTAGGGTCTCTTACCTCACGCATAGGGCTACCACAAGTGTGTTGGAATGTCCGCATAGCCCTATATCATCAAAATCACAAAGGTTACTTATTTTACACAAATTCCGTAAATTTTACACATGAAAAGTAATTAATAATGCAACAAAACTTACGAGTTCAAGCTTTTCTTCAATTCACTAGTTGGCTTGCTGTGGTGGAGGGAGCATAAGAGGATGACAGAATAACTCCTCTTGCACAAAATAGCCAATTGCCAATGATCACTGAAAAAAGGGAAAACTTTTAAGCAAATATAAAATATTATGTATAGTATGAAATATAAATTTGTCTTACCTATGCAAATATGGATCCAAGAAACACTCAATTGCGGGTTCACTAAGCCTATGCGATAAGTATGTGTGTCTGATAGAAGAAGTGGTCCCTTTGTTGTAGAGTTGATGAGGGCATTGGAGTCCAAATTTATCGGTTTTTCCAGAGTCAACCAACCTGCGATGCATCAACCTACAATAATTCAAGTAGGGACATTAAATCCAAGTTTAACAGCGTAATTTGTAAAATATTAACTTCCAATTTGAGAAGATACTTACATCAAAAAGAGCTGGACAATCGAAATCGTAAGCTGTTGTAGAGGAGCTACCAGGGACATTAAATCATCCCTCTCAAGATAGCAGTGCGCTCCTGACTTGCCAACAGCTGACTCAGTAGGCCAATCTCTTGGTCGAAAAGATGTATCATATGCCATTAGAATCACTTACTGCATGACATTCAATGGAGGCCGTGAAACATCTTGAGTGGAGGGAGGTGGAGGTGGAGGTGGAGGTGGAGGCGGAGGCGGGGATTCCTCAGCTCGATCAGAAACAAGGTTCTTTGGCCACAAGATGAAAGAGTTGATGACATCGCCCACAACCTTAAAGTCATCAACAGGGATAGGGAGAGGTGCATCTGCAATGATCACCTCTTCAACTGCCACTCTGACTTGATCATCCTTTATTTCTTGGTGGTGGATAGTTGATCCCAAGTTGTGTACGCTCCCCCGTGCAACCAATCGTCTAAGAGGATCCTCCACAAACAAGTCACAAGGCTCACCAATTTGGCCGCCAGGACCCTTTGATGACTGACCAATGCAACTCCCTTTAGTGCTCTGCTTAGGGTTTAGGGAATGAGCCTGGGGAGCACTGGTATTTGCTTCTCTTGTGCTCGTCATGATCATCCATTCCTCCTTCATCTTGCTGAACCTTTCTTCAAATCGTGCATCAAATGATGCTTCTGCCTCGGCCCTAGCTTCCGCCCTCACAGTGGCCAATATACACTCCATCTCCTCCCTAGTCACCATACCACTTAAGGAACGGCGTGAGGGTGCTCCAAAATAATCCCTTATGCCTACCCCTCCTCCAATCCCCCTGACATGGCCGGGATGCTCAGGTTTTCCTGTAGCTACGGTCAGGATGTCATTCCTCCCATCCGACCTAAATGATCCCTTGGCTTGTTTTTTTTAAGCTCCTCCTATAAGACAGATGACAAATGTTAGTAATGAAATTTGTTTACTAAATAATTAATAACAACAAGTGAACAACAATGTTAGATATGAATAGTTTTGATGATGTCAAATATAGATGTCAAATATGAGCAAAAAGTTTGTATAATATACTTATCTTCTACATTGACTAACTACCATATTTAATGTTGTATATCTTGTAGATTAGTCATAGACATCATTGTGGGTTGATATTATAATACCTCATAAATGGAGAATAATCATCAAGAAGAAAATCAAGAGGCAAGGAATTGAAAAAAAGAAGAAAGAAAGATGTAGATTGAAGATATTCATCAAGAAGATTGAAGTTGGGTTATGAAGAATGATCATCAAGAGGAAAAACAAGAAGAAAGAGATTAAAGAAAGAAGAACTTGCAAGATCACATGAGAATATCAAGATTCAAGCTCCTAGAAGTGACACCGAAGGTTTCTATGATCATACGGAAGTTAGAATGGGTCAATACGAAGCTAAAATGATGTATACGGAAGCTATGGTACCTTTGGGGATGATTACCCGAGTAATCACTCGAGTAATATGGCATTGTCTGATTTTGGAGGTGTTTACTCGAGGCCTTACTCGAGTAATCTGCCAGGTTATTTGATGAATTACTCGAGGCGGCACTTGAAGTAAATGGGACTCTGTTTTCGCGCGGCAGAATAGAGGTTCGGTATTTTGATGATATCTCTCCAACCACATGTCGGATCAAACTGAAACTGGTGGCATTGGAAACTAGACTTCCAACACGAACTTTTGACACCAATATCACATTCAAAGGAGGTCAGATGAGAGAGATATAAGCATCGAAAGTTGACACATGAATCAGCGTCATATTCCAGGATAGTTTTGGTATTTTGAACATCACTCTCAAAATACATATCTGATTGAGATGAAACCGGTGCCATATGAAAGAAGACTCAAAGAGCTTTCCATGGATATATAATTTGTCACATTTGAAGCTATATCCTAAGAGCTATGACTTCTGGAAGTTGCTGCTCGTGATTTCAGGATTGTCTAAGAACAGTAGAACTCTTTGGATCATAACTTTCTGTACACAACGAGTTTGGAGCTGATTCTTGTTGCATTGGAATGTAGATAATGAGGGATTTCCGATGATATATAATTTGCCATGTTTCGAGTCAAAATCAAGAATTCACTTGAAGGCACTACTCGAGTAACTGGTTGATAACAAAAGACTTTACTCGAGTAGATACTCGAGTAATCAGATAGAAAACTTCCAATTGCTCTCCTGCCTGCCAACGTTACTCGAGGAGCTACTCGAGTAACTCACTGTGGTAAGCAAAAACCTGAAGTTCATCAAAGTTTTTCCCGATATACTCGAGTATGTACTCGAGTAAACTTTAATGAATACTCGAGTAGCTACTCAAGTAAAGCACTGTGCTAGCAAAACTTGAAGAGTTATTTAGACGAAAACTTCAAGTCACTACTGGAGTAAAGCACTGTGCTAGCAAAAAGAGACAGAAACTTAAAGAGAACTTCAAGTCGAACCTCAAGTTATTACCAGAACTTCAAGTCGAACTTCAAGTTATTACCAGAACGTCAAGTCGAACTTCAAGTTATTACCAGAACCTCAAGTCGAACTTCAAGTTACTACCCGGGTACGCAGAATTATTTAGAAGAGAACTTCAAGTTACTACCCGAGTAAGCTATGCAGAAAATGGAAGGCCACTCGAGTAGCCACTCGAGTAACATGTGAAGAAACTTGATGTTTACTCGAGTGAGCACTCGAGTAATGCTTCCCAGAAAAACAGAACAGCGTCCCGAAGATTCTGGAAATCAATGGAATGATCATATAACTCATTCTTCTTGCTTCTAATCACTCTAACACTTCATTGTATTAGTGTTTAATGTATTTCTTCAGGAATACAATGAAGATATGATGTGAAGAGTCAAAAGGTGAATTTACGGAAGCGGAACGTCAACGTTCTAACGGCTAGTTTTTCAAATGTGAAGAACGACCAAACGATGCAATAGGACTCAACGGATAGGTTGAAATACTCACAACGGTCATATCCTACTCAACTATAAATACAAGAGATTCAAGCAGATGACAACAACGCAGAACATGATAAGATTATGAATCATCCACTTCTACCCGAATACTCTCCGTTCTTATCTATTTTCCACATCATATATATATTTGAGAGAGAGTTTTTGTATTGTACTTCAATGTTCATTATATCTACTCTGTGAGAGAGTTTGTAAACACTTTCACTTATATTTCTGAATTGATCTCAAGGTAGAGGGACCTTGAGTGGGTTGATTTCCTTACGGGCAAGTATAGAGAGAATCGCCGGTAAAACTTTCTACTCGTAAGACTTACAAGGTGCAAGCAGTAGAGAACGTTGCTGCTCGTAAGACTTACAATGGTGAAGCAGAAGAGAACGTTGCTGCTCATTAGACTTGCACAGGTAAGCAGGAGGGAAAGGTCTTCAGGATTGCTCTGCTCGTAAGACATGTTGTAAGGGGGAGTATCTTGGTGAGAACTTTGTAAAGGCTTTTCTTGTGCCTAGATTAAACAAGAAGATAGTGGATTTGAAAATCTCAGGAGGAGCCTGGGGACTGGACGTAGGCCATCACAGATTGGACCGAACCAGGATAAATCACAGTTTGCACACTCTCTTCCTTAAACTCTTATATTTCCAGCATATATTAACTGTTGATTTATGATTCATTACTTTCATATTTATTGCTTCCTCTAAGATGCAAAAAGATTTTCAAAGTTCTTAAGAAATTTATCTTACACCCAATTCACCCCCCTCTTGGGTGTCAGCCGGTTCTAACAAACAATACTTACAATTTTCTCACCGACTACACGAGATTGTTCACTCGTATAAGACCCGCTCCTCTTTTGGCGAGCGAACAACCACTTCTCTTCTCGACGTATCAGAGATGGTGGAGAAAGAAGAACAGAAGGATCGGATTGAGCTGCTTCTTCCAATCTCTTCCGTTTGGCCGCCAACAAGTCTTTTTCGGCCTTCGCATACCCCCCACGAGACATTGTATAGGGGCAATCATTCTTTCTACCACTCTCTTAGGCCTTTTTCCTTGTTTCCTGCGAATAAGAAATCAAAATTAAGTCATTGTAAATCAATAAAGACAATTCATAATTCATAAGCAAATCAATTGCAAAATAAGTCAACAACTCACCAATGCTTCTGGAGTAGTCCGAAGCCGTCTAAATTCTTGCCAAGTCTGTTCGTCAATAAAAGAATACTGATTGCACGGATTAGGAAGAGGCTGACCTTCTTCCACCTCGATATGCACGTAATTGTTGGCTAGATTTGTCTTAAACTTCCTCCAGCGTTCATCACAATACGTCATTGTCTTGTCATACAAGACTTCACTCTTAGGAATGTCGTAAGTGAGCTGGATACTTTCCCAAATATGTCGCTTCACACCTCTATCGACATTTCTCCACTGCTCTATCAAGATGCTAGGCTTGTTGCGTGCTAGGAGGCCGACAAAACTCCTATACCGTTGGGCATTAGGCCCGATTGGTTTCCAATATCTATCAAACTCAATTGGAATCTTTCCCCCGGTATTCCGATTGAGAGGAATGTCTCTCAATCGGGTGGCTCTCCTACCCGTTCGTCTAGGCCGGTTACGTGGCTCATTGTGTTCCTGACTCGGAGCATTGATAGACTCGCTTTGATTTGGATTATTTGGATCGGGAGTACCCTCACTAGGACGACTCATTGTCTAAAAACACTTTAAGAACACTATTTAAGGCAATTTTGCTACACGGTGCTTATTGTTATAACACGGCACTAACTATAAAGGCAATTTCCAAGTTATGCAAACATGAACAAATAATTGCAATGCACAAGTTGAAGGAGGAATGATTAATTGCAATTGCAAAAGCAATTCCCTAAAGAAAGTTTTCATATTGGTAAAGATTTTAAATTCAAATCGCAGGGCCGAATCAAAAGAAGGAAACCAGAAGCTACAAAATCAATATAAAAATCAATATATATTGTCACTCTTACTCAACTGATTGGCCTATGCGCAGGCATATATGGATCATTTTTATAATGTCACTCTTACCAGAGGTTGAACATGCATGTGACAACTATGTTGATAAGCTATCCACATGCAAATAAATTCGCACTAGCTCATTATGTATATAGAGTCGTTATTCTTATTTTCTTGGCAACTTCATTCTAAATGATACTAGTCATTAGTTTAGCTGTTTGAAATACATCTAATCCAATATGTACGTTCGTTCATGTTCACATGTTGCGGCTGCTGTTTGCATATGGAAAACCACCAAAATAAACCCACGTCCACAATTTCAGAATAATTCAACCGTACCTTAAACCTTTGCTTGAGGATCCTCTTATTCCTCTGGATTTGAACAGTCCTTGGCCACTTGCTGCAGGAATCGAACAAAGAAAATGGAGGATAAGTAATCTCACAATTTCAATGAAAAACCCAAAAACGAAATGGAAACACAAACCTGACAATAAAAACGAGGTTGAGAACGAAACCAATCTGAGGGAACAAACGACGATAGCCTTCCGACAATGAATTCAACAGTAAATCTCTGTTGACGGCGACGAAGTTAAAGACGGAGAAGAGAAGGGGAAAGGAGGAGCTGCCGCGAACAGACGCAGGGGCTTCACTGATGTGCTTGACTCTTGAAATGAAATTTCAGAGCTAAATTTAGGCGGGTTTTGAAATCCAGGTCAGTTTTAAGACCGGTTGTCATTTACAACCGGTCTTAAAAGTAATATTTAAGACCGGTTCTATCTTAAAACCGGTCTTAAAATATATATTTAAGATCGGTTATTAATAAATAACCGGTCTTAAAAATTGAAACTTTTTAAGACCGGTAATTAATTAATAACCGGTCTAAAATTTTGAATTTTTAAGACCGGTTTTTATTTACAACCGGTCTTAAAAATAATAAAAATTTTATTTTTATGATTGTCTTTAATTCAGATAATATTTTCTAGACCGGTTATTTTTAAAACCGGTCTAGAAAATATATCACATATTTTTATTTATTTTTATTGTATATATTTTAAGACCGGTTGTTTTGTAACCGGTCTTAAAATTATTTTTAAGACTGGTTTTTTATATAACCAGTCTTAAAAGTATTTTTAAGACCGGTTATATTAATAACCGGTCTTAATATTTCATTATAATTACAAAAATGCCACCGGTCATATTTTTTAGACCTTATCCGATGTAACCGGTCTAAATGTTGAGGTCTAAAAACCCTTTTCTGTACTAGTGTGCGTTCGTTGATTTTCAGACAGTATTAATGGGCAAATTCGCCTATATGCTAAAAGAATTATTCCCTTCAATCTAAAAATGTATGAGTTATTTATCAAAAAAAATGTATGAGTTAATTAGAAGGTTTACTTTAATTCTAAGTATAACACATTTGTCTCCCAAGTTTATGATTTATTTCCAAACTATTCCTATTAATTACACATATTAAAAAAGTTTCAATTAATGGTGGTTCTAATGCAAATAATTAATGGTGGTATTTTAAGAAAATTAACACCCATATTTAATTATTACACATTTTTTCAAGGGAAAATCCTAGATAAAGTTGCTTTAAATAGATAAATTCTAAATTAGGTTGTTAAACTCAACAAATCCTTAATTAAGTTAGTGACCCAATTTAGGATTTTAAAATATAGACAAAATGACTTTATTGCATTCTCCTCTTCTCTATCCTCTTTTCTCTTTTAAAAGAGTTTTGTCGTAATAGAAGACTGTAACTTAGTTTTTAAATAAGAAGGCAAAAAAACTTAGTTTTTAAATAAATGCATGTATATATATCAACATTAATATATAATAAAATAAAATATGATTTTTCTAAATCAAAAGAATTTTCTGAAAGAATTATCACGAATAATTCAAGCCAAAGAATAAAAAAAAAATATAACCCCAATATCAATTAAATAATTTTTATTTAAATATTGTCAATAAAAATTTTTATTTTTTGGGAGAACTACACTTAAACTTGTTTTGCTATTAAAAATAAAACCAAACTTCCTTAATCACACAATTCTCACGTGTCACATGTGTGATATTTATTTTGGTTTTTTACGCTAATGAAACTTTTTTTTAATTAATGAAAATATTTGATTATGTTTTTTCCAACAAAAAATGTTTGATAGTAAGATTTATTTTATTAATGTATTTTAATTTTCTTCTCATCCAAAAAAATTCAAGTCAAAAATAAAATTTTCTATTTTCAATATTCAGCTTAAAATCATTTAATTGTTTTTGGGTCATGTTTTTCTTTCTTTAGGCTTGAATTATTCTTGATGATATTTCCAAACTACAAAGAAAAACTTTGATTTAAGCGAATCATATTTGTTTTATTACACATTAATGTTGTTATATATATACACTTATTGAAAAAAAAATAAGTTAGAAAACACTGAAACCCTTTTAAGATGAGAGAGGAGACAAGAGAGGGTAATAAAGTTATTTAACCTATATTTTAAAATCATGAATTGAGTCGTTAACTTAATTAGGGATTTATTGAATTTATCAACTTGATTTAGAATTTATCTATTTCAAGCAGCTTTATATGAGATTTTTCCTTTTTTCAATCTCTACAAGATTAGTTATATACCTCCCACGTTAAGGACAAGATGGAGTAATAATTACCAAAATATTATATTTTACAAAATATTTCTAAAATATTGAAAATATAGTTCATAAAATTAAGAAACCATCAATAGGGGTTGATTTAACTACTGTTACATTTAATATCATGCTTAACCAAAACTAAATTAGCAACACTAAGCCATACTGAGATGACATCGATGATAAATGCATAGTTGCGATTAATTTATTTAGAGGTTTAATCATGACGAGTGGTAGGAATCCCGGTCCTTGGGTCACCAATAATTTAAATGACTTAAGATAAAATCAGTTATTAAGAGGCTTAACCGTACCAATAGTATAATATAGTAATGCAAGTCTAATACATATAATTAATCCGGGCCAGCATACCTAAACATGGCCGTGGAGAAGCTTTTTCAATTCAACTGCTCCAAATAAAATAAATCGAGTACAGTTGTTTAACTATGATGCAACATAAAATTAGAATAAAAATTATAAACAAAAATATTTTGAATATAATTAAATGAATATATAACAATAATTGATTATTACTTTATAATTATAATAACAAGAATATGAAAAACAATACTAAAATCATTCGAACTCCTGCGTTCATAAATGAATTTGAAGTATGAACAATTAAAATAGGCACTTATGTATGTCTATAACGTAATTTATTCTTTTCTTTTTTTTTTGTTACAAAGGCAAGCAAAGCTTGAAGAGTATCAAAACCTATATACTAGGCCGTACAGATTGGTCATGTGATGACACACCACACTCTAGAGCAAAAAGATGATTACACTCGGTAGGGGAGATCCCTATTTTGACGTAGTCCTGACTGTTCATATGAGCCTGTCCTGCCAGATAATCAGCACAACGAATACTTTCCTTGTAAGTATGGGAGATCTCCAAATCCCAGTCCATATAGATAAGAGATCTGGTATTCAAGATAACATCATATAATGGATGGTTAGTCCCACAGTTAATCAATAATAAATGGATAGCTTGGAGGGAATCTGTGAACAGCCTGATTTTGGTTAGACCCATATGTTTACATAGATGAAGTCCTCTATAGATTGCATGGATTTCTGCAGCAGTTGGGAAAGTATGTCCTAACTTTTGTTGAAATCCATGTATCCAGGTACCATGCTGGTCACGGTTAACACCTCCGCAGGCGGCCTGTCCTCCATTGAGTATGGATCCATCAACATTTATATGAATAAATCCCGGATCTGGTGGTTTCCAGTGGACCACCCCTCTTTCTGGAACTTGGAATATCTGGTGATGAAATCGTCCGCTCTCCACTCCTTCCGAGAGATGATACAAGCATCTATGAACTATCTCTTGTGGCTTCTCAGCTTCCCCTTTGAACTCTTGACTGCATCTGTTCTTCCATAAGAGCCAGCATGTTTTGCTGAATACTCTTTGCCATGGCCATCTAGATGTTCCCCTATTCCCTGGTGAATACTGTAAGTTCCATTGTAGTGATTCCTGCAAACAACCAGAAAAAAGCACAGGATAGTATATAGGGTTAGTTAAAGAGGACTACACTCTCTGAGCTTGCTTACAATCTCTTAACACATGAAGTACGCTTTCCTCACTCTCGCACTGAAAAGGACAGGTGTTTAGAACCCTCCGATTGTGTCTCGCTCTTATATCATTTGTTGGAAGCCTCTCATGGAATCCTTGCCACATAAAGAGTTTGACTCTTTCAGGAATTCCCCAGTGCCATAAATTCAGCCAGTGGGGTTGAGAACTGTGGTTGTGCTAATGATAGATCCTCTCATAAGCTGACTTCACACTAAAGTTGCTGTTGGGAGCATTCCTCCAACAGATAACGTCATCACCAGTGCTCGTTGGTGGTGTCACCATTATTATCTTATCTACCACCCACTTAGGAAGAAAGGTTTCCTATTTGGCTCTATCCCAATGGCCTGTCTGTGTTGTAAAGGAACAAACCTAAGCATCCATATCAAGAAGGTGCATGTTCCTTTCAATAAAGTATTTTAGTGGCTTGTCAACTGGGGCCCAGCATTCCTGCCAAGCATGTGTGTTTCTTCCATTTCTAATTTTTTTGCCTAGACCCCTCTTGAAATCCTTCTAGACTACAATTATGCCACTCCACACAGCCAATTGATTACGCCATCTCTGTACTTGTGGGACCAAATCCGTCCCACATGAGTATTTCGCATGTAGGCATTTCATCCATAAGGCTTTAGGTTTAGTGATTAGACCTTCAACACAATTTCATTAGAAAAGCTTTGTTTTGGCAATGTAGATCTTTTATTCCTAGGTCTCCTTCACACTTCCTTCTCTTTAGAACATCCCATGCTGACAGATGCATTTTCTTAGATTCATCATGTTGGTTCCAAAAGAAGTCTCTACTTAATTTTTCAACTGTAGACAGCACCCCCTTCGAAACAAGGGTTGATTGCATATGATATTGTGGAATGGCAGATAGAACTGACTTAATGAGGACCGTCTGCCCCGCCATGCTTAGATGTGTTCCTTTCCAGCTAGTCAATTTCGAGCGGACCTTCTGGAGAATCAGACCAAAAGTCGTTTTAACCATACGTTTGTGAAGGATAGGAACTCCCAAATATTTTCCAACGTCGGCCGTCAGTCCAATCCCCACAATCTGACTTAGCTCATACACTCGATTAAAGTGGACATTTCTAGATACAAACATTTTAGATTTGTTCAGATTGATCCTGTGAGAAACTCGACAAAACAGTTCCATGACATTCTGAATCTCCTCCACCTGCTCAACTGATGCTTCACCAAAAAGAATCAAATCATCAGCAAAGAAAAGGTGTGAAATCTGGGGGCCAGTAGTATTCAGTCGCAAAGGGTGCCAGTTTCCTATTTCAACTTCCTGGTGAATTAACTATCCGAGTAATTCCATGCATAGGACAAACAGATACGGGCTTAGAGGGTCTCCTTGCCTCACCCCCTTGAAGGAGTGAAACTATCTGAGGTTACTCCGTTCCAGATGATGCTCATTGAAGTGGATGAAACACATCACATAATCAACTTAACAAAATATGCTCCCAATCCTAAGCTGTAGAGAGTGAATTCCAAGAAACGCCAGTCAAGCTTGTCAAAAGCCTTTTCCATATCTACTTTCACTGCTATGTAACCCTTTTTCCCTCTATTGATTCTCATGGAATGGATTGCCTTCTGAGCAATAATGATATTGTCCACGCCTTGCCTGTCTGCAATAAAGCTACACTGGTTCTCTGCGACAAGATAACCCATGACACTTTTAAAGCGTTTAGCAATTACTTTGCTAACAATTTTGTAGCTCACATTGCACAAAGAAATAGGCCTAAGGTCCCGCAATGATGTAGGCTGACCAATCTTTGGGATTAGTACAATGTTTGTCTGGTTTATTGCATGAATATCCTCTAGGTTTGTAAAGATGCTGGCCACCAGGTTACATATCTTCTGCCCCATCGTATTCCACTGAGTTTGGAAAAAGTGGGGGTGCAAGCCATCTGGTCCTAGTGCTTTGAAAGCTCCTATCTCAAACGCTGCATTTTTTATCTCAACTGGAGATACATTCATCTGTAGGAGTTCTAGTTGTTGAGCTTCTAATGTTGGGAAGCATGCCATCCAGGGAGAAAAGGGGGATGATAAGTTGTCCACCAAATAAAGATTCTGAAAATAATCAAGTGTCATACCTCTCAACTGCGCTTCATCTATGATCGAGTGCCCATTGCCGTCCTATAAAGCATGAATTTTATATCTTTTCCTCTTAGCTATTACATTGGCATGAAAGTATTTCATATTTCTGTCACCCCCGCTTAGCCACTTACATCTAGATTTCTGAAACCAGATCAATTCTTCTTGTAAAGCAATTTTTTGATACATGTTCTAGAGCTGCTTTTCAATCTTGTATAGGCCATTTTGACAACCCTTTTTACGCCTGGTACGGTCAATTCCTTCCAATCGATGGATGATTTCTCTCTTTTTTTTTTGCTACATTCCCAACCACTCTACATTCCACTCTAAGGCCTCTTTTACAAACTCTAGATGCCCCTGAAGCCAATTCTTTCCATGCCAAGCTGCTTTAACCACATCGCTAAAACCCTCTTCAATACACCATGCTGCTTGATATAGGAATGTAATTTATTCTATGGGGTCCAAAATATTCTAATCAATAACCAAATACAATTAATCCGGGTCAGCCTGCATCGCATATGGCACCACCGTGAGTAACTATAGTTGCATTCACGTTCTGTTGTACATCAACTGTTTTTTTTTTTTTTAGCTCATGATGATTTTTCTCATCGTAAGTTTAATAAGATGATTCGGTGTAGTTATAAATAATAAGAGTGATTCATTATCAGATTTTAATTAACGTCAGTATACTATATATATATATATATATATTTTATACAGGTAAGCCAAAAACATACTAGTCCTACGTTACAATATCAGCCACCTCGTTAACTTCGCGTGAGCAACACAGAAGAGATCCTTCCCATTCGCGCTGCAACATGGAACGAATCTCACTCACCTCCAAAACACCATCATGCTCACCCCCTACATCAGCCAAGATCCATTCCACCACCATGCTACAATCGCTTTCTATGGTTACTATTAAATGTATAGTTTTTGTTTTTTGGGGCACAAAAGAAGGCATAAGCCTAAACGAGAGCGCTCATGTGTTCAGGAGCTGTGTCAAATCAAGAAGTAATCAGTTGTCAGGGCCTTTTTTTGCTAACCGATATGCAATCAATCAGTTATATTTTTGAAATCTTGTCCGTTTCATTAAGAAATGGGTCGGTTTGAATTTACAAGTTATATGTGGATCCTTAAACATTATAATTTATTGGTGTATTAATATCTCAAATAATACCCTAATATCCCTTTTTATATTTCTGAGGATCCATCTCCTGTCAAATAAACCAATATCCCATTTAATGTTCATAACTTTACAAATAATTTAAAATCATATTGTCTAATATCTCTTTATTTATGTAATTGTTACCAATCATTTAAAATGTGATTAACATTTAAATTAATGCAAACATTAAAACACATGGGTCTAATAATTGACTAAGTAGGTATGTAAGGGGTTTTATACCCAGAAAAACGCATAGAAATTTAAAAGCTAATGTTACAGCATTGGAGTACTTCATTGTGTAATATTTGTCTTAATATTTTTCTTAATAATTTGTCATCTCTTAGTACTCAAATATTAATTAATAGAATGCTTTATCATTAAAAAATTTAAATTTAAGAGGGTTAAATGCTGAAGTAATGACTTTATTTCATTAATCACAATTAAAACGAAAAATGAATACTGAATTAATGGTTGACTTTGATTTCATCATTTTTTCAAAATATCATATTTGAAAATATGATTTTATTTTATTATACTTAATATTTGATTTTATCTCAACTAATAATATCTCAAAAACTTCCTTTTTTACAATAAGATCCCAATAAATATTCATTGAGTATTCCTATTTAATTCTTTTAATGCTATTAATGAGGCATTGTCAACAATTATTTCTTTATTTCCTTTTATTATATGCAGCAATCACTACAAAAAAAGCATGAAATTTCCGACGGAAAATTTTTTTTTGCCAAATTCCGTAAGAAATTCTGTCGAAAAAGTTGTCGGAAAAGTTTCCAACAAAAATTTGTGACAGAATTGAATTCCGTCGCAATTTCTGACGAAATCGAATTCCGTCGCAAATTCCCTCACAATTTCTGATGAACTTCCATTCCATTGCAAATTCCGCCTCAATTTCCGATAGAATTCAATTCCGTCGGAAAATTTAAAAATTATTATTTTTAATTAAATTTAATTTTAAAAAAATATTTTTAAAAAATTTATTATTTATTAGTTAATATTTTTAGTTTAATTTTAAATTTATTTTTTAATTATTATTTTCTAATTTCTAAAATATTTTTAATTTCCAATCATAGGTTTTTGTCCCTATAGGGGCAAAATGGTTAGATAAAAATTTATTTATAAAAAATATTTATTAGTTATTAATTAATATTAGTAAAAAATATTAGTTAATAATCATTTATTAGTTATTAATTAATGTTAATAAAAAATTAATTTTGGAAATTAGAAAAAAATATAGTCATATGAAATTTATTCAAGATATAAAATTTTTTAATTTGAAGTTAATTTATATTAAAAATTATGAGAATATATAAAATTATTTTATATTACTATTACATTTATATATAAGAATCATATATATATTTATAAATAATTGATTATGTATAATAAGATTATATATATAACTATGTAATAATAGAACGTCAAAGCAGACAAGCCCATCCGGTAAGGCATACGCGCGTACGGACGAGGTCGTGGGTTCTAACCAAAGGAGGGGCAAGTTGAGTTGCATTTCCAGGAATAAAAAGGTTGTGACATGTGGCAGAGGGAGGTTGCGACACATGGCGGATCCTTAAGCCGGCGACAAGGTGGACACCGCCAAAGTTGCCACGTGCCGCCGCCAGCGATGAAGGGGCGGTTGCCGTAGTTGCCACATGGCTTTTTAAATTTAAAAAATAGAAAATAATTTTGTGATGAAATTTCCGGCGGAATTGAATTTTGTCGAAAGCTGCGAGGGAATTTCAGACGGAATTTAATTTTGTCAAAAATTGCGATGGAAATTCTGTCAAAAATTCCAACGGAATCTGAATTCCATCAAAATTTTTTTTGTCATGCTATTATTACCAACGGAATCCATTCCGTCGGAAATCCATTTCCATCAGAAATTCCGTCAGAAACTCTAAATTCCATCAAAAATTCCGTCGGAAATTCAGTATATTTTTTCAGTGAATGAGTAATTCTCACTTCCTCGTACAAGGCCCAGGCACACTAATACTTGCTTACTTCAATAGCAAAGCAAGAGTAGTCATGGTGAATGAATGAAGAGGGGATGATTGGTGCCAAAGGTTCTTTACTTTGCTCTAGTGCGACTTGCTCTCTTTCTCTCTATTTCCAGCTTCCTCTCAAGCACCAGGCACCCCCTTTTTTATTAGCTAGCTAGGCTGCCTCTCCCTTCTTTTTATTCTTTTTTCTCCTACTCTCGCAATTGTTGATCTGCAAGAGCATAGGATATAGGTTTCTAAAGAGTGGGACACATTACTTGGCATTTTTTGATTGCCTTACTGTATGGAGGGGCTTTTGCTATTAATGATTACCTTCTATTTTAAATTAATGGAGTATAGCTTATCATTTTATGAGAGTATATAATAATAAATTGAATATTTTAATTTTATGTGCTATCAATTTCATAGTGACAACTATATTAGGGAAAATTTCATTGAGTGATATTAGTTGGTTATTCTAAATCTAAATCCTCTTCTAGGACAATAGAAATTGCTATGAGACATCTAATTCAAAATCAATTAATTTGCAATTTGGTTTATTATTATTGAATTATATTGAATTTAATAATTTCTATTATTTTATAAATGCATATGGAGATTTGTTGCATTTAACTTCAATCTCTTACTGAACGTTTAACTTCAATCTCTTACTGAAGGAGTGTGTCGGCTTATGCCTTGGTAACTTTTTTAAAAAATAACCAAGGATTGCAATATAGGGTGCAATCTTGGATCATCTCTTAAAGAGCCTTTTATTAATTACCTAAAAACTAAGTGCAATGATTGGCATGAAATGAAAAAAAAAAGAGAGAGAGGAAATTTTGATCTTTTAACTACCAACTACTTTTTGCAAATGAAAATTAAATTGTTCTAAGCCACTTGTTTTGGGTTTTTTCTGTAAAATATGAAATGGAATAATGATGGAATTAATGAAATGAGAGAAACAATATCAATAATGGGATGAGCAATCCTTCATAGGAATGGCACAAGCAATCTTCACTTCAAATAATTATAAGAGGTTAAATATGCTAGCTTCAAAAGACTCTAAGAAAAACATTGATGATCATTTTGTTTTTGTTTTTTTAATTAAGATGTTTTTCTTAAAAACAAGATAAAATTTGAAATTTTTTTAAGATGAGTCATCAGCTAACTAGGATTAAAATGATATAAGTTATTATTTTCTATTGGATAGAGTTTAGAAAACATTGTACTCTTTGAGTATGTAAGTATTTCTCCAACTTTAAATAATAATTTGCTGACCGGGCAAGGGAAATTAATTTCCACCAAACCTTTTATTTCCACCTCATCACTTCTTTCGGAAGAGAGAGGAAGAGGAGAGGAAGGGTTGGGTGGAAATTAATTACCCTTGCCCAGTCAACAAATTACTATTCCAGGTTGTTTCTTAATTATCCATGTCATCTTCCATGTCACCATTTCAGTCAAAAATTCCAACAAACGGTCAACTAACGATCAATATGTATTTTTGCTCATATTTTGGAAGTTCACAGTTACTTTTGCCCCTCAAAAAAGCATTTAATGTTGAGCACACTTCTGAAAAAATATCATCTGTATTTTTGCACCAACCCTAGAATTTATATTTATTTTCTTTACATTTTATTTATCATTATTTAATTTCTTTAGAATTCTTAACCGAATATTCTTGACTGTATGTTAAAGTTGGACTAAAGAGTAAGTTTTGAAAACATGGTGATCTTTATGATTTTGTAAAAAAAAGTAAAGGGAGATCATTATATCGCACTCTTATTTTTACCTTATAATTGCGAAACATTTTCCCGCGAGATAAAGCTCACGAACTTTCTCATTGCACCATGATAATTTTTCTAATTCTATGCATAGAATAATCTTTTATGTTAATTAATTTATCCATGTATTATAAATATTAGGTATGATATTCATATGCAACTCAACACTTTAATTCAAAAGAAAACCCCGTTTGATCTTTAAGTGTAAATATTACCATTAATGATAGGGTAAAGGTGCATCCAGCACCCCGATATATTTTTAGAGGTGCAATTAGGACCCTAAAGTATTTTTAGAGGTGCAATCAGCACCATAATATATTTTTACAGGTGCAATCATCGCCCTAATGTACTAAAAATGGAGCAATTACCCATTCACTAATAGAATGCAAACTCTATTTACTGACACACTCTTTCCTTTTGTCTTTCATCGACCTTCAACATGTTCATCCCTTCTTTTAGTATTTAAGGGTGCAATTTTGCCCCTAATGTATTAAAAATAATGCACCTTTTCACTAACAAAATATTAACTCAAGGTTTGGAGTTTAAGATCGATGAAAGAGGAAAGAAAAGAGTGTGTCAACAAATAGAGTTAGTATTCTATAGTGAATGGGCGTAATTGCTCAAATTTTAATACATTAGGGTACTACTCACACCTCCAAAAATAATTTAGGGTACTGATTCCACCTTTAAATACTTTAAGGTGCTGATTGCACCTCTAAAAATATATCGGGGTGCTAGATGCACCTTTACCCTTAATGATATAGCAATTTTGGATTGTACATATGGGTATATGAGTACCTTTACCCTCAGTGCTAGCATTGAGCCTGCTACGTACAACATGAAGAGATAGGCGCAGATGCTAATATATGGGACTCACTAGGAAGATTCAACGGCTGTTGAATTTGCAATGGCAGGGCGATATGAAGCACGTTGATCGTGAAGGCAACAAAAAGTGGTTTGTGTTTATGCATAGAGTATGACCTCCTAGAACAACCCTTGAAGATCTCCCAAGAATTATTTTACATGAAGACGCTATGGGTGTTGGGATTTGGGAATATGAGAGTTTGCTATTGGGTTTTGGGCTCCCTTCCTACCTGAAAAAGAGCCTAGTTTGAATTGTATAATTTGATAGATTTTCTATCTTATGCATTTCCTATTTTATGGAAAGAAAAGAAAGGAAAGAAAAGGAAAACTAGAAAAGAAGGAAAAGAGTGAGAGAATGAAAAAAAGAAAGTTTTCTGATTATTCTTTGTGGGAAAGAATATTCTCTCAAAGTTTCATAATTTGAGATTGTATCTTACTTTTTTAAGTGAAGATGGAGAATACTAGGTTTTGGGGTAGAGAGGCCCCACTGAGGCTAGAGATGGGGAAGAAGTCTAATGTTGCAGTTATGTGAGAGAAACACAGCTTCACAGGTCAATAGCAGTAAATCGACGTTTGCTCACTCATTGACTGTTGGATCGAGCTGAAATTTGGTTAGCAAGTTTGGAACATAAGGTTTATCTTTTTCAACAATAGGATCATCGTTAGGAGGCACCCTTAAATAATTTATGGTGCTGATTGCACCCTTAAATATTTTAAGGTGCTGATTGCACATCTAAAAATATATCGGGGTACTGGATGCACCTTTACCCTTAATGATATAGCAAATTTGGATTGTACATATGGGTATATGAGGTAAAGAATTTAATTTCTAATCCAACATTTCTTCGTAAGAAATGGAGACACATCTCTACACAGGTCACCACATACCCAGTCGAGGTTTGTTGTTCATATTAGTTTATTTTATAAGTGATTCCACGTTATGTGAGGGTAAATATATGTGAGAGGAATTTTATCTCATAAAATTTAAAAACACTTGTTTGAAATAATTACAAACTTTTGCATTTTAACATGATTGAACTATATTTTTACATGAATTTTAATAACTAAATTGGGATTTTTAATGCATTTTCCAAGAAATTATTGCATGATTAAGCACTAATTTAAACTAGGGACATTTTTATTGAATTAAGTGTAATTATGGGCAAAATGGTCATAATTTATTAATTATTTATGTAAATGATTTATTAGACTTTTGATGCTATTATATTGTGCTTAATTTTGCATTTCTGGTGCTTTGGGAAGAAATTGGCAATTTTGGAGGTTCTGAATTGATATTTCGAGGACTTGGGACAACTACAGAACATGACCCATAATTTCTAAAAATTACAAACTCTGAAGAGAAGGATCTAAGGAATATCACAGAAAAGAACCCAAATGATCAGGAAATTTGGTTGAGCCCCAAAACATTTCAAATACATTGTAGTTTCTCCCCATGAATTTTTGACATTTGCACAAAGGTCCTAGGACAAAACGCAGGCGTCTTCTTCTTCCTGCCAACACAACTGGACTCAACATGAATGGTGGAGGGAGCTGGTGGAAACCCGACAGATTGAGCGTGAGGAGTAGTGGGAAAGAAAGAAAAAGAAGATAAAGGCATAAGGGGGAGACAATGGGCATCTTATCACCTTCATCATCCGAAACCATGAGAACCTTCATCTTTTCTTTTTCCTTCTTTAAAACAGAGCAGCTTGACTGAGATCATTTTTTGGATCATCCGAACTTTCACCTTCATCTTCTTTCTCCTTCCTCCCACTTTCTAAAGTCATCGGCGGCTCCATTCTTGTCACGGTCGCCGCCAGCGACCTCCATTTTCTTCTCTACCGAGTTCCCTCCTTCAACCTCCATTTTCATCGCTCACCACTATTATCGATCATCACCATAGCTGAGAGAACCAAAGAGTTTCAGACCACAAACCAGAACTTGAGAGGAGAGGTAAAGAGAAGGCAAGTAGGGGTGGAAACAGGCTAGGCAGCCTGTCAGGGGCCTGTAGCTTGGCCTGTGATTAGCCTTTTTAGGCCTGGCTTGTCAAGCTAAAAGGCCATGTTAAGGCCAAAACAAAAGCCTGTTTTGCTTAATAGGCCAGACCAAGGCCTATTGACAGGCCTGTTAGGCCTGTCTGGCCGGCCTGAGCCTGTAAAAATATTTTTAAAAAATCAGATAAGGGTTAAAAGATAATTTCGCTTGAGCCTATAAGTTTTAGCCTGTTTTCGGCCTGTTTAAGGAGGCCTATTTTCGGCCTGTGGCCTGTTAGCCTGTTTTGCAGTATGGCTTGTAGGCCTGTCGGTTTGCTTAAAAAATTTAAAAATTTAGGCCTCCTTAACAGGCTTCAGGCCAAGCCAGGCCTGTGAACAGGCCAGGCCCAGGCCTAAAAATTGGCCTTTAACAGGCCACAGGCCAGGCTCAGGCCAGTTTGTGTCTTAACAGGCCCTGGCCTGTGGCCTGTTAAGGCAAAAGCCTGGCCTGGCCTGGCCTGTTTCCACCCCTAAAGGCAAGCCATACTTCACCATTTCAACTTCGTCTTCAGTCTCATACACATCCGTTGCCAGAGAAAGAGATCAGACCACCACAACCACCGTCCTTCTTCATCCTTCTATACTACTAGGAGATGCCTTCAAAAAGAAGAAAAGTAGAGCACCATTCGGACCTTCTTCTTCCCTCCCATCTTTAACTCCGTCATTCTTCACTGCACTTTCCACCATTGCTGGCAAACTCCTTTGTTTATCTTTTCCTCTGACGGTCTGAACCACAACACAGTACCACCGTCGCTGGCCTGAACACCACCAGTTCCTGCTTTGTTTTCCCATAGCTATAGTTGGTCTTCGTCCTCACACTTTCAGTTAGCACCGTCGAGTGTTGCCACGACCACCAACACCACCGAACTACGAAGCTTCAGTTTCAAGAGAAGAGACCGTCGACTCATACCATCACCAACACCACCGTCGACTGTCCTTCTTCTCATCCTCTGTCCTCCATTTTCCAGCGACTAAGCCCACTTTCCGGCGACTACTTGCATTTACCTACGAGAAATTTCCAGATTTCGTCGAAAATCTTAGATTCCAATTCCTTGAATATCTGCACTGCTACAGGGGAGTTTTTAAATTAATTGTTGTTTTTATATATTTTGTTTTAAAATTAATTAATATTTGGATGATATGTGGATTAAATTTGTGTGATTGTATTAAATTTTTGTTGTTGCTTGTTGGACTTATATATGTATATATACTTTTCTTATGATTTGAATTAATTTGAGTGGCGTGTTTGTTTATACATTTACATTAGAGAAAATAATTGCATTAAGTTAATAAAATACCAAAAATAATAGTTATGTATTTAATTAAATGGCATTTTCTTTTAACTATAAAAAAATCAAAAAGAAAACCATTCCCCTTGTTTTATTTAAATTTCTTGGTATTTAAATTACTTAAGATTCAATAAAAGGCTTCTTGAGAAGAGAGAACGATCCTAATTTGCCTATACGCAATCCTTGGTAAATTTTTTATTATGGACTCTAAGGCTAACGTACAAAAAATTGTCCTAATCATAATATGATCAGAAGAAACAGAGATTATTTTTTGGTACAAGAGGATCAGAAGCCTCACTACTTGGTATCTGGCACTTTTTCTAAACTCTTACATTTTTTAAGATGATCAGGTATCCAAATACTGACTAGTCCATGATTAAGGAAGAAATGTGTAGAATAAATAAACTTGTTAATGTATAATGTATGTGATATGACCCTAAAAAAACCAATAATAAAAAATCAAGTAGGATTATTATTTGATTATTGGTTAATGAGTTATTTAGGTGTTATAGATGTGTGATATAGTCTTAAAGATATATATATATATATATACTTCCTCCGATCCTATTTATAAGCAACTTTCTCTCTCATAGAGCTGGTCCATTTTATAAGCAACTTTGACTTTTTATCTGAAAATATAAGGTTCTTTTTTCCATTTTACCATTATTAAATAGATATATTTATAATTAATTATCCCACACACCAATGAGTTGTATTCACGAGGGGGGAGACAGAGAGAGAGGTAGGCATCAGGAAAACGTATTTTAGGAATTAACTAACTGTTGGTAAACCAGTTTTCACTACCTGGAATACCAAACGATATGATGCATGCTGTTTCTTACTCAGAATTCGCTGCAAAGGACTCCATGGAAAATGGTTGGAACTCAAATCAAGGATGCTGCTCTCTTCAAGCATTGACAAGCAAAATTTTAGATGAGCTATCTTGTTCCCCTCTTTCAAATGTGGCTTAATTGCATTAGAACAATGTCGAACAAATCTGTCTTTAACCAACCTTATCAATGATGTCTTGTTAATGTCAAGAGCAGAAGCTAGTGATTGAAGTGTTTGCCGCTTCTTTAGTGGAATTCCTCGCACTCTTTCAATGTCCAGTTGAACTCTTCTTCGGCCACAATTTCTGGTCCTTTTGTTAGAAGCATCCCCATTCTCCTTAACCTACTTCCAAATGTGATGAATGACACTACAAAAAAAAACGTGATTTAATTTAGTAGCTGTTAAAAATGGGTATTATTAGCGGTTTTAACCGCTACAAACAAAATTCATAGCGGTTAATGAAACCGCTACTAAATCCTATGTTGCAAGCGTGTTTGTAGCGGTTACCAAAAACCACTACTCAAGCAAAATAACCGCTACTTTATTTGTAGCGGTTAAATCCCACCCTAAAATATCGCTATGAGCAATAATCTTTTTCTGAAACTTTGTAGCGGTTATACAACCGCTACAAAATATCAAAACAGGAAATTCCCAAGGCGGGAATGAAAATTTTGCCACATTTTGTAGGGGTTCATAAACCGTTACTAATATGAATTTTAAAAACGGCGTCATAAATTAGTAGCGGTTATATAATCGCTACAAATTTCAGCGAAATTCAAATTTGGCACCAAATTTGAAAAAAAAAGCTCGAATTAGTAGTGGTTTAATAACCACTACAAAAATTAATAAATTTTTTTTAAAAAATACAATTTTTTGTTTTATTTTTTTTAATATTAAATTAAATAGTTAATTTTTTTTAGTAGTTTAAGTAATTTAATTAGCGTATTATTCAATAGTTTAGCTCATTTATAAATTAAAAGGAATAATTTTAATTAGTAAGATAAGTATAAAGATTGTATTGTAATATTATTGAGGATATGTAGGTAAAAATGAACTATTATGTTGTGTACTACAATTTGATTATGTAAGAAAAATAGGTGAAAATGAGAAAAAGCTTTTAAATATCTGCAAAAAAATAGTGAGAATATATTTTATGCGAAGGAAAGAAGTATTGAAATAAAAAATTTAAAAACTTGTTACCATATTTGATCACCTTATTCAGCTCGTCAACTCATACAAAAAAAAATTGTAAATGAGAAAAAATGAAAGAGGGGTAAGATGGAAAGAAGTGGGGGAGTGTTTGAAATGAGATGTGGTAGGGGTATTTATAGGGATCTGCATAGCATTTGTAGTGATCAGTGTAGCCGTTTTGTAGCGCTTATTTATTAATAGTGGTTATTTTTATTTTTGTAGCGGTTTTTGAACCGCTATAAATAATTTTTAATTTTTTTAAAGACAAAAACATAATTTGAATGTGATCACTCATCCTCGCCATCCCTACAGAAATTGTGTAGAAAAATTGTTGTTAGTGATGTCTTATTTTGTTTAAATAATTTTAATTTAAATAAATGTGAACTAAAAAAAAGCACCGCAATAGGGGTAAATTGTTATCACCTTCAGGGAAGAAGTTTTTAAAATTAGCTAGCTGAAATGGCTCACTCTTGTACGCGATGTTATTGCCTTCACCCATGTCATAAAGGTCTCGTGGCTTTAAATGAACGACCATGTGCCAATCCCTGTGCCTCTCGTCCTCAACATAATAAACCTGCTATGCCTCTGAGGCAAGAATGTACGACTCATCATCTTGAGAATTACCAGTATGAATTAGCCATGAGAAATTGACTGATATGATCCCTAAGTCATTAGTTGTCAGTCCCCGAGAAGTAGTGGTATTTGCCCACAAACGCTTGAACAGCGTCACGGTGAAACGGCCTTGATAATTAAGTTCGATAACATCAAGAAGCTTTCCATAGTAAGGAATGCCTCTGAACTACATGTTGGCGCCACTGCTGCTCGCATAACTCCTTGTCCTAAATGTGCCATAAACACCTGAATTTTGAGTTTGCAATCCTTGATCCAGTGAAACCGTGCAAAACTTGAAACAATTGACATTGTATGCTGTAAACCTTTTTGCATGATCAAGAGACCCAATTGCGAGAGATCTGAAATCTAGTGAGTGTGGGTTGTTGTCATTTAGTATTCTGCGCGCAAACCAGCTTGAGAATTCTCTGTGAACCTTTTTGTCAACTTCGGAGGATGTTTGTGTACTGATCCTGAGTTGACGCTTAACATAACTTCTGAATTATCTGCATTTAATAATGGAAAGGTGATAGTGAAATGAAAGTGAAAAATGTTACAAAAGATATAGATAACATGTGAGTGTACAATTCTTACTGTATGAAAGGTTCAACTTGAGTGCAATTAATCAAGATATGTCTATGTGCTTGCAACTTCTCCGTTGCTGTTAGTTTGAAGTTCTCAGTTCCTCCAACTGGTTTACCGACACGAGGGATAAATTCTCCTGATGTTGGCACAAGTTTAGGACAATCGTCAATACGAGGTGGGCGGTTGAAAGCCGTCTCAAGGTCATCAAAGTACCTTGAACAAAAATATAGCACCTCATCCCCTATATAGCCTTCAGCTATAGAACCTTCTGGCCACACCTTATTCCTGACGTAAGATTTTAATTTCCCAAGAAACCTACGAAGTAAAGAAGAGAAAAATGATACTAAATGCTAAAAAGGACGACTAGCAAACATAGGAACTAATAATAAAGCACATATTTAAAATGAATACCTCTCAATCGAATACATCCATCGATATTGTCTGGGCCATCGAGCTTTGTTTCATGAACGAGGTGGACTGTAAGGTGAACCATCATAGTGAAAAAGGACGGAGGAAAGATCATCTCCAAATGACAAAGCGTAAGAATGATTTTGGACTGCAGCTGATCGAGCTCCTCAACGATCAAAACCTTAGAACACAACTTCCGAAAGAAAGAACAAAGTTCCACCAAAATGATGGAAACATCGGGAGGAAGTGTATTCTTTATAGCCAGAGGGAGTAAATGTTGCATAAGAATATGTGAGTCATGACTCTTCAGGCCAGCAAACTTTCCAGCCTGCAAGTCAACACATCGAGAAATGTTGCTTGAATAGCCATCAGGAACTTTTAATTTCTTCAACGTCGCGAGGAAGACTTCCTTGTTCGGTTTTGTGAGGGTAAACTTTGCCGGCTAAAATTTTTCATGCTCATCTAGCCAAGCGTCTTCATGAACTCCCATGGCACATAAATCTTTCCTCACTTGAAGGTGATCTTTTGTCTTGCTAGGTTCGTTAAGCAAAGTATATAGCACATTATCATAAACATTCTTTTCAATGTGCATGACATCAAGACTATGGCAAAGTAAATTAGATCTCCAATATGAAAGAGTGAAGAAAATACTTATCTTCTTCCACTGCTGAGGCACCAAAGTCCTACGCATCTTTTGGCTAGTTTGTGCTGAATCATATCTTTTGCCAAACTCGAAGTCAACATGCTCAAGCTGCTGTAAGATATCTGTACCGGACAAAGTCTGAGGTGGTCCTCTTTTTTCTGGTTTCCCATTGAAGCGATTCCGTTGCAATATGAACTTATGCCTTCTATCGAGAAACCTCTGATGCCCCACGAAGCACCACTTTCGGTTATGGGGAAGGTGCATTGCGTCAGAGTCAAAATTGCAAGCTGGACACGCCAACCCAGTATGGACATTCCAACCAAATAATGTGCCAAGGCCAGGAAAGTCACTAATCATCCACATCAAGGCTGCACGCAAGTTGAAAAAAGTCTTCCCATAAGCGTCGTACGTCTCGATGCCGACATTCCACAGGTCAAGCAATTCCGCAATAAGCGGTTGGAGATACCCATCGATGTCATTGCCCAGTGCCTTTTTGCTTGGAATAACCATAGACATAATGAAGGAGCTTTGTTTCATACACATCTAGGGGGCAAGTTGTAGGGAACTAAGACTACTGGCGAAATACTGTAACTTGTGCTAATATTCCCGAATGGATTGAAATTGTCGGTCGCCAAACCAAGCCGAACATTTCTGGGGTCAGACACGAAAGATGGAAAGTCGTTGTCAAACATTTTCCAAGCGTCTGATCCCGAGGACGTCTTAATTTACCGTCTTCATTCTTATCAACGGCATGCCACCTCATATGATAATCTTTGTAAGTGCGGTTTCAAAGGGAAGTACCTAAGAATCTTTGCAGGTTCCTTCTTCTTCTTTTCCCCCTTCCGAATAGTCTTATACCTCGATGTATGGCATCTCTTACAAGTCTCCCTATTGGAATCGTCTCCCCAATACAGCATACAATCATTGGGGCATGCATCAATCTTTTGATAGTTCAACCCCAACCTATTGATAATCTTCTTGGCCTCGTAGAACATTGTGGGAATCTTCGCGTCAGGGAATGCATCTTGTAATAATTCAAGCAACATTGACATTCCCTTATCTGTGATTCCACACAAGCACTTGAGATGATACAACTTGATCAAGAAAGATAATTTAGAGTATTTTTGATAACCTTGATATAGAGGACGATCTTCTTCATCCATCAAGCTGAAAAAATCCCGAGCTGCTTCATTCCTTATGAACACTAGCTTTGAACCTTGCACTTCTTCGTTGAAGTTGTCACCTTGAAATCCAAAAGCATCTCGCACAACATCATTAACTCGGTCATCTTGATCTAGTTGAACTCCTACTTGTGAACTTCAAGGAAAAGCATCATCATATCTCATATCAGACTTCTCACCATGAACTGCCCAAAACGTATAGTCTTCCGGGAAAGGCTTCACAAGCAAATGTTCCTTAACAACTTGTCGCGCATGCCACTTCTTAAACTTACAACTCTAACACGGGACAGACAATCTTGCCATTACAGCTGGCGTGAGTGAATATGAAATCCAAGAAATTGTTTAAGCTGTACAAATATTCCAGAGAATTACGTGGCAACCTGATCCATGATTTATCCATAGCTACTAGCGAGACAGAAGAAAGTGTAGTGAAGAAGATGAATGAATTGAGAATTACGACTACTTGATAGCTTATATAAAGGATGTTAAACGTTCAACATTTTGTAGCGGTTCATAAAACCGCTACTCTAACTGCTACTAATTTCAATATTTGTAGCGGTTACACTTAAATAACCGCTACAGATTTGCCACCATTGGGCGGTTCCAAGAAAAATTTATTTCAAACTTGTAGTGGTTATGGTTGGATAACCACTACTAAAATATATTTGTAACGGTTTTAATACATTATCCGCTACAAATATCGGTGCCATTGGAATTTCAAATTTCAAATTGATTTGAATTTTGTAGTGGTTAAAACAATAAAACCGCTACAAATGTTCATGACCGGTCGAAAAATTTTGTATGCACTTTGTAGCAGTTATTATGAAACCACTACAGATTGAGAAGAGAGAGGGAGGGAAATTCAAATTTAAAATTTTGAATATTTTGTAGCGGTTTTGTTAATAACTGCTACAAAGTGAAAGTTAACATTTGTAGCGGTTTTTTTGTTATAATCGCTACAATGTTAAATATTTGTAGTGGTTTTTATAATAGAACCGTTACAAGTGTATTTTATTATTATTATTTTGTTAGTTTTAGAAATATAAATCTAATGTTAAATAAATGCAACAAGAATTTACCAAGGCTCCGAAAATATGAATATAACTATTGTAAAACGCAACAATAGTTTAATTTATGAAAATAAAATATCTAGGTTTATTTACAAATGTAAAAAAAACAAAAGTCCTAATCAAACTACCAGGAAGCTGCTCATCTGGTCCTCTCTCAAGTGGGCCTCCCTCTGGTGCAGTTGTATTGGGGTGCTGGGCAGAGTCAACAGCACCATCATCATCAGCAGGAGGAGGAGGAAGGACAACGAACCGAGGGACAGGGGGAACCTGTGGATGTGGCTTATTCGTGATGTCGCGCCACTGTGTCTGCTGAGCGTAATAAAAGTCAGCTTTCTGCTGCATTAGCTGCTGCTGCTCAGCCACTGCAGCTTGGGTCCTGGCTAGATCTGAGCATAGCTCCTTAACCTGCTCGTCCCTCAGACGTCTGACCCCATACATCTATGCTCTAGAGCTGCTAGCCTCAGAGGCGGCGCTTGTTAACTTCATGAAATTCTTGTTAGAATTCCATATTTCATCCTGTTTTACCTCACTTTGGGTGCATTAGTGGGCGTTCGAGAGTGTTAAAGTGATGAAATGTGTTTTTCTCATGCTATGCACAGCAGATTGCAAATATGGAGGACATTAGTCACTAACTGCTATGAATGCTTAACTATGTTTGTGAGTCCTTTATGTGAACTGATACAGATTCAGTCATAGTTGGCCCAAAGGAAGCCACATGCAGTAAGGAGGCGAAGGAAGTTGAAGCCATCAACTATTCCAAGGGAAGGCAAGCTGGGAGGAGAACAGAGCAGAAAAGAGAAGATGAACTCTGGAAGGAGCCTGGCCGCGGCCAACCATTCCATGGGCCGCAACCAAGATAAACCAACAGCAGCACAGAAAGGCATGGGTCGCGGCCAACCATCGCATGGGCCGCGGCCAAGATGAGCCAACAGGGCTCCTGTCGTAGACCATGCTGGGTTTGGCGCCTATCCCTAGCCCCCGCATGAGTCCGGGGTGCTCAACCTACCCCAGACCCTCCTTCAAAGGCACTGTGGGGTCTACAGACCCTTGTGACTCTTGGGTCTGGGTGCCTCGCAGCTCAGCCTGCGCTTGCTGCATCCGCTTCTGCTATTTTATGAAACAATTAATTATAAATTATTTTGCATAATATAGTCATTTTAATTTTAAAAGAAATATAAGAATAAATTAACTTACAATGGTCGCCTCTGCCTGTTGAGAGGTCGCAGTCTCGTCACGGTGTTTATGCGTGACAGCATATAACTGCCCGTAGTCCGTCTAACGGTTCTCCTACTGTGCCTTCCTCTCCTAAAATAATTACAAAATTATAAAATTAAATTAGTATTATAAACAACACTGTACTAAATTTATAATATGAAATAAACTGCTAAAAATAATTGATAACGCGGAAAGTTACCAGCTTGCTGTAAGTAACAGCAAAGGTCGTCGATCCTACAGTGTGGTGGATCGTCTGCTGCCCTCGGCACCTGGTGTTCCTCTGAGAGAGCGCCTGGAAAAAAATATTAAATGTATTAAAATCATAAAAGTAATTAAATTATAATTATAAATACATTACCTGCCTCTCAGCGCTCCTCCTGTACTGGACGAAACTCACCCATTCGTTCGGCGGGACGCCGTCGGGGACGTTCTCGATCAGCAGCTACAGCGGAATCGTCTCATCCTTATCCATACCATGGAAGAGACAGTTCCTCATATTCCTCCAGTCGTCGCCCATCTTCATCAGCGTGTATCTCTTCTGGTTGTCCCAGACGACAAACCTAAGCTGTAACACAATTCAATAAACAATAATTATATATAACTAATTATTATTAATATAATTAATAAATATTAATTAAAGAAAATATAATATAATTAAATATTATTACTTACCTGCACCAGCACGTCCCATGCCAAGTCCTTCAGTCCCTTTGAAACGTGCCTCCACGTCCTGAAGTGAAGGGGAACCACATCCAATTCGAGCCCAGCTCATTTAGGAAGCAGTTGAATAGGTAACCCCCATTGTCGATAGGTTGGTCCGTGGCCTCATTCTACGGAACTATAACTTGTAGTGTCAGGTCCAAACCGTTTAGACCGGCTATGTCCAGCCTCCTCGTGGACGCGTTCCCCTACTCATCTGCACAATTTGCTGAACGTTAGATAAATTTAGAAAATAATATAAATAAACCAAATATTTATAAATATATAAAAAAAATATAATAATAAATAAAAAAATATATATGTAATATATAAAAATAATTAATTTAATTATTTAATTTATTAAATAAAAAATAAATTTACCTTGGACCTACACCTCAAACCCTATAGACTGAGAAGACGACCGTCGAGGGTTGTTTTGCTCCCGCGCCTCCTCCTCATCGAGGAACTGCTCCATCTCGTTGATCAGGATCGGGATCTTGAAGTCCTCGTCCACGTCATAGTCACTGACACTGATCTCTCCCTCCACTAGATCAGGCACCTCTGGTGTGGTCATCTACTGTGGGACCGTCTGCGGTGGCTGTGGTAGGGTTGACTCCTATGGCTGCTGTGGGGAGATGGGCTGAAATGGCGCGGTCACTCTCCCACCGTGCTGCTCTCTCGCTGGCCTCTCCTCTGCTGCTGCCACCCCGCAAAATTGGTCTGGGGACCTCAGCCTCCTTCCCCTTGTCCTGCCTTGAAGCCATATCAACTACACAAATTGAAAAAAAAAATTAGTCACATAAATTAGTAAAATTATAATAAAAATAAAAATAAAATAAATATTGTACGTACCTCAAATGAGAATGAGAAATGCTGCAGAATAACTCCTTGATAGAAGTCAGAACGCTCAAATCTCAAAGAAACTCTCAAAGAAACTTCAGAAAACAAAATAGCCAAATAGGAAAATGGAGGGGGCCGGCGGTTTTTATAATGGTGGATTTAGTAGCGGTTCTACAAATAACCGCTACATAAACCGCTACAAATAGGCTAGGGCGGCAAAAATTATATCCGCCATCTTCTGTTTCCCTTGGTTCCACCCTTCAACGGTGCCTTGAAGGCATGAGGGAGCAGTTCATCGTGTTTCTCCTTCCTCTGGTTGCATCTGTGTGCTCGATTGAGGCCTGTGTGTTGGCTGGTTTGTGTCTTCCTTCTTCATCATTGCTGCTGTTGTTGGGGGTGGGTGCGTGTGGTTGCGTTTTCTTTCCTATTTCGCTGTTGTGTGTGATTTTATGAGCCTCCTTTTTATGTTTCTGCTCCTCTGCTCAATATATGTGGGTGGGTGTGGTGGTATGTACGCAAGCTTCTCTCTTTTCCTTAATCTATGCGGCTGCCGTGGGTTAGCGTGTTGTGCTAAGTTTTAAGTTTTTTTTTTTTGGTATTGTGGCTGTAGGTGGTGCAAGAGGGATGATGGAAGTTTAAATAAGAACTTGGTAAACTTGATTGAATGTGGATGCTTGCTTATTGAGTTATTTTGAATGCCTATAAAGTGTTTGATGAATTGCGTGAAAACAAATTGAGACTTGGGGGGTTTTGTTTAGCAAAGGCATGAGGAAGGAAGTATATTTAGATGTGTATTCTATTAAAGTTTTAATGGCTTAATAGAAGACAGGTTGCACTTTCATACATTGTATAGGACACTATTCTACTTTATCTGAGGGATAAATTGGAACAATTAGCATTGCATTCAGCATTCTAATTTTCCCCCTTTGGAATGAATGATGTTTTAGTTATTGTAATTTTCATGGATTTCGAATATAGTTCCCTATGATTCGTATTATTTAATTGTTCATTTATTTTTGAATCTATCCTTATATTGTTCAGAACAATTTGCCAAGTCAGTCCGTGAAATAAGGACATGTTCGCATTGATTGAAATTTGAGTTCATTATTGTCTGCATTGAAACTTGGTGAAGGATTAAATTTGGGAATAACTATCATGGTTAAACAGTTAGTTCCTGCATTAATAGTTTGGAAGCTTTAATGATCAAATTTGTTTAATCTTATGTTAGTACTTGGGATGCATACATAATGTCCTATGAAATGTTAGAGAAAAGAACTTAATTAAGTTTAAGCCATAGGTATATTGAGTTGATATTGTTTGAATTATATATAGAAGTCACTGAAAATCTAATATTGATGGTTGGAAAGTTTTTGGCAATATATGTATTCATGCATTATAGTGATATGGAGATTACAGGGCTTATCTTGCTAAAACGAATTTGGCAGCATGTTTAATAACGGATAATGAAAGGGTCTCTTTAATATTGTTGAGTTTAATTGCTCAAGTCATAGAGAAGTTTGAAATATGGATCTATACATTGAGAAACATGTTGGATGGGAACGTTGTTATATGAGGTGGTGAAATTATGGTTGTGTTTAAAGAAACTTTTAAGTGTCAATAATGGTGTTTTGGAATTTAGAAATATTATATTTGACTATGGTCCTATTAATATTTGGAAAAGGTTGAATGATAATAATTCTTCTTATATTTATATAAAAATCGTTGAAGAGTTTTAGCATATTTATTGTTGAAGGAAGAATGCATTAAAGAGATAAAGAATGCATTATATTGTGCATTCAAAAAGAAGATCAGAAGAGAATAATTTCTAATGCATACGGCTTGTTAGTTAACATGTCTCAAAGGAAAAGAAGTTGGGAATTTAGTTTTAAATTATTTTATATAAGTTATTTACTTATTTAACTTGAGAAAATTTTCATGAAGTGAAAGGAATGATTTTTTTTTTTCACAAGATTTTGAGTATTCTTATCAGAGGAACTAGATGCAGAGCGCTTGATATTCGTGGACATATTACTCATGCTTGACATTCATGAGATTCATTCGTTTGTTATTCATAGGTCTCATACCTACGCTTGTTTTGTGGCCTTGAGCTGCACTTGGTTACTTATCCTCGTGGACTGTGTGTCCACACTTGATTTGGTGGCTTCAAGCTGCACTTGATTTTGTGGCCTCTATGCTACGCTTGTTATTCGCTTTGTGTTGGTTCCTCTGACAAAACAATTTGTTTTTAAAAGAAAAAAATGTTTTTATGATTATTTCGTAGTATTGAAAAGGGAAGTCTTCTATTGAATTTTTATTTCAAAGTTATATTTATGATTATTCTTTCAGTTTCTATTTCCATTAAATGCAAATGTGGTTATAACAAGTTTTAAGATTATTTTTATACATATATTAAAGATAATGTTTATATCTTTTATATTGTGAAGTCTGTATCAGCAAACCTGCTTTCAGATATATTTATCTCAAGTATTTTATGGATTTAAATTATTGAGGCATGATTCTTCTGTCTAGAGAAACTAATCATGATTCAATATTTATTTATGAACTCTTGAATTATTCTAGTGATACGTAGTGTAATAAACTATAATTCATCACCTAAATTATTTGTATTTCTATAGTAGAAATGGACCTCCTTCTTCATCTTGACCTTAGAGCGGATTATCGACTTATTGGATATTTGTTTTAGCTGTTATGGTAAATTTAATTTCATCATACTATTAATTTATTCATTCCTTGTAGGAAAAAGTTGCTAAACGAAACTTGTAGACATAATATCTATTTCCTTATTTTTATGTGTATATATGACTTGAGAAAAAATATCTTATATTATAAATTTGTGCAAGATGGTTTATTGATATTTAATTAAAGTCTTATATAAATGAAATAGAATTGGAATAGTAAATTAAAAAAGGCTTACAAAATGAAGTCGCCTTACGCTTCATGCCGGTCATGCTTGAGTATTTTGGGGTGTGATATTATGTATGATGTGTAATAGTTAGTTAATGTTGTGGATAAATATGTAATTATAGGAATGTCCCAACTAGGGACAAACTGAGCCTATATATATGAGGGCTGTGGTATAATGTATATTGACAATTATTAGGTTAATAAGATATGTTGATTTCTCAGTCTGTTTTAATTTTAACATGGTACCAAGAGCCCAAGGGTTGAAAGTAAAGAAACAGGTCAGCAAAATATGCAACCCCACGCGATCCAAATGGACTACTCTTTCTCTCTTTCTTGAAGATTCCATCAGCGCGAGCGATTGTCTCTTCATGGATGAAGAAAGATACACAAGAAATTTTAGTGCAGATAACGTACGTGGCTCTTTTATGAATCAGTCTCTTTATTCATGGATGAAGAAAGATACACAAGAAATTAACAATATACTTCCTTAAATTTCATTTATTATAGTTAACTTTTAAGATTTGGGTGTTACATTGTTAACCTTGTGAAATTCATATCAAAATTGGCGCATTTACCCTCAACTTATCTCAATTTTTGGTTGTTTAATGGATGTGCAAGGACATAAGTGTACAGGAAATGTGCCAAGTGGATAGTTGTTAAAAGGACATGAATCTTTGGTTAAATGTGAATATTTTACCATCATTCTTCACCCTTTGTTTTTGTATAGATTTTCTTGTGTTCATAGGATCACACTTGAGACACACAAAGAGCCATTGGGAGCACAAATCATTGATTAAGAAGTTGGGAACAGAGTAGAACACCATTGCATCTTTGGAAAAAGCCAGAAGAATTGAAGACAAATGCTTGGCTGCAGCCAGAAAACCTCCAGAAAGTTTTGGGCTGCAGCCAGACGACAAACAGAGGCAAGACAGACGTTTTTTGGCTGCAGCCAAAACGCAAAAACAGAGCTGTGCGTTTCGCTTTCTAGGTCATTTAAAAGGAAAAATCCAGAGAAACAAGGAGAGGCTGGACATTCTGAGGTTTTGGAAGGCGGCTAAGGAGCATTTGCAAGCAAATGAGAAGAGTTTTCTCAAGGAAATCAAGTGGGATTGAAGATTGAAAGAGATTCCAACTCAATTTCTCTTGATTTTTCTGTACTCATTCCCTTTCTCCTTTGTAATTCTGATATGGTGGTACTGAATGTTGGCATCTGTGATTCGTTTTTGAACATGGGTAGCTAAGGTTTTCATTCTAAGATTATTTTTGAACCTTTGTATGGATTAAACGTGGTTCCTTCTCTCTTTTAGGATCTAATGGCATATATATATGTTGATTCTACCCTGTTTTTGCTAATATTCATGATTAGCCATCACTGTGGATATTTTGTTCAATTAAATTAAGCTTGAGACAGTTAATTTAATTGTAGAACTTTGGTAGAATCATGCTAGACTTGAAGTTTAAGAATTAAATGGATGATTTGTTAGTAACATAAAGATATAGTTATTAACCTAGCATTGTCAAATTAAGGTGGTTACTTAACGATTATTTTCCCTTAACTGTAGCAAGAGATTGTGCATGTTAATGGAGGATATAAATTTGGTTATGACTTGAGAGAGCTTAATCAATTGCTTGTGAACCTTAGACTGACATATATATATCCCATGAAAGTATTCTTGGAGAGGAAAGGAATTAAGTTTATGAAATACAAAGGGGATGAACAATCCTAGGCTTATTATAATTGATTGAATTCACAAGAATCAGAGTTTTGTTCAGTAATTCTTAGTTTTTATCAAAATATCTTTTGAAACTTCTTTTTCCCACACAACATGTTTTGGCTCAACTTAATTGAATTCACCAAACCTATTGCTTGACTAATTTGTTATTCAAATCCTCGAGGAAACGATCTTACTTATCACTTTATTACTTGGTGTGACCCGTGCACTTGTGGTGGCGAACATACATATGCAAATTAAATTGCTGCTCTAAAGTTCTTCAAGTCATAAACTTGGGAGTTACATATGCAAATTAAATGTGATGACAAGGACATATACATATATATATATATCTCTTATTGATGTCCGAAAAACCAATCTATCTGTAGACATTTTGATTATTTCTTGCTCATTTGGAATTTTGGAATTGGCTAATGAGGATGATGTGGCGTGTTAAAAGAATGAATTAAAGGTGGTTAATTAGTTGGGTTAATCACCTAATTAAGCTCTATAAATAAGGGCATTGTGAAGTGGTTTAGGTATGTGGAGTGTGGAATCCTCACTAAGTTAAGAGAGAGAAGCCTCTCTCTAGTCCAAATCCCTAGAATTAGGTTAGTGGTTTATCACCCTCAAGTGAGGGATGATTAGGGTTAACCCAAGTGAGTTACCATGGGGTTCAATAAAACATAATGATTATTCAATTTGATTCTTGTTATTTCTTTCTAATCACTCTTGTTAACATGGCGGCTTCATGAAATGAATATGGCTTCTCCATCAGATTTATAAGCTTTGGTTGAAATATCCATCCTATTTCTGTTGCAAAGAGATAGTTATCACAAATATTTGTTGTATGGAATTATTATTGTTTTTATTCGCACTATCTGGCATAAAAGAGTATATTGATTTGCATTAACATATTGTGTGCTGCAACTTTCGGCAGTCATCAAAGAAGTACTTGTCTCATCAAATTTCAAGATGCTTGCCTTAGCTGGAAATGTGCCTCCTGTTGTACCTAAAAGTTCTTCACAGATCATTCCTACGAACCAATTAAATCCAATCGGCTGGAGTAATATTGTTCTTTGGAAATGGAAAATAGCGAGAAGCATACACTACCATGCTTTGATTTGTGCTCAAGGTTCACGTCTACCACTTCCCAAAGATCTTGTGCTACATATCAGATACTGCTTTGGTCATTAATGTAATATATAATTCACTAATTTAAATAGATTAAGGATGTTAGTTAAGTTAGTTAATATGGTATATTTTTTCAAAAACACCCTAATCATCTTCAATAATTCCTTGTTAAAAGAATTTCATTAGGGTTAATTAGGGAAAAATTAATAAACATGTAAAATAGGTTTTGCATTTAAAACCAACATTAACTCCCTTATTTGGTCTTACATTAAGGGTAGGACGAATAGCTTTTAACCCACTTGAACCAGATCTCCTTTAAATTGAAATTTATTAATATTGATGATGGGAAGAACTGCTCATGATCAATAAAATTGGATTATTTAAATTGTTCAAAGTATTAAAGGCCTATCAAAGGCCGGTGTACCTCATTCGTGGTGGAAGTCAGGATAATATATATTTTTATGAGTGATATTGCATGCTTTGCTTTGACGAAAAATATGGTCTTGAATAAATAAATAAATAAATTGGAATATTTAACTAATTTAGATTGTTGAATTTGTTAGGATTAATTTTACACTTTTAATGAAAGAAATTGCGTGTGTATTCAAATCATCATTTTAAGTTAATGAAATATTTTTTGGCTAAGCATGAAAGGTCTTATATATACTGTCATCTCTTCTAGGGCTGAGCAATGGCCTATATGGGCAGCCCGATGGTTCGCCCGCCGCCTGCCCATTTATTTTTTAATGGGCAAAGGCCCGTCAAAAGCCTGTTCATGCCTGTGACAAATGGGTTGGGCTAAACCCGCGTGGGCTAGAATGGGCATGAGCTGCCTGTTAATGAATCTTTCCAAAAACTACACTTCTACCTTATTGTTTTGTTGTTACTAATTTCTCAATATAAATTACTAAAAACACTAATAATTATTAAATCACCATAATCCTCATCATCCCTTATGAGATAATTTATTTAATAATTTAATTAATCATTAATTAATAGTTTATAAAATATTTAGAGTAAGAGAAATTTATAATATTATGTATAGAATTATAGCTTATATATAAAAGCTCTATATCATTATCATAATTCTGATTTATGAAATATGATTATAATATATAATCATTGATTCATGAGATATATATAATTATATCATTTAACTCGCTTGGACATTTGTTCTTTAGAATTACATTATCTCTTATACTTAATTAAATATTATATATAATATTATATTATATATATTATATATTTATACTTAAATAAATATTATATATACACATAAATGGACGGGCATGGGCAGCCCGAGGGTGTGCCCGTGGCCTATCCTATTTAGTGCACATGCCCGCCCATTTAAGCCATCTTGTTATGGGTCTTTATTGGGCGGGCCAAATTGGGTAATTTTTCATTGGGCATGGGCGGGTGCATTGGGCTGTGGGTAACATGCTTAGTCCTATTCTCTTTGACGGCATTAATTAATAGTGGCGTGTGCACAAAATACTGATGAAATGTTTGATGAAACGAGGAAAGGGGGGTGTTGAGCCAAATTTTATATATGACCTCCATTTGGATATGAGATGTTGTGTGGTGATGAAAGTCGGTCTAAGATGAATCGTAAACGGGACGTGATATGGAAGTGGGAGGGTGCTCAACCATTCTAAGTATTCTTTGTGCCAAGTAACATACTACTCTGGTCTTTAATGTAAGGCTTAATTAACTAATTTGAGTATATTAAAGATATGTTAGTTAAGTTAGTTAATATGATATATTTTATATAAAATACCATAATCATTTTCTTTAATTCTTCCCTTCCTCGCTATCCTACTTAATTATTGTTCAGGGAATGCCGATCAACAGGGTTAATATGGAAAAAATGAATAAAAATATGAAATAGGTTTTACATTTAGGATCATGATCAACTCTCTAATTAGGTCCTTCATTAAGGACCAAAGGAAGTATTACGAACAAGAGCTTCAAGGCGGAATGGTTCAAAACCTTTCGAAGAATATACGGTACTATTATTTGGTCTCACGTGCTGGCAGCTGTGGGCTGTGTTTGAATAAGGACACATACAAGCATCTCAACTTGTGTAGGATAGCTGAATGCTTTAACGAGTTTATGCGTGCTGGCACTGAGCCTGCTACGTACAACGTGAAGAGATAGGTGCAGATGCTAATATATGCGACTCACTAGGAAGATTCAACGGCTGCTGAATTTGGAGTGGCAGGTCGTAACAAATCTCTATTTTTATTGTATATTTTTATACTTTAATTGAAAATTTTGTTATAATTATTGAGCCTAAAATACCTTTCTTGAGATTAATTGAGATTAAGAGTAAATAGATTAAATTAAAATTAAAAAGGATAAAATTGACAAAATAATCACAATTACTCTTAATCATTAATTCTTTGGAGGAATTGACATTGGTTTAATTGTTTTCAATTGAAAGTCCTTGAAATTTTGGGTTAAAATTGGAAATGACGGTTTGGTATTATAAATTTTCAAAATGCCAGTTTGGTCCATTGACAAAACACAGCGTTTTACAGCAACTTAGGTCAGATTGTGAATGAGTTTCAGCAACTTAGGTCAGATTGTGAATGAGTTTCAGGCATATATCAGAAGCAGAGGAGAGGCACAGAACAGAATACACAGCCGCACACAACGATCACTTCATCACTTTGATCACCTCCACCTTCGCATCTTCAACCACTCCGCTGCCTTCTATACTCGCCGGCGTCATTCACTCCAACCTCACCATCCTTTCCGTCGCCGGCGAGTGTTGAGATTCCGGAGAGGACAGCTGAGAGTAGAGACAGAACAGAGAAGAGAGCTGAGAGAAAACAGACCCAAGAGAGCTGATAAAGGGGAATCACAGGGAGCTGAGAGTCGGGCTTCAAAGCGCGGTGGCCTTCAACGCCCTCACCTTCACCGTCCGTCAACCTTACCTCCACCATTACCACCCACCTTCATCGTCCGTCACAGCTGAGGCGGAAATCTGCAGAGGAGGGAGCGTCGACCTTCGCACTCAACATCATCTCAGCACCACCATCAACTCTTTCCCTCTGTTCTTCATCGACCAATCTGGCAAATTCTAAGCAAATTTCAGTTTGCATACTTTGGTTTCTTATTGTTAATAGCGTGGCTTGTTCTGCTTGTGGAAATAATTTCAGTCCCTTCACCGAAACTATATAATTCTGGTCATCACTATTATTCTTTCATGCCATTAATATTCCACTGATCACAATTAATTGATTATGGCTGAGAATTTATTAGTGTTTGGTGAAGTTGTTATGAATTGCGGCAGCTAAAATCTCTTTTCCTAGAGTAAAGGATTGAGTCTTGATGTTTAGAGCTACAAAGGGGAGTTTTAGTTTTAGTTAATTAGGTTAACTATATATTTATGATTTCTTTGGTTTTAGAAATTATAATTTGTAGTTAAGATTAATATGTTTGGTTCAATCTTTATTTGAACCAATTTGTAATTTGAATTAGTTTATGTTGAATATTGTGCTCATCAATATATGTGGTTATATATATGTTTCATTGTAATTCTCTTGATTCTATATTATTTTGCATGGTATTGTTTAGATATTGAGTTGATTTTGGATTACTTTGGAACCAAGTGCATAAATTAATTCATAATCACATACTAAGAGTGCTTAATAACATCTCTAGAATAGGGGTTCCTCTTTTTTGGTGTTAGACTCATCGGTTGATGGGGTTTGGTATTTTAGAGAACTTAGTGATTTCATAAATTGCACACAAAGTGGTTTTTAATAGTGTTTTAAGAAGTGATTATTTCTAGGTCTAGGAGTAATCATTGATTAATGCACTAGACTTAATGGTGTTTGAGGTTTGGTATTTTAAGGGACTTTGATTGCAATTGCTAGTGTTTTGTATTGAGTTTTGGTTAGAGGGGTTAAACCTTGCCCGGTATGGAAGTGTTTAATTAATCTAACTCAAGCTAGCTCAAAGGGTCTTTTGAGCATTTTTGTCAAACTGTTACACTCCCATTATCTTTTGAAGCAAATGATAAATGAAATTCATTATTCTAGGAGGCTTTATCACACTCTTCAAAACCAACTTCCATTCCATTCCACTTTTATTCCAAAAAATCCAAAAATATCTATTTGAATTGCATTTAATTCATAGTTTTGAAAATCAATCAATTATATTTTACCATTGTCAAATTTGTATTGTAATTACTTAGTTTATTAGGAATTAGTTTCATAATCGGCTCCTCAAAGTGAAACAACTCGAGTTGTGCACTATATTGCATTAATTCGGTTTTATTCTTGATAACCCCGAGGCGACTAAATGGCTTATTTCATGTCGATATGAAGAACGTTGACTGTGAAGGCAACAAAAAGTGGTTTGTGTTTAGGCATAGAGTATGACCTCCTAGAACACCCCCTGAAGATCTCCCAAGGATTATTTTGCGCGAGGACGCTATGGGTGTTGGGATTTGGGAATATGAGAGTTTGCCATTGGGTTTTGGGTTCCCTTCCTATGTGGAAAAAAGCCTAGTTTGAATTGTTTAATATGATAGATTTTCTATTTTATGCATTTCCTATTTCATAAAAAGAAAAAAAAAAGGAAAGGAAAAAAAAGGAAAAATAGGAAGGAAGGAAAAGAGTGAGAGAATGAAGAAAAAGAAAGTTTCCTCATTGTTCTTTGTGGAAAAGAATATTCTCTCAAAGTTTTCTAATTTGAAATTGTGTCTCACTTATTTAAGTGAAGATGGGGCATACTAGAGAGGCCCCACTGAGGCTAGAGATGGCGAAGAAGTCTAATATTGCAGCTATGTGAGAGAAACGTATCTTTACAAGTCAGTATCGGTAAATCAACATTTGCTCACTCATTGACTATTGGATCAAGCTAAAATTTGGTTAGCAAGTTTGGAACATAAGGTTTGTCTTTTTCAACAATAGGATCATTGTTGGGAGGCATGGTTTGAGAGAAAATGTGTTCGTAGTCAATGACGTTTTTCTGGTATTTTCAGCTATATATTGTTCTCTATTATCAGCTTGTAGCTTTGATTGTTTAGCTGGGTGACTGGGTGACTGCACGTGTTTGTGAATTTAGTTGAGACTCTCTTGTACCCTATTTTGATTATAATGGATCATATTTTTATTGGTCTGGACGACCTGTGGTTTTTACCGTTGAATTGAAGGGTTCTCCACATTAATAATTCTTGTGTCTTTTGTGCCATTTAATTTTCGTCATATATTTGTTTATTTATTTCCTCATAGACTCTTACAAGTGATAAGAAGGTTTAACATCCATTGCGCTCTTCCTAACATTTGCTCTGTTTCTGATTCATCTTTGTTGATTACTCCCTATTATATATATATGCTTATGGATGTTGGAGAAACAAAACTATAAGATAGATAATACAACTCCATCTTAGGCAATATATATATATAAGCATTTGGTTGATTACAATATTAAGATTGAAGAAGAAAATTTTTATTCAATAGTACATACATATAGTAAGATGTGAATTACACACATAGTTCATGGCCACGTCTCAACCTTCTTCTTGAAGATGCTTTGACAGTAAGTAGAAGAAATGATTTCAACAAGAAGAGGGAATTGTAATAACACAAAGAGGGTTATCGGGACACCAGCAAGCAGAATAACAGGAGGAAGAGTCCATAACGGTGATGAGTTATGTTGCAACATGATCATTATGGTTGCGGAAAAGGCAGTCATCATAGTTGCAATAGAGAGAAAAAGTGTAGAGAGACCTATTATCAGTTTTTTAGGCAGTGAGTCAAGGAAGTCTTCTTCTGCATAGCGTGACGTGAGGATTCCTAAAAATGTGAGCACTGAAGTAGTTGAAGAAAACAAGGAAAGTGCATCTGCAATTAAGAAAACCTTGAACAACTTTTCCTTCAAAAATATTGGGTACCCTGAAGTCTGATCATTTCCTCCTGGCACAGTAAAAGCTACCGCAAACATGATGGTAACAATTAGTGCACCCACAACTGAGCAAGAAGATGACATCGCTTTCATCCAGTTTTCTCCTTCTTTCCTAAGTTCTTTGTGGTTTTCTTTGAAAAAGTCTAGAGGCGTTAACCCCTGCTTGTTTTCAATAATCCTAATTCCAGGATCCACCATGTGCTCTACTGCCTGTGTAGAAAAAATGAAGAATAAATAAAAGACACAAAGAAACTAAATAGAAGTGTTGATTAATTGTGTTTAAAAGCATTTGTTGCATCTAGGCTAATCAATATTTTTCTTGCATTATTCTATGAAAGTGGGTGTGTTAATATGACTCATTTTCATTTATTAGCCTCTCCAAGATTCTAACCTTGAACCATTGTAGTTCTCTTTGCATTTGTAATGCAGCGCCTGAGATGCGGTTAAGGTAGGAAGGAGGACCCAACCTGGCTGCCTCATGCAGCATGGTATTGCGGTCATCTGGTATCTTCATTGCTATCACATGCTTAAAACGAAAACCACGGAGGAGGTTAAAAATCTCATCTTTACGATTTGCAACAGCATCAAAGAAAAAGGGCATGTATGTGTCAGGAAAAACGATAGACGAGATTAATTCCGGGTTTGCCTTCGTTACTCGCAACAAAAACTCAACATTCTCTTCATTAGCTGCTACTGTCAGTGCTTCTACAATCATGTCCTTCTTTTCTTCATCTATAACTATCAGATTCTCACAAACAAGGTTTAGAATTTCTGCTGATTGGGCATGTTGTTGCTTCATCTTACGTATTTCTTTCATTCCTGCTCCATTGGTAGCTCAAATAAAACTGTATGTTGGTCAAATTTAATCATGACAACTAAAATATTTGTATTAAAGTTCTAGGGAACTTTTACATACATACCTAACAAATTATAGATGTGGGAGACGAGCCAATGGAGTAGACCTGGCACTGTTCACATGGATTCTTTTAGCCCAATCATTCGAAAGTTCTACACAGAAGATATGCATGCATGTCTATGCTTGTAGGTTCACATGGTATGTATGTTTGTGTCTATATATAAGTCTATCTTTTCTCTTGGGTCAAAGTTAGGTGCGCAACTTCATTAAATGCACATCTTATGCATAAATTAAGGTTAAGGCTTCTCATTTTTCACAAATTAAGCTTGTAAAATTAATTTTAAATTTTAAATTTCATAATTGGACATACCTGATTTCTTGTGTGACAAATAAAATGATGAACTTTAATTTATATTGTTTAATCTATGTTATATAATAGTTATGTAATATTATTTGATTATCTCTTCTAATTAGAGTGATGATAGAGCATATTGTACCTTGATGACCTTTGTTACTCTCTCCTTGTTGAATATCTACGCACAAATGCTTAGTGGCCGTGGTTGAAGGTATTTTGATATCTTCCACCCAAAAAGTGATCCAAGAAATGGAGAAACATGAGCTTCTTCAAATTATATAAAAATAAATAAATAACTAGAAGTACAAGTAAATTGGGTGAAGCTATTCAATATTAAATACTACCTCCAGCACTCAATATAAAATTTTGTAGTGCACTAGATTTTGTATTAAGGACAGGACATAGTATTCAATATTTAGAGGTTACTTATGCTTATTTCATCCTACTTCATAAAGATCCACGGAAACTAACAGGAATTCAACTATTCCATTGTCTACCTTATGATTGAGGCCCAAACTAAAAAGTAGTTAACAATTGCCGAGCTAGCGAGTTAGGTTTATTTTGATGACAGTTTTTTGATATCTTCCACCCAAAAAGTCATCCAAGAAATGAAGAAACATAAGCTTCTGCAAATTATATAAAAATAAATAAATAACTAGAAGTACAAGTAAATTAGGTGAAGCTATTCAATATTAAATACTACCTCCATCTCTCAATGTAAGATCTAGTTTGTAGTGCACTAGATTTTATATTAAGGACTGGATGTAGTATTTAGTATTCAGAGATTACTTATGCCCATTTCATCCTACCTCACAAAGATCCACGAAAACTAATAGGAACTCAACTATTCCATTGTCTGCCTTATGATTGAGGCCAAAACGAGAAACTAGTTAACAATTGCCAAGCTAGCAAGTTAGGTTTATTTTGAAGACTTAAATTAGTAATTATTACCCCTCCCATCCATCATTGACCACTAATTATTATATTATGCCAGTGATAGTTAAAATAACTTCATCCTTTACCACCTTTATCCTCATCAATCACCACAATTCAACGAGTGTATAATTAAAAAGAGCAAACAACAGATATAGAAAATTGCAGGGAAAAACACACATAATGATAAGTAATAATATGAACTAACAGTGATAGATCCATCTCTTCCAGAATGGAAGTTGACTTTTGTTGAGAGATAAAGAAGGATTAAGTGCAATATTCACAATTGTTGAGTCCTCGTCATCGTCAACAGCAAAAAGCAGCTCCTTGCATCGTTGAAGTAAATCCAAGACAATATCTATTTATACATCAAAATCATATAGTATGATGAGATGAAATGCCAAAATGACAACATATACAAATGACGAAAATGAAACAGACATATTTGGGTAGAAGTTATGTTACCAAAATCTCCGTTGAATAAACGGTCACTGAGGAAGGTGGCACCACGAGTGCCGTTTTGTGGTTGGAAGACATGCAAGGGCGTGACAGAATAGAGATAACGTCCCATTTCGTTGAAGCCATAATCAAAAGCCTCAATAACAGGAACAGAAGAAGCATCTGGAATTGCAAGTGTACTGCTATTTTTGATGATGAGGCATTTCGCAATTGGAATGACTCCACTGTATATTGCAGCATTTAAAAGTGGAGTATTGTCAGAGGAATCGAGTGTTTCAAGATATTCAGGGGGAACTAATCTCACCAACTCCTCCACTATGCACACATGCCCAAGCTTTGCAGCAACATGAAGAGGAGTTTCGCTTGTTGTAGCAGCAATTTCTGGGTCCAAGGCACTAGGATGGGCATCAATGAAATCTTTTGCTGTAGACCAGTTGTTGTCGTATATTGCTTTACACAGAATGACCATCTCTAATTCTTCTGCGCCTCCGTCATAAATAAAGAATTAGTGAATGCATTGAGTTGTCTGTAAGAAGTTGTTGGATTTTAATAATTACAGGGCACTGACCTTGGGAAGGTGGTCGTCGTAGTGGTGGTGATGCATTGTACTTAAGATACAGACTATGCCATGCAACTTTGGCTTCAGAGGCTTCTCTTATAGTAGGGAGATTGTCAGACCCACAAGAGATACGGATGACGTGCAAAGCACCAGCATTGTTTCTTCTCCATCTCGCAAATTCTTCCACAGCATTTTCGTCTGGTCTTCTGCTGCTATCACTTGTCACTTCCCAAAGATCTTTAGATATTAGATAGTTCTTTACCCACTCAAACCAATCTTCATTTGTTTCCTTTGTAAGTGGCTTTGCAAATATGTCGTTAAAATTGGGGTTTCCTTCCATTACTCAACTTAGTTAAAGCTCTTGTTGTTGGAGATGGTGATGATACTATCTGTATGTAATATATACAGCTGCACGTTCGAAATTTGAAATTTTGTATAGCTAGCAATTAATTAACGGGCAATATTTGTTGATAACTAAAAATAATTTTCAGTTGAAAGAAACAGAGCTAGATCAACCATACACACACTTACCTCCTCTGATAGAAACTTTGAAACCGTATATATATGTGTCAATGGCTCAGTCTTCTTTAATCCTGTACCCCTCTCCTCATCACTCTACGTAATCACCAATTCTTGCAGTTTGAGAAACAAAAAGCAAGTGCACTACCTGTTGTTGCTTGCTCTCTAAGTGTGAATCTGTGATGGCAATATTTTTTTTATTGGCTTGTTACTTCATTTGCAGCTCGGTCACACTTCACTAACTCTCTCCACACATTGTGTATTTATTGCCATTTCGTTTATTCGTTGCGCACTCTATGATGTCGTCCTTAAAAAGAAGCTCTTTGCATCGTTGAACTAAATGCAAGGCAATATCTATTTATTATGAAAAGCATATAGTATGAGATGGAATATTAAAATAACAACGCATATGAATAGGACAGGGAAAGAAATTAAAATAAATGCTTAATTATCTACGAGTCATGTGGTTTCCAGTAACATAGGACCCACATAGTCGTTTTCTCATTTGAAGACTCGTAAAGGAGTGACAGAATAGAGACTGCGTCCCATTTCTTTGAAGCCAACATGAAAAGCCATAGTATCAGGAATCATATCCATATCATATCCATCCAGAGGAATTCTTTAGACTAAATGAGTATTTGAATTTGTCACAAAATTAAATTATATTAGTGATTACAGAAGAAGATTTAGATATGGACATTCTGAACAAGGCTATATCTGACAACGACTGGTTTAATGCAAAAGCATTCATTGAGAGCCATCATAGTATCTTGAACGTAAAATAACCAAGAAACTATAATTTTTTTTCATTTTAAAACTAGTTACCCATTCATCTAAATTAAATAATTTATCATTCAATATTTAAGAGGATTTTAAAAGGGAAAATTTCAAAACAATACATTGGAAATTGGAAAAGGACGATTTAGTATTCCGAAATTGGGAAAGGATGAATCAATACGCTGTCAGACGGGAGGAGAAATCTAAGATTTTGAAATCTCGAAGAAAAGACGAAAATGCCCTTCAGCACTTCCTCTAAATAACAGCATGGGCCTTGTAATTAACAAATCCAGATTCGACATTAACAACACCAAAATCCCACAAAGAGTGCATACTTGTTAACTGTGCAAGAAGAAAATTGAGTTATTAATGTAGAATACAGTGTTATTAATGAAGAAAAAGGAGTTATTATTTGCCCTAACACTTGTTAACTATGAAAGAAGAAAGTGGAGTTGTTAATTAATGAAGAATACGGTGTTGTTAATAAAGAGATAAATGTTGTTATTAGCTCTAAAACTTGTTAATTGTAAAAGAAGAAAATGGAATTGTTAATGGCGAATCCGGAGTTGTTAATTAAGAGGCCTGTGTTGTTATTCTGAAGTGAAGAGAGGGAGGGCTGAAAGACATTTTCGTCTTTTTGCCGAAATTTCAAAATCCTAGATTCCTTCTCCCTTCTGACAGTGTACTGATTCGTCCTTTCCCAATTTCTAATGTATTTTTTTGAAATGTTTCATTTTAAAAACAATGACAAAACTTTTTTAAAAAAAATAGAAATTGTAGAAATAGATTGAATGCATTAACCCAGTGTTTTCAAAGATGAGTTGGATCCGCCGGACCATCAGCCGGAGTGGACTATGGCTCGGCTTCCTGGAGAAATCCATTTTCATGGTCAGGCTAGATTGGAGCCCAAAAAACAAAGCCTGTTTATGGAGCTGGAACCCGCTTTTGTGCTGGCAGCCCGGATAGATTTTAAAAATTCATACGGCTATCAATCGACGTTTATAGCAAGAAAAAAATGAGCAAGTTTAAGAAGATATATAAGTGTACTGTTTTGAGGCCAACGAGAGAGGTAGAGAAGGAAGAAGAGAGAAGAGGAAAATAAAAATCTCCATACCTATATATATTGCAAGAGGAACGAAGCACAGAGTTGGAACGTTGTCCGCAGTGACTAAAGACAGATCAGTAAACTACAAGGCCAGACGGAAGTGAGGATTGTATATTGATGAGTGAAAATCCCAGAAGCTATATATAGATATTCATAATATCCCGAATCAACCCCAACGCCCATTAGCTTGCTGAATTATTGCCCCCTCAAAGAGTAGAAACAAAAAGTTTAGTGCTACCATTCTAGTCTTATTTATAAATTTTTTTAACTAATTATTATATATTAAAGAGAGTTAATTAACTAATTAACTATGAACTAAATTTTAAATTTCGTTTTTATCTATTATTGATTATAAAAATCCACATGAATAAATTTTATTTATTTATTATAATTAATAGAGATAAAAAAATAAAAAACAAATTTACTATCCTGAATCTAGATTTATAAATAGTATCAAAATGTTTACTCAAAAACACTTATAAATAAAAGTAGAGTGTTATTGTAGAAGGTTTGGAATAAGTGAGTTGGTTTGCAATAAGTGAGTGTCTCTCTAATAAATAATAATGCCCCAAGTCAGCGGCTCTTTCTTCGAGTCCACCCGTAATGAAACTTTTCAAGAACAAAATAAAGCAACTCAACAACTTATGTACGATGATAGTGACCACACAATAGAAATATTATGGCTCCTCCTACATGTGAGGCTTAAACGGGATGCGGATCTTCTCTGGTATATTCGCTCCTGCCCTAATTATCACTGTCATCCTTATTATATTCTAAATATAAGTTCAGCCGAAGAGTTATTAACAATATTTTTTAATTTTATCTCTATTTAATAAAAAAATAAGTGAGAGAAAAATACATAACATTTTTTTTAGCGTTAAGCAGTAATTTTTCCTTAAAATTAACTTAAACATAAAAATTTTTTCCCTTATCAATAAAAAATTATAGATCAACGATAGTTTTTTAATGGCTACCGTTAGTTTTTTTAAAAATTAGCGTAAATTCACTACTTTTTCACACTTTCGAGGTAAACTTGCTTATAAAAATTTTTTAAGACAAAGTTGTACCTTGACATTTTTTTTATTTTTTTATTTTTTTATTTTGGTGACAGAAGGGTCAAGCCCCATAATTACACAATGACCCTATGCGGGTATAAAGTTCCTATTGTATCAGCATCCAATGCTTCTCTGACTTCCTCCAGTGGTTCATTCCAAAACCTTCGCTCTTCACCTAATACCACGCACAATTTTGCCATTATATCAACACAACTATTACTTTCACGATATATATGTTTGATGGAGATTTGCCAATCTCGCTTTAACATGCCGAGGATCTTATTAGAAGGCAGGAAGCCTCCCACAATACTTTTCCCTTGGTTTAAGTTTTCCACCACCATCTCTGCATCACATTCAACCTCAACTTTACGAAATCCCATTTCCCAGCATATCTGCATCCCTTCACAAATCGCCCAGGCTTCTGCTGCTTGATTTGAACATTTTGATAACTTTTTTGAGAATCCTCCAAGCCACTCCCCACAATCTCCTCTAATTACTCCGCCACAGCCAGAGTATCTTTGTTGCGTCGTCGTGCCATCCACATTTAACTTACACCACCCCGCTGGTGGATTTTGCCATTTTACCAAAATCGTTTCCTGGCGCTCGAGATGATTTGTCCCTCCTGTCCATTTGTTCCTGTAGTTGCACAGGAACCTTGTCACAAGCTGCTCTGGTTTCGTCGGCCTCTGGTAATCTACCTCGTAAAGATCCTTATTTCGCCATTTCTAGTTATATCAACACCCCACAGGGAAAGTTTCAGGCTATAATAAATCTTCTTCTGAACTTCCCCTGGTTATTATATTAAATTCCAACCATTCTGCTCCTTCACGCTTATAGAACATTCCTCTCTTATGATTGGGTACCAGCTTCATCCACATCTATCTCGCCTGGGGACAATCTCGTAGTACATGGATCTGGTCCTCTTTATCAGCTCCGCACCTTCTACATCTCGGCTCTTCCATCCTCCATCTTACTGCTATTGAGCTGGTGGGGAGCTGACCGTGGTTAGCTTGCCACATAAATACTCTAACCCGCTCTAGTATCTTTAGTTTCCATATGTGTTTCCATACTCGGCTTCTAGTTACTTCTCTATTTCCTCTTAGCATTTTATATGCACTTGCTATTAAGAAGAGTCCATTTCCAGTTAGCTGCCAAACCAGAGTATCTTCGTCATTTTCCCCATTTGGAACAGGGAGGTTTGTTATTTTTTGTATCACGTTTTCTGGTAATAGCTGGTTCAATTGTTGAGTGTTCCACCTATTCTGATCTTCAATTAATTCCTTTACTCTTATTTCTTTCTAAATCATAGTATCTTCCGAGATGTATGAGATGAGGGCCTCACATCCTTCAACCCACTTGTCAAACCACACCCTTGTCTCATTTCCATTTCATACCTTCATCCTTATATTCTCTTGGAACTGAGCCCACATCCTACATACTCCCTTTTAAAGGTTTGAATCCCCTGCTTTAACCTGCATCTCTTCTCCTCTGCCTAGCCCATGTCCATATTTTCCTTGTAAGACACTTACCCACATCGCATTATGTTCCGTGTACATCCTCCAGAGCAACTTTAGGAGAAAAGCTTCATTCATACAATGCAATGATTTAAGTCCCACTCCCCCTTCTCCTTTTTTTCATTGCACATTGTTTGCCATGATACTGCATGCCATTTTCTGCTCTCCCTTTGTTCTCCCCCAAATAAATCTTCTATGTGCTCTTTCTATAATTTCCCCCACTCCTTAAGGAATTCTTTCATGTTGCATGTGGTATAGGGGGGTCGTACTGGTTACCGACTTGACTAACGTGATTCGTCCTGCTAGAGATAAGCTAGCTGCTTTCCAACTGCTGAGCCATTTCTTCACTTTGTTCACTACTACATTGTATCTTTCTTTCCTTTTCCTAGGGAAGGTAATATTTGCACCAAGATATCTCCCTAGCTCCTCTACCTATTTAAATTGGCCGAGTCTGCAAATCTCTCTTCTGTGTTATAGTGGTACATTTGGTGAGAAGAAAATTTGAGTTTTTTCCTTACTTTGTGCCCCGACATCTCTCCGAATTCCTGCAAGCAATTCAAAATTACTTCAATTTATAGGATATCCGCCTCTGCAAAAGAACAAGGTCGTCAACAAACATCATATAGGTTATTGTGGGGCCAGAATGGCCCACTCTCATGCCTTTCCATTTTCTCTCTCTCACTCTATCTAGGATAATATGTGTGAGTTTTTCCCCATTGGCGTAATCCTCATGAGGGAAAAAATTGGTCAAGTTTTCCACCATGCTAGAGAATCCTTGTAGCCATTGTAGAGACACATCCGATCAGTCTCGCAATCATTTCTAGAGGACACTGGATTTCCTGAAGCATCTTTTCAATGTAACTACAACTGATACGATTGTTTGCCTTTTCTAGGTCGATTTTGATTGCCATAAAACCTTTCCTCCCTCTCTTCTTCCTCATTGAGTGTATCATCTCATTCACAATGTTATCTTGGATATTCTGCCCTGGTACAAAACTTACTTGAAATGGCGACACTAGACGGGACATTAACCTCTTCATTCTCTTCACCAACATCTTTGATAGACACTTGTAGATCACATTGCATAATGAGATAGGTCTAAGTTGATTCACTTTCTCCAACTTGTTTACTTTTGGAATGAGTGTGATCAGAGTTTGATTGACTTCATGGATCATTTCTAGATTATGCCATAACCTCTCAATGGTCGAATACACACTTTGTTCTACTATTTCCCAATTTGGTTGAAAAAAGATAGCAGGAAAGCCGTCCTCCCCTAGTGACTTCATGCTCCTAATGGCAAACATGGCTTCCTTTATTTCTTCTCTAGATATATCACCCTTAACTATATCCCAGTCTGCAGGACTCACATTTGGCCAGGAGTGAGATGTAGTAATCCAGCTTCGCTCTTTGATTTCTTCGCAAAACATCTCTTGAAAGAAACAATTAACTAATTCTCCCACTTCTTCTTTACCTTCTACCTACTCATTCTCCTCATTCTTCAGCATGGAGATTTTGTTCCTTCTTCTTCTAATTTTTGTTTTGGTATGGTAGTAAGATGTATTTCTATCACCGTCTACCAACCATTGAGTCCTTGCTTTTTGGAACCAAAGGACTTCTTCCTGATTCAGGATTTCAGCCTATTCCGTATTTAATTGCATCTCCTTTAGTTCCAACTGTTGACTAGGTTCTTCTTGAATTCTTTTTTGTACTCCTACTATTCGCCTCATCATCTCTTTCTTCCGCTTGGCTAGGTGGCCGAAAGACTTGTAGATCCAAGTCTTAAGTTTATTTTCAAGATCTTTTAATTCTTCATTGATCCTCTAGTTTCCGCCCTAGTTTTCTTTAAGCATGCTATTCAACTTTTTATGTGTAAGTGTTAACTCATAGAAATTGATAACATTCTAGCACATTTTCTTCTCTTTTCACTTATTTTTGGGTATAAATTGTGCATATAAAGAGAGTATTCAAGAAAATGTGATAGAACAAAAGAAAAGTTAAACTTTTGCTAAATCATGAGTTAAATGCATATAGCTATGACTATTTGTGAAAGTTAAAGTGTTAATGAAGTCCTCCTCCTTTGTAGATGGAAGATGATAAGTCATTAAAGCGCTCAAAGATCAAAGAAAGCTAAATGAACTAGGAGGGAAGCTGCTGAAGCCAATGGAGATTTGGATTCATTGTGTCATATGCTTCAGCACTTGACCCTTGGCTGAAGCCAGCGAGGATCAGAACTCACTATGTCATATGCTTCAGCACACCACAGAGTGCCGAAGCACACGACAGATAGTACAACCATGTGTTTTACTTGCTGAAACACATGTAGAGGGTTTTTAAGGAAGGGTTAGGCCGAAAATTGAGTATTCTGGGCTTGGAGGCTACTTTGGAGGCTTTCTCTGCTAGGGTTTGGAGCTTAGAGGTGGAGATTGAGCTAGAAATTGAAGATTTGAAGAGATCGAAGCTTCTCCTTTTGGTTTTTCCACTCCATTTCTATTCTTTCCTTATGTTCTGCTGTTTTTCTGGTTTATCCCCATTTTCTCATGAGTTTTATAAACATGTGTAGCTAGAGCTTTGATGTTGGGATTATTTTGAACCCTTGTATTGATTAAGTACTCATTTCCCCTTTATATTTGTGATTAATGATTAGATTATGCTTATTTTACTCTTTATTTAATGCTTCTTGTTGATTGGCCACCAATGAGACTGTTGGGTTCACTTGATTAATGCCTGAGAGGGCTAGATTGAGTGTAGAACTTGAGTTTAATCGTGTGAGAACTTAAAATTTGTGAATTGAATGGATAGTTTTGTTAATGAGGTAGAGATATACTTATTAACCTCACATAACCATATAGGATTTGCAATAAAAACTGGATTTAATTAATTAATTAAGAGATTAATGAATTAATTAAACTAAACACCTATTTGGAGACTCGAGAGAGCACTTGTGGGTAATTTAGTATCCTTGGCTAGCATAATATTTCATTAAGAAGCACATATTGTGGGGATTTGATTGAGTACTTTGGAAATACAGGGGGGGAAATAATCCTAACTCTCATTTTATTCTTGAAATCCATGAATTACTTGTTTTTATTTTCTTTTTAATTTTAAAATTTATTTCTCTCCACCATTGATAATTGTGTGACTCAAATTAGGTGAAAGTGTGATAATTGATATTTGACCAGGTTTTGGAAACAAATCCTTATGGGAACGATACTTATCACTTTATTACTTGTGACCCGTATGCTTACGGAAGCTAAACGGCGAACAATAAGCCATGAAGCTTCAAATCTAAAAGGCCTTTCCTGTTTGTTACCTCTCCGATCTTCTAAGAAAATAAACAGGGGGTGATTATCAGATTGGATCCTTGGTCCCACCCTTACAAAGGCCTCCCCAAATTGGTTCCTCTAAGCAACATTGCAAAGCGCTCTATCCAATCTCTTATACAGTCTCCTACCTGTCTGTGTAATGGGTCCTCTCCATATATATTTGAAACCTTCAGATCCCAAATCAATTAGTTGGCATCTATCTATGTGATCAGAGAATTTTTGCCACTTGCATACCAGCATTGTTTTTCCTCCCCGCTGTTCTGTCACATCCAAAATGTCATTAAAGTTTCCAGCCATAAGCCATGGGCCTACCACCTGCCATGATATGCTCTCAAGTGCTTCCCATATTTCTTTTCTTTCTTTTTCTCTAGGACTAGCATAGATCGCTATGAGCATCCACTGTCCTTGTCCTATCCCCTCTACTGCACAGTGTAAAAATTGCTTTGTTGCTTCTATCACGTGAATTTTAATGCTCTCATCATCCCAGAGAATCCATATCCCTCCAGACATCCCTCTCGCTTCAACCATTTCATAGTACACAAACCCCATTCTTCTTATTGCATTCCTAGCTACTTCACCACTACATCTCAGTTCTACAAGTACTACCACTTTTGGGTGCAAGTTCTTTTTGTGTTCCTTTATGGCATTACCGAAAGCTCTTTTGGCAGCCCCTCTAGCTTTCCAGACTAATAACATTATTAACTAGTCAGTAAAGAAGATCAACTTACTGAGAACTTCTCATCAGGCCTCTTCCCAATACCATACTTCTTCTACGTTTTAAGTCTCTCTTATGGTTCCTCTTCTTCTTCCGCATCTAAGAACATCTCCACTTCACTTGAACCCATCCAGTTGGAGAATTTTGGGTCCGGCGGTTCCTGTTCCTCTATTTCTGGTATGTCTGTTGCTGGAGATAGTTGTTTGTTGTGTATCTCCATAGCGTCTTCCTCAGATATCTGTTGCACTGTGTTTTTTCCTGCACTTTCCAGTTTTTTCTCCATATTTTGATCCATATTTCCCTCTTCCATTATTGGCCTAGAGTCTTGTTTCATTCCCTTATTTTCTAGGCCCACTTCTTTATTTTTTTCTTCCACTCTTTTCATCTCCCTCCTTACTGGGCCCATGGTCTCTTCTTTTCCACCTAATTTATGCTTTTCTAGGCCCACTTTGTCAAGTCCCTTCTGGCCCACCTTATATGATTTGTCAACTTCCACTTTTTGTTTTCCCACCGTTTTGTCTCCATCTCCACGCAACTGCTCCGTCCCTGCTAATGCCTTGACCCAGTTTTCTTTCTTGCTCGTCTCCCTAGGTGTCCCATGTTGACTTTCTCCTTTCTTTTTCTCTTCTTCCTCTCTCTTATTAACTCTATCATTTTGTCCTTTCAATCCCCTTTTATTCAGCTCCTTATTTCTAATATTCCTAGTAAACTCTGACACGTTCCCGTTCTTGGGTTGTTCTTTCCCCAAGTTGGAAATGTTCTGCAATGGGATCCTCTCCTTGCTTCCTTCCTCTCTCTCCACATGATTCTGCTCTTCCTCCTCCAGGACTGTGAACCTAGAGGCTTTCCCTATTTCTGAGTTCATGTTATAGGTCCTGCCCTTTCCTTCTTCTTCTCTCTTACCCTTACTGGTATTACGCCGACTCTTCCGTGGTTCTTGTACCACCATCTTGCCCCATATGCGTTTTCCAGCGAACTCCCTTGGTTTTTCAATCCGCCTTCCACCGGTTTCTCCTATGCCTTTTTTTCGCTTTCATCTCCATTCTGGTTACTTTTAGATGTCCTTTCTAAAGTACAATGTTCCATTGAATGTCCATATTTTCCACAATGGAAGCAGATCAGATGAAGCCCCTCGTATTCGATCTTTAAATTATTGCCGTCTACTACATATGCCGGCAGTAATGGCTTGTTTAAATCCACTTCCACGCACATCCTAGCGTACATCATCCTGGCCCTAATCAATGTCATATTGTCGATCCGGATGGCTTTTCCAATTTTGTTTCCTAGATGATAGAAGAACTTCTTGTCATAATAGTCTCCCGGTAGTCCTGGTAGTCTCACCCATATGGCTACTTTCCTGATAAGTTCATTCCAGGGATTGAAGTTCTTTTTCAATGTTTGCACTGTTAGATAGTTCTGTTGAATCATCCATGGCCCTCCTTCAAGTCGAAGAAATAATCTTCTCTGCTTTTGAATGAGGCTATCATATACCCATTCCCCAACACCGATAGTTCCACATTTCCTGACTTTCCCCACATTGCTTGGATTTTTTTCCTCATTGGCATGAACCCCAGTATTCCCCCTATCAACTTAATTATTAAAGATTGGTCCCAGTGTTCAGCCAATCTATCTCTTTCTTTTTCTGAAAATTGGATACTTGGACCCTTCTCAGTGTCAATAATTGTCACCCCATCCTGTAACATACTCCCATCAGTGAATAGAAGGTTTCCATCCTACTGTTGTTTTTCGTCCCCTGTACCTGACACCCCTCGCCTTGTTACACTCGGTTTTAGAGCTTACCGGTATGACATGGTGGTAACTGGAGGTGCTACCTCATTCACTCCTACTTCTTCCATCCACTCTTCATATCTTGGTGTTAGACTAATTTCTCCTGTAAAGTTTCCATCTTTTTTTAGTTGTTTCCCTTCATGCATAGTCTCTCTTGCCTTTATCTCAGCTTTTAGGTCCCTCTTCTATGTGCTATTATTCATACTGAGGATCCCAACATGGTACACGGAACTCCCATCCTTCTCGTCCGATGAACAATCAGGAGGGCGTGAATGAAGATTCAGATCACAAGTTTCTATGGAAATCTCACACACACCAGAGCCTCTCTCTCTAACTTTCTCTCTCTTGACCAAAATTAAAATATTGTTTGACTCTTACTTTTCATTCGTTTCCTCAATCTTTTTGGTATTTTTTTAATACTCATTAAATAATCGTGAATTTGGAAAACTCAATTAATTTAAGACATTAAATAGTTTAATTTCAATTTCTTAGTACGTGAGATTTGGTCAAACTAGATTTATAATAAAGACAAGAGTTGTATAAACCACTGTTTAGAGAACTAGACTGAACCGGCCAGTCGGACCATCGGCCGATCTTTGAAGCAAGCCGGATATATACGTTGGACCGTTTTCATGAGGGAGCTGTTTTGGGCCGTAGTTTAGCTGGTTTTGAGCCGTTAACCGTTATTAAGCCAGAAACTGGACCGGTTTTTCAAAAACCATCAGGCCCTATAAAAAACCGGGAAAAAACTTTTATTTGCTGCCAATTTTTTTTTATGTTTGATACTGAAAAAAATTAAAAAATGGCATATAAATTTTAGACATGTTACTTTATTTTATTTATATGATATGCTATTAATTTTAATAATTTGGTTTGTTGCAAACTTTTTTATAAAAATGCTTTTGAAGAAAAAGGCAATGAAGTTTATCCTCAAGCTAAGGATGAAATTAGAAGCACATGGATTGGAGTTGAAGGTCTTGATTTTGGGTCCTTTCCTCAAGAAGTTGATGACATTTACCACTCTAGTCCTATTTATAAGTTCATTTTAACTAAATCTCACATATCAAGAAGAGGTAGTTAACTCAATGATTATGGGGTACATTTACAATTATGCTCTCATTTATGAATGGATATTTTTCAACTCTTTCTTCTCTATCTATCTTTAAATTATTTCTTTATTTGTACAATAAATAGGGGTAAAATTGTTACAATCTTATTTATTACATTGAAACTAGACTTATAAATAGGACCATTTTTTTTTTTTATCAAAAAGGGCTTATAAATTGGACCAGAGTGATGGTCCAAATGTCTTTCAAGAAACTCATGCTTGGATCAATCAAAAGCCACAAATATTTGACAAGTCATGAAATAATTATTGTTAATGCATTTTGTTAGGTAGATGATTGATTTAATGTTCTTCCTTAAATGATATTTTGTAACTTTATTAACTTCATATGAAATTAGACTGAAGATTTATTGTAATATATAACATATATTATTTTTAAATTTAATTATTATGTCACCGGTCCAACCGAACGACTCTATCATTCCAACCAGTTAAACCATGACCCGCTAACCTTTATGGCTTGACGTTCGGTCTGGCTTTTAAAACATTGGTATAAACGACATTCACTCACATATAGTTGATCATGTTTTTAAGCAACAAATTATCTGTATAAATATGTAATGCACTTTTTCATTTTTACCCATAATTAATTACATGTCCTTCGCATATCTTTTTTCACTCATTCTATCTCGTTTCTTTTCTCCCTCATTCTCTCTCACATTTTCTTTTTCTTTTTGTTTTTACCTTGAGCCGTTGTAGGTCCGTTTTTATGTGACTCTGCGCGTGGGTAATGTAATACCTGTTACTTAGTCACTCCAACAGGCACCTCAAGAGGCTTTCAACCCAACTCAACCCTCTTTGACTCAACCCTTTGATGTGAGTGTCAACATCGATGATGAAGTGCCCTGGTTAATAAATCTGAATTTTTTATTTTTTATTTGGAAAAGTTTCCATTATTATTTATTATTGCTTCTTTCTTATATTTAAAAAATTCTATTTTAATTTGAAGTTCTACAAATAATGCACTAAATTAATATCTCGTAACATCTCGATTAAATCCTTTTTAATTTAGCATTGATAACTTCCCAAATATATCAAAATATATCTCAAATCTATTAAAAATGGGAAGTCATCACTCACACTCATCATCTTTATAAATAAGAGTATATTTAGGAAAAAAAGTATATTTTTCACATATTTATTGCTTTCAGCTATTTTTAATCCCTGTTTTATTTACATGATTTGGATAGTTGTTTTTTAATTTATAAAAAAACTGGAGCAAGTAAATAGAGAGAGACACACACACAACACAGCCCTATAAACGATGGTGATTTTTTGTACTATTAATTAATTGATGGTTTAATAAAGCATATATATATATATATATTATACTTATTATATTAATGGTTTTAATCTATTAAATTTGAGTTGAATAAGCTGAACTATAACTCATTGAACATTTGAAATTTCTTTTTACTAGTGGAAAAAATGCTCGTGAATACAATTAGACAACTATTGAACTTTTTCTTTATCATTGACGGTAAACAGGAAAGATGGACATAGATAAAGAACGGGGCGTGTCTAAAGGAAGAAGAATACACCATTGGAGAAAAACATGTGACAGATAGGGATCCAATGGTGAGAAAGCTGCTAAACTACTATACGGTTGTAGATATATATCGGAAACTGAAAAGGTTGTGGTTTGCTTGTTTTCGAAGAAGAATATTAAACAGTATATCAAGTGCATTGTAGCCCACCGCTTGAAAGTTTTGTTTGCTTCTAGGATTTTGCATGCATTTCCTGTGAGTGCATTGATGACGTGGGTGAGGCGAAACTGTCATGGATAAAATTCAAGTCTCGTGTGAAAGTCCCATAAAAAGATTTGAAAACATTTACGAAAAAATAAGGGAAAATGAATCGCGAGGTCCTTATAGTTTCCTCGAGTTTTGAATTAGGTCCCTGTATTTTTTTTTCTTTTTATTAGGTCCTTTAAGTTTACTCCGTTAGATCTGTTAGTCCCTGGAGTTAAAATCTAGTAAATAAGAGCTAACGGTGTTAATTAATCTGTTAATGAGCAATGATATGGCAAACAACTGGACATACTTTTACAACTAGATCTAACTAAGCATCTAGGTGAAAAAATAAAGACACAGAGAATTTTTTTTTTTTTTTTAAAACAAACAACCCTTCTTATCAACTAAGACATTGAAGCGTCGCACTGAAGCTTCCTCTTAGGGTTATTGTTTCTTTTTCTATTCCATTGAGCTTCAATATCGTTTCGAAGGAGAAGGAACACGTGATCATCGCCATTGAACTCCAAGAGGTTAGCCTACTTTATTAATGGATTCTCAACTCTTTTTTCTTCCTTTCATCAGAATTTTGGACATATATGATTGTGGTTTGTTGACTTGGTGGGGGCAATTCCGCAACACGATGAAGATGTACCCACTACCCAAATATTTCAATGAACTTCCCCATTATCCACTCAACCCCAACTTACTTCGATTCTTAAGAATTGTCGACTGCCCATATACCATAAAGTGGCTTTTCAGAGTTTCTATGTCAGTTTTCTTTTCATTATTCGGCCTACCTTCTTCGAAAACATCTATTCCTTATAAATATGGATTAAATTGTCTTCAATCTCTCATTTGTTGTATGAATTTGAACATTTTCCCTCCATTAACCACATCTAGAAATTGGATACTCTCTAATCATGAATTGATAACATATAAAGCAATAAGTTAATAAGAGAGAAATAGGACATATTTACAAAAGATTAATAGAGGATCCGATTTTAACTCCTTAGTAGATTCTTTATTTAGTTTGTATATACTAAACAGAAGATGGGATGGTGACTCTTCTTTTCCCTATGTTCTAGCATTCCCTTTGTCTTGTATCTTGAATTTTAGATGATGCTTCTTATGTGTTAATTTTTTTTTTTTTTTAATTTTAAAAGAGAGGTGAACAAGAAAGATGGATATAGATGCATGACACATGAAAAAAAATACAGCTTTTATTTCTTTGAAATTGCATTACAAAATGTTTACAATGAAATTGTCTTCCTCCCTAAATTGCCATGCCAGTACAATTTCTACCCACCTCCAGCATTATTTCTTCAATATACAACATCATTAAACCAACAAAATACAATATTTATTCCTACGTACCTAATTGCCTAAAACCAATAAAACAACAACTACAGTATCCAAACATACAAAACTTGTATAATCATAAACAACCCTACAAATAAAATATAGTGAATAATCTCCATTCTTCTCTTTTAAGCCTTGTATTATCTTCTCCTTCCTTCCATAGTCGTCTGTCAGTCTTCTGTACAGCCTTCAGTTTTCCTACTATATCCTTCCATGTTATCTTCTCATGGGTTGCTACAATGCACAACAAAAGATTCAGAATTTTAGGCCTGTTTTTTCAATAATTAATTGCAGAATTACCGTTTAAATTTGCTGAGTCAATATTTTCCATTAAACAAAACTAAAGGTGTTAAGATTAAAGGACTAAAAGTGCACTTCTTAAATTTAAGAGACCAAATTGAAACTTGACGTAAACTTAAAAGACCAAATATATACTTTTACTTAAGAATAATTTATTTGTTATTTGAATAGTCAGCTGCAAATTAAGGGTATCCCCTTAAAAGGCTTAGACACAAAGGGTTTTGCCTCTCCCAACTATTATGCTTCCCGGGATTTGAACTTATATTCTCCTCCTTATGGTCTAGGACCGCTTACCACCTCAATCAAGAACTTGTTGAGTAATTGGTCATTCTAATTTAAACATTCCTGTTTTGGATGACGTTTCAATAAAAAAATATTAAACTTTATCTCATGCTTTGTCCGTATGATTCTCTGTGCTATCTTATGCTTGCACTGTGTTGATGCTTGAATAATACAGTACCAGAGTTTTACCTCTATTCTTTTGGTGCGATTCCTGCCTGTTTCTTGGCTAATTTCAGGGACATCACTGTCACACAAACTTGTTCTTTTTATCTTAATTCAGAAAGATTAGATTAGCACGAATTTCAGTTGCTTTGTAAAAGGCTTAATCAGAGTGATCAGATTGCATTACCAATCAACCTTACCTTTTTGTTTATACTTACCTTTTTGTTTATACAAGCCTTGAGGCATACTAGTCACCCTTAATAGTTCCACATGGCCTTTCCTTTCCCACCCAGGGATGCTGTAGAAACAATTCCCATTCAAGCAACTAAATTTCAGTTTTCTCACCACCTGAACATTGGTTTTCCAATATAATGTTGTTGCACCAAAAGGTTTGAATTGTGCCCAAGATGTCCACATATTAAAGAATTTAAATTGCTTCCTTATTTTTCCACCGGGCCAATATATTGGAGAATGAAGCAAACTTGAGAGTCTTCAAATAAATCATATCATTTCTTGTTAAACCGTGTATAATGATTACCCCCTCCATTTCAAATCCTTCAGTATAGGCATGTATCAATTACATGTTGCTTCATCAATGGCCTTGGTCATGATGTCAAATAATAGATTCCACACCGCCCACCCCAAAAACAAAGAAACAACTATAACACCAATAATCACTAGAAACCTTTCATCCACTATAAAAAAAATGGTATTTCGTTGTGGTGAAATTGTAGCAGTTAAAATTAACCACTACAAATATTGAAATTTGTAGCGGTTTCCACCTAAACAGCTACAAACTTGTAGCGGCGAGCTACACTCCAAGTGGCGTGCCAGATTGGCAACGTTTTTTGTAGCAGTTAAGCGGAAAAAACCGCTACAAATATGGCGCGCAATTCCCACCAAAAATTGCCGCGGTTAAATTGTAGTAGTTACAGTATAAAAACCGCTACAAAGTTCGAACCACTTGGCACCACTAAGCCGTACCAATAGTGTAGCGGTTTCACCAATTAAACCACTACAAAATTCCAAATGTCTCCTATTTGTAGTGGTTTTGTTACCATAACCGCTACAGAACTTCAAAGGTCGTGACATTTGTAGTGGTTTAAGTACCATAACCACTATAGAACTTCAAAGGTCATGTAATTTGTAGCGGTTATAAGGTCATGTAATTTGTAGCGATTATTTTATAACCGCTACAAATTTTCGCCGCTCTAGCTTTTTTGTAGCGGTTATTTCAAGAACTGCTACAAAATCCTCCACTATAAAAACCCGCCGCCCCCTTCATTTTCCCATTTGGCTATTTTGCTTTTTGAAGTTTTCCTTTAGATTTGAGCGTTCAGACATCTATTAAGGAGTTATTCTGCAGCATTTCTCATTACTCTCATTTGAGGTACAAACAATACTTTTTTTTTATTATAATTTTACTAATTTATGTGACTAATTTGGTTTTTTTTTTAAATTTTTGTAGTTGGTATGGCTTCTGGGATGGATAAGGGGAAGGAGCCCAAGGTCCCCAGACCGATTTTATGGGGGAGCAGTAGTAGAGTAGGGGGTAATGGGGGGGGGGGCAGCACAGAGGGAGGGTGACCGTGCCATTTCAACCCATCTCCCCACAGCAGCCAGAGGAGTTGACCCTACCACAGCCACCGCAGACGGTCCCACAGGAGATGACTGCACCAGAGGTGCCTGATCTGGGGGGGGGGAGACATCAGCATAAGTGATTACGACACAAACGAGGACTTCGAGATCCCGATCTCAATACAAGAGATGGAGCAGTTCCTGGATGAGGAGGAGGCGCGGGAGCAGAACAACCCTCGACGGTCCTCTTCTCGGTCTACTAGGTTTGAGGTGCAGATCCAAGGTAAATATATTTTTTTATTTAATAAATTAAATATTTAAATACAATACAAAGATACTATTGGATACTATTGTATATATTTGAATATATTTTTTAGCGTATATATTCTTTATTATATTTTTTTATTTTATAAATAATTATTTATATTATTTATAAATTGTATATATTTATAGATTGTATATATTTGTATATATTTTTTATAAATTGTATTTATTTTATAAATAATTATTTATAGATTGTATATATTTATATATTTGTATATATTTTTTAGCGTATATATTTTTTATTATATTTTTAGCATATTTTTATTTTTTATTAGATTTTTTTTTATTAACGTATATGTTTGTATATATTTTTTAGCGTATATATATAAATAATTGTTTTATTAATTTTTAAATATTAATTATTTTTATTTTGCTTATTTTTATTATTTTATTTTGATTTTCGATTTTATTTTGATTTTATTATATTAACGTGCGGTAAATTGTGCAGATGAGTAAGGGAACGTGTCCACTAGAAGGCTGGATGTGGCCGTTCTGAATAGTTTGGCCTGGACACTATGCCGCATAGTTCCGTGGAATGAGGCCACGGACCAGCCCATCGACAATGGGGGTCACCTGTTCAACCACTTCCTGAACGAGCTGGGCTCGAATTGGATGCGGTTCCCCCCTTCACTTCAGGACGTGAAGGAACGTACCAAAGGGGCTGAAGGACCAAGCGTGAGATGAGGTGGTGCGGGTAAGTAATAATATTTAATTATATTCTATTTTCTGTAATTAAATTTATTTAATTATTATTTATTAATTGTCTTATTTTTAATTAGTTATATTTAATTTCTTTTTATTTAATTGTGTTATTAATTGTCTTATTTGTAATTATTTTTATTTTTTATTAATTGTCTCACTGCCAATTCATACTGGTAATTCTCAAGATGATGAGCCGTATATTCTTGCCTCAGAGGCACAATAGGTTTATTATGTCGAGGACGAGAGGCACAGGGATTGGCACATGGTTGTTCATTTAAAACCATGAACCTTTACGACATGGGTGAAGGCGATAACATCTCCTACAAGAGTGACCCATTTTAGCCCGCCAATTTCAAAAACTTTTTTCTTGAAAGTGATGACAATTTACCTCTACTACGGTGTGTTTTTTTAAGTTCACATCATTTAAATTATATTTTTTAAACAAAATAATACATCACTAACAACAAGTTTTCTACACAATTTCTATAGGGATGGCGAGGATGAGTTATCAAATTCAAATTATGTTTTTTTCTTTAAAAATAATATTTAAAAAAAGTTAAAAAAAATATTTGTAGCGGTTTCGGTTCATGAACCGCTACAAAAATACAAATAACCACTACTAACTAAAAATTGCTACAAAACGGCAACACTAACTGCTACAAATGCCACACAGATCTCTATAAATACCTCACCACATCTTATTTTAAACACTCCCCCATTTCTTTTCACCTTACCCCTCTTTCATTTTCTCTCATTTACAAATTTTTTTGTATGGGTTGAGGAGCTTAACAAGGTGATCAAATATGGTAACAAGTTTTTAAATTTTTTATTTCAATACTTTTTTCCTTCGCATAAAATTTATTCTCACTATTTTTTTGTTGCAGATATTTAAGATCTTTTTCTCATTTTCACCTATTTTTCATACACAATCACATTGTATTAGACAACATAATAGCTCCTTGTTACCTACGTGTCCTCAACAATATTATCAATACAATCTTTATACTTATCCAACTAAATTAAACTATTCCTTTTAATTTATAAATGAGCTAAACTATTGAATAATGAGCTAATTAAATTAGCTAAACTACTAAAAAAATAAATTATTTAATTTAATATAAAAAAAATGAAACAAATGATTGTATTTTTTTTAAAAAAAAATTACTTAATTTTTGTAGAGGTTATGAAACCGTTACTAATTAAAGCGCCTTTTTCAAACAGAAATTAAATTTTTGGCACAAATTTTGAATTTCAATGAAATTTGTAGTGGTTATATAACCGCTACTAATTAATGGCGCCATATATTAAATTCATATTAGTAGCGGTTCATGAACCGCTACAAAATTAGGCAAAATTTTTATTTGTCATTTCCCACCTTGAAAATTTCAGGTTTTGATATTTGTAGCCGTTATATAACCGCTACAAAGTTTCCAGAAAATGATTATTGCTCATGCGATATTGTAGCGGTGGGATTAAACTGCTACAAATAAAGTAGCGGTTATTTTCGCTTGAGTAGCGGTTTTAAATAACCGCTACAAATCCACTTGTAACATAGGATTTAGTAGCAGTTTCATGAACCGCTACTAATGTTGTTTGCAGTGGTTAAAACCACTACGAATACCTATTTTTAACCGCTACTAAATCACATTTTTTTTGTAATGATCCTATAACTTGTTCTCTTGAAAAATAAATATTCTCTTGAAAGATAAATAACTCATTCACTAGAAAGTCCTAAAGTATAGGTAGCCATCAGTTAAATCTAATTAATTTGGCATATCAGATCAATATTTTATTCAATATTAAATACATATGGTAAGATGTGAATTACACACAAAGTTTATGGCCACATTTCTACCTTCTTCTTGAAGATGCCTGGACCATATGTAGAAGAAATTACTTCAACAAGAAGAGGGATTGTAAAAATACAAAGAGGGTGACAGGATCACTCGCAAGCATAGTAACAGGAAGAAAAGCCCATAAACGTGATGAGTTATCTTGCAACATGATGATTATTGTTACAGAAAAGGCGATTATCTGGGGTATTCGATCCTGTGCTTAATCGAACCCTTATCACTCTTATTCCTAATGCCCCAAGTCATTGGCTGTTTCTTCAAGTCTACCCGTCATTAAACTTCTCAACAACAAATTAAAGCAACTCAACTACTCATGTACGATGATAGTGACCCATGATAATTTTTTTTAATTCTATGCATAAAATAATCTTTTGTGTTAATTAATTTATTCATGTATTATAAATATTGGGTCATGAGATTCAGATGCAACTCAACACAGAAAACCCGTTTGATCTTTAAGTGTAAATATTACCATTAATGATATAGCAAATTTGGATTGTACAGATGGGTATATGAGGTATAGAATTTAATCTTTAATCCAAAATTTCTTCGTAAGGAATGGAGACGCATCTCTACACAGGCAACCACATACTCACTCGGGGTTTATTGTTCATATTAGTTTATTTTATAGGTGATTCCACGTTATGTGAGGGTAAATATATGTATGAGGAATTTTATCTCGTAAAATTTAAAAACACTTGTTTGAAATATTTGCAAACTCCTGCATTTTAACTTTTTTTTTTTTTTTTTTTTTGCACACTCCTGCATTTTAACATGATCAGAAGAAACATATTATTTTTTGGTACAAGAGGATGAGAAGCCTCACTACTTGGTATCTAACGCTTTTTCTAGACTCCTACATTTTTTTTAACATGATCAGATATTCGAACAACCGAATAATTCATATTTAAGGAAGAAACGGAGATTAGTCATCAACAGTTCAACACACATACTTTCACGTGGAGATCAAACCTGAAGAAGTAGGTGGATTGCAATAACTGATTGTGGATCCAATATTATCACAAGCGAGTGGTCCTGATAGAAATCACAAGCACAGATCCACGTGCTTGCCAACATACTGCCCGCAATAACGGATTGTGGATCCAATATTATCACAAGCGAGTGGTCATGATAGAAACCACACACCTACAGATCCACGTGCTTGTCAACATACTGCACGCAATAACTGATTGTGAATCCAATATTATCACAAGCGAGTGGTCGACATAGCAACCACACGCACAGATCAACGTGGTTGTCAATAACCATAATTTAACTTTTATTTCGTATGAATTAGTTATTTACCTTCTATATTTAAAATAGGGGGAGTAAAACTTCTGCCAAAATCCCAGTGATTGCAAACTACTGTGATTTTAACCTATTGGCATATGTATAGGTGATAACAACGTTGTCTTAGGTCACTGAATATTAAATTTGTGCTTTTTTCTTGTTAATAGTAAAATATTCACATGAGTTAAATTCTGAAAATTCTTAATATTAGGACAAGTTTTACTACCAAAAAAGTATCAATTGAATTAATTAAAAAATAATTGTTACTGTATTTTTGGGGGTAAATGAACGAAGAATGGATATTAAGTGTGCATGTCGAGGGTTGAGACGAGAAGTTCACATCGCACCTTTTCCTTTTTGGCATTGTCGGTGAACCAACCTTTTTTCAAATTAATTTGATTTTGTCGGGATATGGATGGAGTTGTATTTTTCACTCTTTGTCCCCATGAAGATTTTTTTGTCTACACAAATTCCCTCCAGCCCTAAATATATAAGGTATACTTAACTAATTATTTAATTAAAAAATACCTAATTTAATTATTTGTAATTATTATGTAAGAAATTTGCAACACTTACCACATAATGATCAAAATTTAATGTGTACTCATAAAAACACTCTAATAAAAAATAATAATATGGAAAAGCTAAATATAAGAGACAAAAATAGATTGAATAGAGAATAGGAACTATCAATAAGTTGTTAATTGAGGTAGTAAGCGACCACACCCCATAAAAAGAAGAACACAAGTTCGAATTCCGCGTAGCGCACTTGTTAGAATGGTGAACACCTTGATCAAATGAAAAAGGAGAGAATAGAAACTCAGTATTCAGATTAAACCAAACCTCGCTTAGATAAATTTTATATTTAGGATAAGATGGAGCTAATATCTATGTAACTTATCTATATAAATAAGAGTCTACGTATTTCTAAGCATAGTTAAGTTCTATTTAATAAGAGGCTACGTATTTCTAAACCAAAAAAAAAAAATGCTCATTATTAAGAATAAGTTTAGTGGGCTTGTGTATCAATATAGGAGATTACATTTTCTAATGTTGATTTTCTTAAGTATGTACTTCAGTATTATACTCCTGGGGTACATGAATGAGGTTTACAACAGGTGGGAATCGAAAAGAAGGTATTATTTGTCTTTACATACCTCCTTCATAGTCCTCCTATACTTGACCACCCATTTACTGTTGCCGTCCATAAACTTCTTTCATTATTTTCATGTTAATTTAATAAAATAGAACTAATATATTTGATTCACATATTCTTAATTATTATACCAAACAAATTCCTAATCTCAATTGCATTAAATTACATTTTCATTCCACTATTTCATTTTATTACATTCTCACTGATTTCACTGATTTCATGAAGTAGATGAAAACAATCAATCGCATAATTTTATATCTTTAAAAAATAATTTTAATTTCAGAAAATTCAATTAATAATTTAAAATAAATAATTGTTTAAAAAACAATATATCACAGAAATTAATCAGCAAGTAGTTCAACAAAATTTACTTGTGCTTCCGTAACAATTACTTCTCTAGTCCTAGTTATAGAGAAGAGAGGTATGCGCTTTATTTATAACTCACATCATTAAATTTTTCATAAGAATGTACAATTTAACATTTCATTTATTATTGTGTTGCCTTTATTCTTATGCGGTATACCAAATAGGGAAAATTTCATTAAAGGACTACATGACCAAATTTATTTCAGTCAAGGACCAAAACATTCTGAAATTTCACTGTAGGACCAAGGACTAAAATGAAAATAAGTTTTTTATGTAAAAAGACAATAATACCCCTTGTTTTTTTTAAAAGGTTTGATCACTGCCGGAACTCCAGCAACCGATCATCAGCTGGAGCTCTGACTGTAATATCCCAAAATGTACTCAAGGACTAAATGTACAGAATAGATGATGGGATTAATGACAGAATTACCTCTGAAAATTTTGTTATGACTTTAGTTAAATTTCACATGCAAAATTGGCAACTAAATATTATATTGCAAGATGATATTTTACAAGATCATCTTCTTCTTCAAAAGGCCATGATTCACGTATGACAAGGGGGAAAACCAAGAGAAAAATACCTATTGGCTATTAAATATGACATATGGAAGCAATTGGACCAAGTTATAAAAAGATGAGGACTTGGTCAACAATCTCATGCTAATTGGGGAATTAACTTTATTATTCAAGGAGATATTACCAAAGATCATCATCTCTTTTCCTAGGCTACAATTCGCATGACATGAGGGAAAGAGAATTAATATCATGTATACTTCATCTTTTCCATATGAAAAGTCAATAAAAGTGGCTAGGGATATAAGAGAAAAAGAGAGAAAGTATTATCCATATATTTCCTCATCTTTCTCAAACTTTCCGTCCAAGAATTCTAAAGGCAAGAAAGATTAAATATGGACCACATAATTGCCTCTCCTTTTTACCCAACTTTTCGGCCAGATTTTCAAGTGATAAGGGAAGGGAAAAACTGATTATTATTCTCTCTCTCTCTCATTCTCCAAGTCGGTGCTGCAGATGCAACACGGGGGTGCAAGAAGAAGCAAGTGAAGGTGAGAGTTTGGTCTTGATTTTCACCTCCTTAACCTCATATATGGCTCAAGAGTCCTTCATGAAACTTGTTCCTCTCTTCCTTAGCTTCATTTCTATGGTTTTTGTTTTTGAAGAAGACGAGTTTTCAGCCACCTTGCAAGAACAAAAGCTGAAGAATCAAAGAAAGAACTTAAGGAGGAGGACTAGGTGAGTATTAGCATCAATTTGAGCTATTAGTTGTGTTGGTTGGATGAGTATTTTGGCATGTGTAAATCTGCCCTGATTTTGGCTAAACAAGGGTTTGGGTAATTCATGATGTTTTGGTTATGTTATTGGTGGTTTATGATGATTGGAAACCATTTGACATAAGTTTGATGCTGAAATTAGAAGTTGGTAATTGTTGGGATTTATTTTGAATTTTCTGCCAAAACAGGACATGGAGAATGAGTGGGAATTTTTTAATTTTGATGTTACCATTGTGTTCTACACGAAAAATTATGTGGGAATAGCCCTAGGTTGTGAATTTTGGGTCATTGAAACTCAAAGTGTAAATTTGGGTTTTCAGCCTGAACAGGATTCCAGCGAGGTACTCTACTTGTGTGGTGGTTTTGGATAACCAAATGATCTCTAAAAATTGTGAAACTTTCCAGTATTAAATTTCACATTCCAAGCTTCAAAATGGACATATAATTTGTGTCATTTCGTTTTTTGAGCTGTGAGTTCTGGTTGCCCAAAGTTTGATGTTGAAACTGGACTTAATTCTGGAGCAGTGTGGGATTTTGTGTAATTCTGGAATTTTGTGGTGATTTCTAGTAATGATTCATATTTTTCATATGAAGAGGACTTCAATAGCTTTCCATAGGACTTGGGATCACCTCATTTCAATTTTTGTAAAATTAGTTATGATTTTTCAAAGTCTGGAGAAAATTCTGGCAGATTTGGTCTCTTATGCGAAAATTGAAGATGTAATGGCATAGTATAGTATTGTTGAACTTTGAGGTTAGGAATTGGTCTTTTAGGTTAATTGACCACTTTAACTCCTTAGTTGATTTGATTAATGTCCCTAATGATAACCAACTTGAGTATTTGAATTAAAGAATTGGATTAAGTAATAACATGTCGCCCGTAATTCTAATTATAGGATTTGACATTTGCCCTGCACGTGATAAACCAGTGCCAGTGCACGAGCGGAAAGAACAAGGTAGTGACTCTCTCTCTTATTCTGTGTATGATGCCTAGCATATATGTCATTTCATTGAATATGCCGTGATGTAACATTGCCGTTGTGAAATGCCGTTGTTGTACTGTTGTGAAACATGCTGTTGTGAAATATGCCGTTGTGAATGCAATGAAAGCTGTTGCAGAAATGCCGTTGTGTTGTTGTTATTGTGATTTGCTTACATGCTTTGTGATTGTACATGTTATAAGTGAATTGTTACTACTGGGATTCTTTTGAATCTCATTCTTTCCAATGACTAACCTACAGCAAGGGCAAGCGGTTCAAAAGAAAAGCAAGTGACGAAGGGCGGTTAGAGCTCATAGCTAGGAGTTTTAATTTTGGTAGTTGGTTGTCATATTTTGTTGGGGATTAGTTGCACATGTTGTATATATTGAATAGTATTGTGTAATCCCCAGTATGGGAAACTAAGCGTTGTAAACCCTTTATTAAGTAACGAAACCTGAGCGTTGTCAGGAATTTTTGGTTACACTCTGATATGTATGACTGAAACCGAATTGGATAGACCAATTATATTCGAGATGTGAACGTGAGACCGCACTAAACAAGTTTTGGAAAAGTTTTAAATTAACCACTGGTCTCTATTTCAACTTAATGATGCATTCTCGAACTATAAATATGGTTATTAAGGTAGGGGGTTACACTGACCATCAGAAATTAATGTATTGTTTATATGAGGATTCTATTTGTTCATGAATAGTAGAATCATAAACAAATGTGCAACTCTTCATGAACAAGTGGAATCTTTCTATGAACAACGCATTATTTTCCGGTGGTTGGAGCTGTAGCCAATCAGTGCCGAAGCTTTGATGTGACTTATAAATAGAGCATAAAAAATTTTAATATACAAATTTCAAGTTTGATTTTTTAGATATAATTGAATTTTTAAACTGTTAAGTATGTAAAAATATTTAATTTCAATTTAAAATTTAAAAAATAATATAAATTTCTTTAATTTTTTTTATATAATCATAATATTTTTGCAATAAAGCCTCTCAACTTCACAAGCTGTTGGTTGAGGTGGTAAGCAGTCTCACCCCCAAAATGATAAGAACAAAAGTTCAAATCCTGAGAAGCATACTTATTATGAAAGGCAAATACTCTTTACGCAGTAAATCTTGAAAGGAAACTTAACTAAATGAAAAAGCCGCTCAACTGCTTGTGGTCCAATAATTCATATGTTGATTACAACCATTCAAAATTAATAGCTCTAATCTGGCGGGGCATGGGGGGCCTATACGAATCCAATCATGTTTAGGACGAAAACAATAATAGTATTCAGTACGTTTTATTGAACTTTAATTTGAATATCAGCTAACTTTAATAGCACCAATTTACTGCAATTAATTTGTCATTTTTAATTTTATATAAAAATACATTTAAATATGTCAAATTAATCAAGAAATAAAAAATTGATACAAAGCCTCTTGAAGTAATAAAAAAATTAGTAAAATACTCTAATCTCCTTTGTATTTTGCCTTAATTACATGTGCCTCTCATCTATTTTGAAAATATACACTTAAGTTCAAACTGTTAACTCTATTAAGGATTTTTATTTTTTAATTAAAATTTAATTATATTAAAATAAATTTTATACTAATTCACCCTTCATCATTACTAATTCGATCCCTAATTTGTCTAAAATTTTGTATGTAATTTATGAGTTTGTTTTTCTTTTTTCTTAATTTATTTTTTACTTTTGCAAATAGTTATCTATTAATTTTTTTTCATATTGAGATAAAGACTTAAGGAATGCAAACATATAAATCTTAATTAAAAATATGATTAATTCTTTTGATAGATGCATACTTAAATAAATGTGTTTATAAATGTTTATGAAAAATGTTTTTAAAAATTAAAATCTAAAATTTATATAAGTTATATAATGTCTCAAATTTACATTATTAATATCTTATGGTGAACCAATCATGGAATCATAACAAAAAAAATGAAAAAAAAATGTTTTTAGTCATTTGAAAGAATCCTAAATAAATAATTTTCAATAAATATGATAGAAAATTAAAAAAATTAAAATTTTATAATATAATAAACACTGTTAATTTCTTAAGAGATTGAGAGATTCCCCCTCAATTCCTTTCCAGTCCAGTGTGCCTTTTGTGGATGTTAAATAAAGTATTTTGTGTGTAATAAAAACAGCTTCAATCAGAAGCTTTTGTACCACTTGCAATAATGCTTGTGTTGCTTATTCTTATTTATTGAGATCGGTTGTATTGTTCTTTTCTGTGATTGTAAGGTATGAAACCTGTGGTTGACTGTTAATTTCCTTCTGTCTTCTAGTCTCTGGTTTATCATCTAACTCTAGTTTTTCTTTTCATTTATTAATATATATATATATATATATATAAAGTTTTCCATACCTTAATTAGCTTCATTTAATAAGAATAGATAAATAATACTCCCTCCGATCCTAATTATAAGACATATTTACCTAACTTTGGAGAAATTAAGGATAGTGGTTAAATTAGTTAATCATATTTATTTTCCTAAAACACCCTTATTTAAAATTTAAAATGGCATCCAATTACGTTTATTCTCTGTTTTTTCTTGTACCTCTCCCGCCTCACACAGGACTTCTCCAAACTCTTACACAATCCGATGTCGTCAAACTCCCTCAACAACTTCCGATCTACTCTTATTAAACTATTATTGTGTTTAATTATTATTGAGAAAGTATCAATATGGGGTATTTTGGGAAGAAATTGACAAAAATTAGAACTTTGTCCTATAATTAAGACCAAAATTAACTCTCAAATGTTGTCCTATAATTAAGACCGGAGGGAGTACCAAAAAAATCTTCTTTTTTTTTTTGGGAAGATGTCTGAAGCATAAGTAGAACAAATTAATTTCAACAATAAGAATATGGAATTGTAATAATACAAAAACTGTTACTACAACGTACACTAGCTAGCAAGCAAAATAATAGGAAGAAAAACCATGTGTGTGATCTTTATGGCAACATCATAATAATGGTTGCACCTTCCCTCCTCTGACGAAAACTAAAAATATATATATATGCGCACCTTCCCTCCTCTGACGAAAACTAAAAATATATTTAGTTGAATTTATTGATAACTATAAATATCTTCTGTTCAAAGGAACAAAGATATGTAAAAGCCAAGAACCTCGCACCTCAACATTTAACACATGGCATGAAAGGAGATTTCATTGATTGGAAACTGAGTATGCATGGTCTGGAACCAAACATCTATACACAAATTGACCTATCGAATTGGACCATTAACATGGGCCTCACAAAAAAAACGTGGACCCTGTAAATAAATCCTACTATATAAACCCAAATAAATTTTAGCAAACTAATTCTGCCTTGCAAGCCCAAAACGCCACTAATGTTATTTCTTATGCTCCCCTCAAGTTGAGGATGAAAAATATTGAAAGTTCCCAACTTGGATAACAAATTTCTCTGTACATGTCCTCCAACTGCCTTTAGTTAGAAGAACTGCTTGCTGGTTCCTTGAGGCCACATGCTTCAAGTCTATCTCCCTTGACTCCTATCTCTCTAGCACGAAGTGCAGTCCACTTTTATATATTTTGTGCGCTCATGATACACCGGGTTGGCTGCTATGTGGATTGCTGGCTTGTTGTTGCTATGGATGAGCATAAAACCCGGTGGTCCAGGTAACCCAGTATGACCTGAGGTAACCCGGTCCGGCAAAAAGCAGCCTTAAAACACAAAAGGACCGGACCAAACCAACTACTTGGGCTGGACCAGGTTCTCAGTCCATATGGTCTAGCCTAGTCTGGCCCGAATCATTTATTTTTTTATTAAAAAAAAATTAAATGGGCCTACACTTAACTCTACCATCATTAGAACAGAAAAAAAATCCACCTTCAATCACATGAACCACACACCCTCACTTCTGTTTAATTGATTTGACACCCTCTGAGCACAGACCCACTTCATCAATCTCACCTCCCTCGCCATCAAAAATCTCACTCAATGCCTCAACCCTTGCCTCCTCACCTTCAATCTCACTTAATCCTTGCTTTCCTTACCCTCAATCTTACAGGTTGCGGTGATGCTATTCTCACCTCAGCGCTGCTGTCCTGTGCTACTGGTCCTCCTCTTGGAATCACTCCGGACGCTCCCTCTGATTTCTTCTCAATCGGCACCACTCCCTTTATTTTTCATTCCTTTAGTTTTTTTTTTAAGTTTTTCAGTTAGAGCAAAAAAATTAGATGTCTTGGACTACCCAAACCAGTCCATCAGCCAGGTGGACTAAGTCCAGTCTGACCTGAGTTCGGGTTGTTACCAGACCAGACCAGACCTCGGGCTGCCTTTTTCAGCCCAAGGTCTTAACCAGACCATACCTCAGGCTAGCCTCTAACCCGGTCTGGTCTGATCCATGATCATCCCTAGTTGTTGCAATAAACATTGACTGGATTTATATATTTGATCCCCAAATTAAATCATGCAACAATCTATGTGCCTATACAATTTCAAAAACAACCATGTTTAGTGCCTTATACTTAGTCTCCGCTGAAGATTTTGAGACCACTGCTTGTTTATTGCTCTTCCACATGACTAATGAACCTCCCATCTTTAAGAGGTGGCCCACAACCAATCTTCTAGTCATTCCACAAGCAGCTAAATCGGCATCACTGTAGCATTCTAACTTTGGTTTGATGAGAATCCCAAGGCTAGGGAGTCCCTTCAAATAGTGAAGCACATTCCTTGCAGCTATTATGTGGTGCTTTGTAGGTAAAAACATAAATTGACCAAGTACCTGCACCAAAAAGCAAATGTCAGGACAAGTTATAATTAAATATATTAGTTTACCTACCAGATTAGAATATCTCTTCAGATTTTTCAACAACTCTTTAGGTCTGTTCTTCCCTTCATCATATCCCATTAATCTCATATTTTGTGCCATGGGAACACTCAGTGGTTTACAACCACTCATACTCGTTTTAGCAAGGAGATCCAAGACATATTTCCTTTGATATACTCCCTCTGGTCTTAATTATAGGACATATTTACCTAACTTTGAGGAAATTAAGAATAGTAGTTAAATTAGTTAATCATATTTATTTTCCTAAAATAGTCTTATTTAAAATTTAAAATGACATCCAATTATGTTGATTCTCTGTTTTTTCTTGTACCTCTTTTGCCTCACACATGACTTCTCCAAGCTTTCACTCAATCCAGCATCGCCAATCTCCCTCAACAACTTCCGATCTACTCTTATTAAATTATTAATGTGTTTAATTTTTATTGAGAAAGTATCAATAGGGGGTATTTTGGGAAGAAATTGATAAAAATTAGAACTTTGTCCTATAATTAGGACCAAGATCAACTCTCAAATGTTGTCCTATAATTAGGACCGGAGGGAGTAGTATTTCATTATCCCAAGATCTTTTATTTTGAAATGGTCATGTAGAAACCTTTTCACTTTTGCAATTCCATTTTTAGAGCTCCCTGTTATCAACAAGTCATCCACATATACCAAAATCAAAACAATTCCATCATATTAATTTTTAACAAAGAAAGAGTAATCATTCTTCTCTGTTTAAACCCACCTTCTATTAAAGGCTTTTGATAGCTTTCTATTCCACTGTCTTGTCTTGAGGCTTGCTTTATGCCATAAAGGGACTTGTTTAACTTGCACACCAAGTGCTCCCCCTCACTTCTAAACCCTTGAGGTATTCTCATATATACCTCCTCATTTTAAATCAAATTGTAAGAATGCATTGTGTACATCAATCTGATAAGATTCCAATTATTAATAGCTGCCAATTTAAGTACAACATGCACTGTAAACATTTTGACAATCGGGGAAAATGTTTCATGGTAATCTTTTCCCTCTTTTTGTGTATATGCCTTTGTTACTAATCTAGCTTTGTACTTATCTATGGTGTTATCATATTTATATTTAATTTTATATACCCACTTACAGCCTATTACCCTTTTACCTTTAGAGAGTGGCACTATATCCCATGTTTTATTACCCTCAAGTGCCTCCATCTCGGCTTTCATAGCCTCCACCCACTCTTGGGCTTTCTTGGAAGAAGACCCACACGGCGCTAGTATCATTTAAAAGCCCATAACTTGACACCTCAACACTTAACACATGGCATGAAAGGAGATTTCATTGATTGGAAAGTCTGAGTACAAATGGTCTGGACCAATACATTTTATACACAAACTGACCTAGAAAATTGGCCCATTAATTAACATAGGACTCACAAAATAAAGCATGGACCCTGAAAATAAATCCTACAATAATAGACACCTAAACATACTGTAGCAAACTAATTATAAGTCTTGCAAGCCCAAAACGCCACTAATACTATTTCTTACTAGATCAATCATACACGCTAGTTACCAGTTGAACTTGGCTATATATATATATATATATAAATATATGCACCTTCCCTCCTGTGACGGAAACTTTGAAACTGTACGTCAATGGCTCAGTCTTCTTTGGCAACGTAACTCATATTTTGCTTTCTGTCTTCTGGGTTTTTGAGCCTCCTAATTAATCTATGAAAAAAAAATAAAAGAAAGAAAAGGTGATTTGACATGGGCTTGAATCCAATCCAAGGTGTTTTCTTAATTATAGCTCTTTTCCTTTACCCCGCCACACCTTTGGACAGTCTGATTACACTAGCTAATGCGGAATATCTTTTCCTCATTCAAATATATATATGTATATGGAAAAAAGATAAATAAATACTATTTGAACTTTAAAATCACAAATTTATTTTGTTGACAATAGGAGTAATATGATTGATAAAAAGATTATAGCAATCGACAACTCATGTTTTTGGAAAATCACTGATTTGAGATTTTGAAGTTCAAGTGGCATTTATTTTTTTTTTCCTATATATTTTCGATGTGGGTGACATGGCACAATCTGGAGCGTTGGTGACTCCAATGGCTTGGATTTGAATTGATGATTATCAGTTAACTAAACGATTAATTAATACGGTGTGCCATATCTTCTGAAAATGTCTACTTTTAATAATTTTTGCACCAAACTTCCAAACTTCTACATAATGTTTAACTGTTTGTGCCTGTTTGGATTTGTGCAAACTCAACGTATGCACTTGTTTGGCTTTGTAGATATAGCTAGTGCTGAATAAGACTGTGTTTTAATATATATATATGTGTGTGTGTGTGTGTGTGTGTGTGTGTATATATTTGTCATAGTGAAATAAACATATTGCGTGCAAGAATGGCCATAATTATGCATGACAACTAATAGATTTTTTCCCCAACTATATCACCAATAATCAAAAGAACCTTTCAACGTCTGATTTGTTCCCTTTAAAAATAAATAATTCATCCAGAAATGTCCTGAACTATGGGTAGTCATCGGCTAAATTTAATTACTTCGGAAGATCAATAATATAATATATGTTTTTGTTCTAAAAATGCAAAGGCTGATTCACATATTCCCAACTCAGGGTAAAAGTAAAACAGTTGGTTTTATCACACGGTTATGATTCAAGAGGAAAATCTTTATTCAATAGAAAATTCATAAAGTAATATGTGAATTACACAAACAGCTCATGGCCACTTCTCCACCATGTTCTTGAATATGCCTGGACCATAAGGAGAAGAAATTACTTCAACAAGAAGAGGGAATTGTAATAACACAAAGAGGGTTACTGGAACGCCACCAAGCATAGCAATAGGAAGAAAAGCCCTTAAACGTGATGAGTTATGTTGCAACATGATAATTGTGGTGGCCATAGTTGCAATAGAGAAAAAAAGTGTTGAAAGACCTATTATCAATTTTCTAGGTAGTGAGTAAAGGAAATCTTCTTCTACATAGGGTGACGTGAGAATTCCTAAAAATGTAAGGACAGAAGTAGTGGAAGAGAACAAGGAAAGTACATTTGATATTAAGAAAACTTTGAATAACTTATTCTCCAAAAATATTGGGTTCCCTGAAGCCTGATCATTTCTTCCTGAAACTGTAAACGCTACGGCAAACATGATGGTAACAATTAGAGTTCCAACAACTGAGCAAGAAGATGCAGTGTCTTTCATCCATCTCTCTCCTTCTTCCCTGAGTTCTTTGTGGTTTTCCTTGAAAAGATCAAGAGGGTTCAGCCACTCGTTGTTTAAAAAATTCCTGTATCCAGGATCCACCGTACTCTCTGCAGCCGTTGGTTAAAAAAGAAAGTGATTCATTTCCATTTATTAATCTCTCCTCCAAAATTCATGGAAAAGCCTTAGATTTCATTTCTAACCTTGAACCATTGTAGTTCTCTTTGCATGTGCAAGGCGGCACCAGATATATGGTTAAGGGGGAGCCAACGAGGCTGCCACATGCAGCAAGGTATTGCGGTAGTACCACGTTATTGTTGCCACCACATGCTTAAAGCGAAAGCCACGGAGGAGGTTGAAAATCTCAACTCGACGATCTGTAACAGCATCGAAGAAGACGTGCCCCTTTCGTTGCGAAAAAGTGACTAGCGATACTAATTCGAGGTTTGCCTTTGTCACTCGCAACAAAAACTCAAGCTTCTCTGCTCTTGCCGCAGCAATCAGTGCTTCTGCAGTCTTAGCCTTCTTTTCTTTGTTCAAAAACATCACATTCGTCTCACAAACTAGGTTCAGAATTTCAGCTGCTTGTGCATGTTGCTGCTTCATCTTACATATTTCCTTCATTCCTGCTCCATGTGGTTACTCAAATAACACTTTATGTTTTTAATCACAACAACTCAAATACTAAAGACATGAGTGCGCGCACATACCTGACAAATTATTGATGCTTTAAGCAATCATAACCTCTTCCTTTAGGACTAACAAAAAAGAGCAGCTCAGTGGATAAGGCTCCTTCAGGTGGCTCTGGAGAGGGTCAAATGTATACAGCTTACCATTGCTCTAAGGCTGTATTTGAAATAATACAATCTCTGTAATTTTTATAATTTTAAGAAGAAGAAGAAGGATTAAACTCCACAAGGATGTAAGGAAAGAGCTGACTTAAAGAGTACATTTAAAATGCATGTATATTGGAAGTAATTTCGTTTGAGACACTATTCATAATATAAAAGATGTCAGTAAAATTTTAACAGATTTTTGTGTAATCAGCCTCCTCAGTGGTCATGTAAGACAGGTTAACGGTGTTAATGCCAGATAAGCGAATTTAACATAGCTAATTTCAGGTCCAAGTCCTTCTAAAAATATATAGAGACCAAAATTTTGGATGATAAAAAGAAGAGGGACAAAAACAATGAGAAAAAAATGTATATGCACCAAAACCAAAATTAAATAAAAGTATAGAAATCTGGAATGGGGTTAACCTCGTTATTTAATTCGATTTAATCTTCTAAAGTGACAGAGAATAATGTACATTGATGAGCTTTGTTACTCTCACCATCTTGTTGAACATCTGTGTAAAAATGCTCAGTGGTTGTCGTTGATGGTATTTTGATATCTTCCTCCCACAAAGTGATCAAGAGATGGAGAAATATAAGCTTCTTCAAATAATAAATTAATAGATAACACAATAACCAAGAAGAACTATTCCATTGTCTGAGGTGCTACATGGGGCCCAAGCTAAGTTGTACACAATGCCTAAGTTAAGGAGCTTTGTTTATTTCAATGATTAAATTGGTAATTATTACACTTTTTATCTACAATGTAAGTCATTTTTTCCGATGTTGACTTGGCCTAAAATATAAGTTAAGTTTTATACTCCCTCTAATCTTTATTATAAGGACCCTCTGACCATCTCATCGAAAATAAATAGAAGTGGTTAAATCATTAAATTTATTTGAAAATAATAAAAAAATAACTCTCAAATTTACCATTGAATACCATAAGTCAGGACAGTTGCCATTAATGTGATTTTAAATAGGAACAATTAGAAAAAGGGAAAATTGTGAAAAAAGACCTCACCAACAACTTATTTGTCAAATGGGACCTTCGCGTGTAGATCATCTTCCACATGTGCAGAATATCTTCCCTGGTGTGCAGATAATCTTCCCTGTGTGCAAACTTTTTCCCTAAACATGTGCAGAAATTTTCCCTGCGTGTGCAGATATCTTCCCTCTATGTGCAGATATCTTCCCTCCGTGTGCAGATAATCTTCCCAGGTCCCATTTAGCAAATAAGTTGCTGGTGAGGTCTTTTTTAGCAATTCTCCCTTAGAAAAATGTAATTATCTATTTTTTCTAAAAGGCACCTTATAATAAGAACCGGAAGGGAATAATCTCTAGAGCATTTAATATTTTTTTCCATATTTTTCCTTCAATACAATAAATTCATTATAATTAATATAGTGCTCTCTTTAATCCTAAATGTAAGACATGCTTATCTAATATGATTAAATTAAGGAAGTTATTTAAGTTGGTTATATGACATATTTTCTTTTCTAAAATATCCTAATCATCTTCTTTAACTCCCTCCATCTCTCTCTTATTTTTATCATTATTGATGGAACATCAATAGGGTTGGGATAAATTAGAAAAAAGATTAATAAATATAAAAAATAGACTTTACATTTAAGACCAAAATCAATTTTTCACTTAGATCCTCCATTAAGGACAAGAGGAGTATTGACTTTTGTTAAGAGCATACCACTCTGGTATTTGAAAATTGTTACAGAATTGTTACATATTTAATGTTATACTCTTCTTATCCTATTTACAAGGCACTTTCAATATATTTCACACAACCAAGAAAAACCTTTAACTTCATTAACACTGCTTTAAAATTTAACAACTTTTCAACTTTATTCATATTTAAATATACACTATTCTGCAGAAAAACAAAGTCCACACTATGATAAATGAAGAGTAAAATTGTTCATTCACGCTAAAAAATATAATGATGTGCCTGACTAGAGGAGTAACTACTTTTTAACTAATAGTTATGGTTCATACATGAGATGATTAAAAATTTTATGGGCAGGAAGCTAATATCATTCCAATTATGCTTAATTGAGAACACAGAAGCAAAACAGGCTATACTTTCATTACCTCTTTACTCTTCACTGGGTTTACATTGGTAACTGTTACTGTAACAAATGCAAACACATGTTCACACATCGTATGTATATGTATGTCTGCCAAATTATAATGTTTATTACAGTTCAATTTATCAACAAAATAAAATACTGTGTTGTACAGTTTAAGTGAAGTACACAGTCTAGAAAAAGGATTCAAATTTGTTAATAATATTTATTTTTTTAAAAAAAATTGTTAAAACATTACGAAATATACTCTTACTTAAAGTTACTAACTTCTATCATAATATTAATTACCACCAGCTCCTAATAAATTGAGGGCCTGTTTTCTTATTTCTATGAAACATAAAGTCAAAGATAATATTTTCCAATAAATTGAGGGTTAATTACGTAAATGGCATTTTTGGATATACGCGATAAATGTTTCACCAAATATTACAAAAGAGCCTGTATAATGATATAACATAACGTCCCCACTTCTTGTCCTGTCTCCTTCCTACCACTTCATCTTTACTATTAGATGAACCCTCAACATTCTATAAGCAATGCATCCCCTTCCATTGGTGCTCCATGAATTGTCTCTTCTGGAATAGTAGGGGTACAGGCTCCAAATCAATGCGGGGCTTATACAAGAGATGAAGAAGAGATATCTGGTTGATTTTATGGCCTTATTTGAGACTAAAGCTAACTTAGCTTAGATTCGCCTTCGTTGTCGTCGTTTTGGTTTTGAACATTTTGAAGTTGTTGAAGCTGAAGGGCTACGTGGGGGTATTTGTTTTGCTTGGAATGACCTGGGTTACAATGTTTCCACTATTACCAAGACTAATCAATTTATTCATATGAAGGTGGAGCGAGGAAATGAAAAAATTTTCATTACTTCGGTTTATGCTAGCACTAACCCGATCAGAAGAAGGCAGTTGTGGTGTGATTTAAACAATCTATGTCCTACCAACTCCTGGCCGTGGTTAATTGGGGGGGACTTTAATGCTACTATCTATCAACTTGAGCGAAGATCAAAGGCTTATCATCCTATTTCAGCTGATAAAGAGTTCTGTTGTTGGTTTGAGAATCTTGAGCTACAGGATTTGGGCTGCCATAGTCCTTTCTTCACTTGGAAGAGAGCAGGGTATGAGAGCCGAATTGATCGTGTCTTAGTAAATAACAAGTTCATGGATATATACAATGAGGCTTGTGTCAAGCATCTTCCTTGGTTTAAATCTAATCATAGACCGATTCTCTTGCAAACTACAATCAAAGAGCCTTATGTAATAAAGGATAGGCCATTTCGGGTTATTGCTTCATGGGTTCTTCATGAAGACTTTACAAGAATGGTGAAGGATACATGGGACCAAGAGCGTTGCTGGGAGCTTAATGTGGAAAAGTTCACTACAAAAGTGGGCACATGGAGTTATAATGTTTTTGGTCACCTTGGTCACAAGAAAAGAAGACTTTTGAATCGACTTGATGGGATTTCTAATTCTACTACACTGACAGGGCTTACTTCATATATGGATCAGCTTCAGAAAAAGCTTTGGCTTGAATTGGAAGAAGTCCTCATCCAGGAAGATCTTTTATGGGCTCAGAAAGCGAAGTGTAATTGGTATTCTATGGGAGATAAAAATACAAAATATTTTCATGCTCGTGCTAATGGTAGGAGGAGGAGAAACAAAATTGAAGTCATTATGAATGACTCGAGTGAATGGACCGATGATGCAAACGAAATTAAGCATATTGCTACTTACTTCTTTGTTAATCTCTTTCGTGAGGAAAATAATGGCAGAATAACAGATTTATCTATCTATCCATTTCCAAGGATTGATCCTGCAGATTTATTAAGTCTCCAGAGTAATATATCCAGTGAGGAAATCAAATCAGCGGTTTTCAACATGGGGACTCTGAAATCTCCAGGCCCGGATGGTTTGAATGCTCTCTTCTTTCAGAGTCAATGGGATATCCTAGGTCCTTCTGTGATCAAAGTGGTCAAGAGTGCTATTGAGAATCCAACATCAATAAAAGATATCAACCATACCTTCATTGTGCTTATTCCTAAGAGGGAGTACCCAGAAACTATTCGAGATTTTCGACCCATTAGTTTATGTAATGTAATTTATAAGATTATTACTAAAATTATTTCTAATCGTATTAAATGCCTTCTTCCTCAGGTTATTTCTCCTAACCAATGTGGTTTTGTACCGAGAAGATCCAGCTCCGATAATATTGTGATTGCTCAAGAGGTGATACATTCTATGCGAAACATGAAAGGAAAGAAGGGCTTTATGGCCATTAAAATAGACCTAGAGAAAGCATATGATCGAGTTCGTTGGGACTTCATTATGAGTTGCCTAGAGGAACTCCAAATTCCAAACAGTCTTATAGAGGTGGTAAAGGCTTGTATCTCTTCTCCATCTATGCAAATTCTTTGGGAAGGTAGTAGAGCGGAGGAGTTCTCTCCAACTCGAGGCATCAGACAGGGAGATCCCATTTCACCATACTTGTTTGTGATATGTATGGAGAAATTGGCTCACATCATTCAACATAAGATATCTACTAAGCGATGGAAACCGATCAGACTACGTAAGAATGGTCCTCCTATTACCCATTTATTTTTTGCTGATGACTTGTTACTTTTTGTAGGGGCAAATATGGACCAAGTGGAGACGATCAAGGATTTCTTGGATAAATTCTGCAATGCATCGGGACATAAAGTGAGCGCAATCAAAACAAGAGTCTTCTTCTCAAAAAATGTTAATCATAATAGAGCACGACAAATGAGCGAGGAGTTGGGTTTCCAAATCACAGGGAATCTTGGGAAATACTTGGGTGTGCCTTTGCACCATGATCGTGTTACTACTGAAACTTTCCAGCATCTGGTTGATAAAGTTAAAGATAGGCTAAGCAGTTGGCATGCCTCAAGAATTTCTCTTGCAGGCCATGATACATTAGTTAAATCAGTCATAGCTGCGATGCCTTCTTATAACATGCAGACGACCAACCTACTAGCTTCTGTTTGTGAAAATATTGAAAAGAAGGCACTTAATTTCCTTTGGGGTTCATCAGATGAACGAAGACGTATGCATCTAGTGGCGTGGGATAAGGTTTGTACTGAGAAAACAAAAGGGGGTCTAGGTATGAAGCATATTAGACAACAGAATCGAGCTTATATGATGAAGCTTGGGTGGGGATTGATTAAAGAGTGAGATTCTCTATGGGCTAAAGTTATCAGAAGCAAGTATGGTTGTGGTGATGATCTCATACCTCGAATTAATTCCAAAAAACCAGGATCCAACACCTGGAGTGGAATTAAACAAAACTGGCCTAAGGTTCAAGAAGGTATTCAGTTAATTACAGACAGGGACGGTATAGAGAGAGCTCGTTGGAAATTTGAAAAGCATGGTTCCTTCATGGTGCGATCGGCATATAAGGTTCTCTCTCACAAGAGGTCTCTCTAGAAGGTAGATGGAGTGATGTTTGGAAACTCAAAATTCCCCAAAGATGTAAGCTTTTTGCTTGGCTTATGTTACATGGACGACTTATCACTAATAGCTTGAAGCAACGAATGTCCCTTCATCCTAACGGCCGTTGCGACCGTAGTCAAGAGTTCATGGAAGATGAAATTCATGCAATTAGAGATTGCAAGGACATTAGGAACATCTGGGAGAAAGTCATTCACCCATCGGTCTATGACAGGTTCTTCTCGGGTAATATTCATACCTGGTTCCAGGCGAATATGAGACATTCTTATGGGCTTGATATGGAACAATGGAAATATCTCTTTGTTATAATCTGTTGGCTCATTTGGAGGGATCGTAATGAGAAGATTCACTCTTGTCCGAGCATGGATCTAAATCAAATTAATGCTAAGGCTAGGGCAATCCTAGGAAGCTTTATGGAAGCTACGAATAGGATTAAATATACGAAGCTTGCAAACAATCAAGTTCAAGTTGAAGGCTCTACACTTCATAATGTGGAAAGTTATACTACTGTAGAGGTCGATGGAGCTTATTCTCCGTGCCAAGGAAAATGTGCATGTGGAGGAATTATTATTAACTGTAATGGAAGTATGTTGGAAGGTTTTCGTCTAAGGCTTGAGAATGGTGAATCTCTTGAAGCAGAAATCTGGGGTTGCTTATTGGGATTGAAGAGAGCATGGGAGGGAGGTCATAGACTGGTTCGATTGAGAAGCAACTCTTAGGAAGTGATACATCTTCTTCTGAATGATATTTCTGACCTTCACGAAGATTGGTCTCTCATCATGGAAGTGAAAGAAATGCTACGACGCGACTGGGTTGTGATGATAGAATATATTGAGAGAAATTTGAATGCTAGAGCTGATTTAATTGCCAAGACAGCTTTGAACGACTACCCTAGTTTGACCATTATGGGCCCTGACACGTTGGCTAGCGTTATGCAGCTATCTTAGTTTTGTGTTTATTTCTTAGTTTTGTTTTATGCTTTCCTTTTGTATCAAAAAAACTCTCAACAATTGAGTAAGAAATTCTTGGGTACACCCATTGTGCCAACTCATTTGTACTCTAGCCAATAAGAATTCGCCAACTCAAATTATTTTAATCTATATGTCATGTTACTCATTTTCAGTAATTTGTTGTTTTTTTAAAAAAAGTGTTTAGGGCTTGAGAATTTCCTCGGCTGGCCCTCTCTTTACTCTTTCTCAGAACCACTAACAAATCCCTATTTTATTATATATTTTCATATTTTATTTGGGGATTTTGTTATGGTAATTGAGCTTAAAATGTCTCTTTTGTAATTAATTATGATTAAAGGAGTTTGTATGGAATTAAGGTTGAAAAAGGGTAAAAATGTCATATATTTTATGAATTGCATTAATCGATTAATTTTTGGAATATAAGGCATTACATTTTGGGTTTATTTTATTTGCAAATCAATTTGGTGAAAATGTCAAAAAAGAACCGAGGATTTTTTGAAAATACAAACTGATGAAGAAAAGACTCAGAGACAATTACAGTAAGGGACCAAATGTTTTGAAAATTATAGTTTTTTCCACAAAAGTTTCCTTTTTGAATTTTAGTCTCTCTACAAAAACTTCTGAATATTTCATTTTACTCCCTTGGTCAAAATGCATTTGACCAAGGGATCCGATTAATTAAAAGGACCCGACTTGGCGTTCCTGCGTTTGGGGGAGCAGCTGCCGCAAAGGAAAGGAGGAAGCTGAAAGAAAATAAAAGGAGGGAGCTGCCCCCCCCGGGGGGGGGGGGGGGGGGGGGGGGGGGTGGCGGTCGTGTGCAAAGAAATCAGAGGGAGCTGCCGCGAATAGCTTGAGCTCGACCTTCAATCTCCCAACAATCATCGCCCCTCCACCACCACGCTATCTCGTCTCTCCACCGCCGGCAACCTCCCACTTCAACCACCACAAACCGAAGGCAGACAGAACAGAATTTGGGCGAGCTGAGGGAGCTGTGACGAGAGAGAGAGAGAGAACGATCGGAGAGCTCACCTCCTCTACCACCGGAATCACTTCCCAACCACCATCGCACATCCTCCGCGAAGCCTCCGTCGAAGGTGTCGCTGGTGAGACCGGAAGCAGAGCTGACGGCGTAGCACTGTGAAGAGTTGAAGATCAGACACCCAGAGCTTCTGTCACCACCATTCATCTCTGTTCTCCTTCCACCTTCGTCCTCCAGTTTTTCATCCCCGGAAATATTCTCTGTTCAGACCGTGGCTCCCCTGGATTTTATTTTCTTTGCTTTCAGCTTATCACTGGATCCTAATTTAATTGCTATTTGATTCTATCTCCTGTGTGGTTGTTTATTCATGGCGGCTGTGTTGAAATTGAAGAGGATTTTGATTGATGAAGATAATTTCATGAGGGAAGTGGCTAATTTCCTTTTCTCCTGGAGCAATGAGTTGATTCTTGAGCTTTGAGCTTTAAAGGTGAGTGTTCTACTATCTAATATCTATTTTTAATCTTTTGTATTAGTTAAATTCTAGGTTTAGTATTTAATTAGTATATTGGATTGGAATTTTTTATTGGGGTTCCATACAATTCTTGATATGATATATGTATTTGATTTTAACTTTGTGCATTGGACACTTTGAACTTAATTAATAGCAATTTCTTGTGTAATGATTTGGTGAAGCTTTTGCTTGAAATTGTTATGAATATATTATGTTTGTAATACAAGGTTTCTTGGTTACTTGTGTCTTACATATTGTTAATTTCAATTGCTAGTGTTTAAATTGGATTTCGGTTAGAGGGATTAATTTCTACTCGGTATGGAGGAATTAATTCATTTAATTCAAGCTAGCTCAAATGGCCTTTTGAGCAAATTTGTCAAACTAGCACACTCCCATTATCTTTTGAGGCAAGGATTGATGAAATTCATTGTTCTAAGAGGCTTAATCATGCTTTGCAAACCCAAGTTCCATTACATTCCTCCTTATTTGAAAAATTCCAAAAAAAATTATTTTAATTGTATTCAATTCATAGTTTTAAAACCCAATTAATTATGCTTTACCCTTGTCAATTTTCCATTATAGCTACTTAGTTTATTAGAAATTAGTTTTATAATCGACTCCTTAAAGTGAAATGACTCGAGTTGTGCGCTATATTGCATTAATTTGTTTTTATTCTTGATAATCACTCCTCTTTCCATTTGCTCTCTCATGTTCTCTCTCCTCCTTCCCTTCATCCATCATCAAAGCACATCCTTCATCTCCGATTATCTTCTCAAAGGCCAGTGGTGTTGGTGGCATCTTCCATTACCCGGTAAAATAAAAAATTTGTATTAATTTGGTTCTCTTATAAACCTGTATTCTATTATTAAGAGGAAATGAGGGAAACTGGCATGGATGGATTAATTCTCACCAAGGAATGAAAAGAAAGAAAAAATCCTTTACGAGTCCATTAATATAATAAATTATTTTCAGATCGAGTGAAAAGGTTCCTTTATATGGTTATGGTGCAGAGCACCAATAGATTATCATTTTTCAATGCGCAGGGGTAATGGAGGATAAGTAGAAAAGTTAATATCTCCATCACCATGGTCAAAGCTTGAGAAGAAAAAGAGGCACACTTGGTGTGTGCATGATTTTCTCCAATTGAGATTAGATATCTCTTATAAAATATTTTTATTATAAAAATATAAAGATATGAACTAATTTAGATCAAATTTTAATGATTTAAATTTATTTATATATAATTTTTGATTTGATATTATAATAATACTTTTGTAAGACATTAAATATCAATCTTTTAAAGTTGATCTAACAATGAGAATAAATAAGCGAAGGGAAGTGGATGGTATAAGAGAAGTGGAGAGATTCACTTAATGAACTGTGAAAATGTTCTAGAAAGTACTCCTTTGGATCTAATTATAGGGTAGAGAGAGAAAGTTTTTTTTGGTTCTATTTATAAGCACATCATTAAATTTTTTGCATTGATGTGCAATTTTATTGTGTAGATTTTATGCTCTTGTGGTAGAGTACATATTAAAGAAGAGTAAAGTGAAAACGTTATGAAAATTTTAAGACAGGGTTAATTAGGTTTAAGACTATTATTCGTTGCTGTGAAATTTGTTGGAAGTAATCTATAAGTAGGACCATATGAGTATCTTATGAATTGGATCTAGTATAATTATAATAATCAATTATGCTGATAATAATAATGAATTATTAGATGACAGCATTAATTGTAAATACATGTAGAGTTGTGCATTGCAAGTGATTAAGAAGATGGATTTTGTTTGAAGCAATCATCTTGCAAAAGGATATAAGGGCATTTAGTGAAATAATTAATCAAATTACTGAACCGCCTTGGAAGAGAGAAGATCAACGGAGGAGTCTTCTAATTTTTAGTCAAAAAACTGAAATATTTCTAAACGCACAATCAGAGATTTAGAGTTCACATAAAACTAAATCTAAATACTCTAAGACTCATTATTAATTGTAGCATACTTATTGTTTGAGTTTACACTTCCCAACATATACTGTAACCAAAGTTTATTTTGGAATGAGTATATATGTGTATAACAAAATATTGAAGAATATAACACGAACGAAACTAAATTATTATACCAATGGTAGTTAAAAATAACTGCATCTTCACCATCTTTATCCTCATCATCATAATTTAGCATTTTAGCTAGTGTATAATTAAAAACTGGAAACAAGCATATAGCAAATTGTAAGGGAAAAAAGAAAACAGTCGAAAGTAATAAAATGCACTAACAGTCATAGACCCATCGTTTCCAGAAAAAGAATTGACTTTTGTCAAGAGAATCAGGAAGATAGAATGCAATCATGCATCTCAATTGTTGAGAAATTCGAGAAGCCAACAGCAGAAAGCAGCTCCTTGCATAGTTGAAGCAAATCCAAGACAATATCTATTTATATATGCACCAAAATCATATACATGAACAAACAGAAAAGAATTGAAATGAAAATCGAAATTATATTATGCTTTGTTGATATAATTATTATGATCTACAAGTTACGTATGTTACCAAGTTCTCCAGTGATGAGACAGGTTCCGAGGAAGGAAGCACCCAAGTAGTTGCGGTTTTCTGTGAAGAGTTGCAAAGGAGTGACAAAATAGAGATAGCGTCCCATTTCTTTGAGGCAAGCACGAAAAGCCAATTGAACAGGAATTAGCCATTTTCTGTGGAAGTGCTAGTGGATTGCTATTTTTGTTGATCAAGCACTTTGCTATTGGAATGACTCCACTATGTTCTGCAACTAATCTTACCAATTCCTCTACTATGCCCACATGTCCAAACTTTGCTGCCACATGAAGAGGTGTTTCGCCTCTTGAAGCACCAAAACCAAATTCTACATTTAAGATTATAGGAGAGCGAACAATGAATGCTTTTGCAGCAGACCAGTTATTGTCAGATATGGCCTTGTACAGAATACACATCTCTATATCTTCTATCCCTCTCACATTCTCTGGGATGATCACCAACCAGCGTGCATTATGCATGCATTAATAAATATGACATTTGATTGAGAGCAAAAATGGGAATGAAGCAGGCGAGTTTGAGACCATGTGAATGAATATAATGTAAAAAATGCCTTTGAGAGAGATTGAAAATAACCGAATCTAACCGGGTGCGGTAGCTATATCAAAAAGAAAAATGGAAAGAAGCAAGAATATATATACTCCTGCTATCCCTATATATATAGTTCTTCTAACTGAAATGTGGTACTCAAAAAAATAATTAAAATTAGTTAAAATTAATAAATATATAGGAAATATTCTTTTTCCCTAAATATGCTCTTATTAATGAATGAGTAAGAGAGATAGAGTAATAATAAAAAAAATGATGAAAAAGAATGTATGGGAAAAAATGATGAAAGAGAATAAACATAATGAGTTAACATTTTAATTGATGAAATGTATAAAATTAATTGATTGTAAAAATTTATTTATTAGTGAGACAAACTAAAAAAAAAACTTATAAAAAGAGACAAACCTATTCTAAAAATGAGACCTTACACGGAGGGAATATATATTTATATGTGGGGCACTTACCTTGGGAGGACAGTGTGGTGGTGCTGAATGGTTGGTACGATAGAGAATGTCCCATGCAACTTTGGCTTCAGAGGCCCCTCTTATAAAGGGAGAATGTGGAGGCCACAAGAGATACGAATGACGTTCAAAGCAGCAGCGTTCTTTCTTCCAAGCTACTGAAAATCGGATCAGATACTGAATCGATCGAGATACTGAATTAAGGGTTAGTGGGTCAGTTAAGAGTCAAACCGGGGCTAGACCGGTGAGAAAGTAAATATTTCAAGCTTATTTATATGAAATTATGTGTAAAAATTAATTAAAAACGATTTTTTAGAATAAAAAATAAAAAATGGGTGAACCAATCCGTACTGTTCACCCACTGGACTGGACCGGTTGGACCACTAGTTTGCCGGTTCACAGGTTGAACCGGCCAGTCCGGTCCAGTTTTAAATTCCCTGCTTTCTTCTCCATCTAGCATAATCTTTCACACGATATATTTCTGGTCTTATGCTTCTACTTGTCATCTCAGTATCTTCTATCCCTCTCACTTTTTAGTGGATATAGAATCTAAAGTAAAGATAATTTTTTAATTATTATTTTTCTCAAAAAATATTTTTTTTTTAATTTTAAAAATCATCATTCAAATAAGAACTCAAATATGGATGGTTTAGATCAGATCTAGACAATCCAAATCTGATTTGCTCTTCCTACCAAACAAAGTGCTTCCTACGAAAACCGGTCCCAATTGTTGGGGTATATAGTTTTTTTAGTATCTTCTTGTATCAATTATGAATTTAAAAATTATAAGTTAGAAACATAATGATCACGGATATTTTTTCGTGCGTTAGCCTTGGGGTCTATAATAAAAAATTAACCAAAGATTGATATAGATAAATCTAAAATCGTTCTCTTTTCTTAAGTAGCCTTTTATTGAATCATAAGTAATCTAATTACCATGTAAACACAATAAAATAAGGGAAAATTGATTTTGATTTTTTTCTAATTAATAGCTAAAAATATACAATTTAATTAAACGGACAACTATTATTTTTAGTATTTTGTTAAATGCAATTATTTTTTTAGTATGAATGCATAAACAAACACACCACTCAATTTAATTCAAATGATAATAAAAGTATATAAACATATAGAAGTCAAACAAACAAGAAAGAAAATTTCCAATACAATCATACAAATTCAATCCAATTATTATCCAAAAAGTAATCAAGTTCCAAACAAAATATGCAAGTGAGAAACAAAATTAAATTAAAAACTCCACCTTGTAGTGAATTCAAGCACAAGTCATCATGAAATTGAGTTTGCCGGAATCTGGAATTAGTCGCCGGAAAATTTATGAAATGGCCGGAATTGGGGGCCAGAAAACTTAAAGCTCACTTGAATCCTGGTTTCTCTCAGGAAATCACAGAGAAGGCTGACAAAGGTACTCTGGAAGGACGAAGAAGGTTGTGGTACTGGCGAACGGAGGAATGGCGGTGCTTGGTGGTCGTCGACCGTCGGAAAGGGAGTGAGGAAGAGGATGGCGGTGGTTTCTGGCAGTGAAGACAGTGACTCTCAGACGTTGGTGGTAGAATGAGATGTATAGAGAGAGAAGGAGAGCGCCGGTGTTGGTGGTTGCAAGTTGCTTCTTCCTCCTCCTCTTCGAAGCTCACGGCACTGTGATGACAAGGCTTGACGGCGGAGGTAGTGTGGCTGGTCTGTGGTCTCACCCTCTCTCTCTTAAGCTCTCCCTGCTCCTTCGTCCGCCTCAACTTTGTTTTGATCTGGTGGTGGTGTTATTGGTTCGACGAGAAAGAAGAGGGGGACTATGAAGGTGGTGGTGTAGGTTGCTTGAGAGAAGGAAGGCCGAAGCTCGCCGGCGGCCTTGGTGGTGAAGGCTGCCGCCGGCGAGAGGAAGAAAAAGAAGGTGATGATCTGTTCATGTCCCCCTCTTCTGTGCATGTATTTTTTTAAGAAGCCAAAGGGAAAAGTGACGATGATGATGAAGGAAGAAGAAGGTGGTAAGATGATGATGATGATGATCGCCTGTCTCCCATGCCCCCCCCCCTCTCTTTTTATTCTCAATTATCACTCATTGCTAGCCTAAAGTGAAGGTCCTGATGTTCGGTTCCAACTAGCCGCCATGTGTCTGTGTCTGCATGAGTTTTGACCAGGGACCAATCTGAAACTTTCCAAAGTTGTGAAAATTTTGAAACATTGATGAGGTAGAACTGTAATTTCTGAAACGTATGTGTCATTTTCTGTGATTTTCCCCAGTATTTTCTTCATTCACTTGTAATTGTCACCAATTCTAGGGACCATTTCTGTAGGTTTCTCAAACCTCAAAATATTAATTCTAACCTTCCAAAAGCTCCAATTTTCTTCCAAAAACTTACAATACAAGATTAAACACAATGTAGCTTTAAAAGTCCAAGAAACAAATACATAAATAAATAAATAAATTATGACCAATTTATCCCTATTTGTAATTAATTCAATACAATTGCCCCTAACTAAAATTAGTGTTTAATCATGCAATAATGTCCCAGAAAATGCATAAAAAATCTCAATTTAATTATGAAATATCATATAAAAAATTATTAAAATTCAATCAAATAAAATTCAAAAAACGATTAAAAATTAAAAACTTATTGAACCACGATTATAGTTATGAGCTTCCATTAACCTCACCATTTTTAAAAATATTTATAAAAAAATAATAATATTAACACAAAGTGCACAACTATAATTAAAAAAGAATTAATTACCAAAAATCAGTACAATAACCTATTACATAAAAACGGAATAAACAGAAAACCAAAACTATAAATCCTAAAAGAGATTGTAAATCTTAACCAGATTTAAAATTTTAATCCACATACAGCATCGCTAAATACAAATCAAAATGACCTATGGGAGCCACAACATCGAAATCATCATATGCTAATCTTCTGAATTAAACTGCTGCTAATAATGGATTCCAAATTACATACATAGAGTTGGTCTAGCAGTGTAAGACCCCACTAGATCCTTTTGGATGTCGAGTTTGAGTCCCAAAAGAGTCACTTATATTGATAGGGACAGCAACGAACCCGAACCACAGATAATAATATTAAAAAATGGTTTCCAAATTTAAAAACACGTGGGACCCATATAAAAAGCCAACCAAAATTACACCTGACCTCAATTAGTAAAGCATAAGCTACTTCTGATCAATTTGTTTGATCCATTTTCATTCTCGCCTGTTACGTTACATCTTATATTCTGTGTTTAATATTCTCCAAAAAAATAAAAAGTAATACCTCTAGTCCTTAATATAAGCCATAATTGATTAACTTGAGGAGATTAAGGAAGGTAAGGATATTACTTTAAAGTATTTATAACCAATTTTCTCTAAACTAATTTGTCTGACTTATGGACTGATATATAATCTAATGATACATATAAATATTTCAAAGAAATCATGTAACATATACTATAATTAAGTAATTTATTTTGTCTCTCTAAATTAGTCAATTGTGTCTTATACTAAGCAGCAAATGTAGCACTAATTAATGTATGTAAGGCTAAAAAGAAGAAAAATGAACTAACAAGAAAGCAAACTTGATATATATGTTATCGAAAAGAAAAAAGAAAAAGACAAAAAAGGAAAAAGAAAACATGCTTATCTTGTTCTTAAAAAAACCCATAAAAAACAGAGAAAAAGAAAGCAACGTAAATTTAAAGGAGGGTGATATTGCTTCAATTGAAAGGTTAAGATACCAAATTACTGCCTGGCCAAAACTTTTTGAAGTAAAATTGTCCCCTACCCTAAATTAAATGCAGTCTCAAATAAAAAAAAAGGAAAAGATTAATAATGTTTAATGGAACTAAAGTATATCAACGTGGTTTTCGTGATCGACCGACAGAAAAAGGAAAAGAAAAAGAAACACAGCATCAACGTTGTTTGGAATCTGTATAGCCTGTATAAGCAGGCATTAACATAAAAGGGACCAGTACATGCTTTGCATTTTTTTCGTACTAATTAAAGTATCTTCCAATCTGAAGCTAAGAACTAATTTTCTTTCAAAGCGTAGAGATCACAAAATTATGTTTTGTCGCTCCTAACAATTTCAAATTCTTTATTAAAATACACTGGCATTTTTTTTTAAAATAAAACGTCCAAGCATAACTAACTAAGAAAAGTATAAATAACTATATTGATGGGTGATATCATATTTTCAACATGGACTAGAAACTGTTAATTGCCCCAGCAAACAAATAATAATCATAATTTCAGAAAATTTTAGTGCAGATAACGTACGTGACTCTTTTATGAATCAGTCTGTTTATTCATGGAAGAAGCAAGATACACCAGAAATTAACAATACACTTCCTTAAATTTCATTTATTATAGTTAACTTTTTAAGACTTGGGAGTTACGTATGCAACTTAAATTGCTGCTCTAAAGTTCTTCAAGTCATAAATCTAGATAAACTTGGGAGTCGGGAGTTACATATGCAAATTAAATTTTATGACAAGGGCATATCTGCATATATATATATATATATATTAAAAACTTTAGGTGGTCCAATATTATTGATGTCCAAAAAACCAATCTATCTAGAGACATTTCGTTTATTTCTTGTTCATTTGAAATTTTGGAAGCTGATGAGGATGATGAGGTGTGTTAAAAGAATGAATTAAAGGTGGTTAATTAGCTGGGTTAATCACCTAAATAGGCTCTATAAATAAGGGCATTGTTGTAATATCCCAAAATGTACTTAAGGGCTAAATGTACAGAATAGATGGTGGGATTAGTGACAGAATTACCTCTGGAAATTTTGTTATGACTTTAGTTAAATTTCACATGCAAAATTGGCAACTAAATATTATATTGCAAGATGATATTTTACAATATCATCTTCTTCTTCAAAAGGCCATGATTCACTTATGACAAGGGGGAAAACCAAGAGAAAAATACCTATTGGCTATTAAATATGACATATGGAAGCAATTGGACCAAGTTATAAAAAGATGAGGACTTGGTCAACAATCTCATGCTAATTGGGGAATTAACTTTATTATTCAAGGAGATATTACCAAAGATCATCATCTCTTTTCCTAGGCTACAATTCGCATGTCATGAGGGAAAGAGAATTAATATCATATACTTCATCTTTTCCATATTAAAAGTCAATAAAAGTGGCTAGGGATATAAGAGAAAAAGAGAGAAAGTATTATCCATATATTTCCTCATCTTTCTCAAACTTTCCGTCCAAGAATTCTAAAGGCAAGAGAGGTGAGAGAATTAAAATTGAAGTCATCTTATATATCATCAACTTTGACCAAGAAGGAATAATTATTCACCACACATATTCTTTATTTCTTTTGGCCCACTTTCGGTCAGATATTAAGGGCCAAGGAAAGAGAATTTCTGAATGCTTTTACTCCCTCTCATTTGTCTCAAAGTCGGTTGGCAGCAGCAAAAACGCAGAGGAAGAAAAGCAAGGTTTCAAGGTGAGCTTAATCTTGATTTTTCACCTTCTTAACCTCATCTATGGCTCAAGAGTCCTTCATGAAACTTGTTCCTCTCTTCCTTAGCTTCATTTCTATGGTTTTTTTTTTTTTGAAGAAGAGGAGTTTTCAGCCACCTTGCAAGAACAAAAGCTGAAGAATCAAAGAAATAACTTAAGGAGAAGCAAGAGGTGAGTATTAGCATCAATTTGAGCAATTGGTTGTGTTGGTTGAATGAGAATTTTGGCATGTGTAAATCTGCCCTGATTTTGGCTAAACAAGGGTTTGTGTAATTCATGATGTTTTGGTTATGTTATTGGTGGTTTATGATGATCAGAAACCAATTGACATAAGTTTGATGATGAAATTGGAAGTTGGTAATTATTGGGATTTATTTTGAATTTTCTGCCAAAACAGGACATGGAGAATGAGTGGGAATTTGTTAATTTTGATGTTACCATTGTGTTCTGCACGAAAAATTATGTGGGAATAGCCCTGGGTTGTGAATTTTGGGTCATTGAAACTCAAAGTGTAAATTTGGGTTTTCAGCTTGAACAGGATTCCAGCGAGGTACTCTACTTGTGTGTTATTTTTGGATAGCCAGATGATCTCTAAAAATTATGAAACTTTCCAGTCTTAAAGTTCACATTCCAAGCTTCAAAATGGACATATAATTTGTGTCATTTCGTTTTTTGAGCTGTGAGTTCTAGTTGCCCAAAGTTTGATGTCGAAACTGGACTTAATTATGGAGCAGTGTGGGATTTTGTGTAATTCTAGAATTTTGTGGTGATTTCCAGTAATGATTCATATTTTTCCTATGAGGAGGACTTCAATAGCTTTCCATAGGACTTGGGATCACCTCATTTCAATTTTTATAGAATTATTTATGATTTTTCAAAGTCTGGAGAAAATTCTGGCAGATTTGGTCTCTTATACGAAAATTGAAGATGTAATGACATAATATAGTATTGTTGAACTTTGAAGTTAGGAATTGGTCTTTTAGGTTAATTGACCACTTTAACTCCTTCTTTGATTTGATTAAATGTCCCTAATGATAACCAACTTGAGTGTTTGAATTAAAGAATTGGATTAAGTAATAACCTGTCGCCCGTAATTCTAATTATAGGATTTGACATTTGGCCCTGCACGTGATAAACCAGTGCCAGCGCACAAGCGGAAAGAACAAGGTAGTGACTCTCTCTCTCTTATTCTGTGTATGATGCCTTGCATGTATGTCATTTCATTGAATATGCCGTGATGTAACATTGCCGTTGTGAAATATCGTTGTTGTGCTGTTGTGATACATGCTGTTGTGAAATATGCCGTTGTGAATGCAGCGAAAGCTGTTGTAGAAATGCCGTTGTGTTGTTGTTGTTGTGATTTGCTTACATGCTTTGTGATTGTACATGTTATAAGTGAATTGTTACTACTGGGATTCTTTTGAATCTCATTCTTTCCAATGACTAACCTACAGTAAGGGCAAGCGGTTCAAAGGAAAAGCAAGTGATTAAGGGCGGTTAGAGCTCCTAGCTAGGAGTTTTTATTTTGGTAGTTGGTTGTCATATTTTGTTGGGGATTAGTTGCACATGTTGTATATATTGAATGGTGTTGTGTAATCCCCTGTATGGGAAACTAAGCGTTGTAAACCCTTTATTAAGTAACGAAACCTACGCGTTGTCGGGAATTTTTGGTTGCACTCTGATATGTATAAATGAAACCGAACTGGACAGACCAATTATATTCGAGATGTGAACCTGAGACCGTACTAAACAAGTTTTGGAAAAGTTTTAAATTAACCACTGGTCTCTATTTCAACTTAATGACGCATTCTCGAACTATAAATTTGGCTATTAAGGTAGGGGTTTACAATTGTGAAGTGGTTTAGGTGTGTGTGGGATGTGAAATCCTCACTAAGTTAAGAGAGAGAAGCCACTCTCTAGTCCAAATCTCTAGAGTTAGGGTTAGTGGTTTATCACTATCAAGTGAGGGATAATTAGGGTTAACCCAAGTGGGTTACATGAGGTATCAATAATCCATAATGATTCTTCAATTTTATTCTTGTTATTTCTTTCTAATCACTCCTGTTAACATGGCGACTTCATGAAATGAATATGGCTTCTCCATCAGATTTATAAGCTATATATGATCTCCTCATATTTAAGCTTTGGTTGAAATATCCATCCTACTTCAGTTGCAAAGAGATGGTCATCACAAATATTTGTTGCATGGTATTATTATTGTTTTTATTCGCACTATCTGGCATAAAAAAGAATATTGATTTGCATTAACATATTGTGCTGCAACTTTCGGCTGTTATCAAAGAAGTGCTTGTCTCTTCAAATTTCAAGATGCTTGCCTTTTCTGGAAATTGTGCCTCCTGTTGTACCTAAAAGTTCTTGACAGATGACTCCTACCAACCAATTAAATCCAATCGGCTGGAGTAATATTGTCCTTTGGAAAAGGAAAATAGCGAGAAGCATACACTACCATGCTTTGATTTGTGCTCAAGTTTCTCGTCTACCACTTCCCAAAGATCTTGAGCTATATATCAGATAGATACAAGTTTGGTCCTTAATGACATAATTCACTAATTTGAATAGATTAAGGATGTTAGTTAAGCTAGTTAATATAATACTACCTCCGGTCCTAAATATAGGACATAGTTTGTATTGCAATTGCACTACAAACTATGTCCTATATTTAGGACCGGAGGGAGTATAGTTTTTTAAAAACACCATAATCATCTTCTATAATTCCTTCACCCTGATTATTGTTGAGAGAATATCATTAGGGTTAGTTTGGGAAAATTGATAAACATGTAAAATAGATCTTACATTTAAGACCAACATTAACTCCCCTATTATGTCTTACATTAAGGATGGGACCAATGGTTTTTAACCCACTTGAACTAAATCTCCTTAAAATTGAAATTTATTAATATTGATGATGGGAAAAACTGCTCATGATCAATAAAATTGGATTATTTAAATTGTTCAAAGTATTAAAGGCCCATCATAGGCCGCTGTACCTCATTCGTGGTGGAAGTCAGGATAATATATATGTTTATGAGTGATATGACATGCTTTGCTGTGATGGAAAATATGTGCGTGAATAAATAAATAAATTGGAATATTTAACTAATTTAGATTGTTGAATTTGTTAGGATTAATTTTACATTTTTAATGAAAGAATTTGCGTGTGTGTATTCAAATCATCATTTTAAATTAATGAAATATTTTTCACTAAGCATGAAAGATCTTGTATATACTGTCATCTCTTGGACGGCGTTAATTAATAGTGGCATACATACGCAAAATACTGATGAAATGAGGAAAGAGGGGTGTTGAGCCAAATTATATATATGACCTCCATTTGGATATGAGATGTTGTGTGGTGATGAAAGTCGGTCTAAGATGAATTGTAAATGGGACGTGATATGGAAGTAGGAGGGTGCTCAACCAGTCTTAGTCTTCTTTTATGCCAAGCAACATACTCCTCTGGTCCTTAATGTAAGACTTAATTAATTAATTTGAGTAGATTAAAAATATGTTAATTAAATTAGTTAATATGATATGTTTTATATAAAATATCCTAATCATCTTCTTTAATTCCCTTCCTCCCTCTCCTACTTGATTACTATTGAGGGAATGCCAATCAATAGGGTTAATTGGGGAAAATGGATAAAAATATAAAATAGGTTTTACATTTAGAACCATGATCAACTCCTTAATTAGGCCCTACATTAAGCACCGGAGGAAGCATTACTAACAAGACTTTCAAGGCGGGATGGTCCAAAACCTTTTGAAGAATATACGGTACTATTATTTGGTCTCACATGCTGGAAGCTGTGGGCTGTGTTTGAATAAGAACACATACAAGCATCTCAACTTGTGTAGGATAGCTCAAGGCTTTAACGAGTTTCTGCTGGCACTGAGCCTGCTACGTACAACGTCAAGAGATACGTGCAAATGCTAATATATCGGTCTCACTAGGGAGATTCAACGGCTGCTGAATTTGGAGTGGCAGGTCGATATGAAGCATGTCAATCTGAAGGCAACAAAAAGTGGTTTGAGTTTAGGCATAAAGTATGACCTCCTAGAACAGCCCCTGAAGATCTCCCCAGGATTGTTTTACATAAGGACACTATGGGTGTTGGGATTTGGGAATATGAGATTGGGCTCCCTTCCTATGTGGAAAAAAGCCCAGTTTGAATTGTTTAGTTCTATAGATTTCCTTTTATGCATTTCCTATTTTATGAAAAGAAAAGAAAGGAAAGAAGGAAAAGAGTGAGAGAATGAAGAAAGGAAAGTTTCCTGGTTGTTCTTTGTAGGAAAGAATATTCTCTCTAAGTTTTCTAATTTGAGATTGTGTCTCATTTATTTAAATGGAGATTGGGCATATTAGGCTTTTTGGTAGAGAAACCCCGCCGAGGCTGGAAATGTCAAAGAAGTCTAAGGTTACAACCATGTAAGAGAAACGTAGCTTCACAGGTCAGTATCGGTAAATCAGCATTTGACTGATTGACTGTTAGATCGAGCTGAAATTTGGCCAATAGGTTGAGAACATAAGGTTTGTCTTTTTCAACAATAGGATCATCATTTGGAGGCTTAGTTTGAGAGAAAATGTGTTCGTAGTTAGTGACGTTTTTCTGGTATTTTCAACTACTTTATTCTCTATTGTAAGCTTGTAGCTTTGATTGTTTGACTGGATGATTGCACATATTTGTGAATAATTCGTTGAGACTTTCTTGTATCCTATTTTGATCATAGTGGATCATATTTTCATTGGTCTGGACAACCCGTGGTTTTTACCCTTAAATTGAAGGGTTCTCCACATTAATAATTATTATGTCTCTTGTGCCATTTAATTTATGCCATATATTTCTTTATTTGTTTTCTCATAAACTCTTGTAAGTGAGAAGCAGATTTAACATCCGCTGTGGTCTTCCTAACTTTTGCTCAGTTTCTAATTCATCTCTGTTGATTATTCCCTATTTCAACAAAAAGAAAAGGAATCTATATATATATATGCTCATGGATGTTGGAGAAACAAAAATATAAGATAGTAGATAATACATCTCCATCTTAGGCAATATATATAAATATATGAGCATTTGGTTAATTACACCATTAAGATTCAAGAAGAAAATTGTTATTCAATAGTAAATACATATAGTAAGATGTGAATTACACACATAGTTCATGGTCACGTCTCAACCTTCTTCTTGAAGATGCTTTGACCATAAGTAGAAGAAATTATTTCAACAAGAAGAGGGAATTGTAATAACACAAAGAGGGTTATTGGAACAACAGCAAACAGAATAACAGGAAGAAGAGTCCACAACCGTGGTGAGTTATGTTGCAACATGATCATTCTGGTTGTGGAAAAGGCAATCATCATAGTTGCAATAGAGAGAAAAAGCGTAGAAAGACCTATTGTCAGTTTTTTAGGCAGTGAGTAAAGGAAGTCTTCTTCTGCATAGCGTGACGTGAGGATTCCTAAAAATGTGAGCACTGAAGTAGTTGAAGAAAACAAGGAAAGTGCATCTGCAATTAAGAAAACCTTGAACAACTTTTCCTTCAAAAATATTGGGTACCCTAAAGTCTGATCGTTTCCTCCTGGCATAGTAAAAGCTACCGCAAACATGATGGTAACAATTAGTGCACCCACAACTGAGCAAGAAGATGACGTTCCTGTCATCCACTTTTCTCCTTCTTTCCTAAGTTCTTTGTGGTTTTCTTTGCAAAAGTCTAGAGGGTTGAACCCCTGATTGTTTGTAAAAGCCCTCATTCCAGGATCCACCACCATGTTCTGTACTGCATGTGTAGAAAAAATGAAGAATAAATAAAAGACACAAAGAAGCGAAATAGAAGTGTTGATTAATTGTGTTTAAAAGCATTTGTTGCATCTAGGCTCATATATATTTTTCTTGCATTATTCTATGGAAGTGGGTGTGTTAATATGATTCATTTTCATTTATTAGTCTCTCCAAGATTCTAACCTTGAACCATTGTTTTTCTCTTTGCATTTGCAATGCTGCTCCCGGGATGCGGTTAAGGTAGGAAGAAGGAGCCAACTTGGCTGCCTCATGCAGCAAGGTATTGCCGTCATCTGGTATCCTTAATGCTATCACATTCTTAAAACGAAAACCACGGAGGAGGTTAAAAATCTCAGCTTTACGATTTGCAACACCATCAAAGAAAAAGGGCGTGTTTGGGCCAGGAAAAATGAGAGACGAGATTAATTCTGAGTTTGCCTTCGTTACTCGCAACAAAAACTCAACATTCTCTTTAGTAGCTGCACCTCCCATTGCTTCTACAATCATGTCCTTCTTTTCTTTATTCATAACTATCAGATTCTCACAAACACGGGAGATGAGCCAATGGAGGAGACCTGGCCCTGTTCACATGGATTCTTTTAGCCCAATCATTCGAAAGTTCTACACATAGAAGATATACATGCATGTCTATGCTTGTAGGTTCACATGGTAATGTATGTCTGTGTCTATATATAAGTCTATCTTTTCTCTCAGGTCAAAGTTAGGTGTGCAACTTCATTAAATGCACATCTTATGCATAAATTAAGGTTAAGGCTTCTCTTTTTTCACAAATTGAGCTTATAAAATTAATTTTTAATTTCAAATTTCATAATTGGACATACCTGATTTCATGTGTGACAAATAAAATGAAGAACTTTAATTTATATTGTTTAATCTATGTTATATAATAGTTGTGTAATATTATTTGATTACATCTGATTAGAGTGATGATAAGCATATTGTACCTTGATGACCTTTGTTGCTCTCTCCTTCTTGTTGAATATCTAAGCACAAATGCTCAGTGGCCGTGGTTGAAGGTATTTTGATATCTTCCACCCAAAAAGTGATCCAAAAAATGGAAAAACATAAGCTTCTTCAAATTATATAAAATAAATAAATAACTAGAAGTACAAGTAAATTGGGTGAAGCTATTCAATATTAAATATTACCTCCATCACTCTATAAAATCTAGTTTGTAGTGCACTAGATTTTATATTAAGGGTAGGAGGTAGTATTCACAAAGATTTATGGAAACTAACAGGAACTCAACTATTCCATTGTCTGCCTTATGATTGAAGCCCAATCTAGAAAGTAGTTAACAATTGCCAAGCTAGCGAGTTAGGTTTATTTTGAAGACTTAAATTAGTAATTATTACCCCTCCCATCCATCATTGACCACTGATTATTGTATTATACCGGTGATAGTTAAAATAACTTCATCCTTCACCACCTTTGTCCTCATTGTAACCCCCTCAGTAATTATATCCGAAAAACACGATTAAAATGAAATAGAGACCAATAATAATCAAATAACATTTACTAACCCATCACATGATGGGGTTTTCAAAAATACCTTTCGAAATCATTTATAAACTTGGTCTCATATTCACATTTCGAATACAATTACTACGCGAAGATAAATCACATTCATATAAATATCAGAGTGCACAACATAATCATCCCGGCAATCTCGGGTACATACCTTCGCTAAAGATATACAGGGCATAATTGCCCATTACAATTCTTCAAATGGGGATTACACAATCTCATCTCGAATGAGTCCTGCCGCTCCCTCCACGAGCCACTTGCCCTGTCTAAATTGTTGGTAAGGGAGGGTGAGATTCGAGAGAATCTCAGTAGGGAAACATTATCGATATGCAGGCAAGATAAGTGTTTAATGCATGACATGCTTGCATCACATAACTCATGCACACATACAATGACAAATCTATAAGCTCAATGCTTCGAACGATACACATATGGCCATAGCATATATTGAAACATAGCTTCAAATCATTCATACATGTTCCACATAATCAAGCAAAGCAATAACATGCATCAACACATTAATACAGTTATCAAAGCATGCAGGAGAGATAAGATCCCTACCTCCAGTCTTTTCTCCTCGATTTACGTGCCAACAACTCGGGGCTTCACATTCGATCCTACAATGCCAAATGTACTATTTAGATACTTCCATAGTGTTTCTGAGGGTCATATGAAGCTATATTGAAAATTTGCTAAAATGCCCCCGGGGACCCGGTCCGGCCCCACCGTACCCAGTCTGGCTGTACTTTTCCCGAAATTTTGACATGGGCTATTCTAACATATTTTCGCCCAAGGAATCCATTTTCAGACTCGGAATTATCAAATTCAATTTCAATTTACAAATTTACCCTTGGCAGCCCCACTTTAAGGGTTTCAAGGGCGTTTTCGTAATTATGCTTTCTCGGCCTTTTCCGAAAAAGTGCCCAACTGTAACCCCACCTAATTTTCCCTCCTGAACTCAATGGAATCATCAAATCATTGAAAATCCAACTCTAAGACCCATTTATAGCCCAGACCGAAATATATGGGTTTTCTAGGGAAAATCAGGGTTTTTCGGTTTCGGCTCCGTAAACACGTTCCTTTCTACTCCTAACCACTTTATTGACTATCCCATTAGGTTACAACTACCATTTAGTATCAATTTGGGCAGCATAACAGCCCCTACAACCCATTTCCATAAATTAAAACCAATGGCAATCCGGCGAAATTTCACCGATTAAATTGCCCACAGCAGCCAGAATAGTTAATATACAATAGTTTGGAAGTTACCTCAAGCTCCCACTAGCTTTTCCTTGTCTTGGCTGAAACCCTAGCCCCTTTTAAACAGCAAAATTAAGCTTCAAGTACCTTAATCCATGTAGAAGAGAAGCTTAGGAGAAGGATCATACGCGTTAGGTACGAATTCACCGAAGAAATCGACCTACCTCCCGAGTTTTCTCCTCCATTCTCCCTATTTTCTCCAAGGTCTCTCTCTCACGTTTTGTATCTGAAATGGCGTCGGTTTGGAGGAAGGAAGATGAATAAAAAGTGTTTTAACATTAGGATGATGTCATGTTTTATTATGCTGATGTCATAAATCCCATTTTCGGATTTTCTGCCCAAACTTTGAAAAATCATAACTAATTCTAGAAAACTCAAAATGAGGTGATCCCAAAGCCAAATGAAAGGTATTGAAGTCCTCTTCATTGGAAAAATATGATCCATTACTAGAAATCACCACACAATTCCAGAATTACACAAATTTCATCACTGCCCCAAAACAGAGTCCATTTTCGACCTCAAACTTTGGACAGCCATATCTCCTAGTTCCCAACATGAAATGGCACAAATTATATGTCCATTTTGAAGCTTTGGATGTGAACTTTAAGACTGGAAAGTTTCATAATTTTATAACATCATTTGCCTATGAAAAACGTCCACACGAGAAGACTGCCCAGACAGAATTCACACTGGACAACATTTCTAGTTTTGCAACCAATGTGTCCAATCCAATTTAAATCAATTCCAATGATTAAATACCACAACATGACACCATTTCCATCACAATACCCCATTCAATTATTCCCTCTATTCTAAGTCAATTTGGATGTTAATCCACAATTGAACTCAAATATAGGGTTTTGGCGTTGCTCATAACACAAGCGACTACAATCCACTTTATATTCTCTAAAAAGGTTCATTAATCACTAACCACGTCCACTTTTGTAGTCATTAACTCCTAATCATAATTTGGGATCTTGCTAAACCGGGGCTTAGCAATCCACTAATCTCAGGCTTATTATCTAGCCTCGAGTTTCAAAATTCGGGGTGTTACACTCATCATTCACCACAATTCAGCGAGTGTATAATTAAAAACAGCAAACAACAGATATAGAAAATTGTAGGGAAAAACACACATAATGGAAAGTAATAATATGCACTAACAGTGATAGATCCATCACTTCCAGAGCGGAAGTTGGCTTTTGTGGAGAGAAAAAGAAAGATTAAATGCAATACACTCAATTGTTGAGAACCCCGAATGGTCAACAGCAAAAAGCAGCTCCTTGCATCGTTGAAGCAAATCCAAGACAATATCTATTTATCAATCAAAATCATATAGTATGATGAGATGAAATGCCAAAATGACAACTTATACAAATGACGAAAATGAAACAGACATATTTGTGTAGAAGTTATGTTACCAAGATCTCCAGCGAATAAACATTCTCTGAGGAAGGCGGGACCACAAGGGCCATTTTGTGGTTGGAAGACATGCAAAGGGGTGACAGAATAGAGATAACGTCCCATTTTGTTGAGGCCAAAATTAAAAGCCAAAGTAACAGGAACAAAATGTTCATCGCCAGTAATTGGAATTGCAAGTGTATTGCTATTTTTGTTGATGAGGCATTTCGTAATTGGAATGACTCCACTGTATGTTGCAGCAATTGAAAGTGGAGTCCTGCCCACATGCCCAAGCATTGCAGCAACATGAAGAGGAGTTTCGCCTGTTGTAGTAGCAAGTTCTGGGTCCAAGGAACTAGGATGGGCATCAATGAATGCTTTTGCGGCAGACCAGTTGTTCTCGGATATGGCCTTATATAGAATGCCCATCTCTAATTCTTTTGCGACTCCATCATAAATAAAGGATTAGTGAATGCATTGAGTTGTTTGTAAGAAGTTGTTGGATTTTAATAATTATAGGGGCACTGACCTTGGGGACGAGGAGGTGGTAGTGGTGGTGGTGGTGATGCATTGTAGGTATGATAGAGAATATCCCATGCAACCTTGGCTTCAGAGGCTTCTCTTATATGAGGGAGATTGTCGGACCCACAAGAGATACGTATGACGTGCAAAGCAGCAGCATTGTTTCTTCTCCATCTCGCAAATTCTTTCACAGCATTTTCGCCTGGTCTTTCGCTGCTACTAATTGTCATTTTCCAAAGAACATCACACAACCTAAATATAGCCTCAACTCACTCTATGCTCTTTCATTCACTTCTTCCAACAACTCACAGGCATCAACATCATCATGTTCTACGCACCCATCATTTTACAGACTCTTGGCTTTGAAAATGATGCTTCTCTCATGTCATCCGTCATCACCGGCATTGTCAATGTCACAGCCACAATGGTCTCTATTTCTTCTGTGGACAAGTTTGGAAGAACGGTTTTGTTCCTTGAAGGTGGCATTCAAATGCTTCTTTGCCAGGTATCATATATATATATATATATCCAAGTCTCTCTATTAGAATATAAGAGTCCCACGTCGGCTAATTAGATAAAGGATTGAAGGTATATATAATATTAAAGAAAATCCCATCAAATTGGCTTAAGCTATTTCGATAGAAAAGACAACCCTAATATATATCTATATAGGGTTAAGGAGCAAGAATAAAAATACCAATGAACATTTAAAATGGGAAGAAAAATACTAGCACCGTTAAATATTACATAATACCATTATATATATAAATGCAAAAAGAGTGTGGGCCCAAATAAGTAGTGTTAGGTTAAATTTATTACATAATACCATCAAATTGCCCTCATTCTGATTGTTTGTGAGTATTTTTTCACCTTCGAAATGTATATGGTGCTGGACCCATTTTGAGTAAAAGTTAATGGGTATTGTTTCACCTTCACCCTAACTATATAAATATATACACACCGAACATATATATAATCTAAATAATACTCTCTTGCTTTCAGCTTGCTGTGGGAACCTTGATAGCCTTGAAGTTTGGAGTTAAGGGTGAAGGGTCATTCATCAAGGGTGAAGTTGATCTTCTTATGTTCCTCGTATGTGCGTTTGTTGCAGCATTTGCTTGGTCTTGGGGACCATTGTCATGGTTGGTACCGAGTGAGATATATCCTCTTGAGGTTCGATCGGCAGGGCAAGCTATTAATGTTGCTGTGAACATGTTCTTCACTTTTGTCATAGCTCAATTGTTCCTTCCAATGCTCTGCCACTTGAAGTTTGGCCTCTTCTTCTTCTTCGCCGGCTTTGAGATCATAATGACCGTTTTCGTCGCCCTACTCCTCCCGGAGACGAAGAACGTCCCCATTGAAGAAATGAACCAAGTGTGGAGCTCACATTGGTTTTGGAGAAAGTTTGTTCCTGAAGTGGTTTTCAGTGATAGCAGCTCCAATTACAAGCACAGTTCTTTAACCCATTTGAACTGAAAGTGGCTACAATATTATGAAGAGTCAACAATTAGATTTGACTCAATTCTTTTGCAGCCTGTACAACAAACAGTTAGATAGAAAGGGTTCCAAATCGAAGTCTTGAGCTCACTTTGGGAACTTATTTGTTTGGAATGAGACGGCTGCTAAATTTTTTTATTTATTTATTTTTTGTCTGAACGATTGGGTTGTTGATAATTGTGGGGAGATGTTTGATTGTGAATTAAAAGAACACGATTGCTGTGTGTTTACATGTAGGCACATCAAAACATACAAACATTGCAGTCATCAAAATTCTTTACCATCTTTTCAGAAAATTTATCATCCATATAGATATTACAATAATTTTCCTATTTACGGTAGTTTTTATTTTCTCCAAAAAAAAAAGATTAAGTTTTGTTTTTTTTTTAACTTTTCCTGAATAGATGATCATGTATTCAGTTCCTTCCCTTTAAGTAATTGTCTATTAGTTTACAGAAATTTCCTTCTGTCATGGAAAACCAAGTTTCAAAGGGGAGAAACAGAGGAGATATGTCTTCTGCAACTGTGATTTAAAACCTTTTGAATACGAAAATACACTCACTCCATATAAGTTGCTAATCTATATAGAAAATGTACTCCTTCATATTTATATACTTTCTTTCCATTTTTCTCACTGTACATTATGATCAAACGGATACAGAACAACACTTTTTTGTTTGACTTTGACTTGGATTCAAATACAAATTATGTACTCCTGAAAACCACTCCAGTATACCATATAGCCAAAGCTTATCGGCATGGTTATTTTAATCTATACTTAAGACCAATCTTAGTCTCTCACTGTGTGTAGAACAGAACAGATAATTGAAGCTTAGGCTGTCCTCCCATTTGCAGCAAACTTTTCAACTTGAGTGGTGTCTAGAAATTCATCCACTCCACTCGCTTTAAGAAATCTGCAATGGTTCAATCTCATAAATAGCTAACTCAGCCATCTCTCTCAATGAAAATTTTTATAAATATTACCTTACTTCAATCCTTAATATATAAGACCTAGTTAACTAATTTGGGGAAATTAAAGTAGCTAAATAAATTACTTAATAATAGTATATGTTACCTGATCTCTTTGGAATATTTGTGCATCATTAGATTATATATCAATTTATAAATCAGGTTAAAGAAAAATGATAAATATAAATACTTTAAAGTAATTTATTTAATTTTCTTAATCTTCCCAAATTAGTAAAACTTTTAGAGTGATGAAAATATGTATTCAAGAGTACATAGGCATACCCGTCTCTGAAATCCGTTGCCATTGACAAGCAGCCTCCATTTACAGTTGATTGCATATTCACAGCAACGTCAGGGTTTTGTGTGCTCTGCCTCATGTGAACCCACCCATATTCTCCCCTCTCTTCATCCCTCACTTTTGCCCTGTCTTTCCACTAACACATATCAGTTTTCAAGGATAATTCTTATACTAAACCATCTTTTAGTCTTCTTAACATAACTCATCTATTAATAAGACACAAAACAATCCTTACAGTATTCAAAGAGATCAGGTGATAATGAGAAAAAACAATGATAGGGCTCATTTATATGGTTTCCATTGTTCTTGAAGTTATGACTAGAGGACCAAGATATTATTTAACTCTGTTATAAAACACAATCAGAACATGTGAGCATCAATGGCTGTGGGTGTGTCATTTGTATCTACCAGGCTTCCATCACTCACCCAACAATCCCCACAATAATCTAACTCCCATCCTTTCAATCTCCCTTCCCACATTAAAAAAAAAAAATCTATCAAATTTCACTTCAAACATGGAACTTTCTGTTCCTGTGTGTGTCTGTGTCTGTGTTTGTTTGTGTACGTCAACGTAGTTTCTAAATGTTTCAATGGCTTCAGATCCTTTTGCCTTAGAATGTCTAGGTTCTGAGATGATATTCATCCTTAGTTCTACTAATTCTTTTGGTTCTTCAAAATCTTCAATCAGACTACCAATCCCTTTCTCAGATCCTTCAAACTTCATTCGAACCATTTCAATTATAATCTTCACCACCATGTACGCCCCTTCATCACAGAAACATCAGTATCATCCATAACTTGAATTAACCATTCATTGATTAACATTTCAAACTAATAATTACCATCATCCAGGAAATAATTCTCCTTCAAAGCACCATGTCCAAAAGTTTCCATCATAAGATGAGTTTCAATTCCATCCCTGTTAAGTTGAACTCCTTTGTCAATCACATTTCTGTACCGAACTCGGTACAAACAATGGTGTCCACCTCTATCAGTTATAAATCTGGAGAGAGCCATGCTGGTGCGAGCATCAGTGACAATGGTGGATCCAGGTTTTCTCTGAGTACAATGGCGGACATAAGGGCAATGAGTTTGTCGCCGTTAATGGGGTTTCCTTGGTAGTCCACCACGCCGCTCCGGTCAACGTCGGTGTCGAAGACAACGCCGAGATCGGCGGAGTTGTCAAGGACGGCTGCCCTGGTGACGGCCATGGCGGTTTTGTCCTCAGGGTTTGGGATGTGGTTAGGGAACATGCCTCTGGATTGAGATGAAGGGACCCAAATGTGTCAGCACCAAGCTTGTCGAGGGCATCCCAGGTGAAGAATCCACCAGACCCATTGTAATATCCTGGATTGTGATCAAGGATTAGCAACTTCAAAGTAATGTAATTAATATTAATTGAGCACTTTTGAAGTATATATCGTGCATTGTGATAATCAGGGGCAAAACGGTAAATTTACCGACCGACTGGTTAGATACCATTGAGAATACTCCTTAGTAATCAAGATTAATGGCTAAGATTGAAAGACCAAGAGGTGGAATCTTGTGCATGCAAATGTATGTGAGATCATAGAAGGGAAAACAAGATGGTACCAAGTGTCAAATTAAGGACCCTTAGATTAAAGTCAAACTTTCAAAACCATTTTTCTCTTTCTTCTCTCTTCCTAGTCGGTTTATGTGTATGTGTGAAGGAATGAAATCATCATCTTCAATATCTCATTTCTCTCTCATCCTCCTCCATTTTTTTCGCTGTACAAGCTAAGGAAAGAGAAGGAGAAAAGCTTGAGTTTTTGGTAAGTTAATGCCTTCAAATGCTCAAGTGTCTTTCATTAATGTTGTTCATGAGGTTGAGGGCTATATTCCTATGGTTTCAGAATTTTGGTTGGTGAAGTTTGAGAACTTGTGGAAATTTGGAAGTTGGAGAATTGAAGAATTGGCTTTAGGAAGAAGAAGAGGTAAGAATTAGAAGCATTTTGGTATAGTTGTTGTAATCATTGGTTGAGCATTGAGAATTTATGAATTTGCCCTGATTTTGTGCAATTTTCAAATGGAATGAATTGGCTTATGTGTTGTGTAGAATTTGGTCTTTTGTTGAACATTTTGGCCATTGGAATTGATTTGGGAACTTGGGTTGGAAAGTGTGGCAATGTGTGAATTGTGTTGTGACATTGTGAGACATGTTGTGGTTGTGTAATATGTCAATGGGAGTTGAATTTGGTCATTTTGATGATTCCAATAGTTTTCTTGAGCAAAATTGTGTGAGAATGGTGTTTGGGTTGGAATGGGAATCATTTGGGAACAAATGTGAAAATCTGGAAAATCTGCCCAATGTAAGTCTGTGCTGGGCAGTCTTCTTGTGTGGGCGTTTTGAATAGGCTAATGATGTTAGAAAATTATGAAACTTTCCAGTTTTGAAGTTCACTTCCCACGCTTCAAAATGGACATAAATTTTGTGTCATTTCGCTTTGTGAGCTGGGAGTTTGAACTGTCCAAAGTTTGACAACAAAACTGGACCCTGTTTTGGTACAACGTTAGGTTTTTGGTAAATCTGGACTTTTGTGGTGATTTCCAGTAATGGAAAATATTTTTCCTAGAAAGAGGACTTAAATAGCTTTCATTTGGCTTTGGAATCACCTTATTTTGATTTTTCTTGAATTAGTTATGATTTTTGGAAGTTCAGCCAAGAAATTGGATTTTCTTGGCCGCGGCCAGCGGATTCTAGGCCGTGGCCCAAATGTTTCTGAGCATTTTTGAGCAGTTTTTGGCCGCGGCCAACCCCCAAAAATCAGTGTTTTGCATTTTTGAAAGGTGGTTTTTGGTATAGCCTTTCCCAACCCCTTAGGCATATGATTAGGCCTCTAATAGCCACCTAAAGAGTCTAAATGATAACCAACTTAAGTACTATGGAATTAAGAACTTGGAAAAGAGATTGATTTATTGTCCCTAATTTGGTTTATAGGATTCGACATTTGCCGTCCTCGTGAGCCCACTAAGCCAGCAAATGTCAGGAAGGAACAAGGTAGTAACTTTTCTTTCGTACCATATGTGATGCATTGTAAGTGTGTATTATCATTGATTTGTGATAAACTTGTATGCTGCGACATTGTGAATATGTGTAAACACCGTCATACCAATAGTCCCTGAGTAGCTAACAATAGATCGGGCAAGGGTTGTATGCCTTCCCGGCGGAGAAAGGGGATGAGGATGAGGTGTGATATATGTGATTATGTGGGCTGAAAGGCTATTTGTGAAGGCCGACGGGCCATTTATGAAAGCTAGATAGCTATATGAGCTATAAGGCTATGTGTATGCACTGCCACGCCAATAGTCCCTGAGTAGCTAACAACGGTTCGGGTTAGGACAGTGTGCCTTCCCGGCGGAGAAAGGGGATGAGGGTGGAGTGTGATTTGTGCTGCTGCTGCTGTGATGATTTGCTTACATGCTGTGTATTTATGTGTGGTATAAATGTTTTGTTACTACTGGGATTCTCTTGAATCTCATTCTTTCCTTTAACTAACCTTTCAGACAGGGCGAGTGGCTCTAAGGAGAAGCGTACGACCCGGAGCAGTTAGAACCCTATAGGGACATTTACTTTTGGATGTGTTGGTTAAACCTGTTGAACAGGGATCTTGTAAATTATTTTTGGGTTGTATTTAGTAACAGAATATAGTTGTGTAATCCCCTATATGGGAATTGTAAACTTTCTAGTGAATGAATGGAACCCGGGGGTTGCCGGGATTGCTGTTAGATATTCTGATATGAATGAATGTAAATTAACTGCATAGGTGATTATATTCGATAATTGAATTTGAGACCGGAAAAGGAAAGAAGTTTTGAAAATTTTGTAAAGTCCCTACTATAAAAGGGAGTTTTAAATGATTTTTGAACTATTCGACGGTCTCTAAACCAATTTAATTAAATGATATCGAATTATAATTACGCTAATTAAGGCGGGGGTTACACCCATTTCCTACGTTTACTATAATTTGCGCGGATTTAGAGCAAGACATGTTACAGAAACATCAGAGATGATGATGATCATTATTACTTGAAATGGAACAGAGGATTATATTAGGATGTGTGCACAAATTAGCCCTGCAAGTTTTAGTACTGAATTAATGTTGTGCTTGAAGTTTTTTTGAATTCAATGTGGCATAGAAGTTTCAGAACGAAACAATATTGCCCCTATCCTTGTCAATTGGAAAAAACTAATATTGAATATTAAAAAATTAATGTTGACAATTAATGAGGTAAGAGGTAATTTGTACATATTTAACACTTTCGAGACAACCTTGAAATTAAGAGAACTTTCAGAGCAATATTACTTATAAATATAAACTTTAAAGATAAAGTTATACTTTTAAGTTAATATTATAATGCGTTAAGATGCAATTTTACCCTATAAATAACCATTCAGCAACGTGGGGTATTTGAAAATTTTTTGATGATCAATTTTGCCCTAGAAATGTTAAAAAGAAGCAAATTTGCCTTAACCTTTAAAAAATTAATTTTGACCATTAAAAAAATTGACGTTGATTGTTAATATTTTTTACAGTATGGGGGCAATATTGTTCATTTTAACACTTTCAGGGCGGCCTTAAACCCAAAAAACTTCCAAGGCAAAATTGTTAGGAAAAATCCCTCAAAAAGCACCTAAAAATCACGAAAAGACAGAGGGGTGTTCTGAATTTCTGAAATCCTGCAGAGGTGCTTTATGACTAATCAGGGATTTATAAATTCAGAGGAAATAACCAATTTGCCCTTATTTTTTTTATTAAAATAATAATTACCCCACCGGCCGGCAATCACGCCGGTAGGGCTCCGGGCAGGGAATATTCCCCTGGTTTTGGGAATAATTCCCAAAGTTGGAAGGGTGGGGGTTCGAACCCCCCACCAGTGGTCATGCACTTTTAACCTTTTAACATATATGGTGCAAAAAAAAAAAATATATATATATATAGTAACCTTTGATTTTTAACTAAGCCAACCAACAAGTTCAAATAAGGAATTGAAAAATTGATAAAAGAAATTAACAAGTTCATATAAGGATTTCAAAACTTTCGTTTTTTAAGTAAAAAATTCACCTACTCTCTCAGACCATTCACTAGTTTAGATAAGGAATTTCCGAGTTCATATGAGTAATTAACAAACTGAGATAAGGATTTCGCAACTTTTATTTGAACAAAAAATTCACTTTCGCTCTCAGGCCATTCACAAGTTTAGATGAAGAATTCATGCCTTCAGATAAGAAATTGATAACTTTAGATAAAGAATTCACAACTTTTGTTTAAGTAAAAGATTCACTTGCGCTCTCAAGCCATTCACAAGTTTAGATACAGAATTACCAAGTTCAGATAAGGAATTCACAATATCATATCAGGAATTCGTAACCTTAGATAAAAATTCGTAACCTTATTATTTTAGTTATAATAATTTAAAATTGTAATAAAACATATTTTTTAAAAAAATATTTTTATAAATCATTAAATCCAAACCACTCAAATTTCAATCTAAATATTGAGAGAAGAAGTAGATGGAAAGAGGATGATAAGAGCATACAAGAATAGCCAAGTCCCACATTCACTACAAAAAAAATGTGATTTAGTAGCGGTTAAAAATGGGTATTCGTAGCGGTTCTAACCGCTACAAAGTAGGTTAGTAGCAGTTACCCAAACTGCTACTAAATCGTACGTTGCAAGCGGTTTTGTAACGGTTTTATAAAACCGCTACTCAATCAAAAATAACCGCTACAAAATTTGTAGCGGTTCATAGTAACCACTACAACACCCAGAGATATTTGTAGCGGTTATATAACCGCTACAAATATAAAAAATTTTATTGAGAGCTTTAAAAAAGAATTTTTTTCTTTGTAGCGGTTTACTAACCGCTACAAATATAAAAAATTGAAAATTTGTTAAAAATGACATTTTTTATTTGTAGCGGTTAAGAAACCGCTACTAATTTTGAATTTCATGAAATTAGTAGCGGTTTTAAAAACCGCTACTAATTTCATGAAATTCAAAATTGGCGCCAAAAAATTTAAATTTAGCTCTAAAAAGGTGCGTTATTTAGTAGCGGTTTAATAACCGCTACAAATATTTAAAATTTTTTTTTAAAAAATACGTTGATTTTTTTCTTTTTTTTCAATATTATATTAAATATTTTAATTTGTTATTATTTTATCTATTTCAATTAGTTTATTATTCAATAGTTTAACTTATTAATAAATTAAAAAGAAAAAATGTAAATGAATATGATTAGTATAAAATTTATATTAATAATATTATTAAGGATAGTTAGGTAATAAGGAATTATTATGTTTTATAATATAATGTAATTGTATATGAAAATGAGATAGAGTTATGATATATCTAGAAAAAAAAATGGTTAGAATAAATTTTATAGAAAGGAAAGAAGTATTCTAAAAGAAATTGAAAATATTGTTACCATATTTGATCGTATTACTCAGCTCCTCTACTCATACGAAAGAAGTTGTAAATGAGAGGAAATGAAAGAAGGGTAAGGTGAAAAGAAATTGGGGAGTGTTTAAAATGAGTTGTGATAAGGGTATTTATAGGGATTCACGTATTATTTGTAGCGGTTAATGTAGCGGTTATTAATTAGTAGCGGTTATTTATATTTTTGTAGCGGTTTAATTATTTGTAGCGGTTAATGTAGCGGTTATTATTTAGTAGCGGTTATTTATATTTTTGTAGCGGTTATTAAACCGCTACAAATATTATTTTAATTTTTTTTTTTAAATTTTTTTTTACATTTTATTTTAACACAAATTTTTTGCATTTTTTGTAAAGACAAACTTTTTACACTTGAATTTGATCACTCATCGTCGCCATCTCTACAGAAATTTTGTAGAAAAATTATTGTTATTGATGTATTATTAAATTTAAAAAATTTAATTGAAATGACGTGGACTTAAAAAAACTCACCGCAGTAGAGGTAAATTGTCATCGCCTTCAGGGAAGTAGTTTTCAAAATCAGCTGGCTGAAATGGCTCACTCTCGTAGGCGATGTTATCGCCTTCACCCATGTCGTAAAGGTCTCTTGGCTTTAAATGAACGACCATGTGCCAATCCCTATGCCTCTCGTCCTCGACATAATAAACCTGATGTGCCTTTGAAGCAAGAATATACGGCTCATCATCTTGAGAAATACCAGTATGAATCGGTCGTGAGAAATTGACTGATGTGATCCCTAGGTCGTCAGTTGTCAGTCCCCGAGAAGTAGTGGTATTTGCCCACAAACACTTGAACAGCGTCACAGTGAAACGGCCTTGATAATTAAGCTCGACCACATCAAGAAGCTTGCCATAGTAAGGGACTCCTCCGAACTGCATGTTGGCATCACTGCTGCTCGCATAACTCCTTGTCCCAAATGTGCCATAAACACCCGAATTCTGTGTTTGCAATCCTTGATCCCGTGAAACCGTGCAAAACTTAAAACCATTGACATTGTATGCTGTAAACCGTTTTGCATGATCAAGAGGGCCGATTGCGAGAGCTCTGAAATCTGGTGAGTGTGGGTTGTGGTCATTTAGTATTCTGCGCGCAAACCAGCCCGGGAATTCTCTGTGGACCCTCCTATCAACTTCCGAGGATGTCTGTGTACGGATCCTGAGCTGACGCTTGACATGACTTCTGAATTCCCTGCAATTAATAATGGAAAGGCGTTAGTGAAATGAAAGTGAGAAATGTTACGAAAGATAAAGATCGAATAACATGTGAGTGTACAATATAATTCTTACCGTATGAAAGGTTCAACTTGAGTGCAATTAATCAAGATATGTCTATGTGCTTGGAACTTCTCAGTTGCCGTTAGTTTGAAGTTCTCAGTTGCTCCAACTGGTTTACCAACACGAGGGATAAATTCTCCTGATGTCGGCGCAGGTTCCGGACAATCGTCAACACGAGGCGGGTGGTTGAAAGCCGTCTCAAGATCATCAAAATACCTTGAGCAAAAATATAGCACCTCATCCCCTATATAGCCTTCAGCTATAGAACCTTCTGGCCACGCCTTATTCCTCACGTAAGATTTTAATTTCCCAAGGAACCTACGAAGTACATAAGAGAAAATTGATATAAAATGATGAAAAGGACGACTAGCAAACATTAAAGATGGACAATAAATGAAAGCACATATTTAAAATGAGTATCTCTCAATCGGATACATCCAACGATATTATACTGGTCCAGCGAGCTTTGTTTCATGAACGAGGTGGACTGTGAGGTGAACCATCACAGTAAGAAAGGACGGAGGAAAGATCATCTCCAAGTGACAAAGCATAAGAATGATTTTCGACTGCAGCTGATCGAGCTCATCAACGATCAAAACCTTAGAACACAACTTCCGAAAGAAAGAACAAAGTTCCACCAAAACGATGGAAACATCGGGAGGAAGTGTATTCTTTATAGCCAGAGGGAGTAACTGCTGCATAAGAACATGTGAGTCGTGACTCTTCAGGCTAGCAACCTTTCGAGCCTGCAAGTCGACACATCGAGAAATGTTGCTTGAATACCCATCAGGAACTTTTAATTTCTTCAACGTCGCGAGGAACACATCCTTGTTCGGTTTTGTGAGGGTAAACTTTGCCGGTGTAAATCTGTCATGCTCATCTGGCCAAGCGTCTTCACGAACTCCCATGTCGCTTAAATCTTTCCTAGCTTGAAGGTGATCTTTTGTCTTGCCGGGTTCGTTAAGCAGCGTATACAGCACATTGTCGCAAACATTCTTTTCAATGTGCATTACATCAAGACTGTGGCGAAGTAAATTAGATCTCCAATACGGAAGCGTGAAGAAAATACTTATCTTCTTCCACTGCTGAGGCGCCGAAGTCCTGCGCGTCTTTTGGCGAGTTTGTGCTGAGCCGTCGCTTTTTCCAAACTCGAAGTCAACATGCTCAAGCTGCTGTAAGATATCTGTACCAGACAAAGTCTGAGGTGGTCCTCTTTTCTCTGGTTTCCCATTGAAGCGATTCCATTGCAATCTGAACTTATGCGTTCCATCGAGAAACCTCCGATGCCCCATAAAGCACCACTTTCGGCTGTGGGGAAGGCGCAATGCGTCAGATTCGAAATTGCAAGCTGGACACGCCGACCCAGTATGCACATTCCAACCAGATAATGTGCCAAGGCCTGGAAAGTAACTGATCGTCCACATTAAGGCTGCACGCATGTTGAACAAAGTCTTGCTGTGAGCGTCGTACGTCTCCAAGCCGACATTCCACAGGTCAAGCAATTCCGCAATAAGCGGTTGGAGATAAACATCGATGTCATTGCCCGGTGCCTTTTTATCTGGAATGATCATAGACATAATGAAAGAGCTTTGTTTCATACACATCCAGGGGGTAAGTTGTAGGGAACTAAGACTACCGGCCAAATACTGTAACTTGTGCTAAGATTCCTGAAAGGATTGAAACCGTCGGTCGCCAACGCAAGCCGAACATTTCTGGGGTCAGTCGCAAAATCTGGAATGAGAGAGTAGGTGGATTTTTTGCTTAAAAAACGAAAGTTGTGAAATCCTTATATGAACTTGTTAATTTCTTTTATCAATTTGTTAATTCCTTATCTGAACTTATTGGTTGGCTTAGTTAAAAATCAAAGGTTACTATATATATATATATATATACATATATTTTTTTTGCACCATATATATTAAAAGGCTTTGCTAGCCTAGTGGTAATACACTTTTTGTGCATGACCACTGGTAGGGGGTTCAAACCCCCACCCCTCCAACTTTGGGAATTATTCCCAGAACCAAGGAATATTCCTCTAAATATTCCCTGGCCGGAGCCCTGCCAGCCATCGCTGGTCGGGCGGCCGGCGCCGGGATAATTATTATTTTAATAAAAAAATAAGTAATGGCAAATTGGTCATTTCCTCTGAATTTGTAAATCCCTGATCAGTCACAAAGCACCTTTGCAGGATTTCAGAAATTCAGAGCACCCCTCTGTCTTTTCATGATGTACAGGTGCTTTTTGAGGGATTTTCCCAAATTGTTACATTTTGGTTACTTCTAAGGCAAAATTACTCCTCAAACAAACTTATGAATACCCATCTACTCCTGAGTAGTTACTCCTGAAGTAAAATTGCAGCTTAACCTTATTACAATAAGAACAAAGGGATTTCAAACCTAGAATCCTTGGAGGGGAAGATCGTAATGAAGAGGATGGTTGACTCTCTGTTTGATGATTTCTCTGAGATGGTGAGCATAAGCACTCATAAAATCTACTTTAATGGGAGGAGTATTGAGCAGAGTAGAGACTTTTACGAGCCTATTTGCATATTTACGAGCAGTTTTATCGCAGATTTCTTCTGCCTCAACAGACGTTAGGCCTCCTTTCTTTGTGAAGAATTTCAGACCATTTCGAGTGTATGGTAAGTGAGACACCGTCATCTGCACCAAAATTTGCTCATTTCATCTCATACTTGTGTAACAAGTCAACGTCATCCCCTACTCTGATTATAAATATTTTATTCTTATAATTTTATGTTTCATGTACAACGTAAAAACAAACATCCTAATAATATGTTCTCTCATTCATACCAAATTTTCATGTCATGTCCTCTGTTTTAGAAAAATAGTGTCTACACCTCACAATAATAGTAAATTACAATATGCAAAGTCAGTAGTTAGAACGATAGCAGTGTAAGCAACATGCGAGCAGGAGAGAACCGGAAAGCATTAGTAAAAACTTCTGGAAAAGCGAAAGGGACGGCGATGAGGAACACCAAAGTGGATTTTTTGCTTGAGGAGGTTGCTGAACTTGTGCAAAGCGGGAAAAAGGTGCAGAAAGGCGAGATCGTGGTGGTTACAGGAAGGGTCAATATACCCAGGATGGAAGAAGAGAAGGATGATGTTCCTACAATGGAGATTCTGGAAGCGCAGAGTGAAGAGCAAAAAATGACGTACAAAAAAGCGTGCATGAATGGTGGGGGGTCGGAGAGGGAAGATGAAGAAAAGGAGGATGGTTGGTGGCTGAATGATGGCTAGAAAACAAGGATCAAGATTGAATGCACTGAGAAATTAAGGGTCGAATATTGTTCTACTACCAGAATACAGACACCAGATCGCAAGGAAGTGGCGACATGCAGTCATCGTCACAGTGCTTGGCAGAATGGTGCGTCAAGAAACTTTTAGCTTGAAACTTTCTCAATTGTGGGGGGAGGTGGATATCATTGATATTGGCTCAGGGTTCTTTATAGTTTATTGTCCACGCACAGAAATCTATGAACTAGCACTGACAGGAGGGCCATGGCTGCTGCATGATCATTACATCAGTGTTCGGGCTTGGCGATCGGACTTTCACCCGAATAAAGATCGAGTTAATAGAATTGTAGCCTAGGTTCGTATTGCAAAACTACCTCTAGACTACTATGAGAAGGGTACGTTGTTTGTGATAGGAAGCCAGATTGGTAAGGTCATTAAAGTTGATGCGAATATGATGCGTCGTTCAAAAGGCAGATTTGTACGAATTTGTGTCGAACTAGATTTGAGTAAACCTCTGGTGCCAACTATCACGGTAAATGGGGTGGAGAAGAAGGCGGAATATGAAGGATTGCATCTGATTTATTTTCACTACGGTAGATATGGCCATGATGTGGATCATTGTTCTAACATAGAAAGTTTCATAAATAGTGGAAGTAAGAACCCTGTGCAGGCTGCACCTTCGTCTGATGTGGTGGAGGCTTCCTGGCATTTATAAATCAGACGAAGAGCAGCAAGTCGGTGCTGACGTACGGGGGCTGGGTGGTGGTTCAGCGGCCATGGAAGGGGTGACAGTTGGGACAGAAAATTTGGAATGGGAAGGAAGTCAGCCGCAACTCTTGAGATCCGCGTTCAACGGGATCTCACTTTAATGCTCTTGATATAGAATAGCCACAAGATCCGGTCCCTAATTCAACGGTTATTATGGTTACGAGTGTAGATGGTCTATTAAAGAGTGCAAGTGTATACTATCGTAATCAAGTAATACAGAAGTGAGTAGAGTATTGTTCCCACGAGGATTGAGCACTAAGTACCAAAATGGGTCATTTTAATTCTATTTAGCCAATCGATAAATTGGCGATGGAGAGTACAAAATAGAAAATGATTAAATATGAGTACAAATAATATGAAAACAACTACAAGAAAAAGTTCTAGGGGTCAGATTTCACTTAATAAATTTCGGATTAAATCACTTATCTATTCTAGCCCAATTTATTCCACATGATTGATAGTCGAGTTTCCCTCATTTAATTACTAGCCTCTTCCGAGGTCAAGCAATTCTATAATTAATTGCTAATCCAATATATTCCTATATGAATTTAAGCAATTAATTATGCATTAAGATTTATGGAATTGAGTAAGACTACACAACTCATATGAATATATTTCTATTTCATATGTAAATTATGGTTTTAATTATAGGGTCTACACATATGCATCTACTTCTTGTCTCAACATACATATTGAAATCATTCAAAAGATGGCCAATCAAATGAAAGCATTAAGAACAATAATTAAAACTCAATCATGAAGGAGAAATTAAAACTAGATTTAATAAGTCAAGATTCAATCCGTCATTAGTAAGCTATGTCATCACCCTAGGAAAATAGAAATTTAGCTCATGATGAAATTAAAAACAAAATAAAAATAAATTAACATTACATAAAACTAGAATGAAATCCTCAAAAATACTGCATAAAACTTGAATATTAAATTCTGAAACATAAATATATAACCAAAAGATGCATGAAAAATGGAGAAATCTAGTTGTCCATTTAGGAGGTAAAACCTTCCATGTAGGCGGCATGCAAAAAGAAATACAATCATACGCCTTCCATGTAGGAGGCATGCAAAAAGTAACACAATGCATGAAATTAAATATAGAAAATAACACAATTTTTATAGAACTGTCAGAGAAGGACCTCTAATTGTCAGAGAATCAAGACTCTACATCTCTTCCCTTCTTCCTCTCTTTTTGCGAAGCGGCACATCTATATATAGGCAAGTGAAGTCATTTCACGACTGCCACAATCCATTGCTTTTTTTTCCACAGGTGCTATAGTGTTTAATGCTTCTTTTCACACATGAACAATGACTTCTTAGCAGACTTACATGTTTTTCCACGAATGCTACAGTGTTTTGTCGCCTGCTACAGTTCTTCCATTAGCTACAGTCACTTCCGCCTGCTACAGTACGGTCAGCTACAGTGATTCTGTCATAAATAGTACAAAAGAGCGTTTGCTACAGTGCTTCTGTTGCTGCAGTACTTCCGTTCGCTACAATAGCCACTTTCGTCCTGAATAGTGATTTCTGTCGTGAATAGTGCCGTCATGAAGAGTGACCCCAGTCAATAGTATTCGACACTACAGTACTGACCTTTTCACATTTTTATTTATTTATTTTTTTAAAATACTATTTATTTTACACCCAAATATATTATATTACGCTCAAATATCGTCTATAAAATCATCATATAAGGGAAAATAAATATGTAAATATTTTACTTATCAATTATTCCCCAGAATAATCCTGCACCAGTCAAGACCTTGCCAAATGGAATTAGAGCCATTAATTTGATGAAAAGTAGTGGGCCCTTGGGGGCTAAGAAGGTGATATAGGCCCAAAAAGTTCAAAACGGGAAAGGCCCAGTGGTGGAATATTTGGATCTCAAAAATAAAATTGAACAGGGATATATAATGGTTAATGAAACGGTGAGTATGGACATGATGATTGCCGAAAGAACTGAGACGGTGGCTGAAACACGGATGGATAACCAAGCAAGTGGTTTCGCTTGACATGCAGGTTTCGAATTCTGTAGATGCCTCCTCATCTCCAGCATCTAATTCTTTAGATCCGGGGGAGGGGATGAGCTCTGAATATCTAATTCGCAACAACCCACTATCACGACATGCAGCACCTGAGGAGTCAAACCATATTGGAAATTCCAATATGAAGGTTGATTAGATAGGATGGAAGGTCCAGTTTTCTTCCTATTCTGGTTTTATTATAAAGTGCATTGTTTGGACTTGTAGGGGGACGTGTGCGAAACACTTCCCTTCTCTGATTAAGGATATTTCGCGGTTTTATGACATTGACTGCCTAACTCTTTTGGAGACTCGCTCAAGTGGGGAGAGAGGCCAGCGCATCGCGATGAAGTTGGGGTTTCCTTCTTTTGATAAGGAGGAGTTCAGTGGTGGCATATGGTTCCTGTGGAAAGATTCTGCTAAGAATGTGACAATTGTGGAGAAGAACGCACAATTTATGCATATAAAGGCACGTGATGGTTTTCATGCATGATGGCACATGATTATAACTTATGCTTCTTCGAATATTGTTAGAAGAAAACTGTTATGGAATGAGTTAACTCGGCTGCAAGGTTCTCTACAAGGTGTGTGGATGATTGTGGGAGACCTAAATGCCACCTTAAACCATATAGAAAGATTCTCCTTTGCAAATGGTGCAACGTCGGTTGACAAGGACCTACGGACCTAGTATGATTCCTGAGGCTTGACTGATCTTAATTTTTCAAGCCCTCAGTTCACATGGCAATGCAAAGGATGTGGAGCCCGTCTTGACAGAGCTTTAGTAAATGACACGTGGTTGCTTCAATTCCCGGACTCCAAGGTAATTCATCTTCCCAGACTAAAATCTGACCATATGCCCCTCTTGTTACAACTCGATAACAGGCAGAGGTTAATTCAAAGAGATCAGTCATTTTGCTTCATTGCATCGTGGATCTTGCATGAGGATTTTGATGGTTTTGTGAGAGATACTTGGCGACAAGAAGCTTTATAGACTGAGAACGTGGCCCAGTTTGCTAATGCTTGTTTCCACTAGAACCGTGAGGTGTTCAAGTTCACTGATTATAAAAAGAAACAGTTACTAAAGAGGATAAATGGTATCCAGCGTACCCTGGGATTGGATAGGGGCCGCCATTATCTATTGGCTCTTCAAAAATAGCTATAGTCTGAGATGGAGAAGCTGCTAATTCAGGAAAACCTTATGTGGGCTCAAAAAACTAGAGCTAAATGGAATTTACTAGGAGATAAGAATACTCGCTTTTATCACCTCCGTGCAAATAGTCGGCGCCGTTGTAATGGTATAGATGCTATCAAGAATGAGGAGGGTGCTTGGATGTATGAGGAGAATGTGATCAAATCTGAAGCCACTTCATATTTTGTCCGATTATTCAATGAAGATAATGACTCTAGAGATTTTTCTATTAGTGAGACAACTTACCCGAATATTGAGATGGATCATCTAGAATTTTGCAGAATGTTGGTTACGGAGGATGAAATTAAATCTACGTTGTTTGACATGGGGGCTCTTAAAGCTCCAGGCCCTGATGGATTGAATGCTTTATTTTTTTAGTCACAGTGGAAGCATGTGTCCAATTCCATTGTATCTTTGGTTACCAACCTGTTTACTAATCCCTAAGAAATTGGGAACATTAATGGCACACTTCTAATCTTGATTCCAAAAAAGGAATCCCCAGAGTCGTTTCGTGATTTAAGGCCTATCAGTTTATGCAATGTTATTTACAAGGTGATAACTAAGATCGTGGCCAAAAGAATTAAATGCTTTTTACCTTATGTTATTAGCCCAGTTCAATGTAGCTTTGTTCTAGGGCGGTTGAGCTCAGATAATATCATCGTGGAGCAGGAAGTTATTCACTCAATGAGAGTTTAAAAAAGTAAAAAAGGAATGATGGCCATTAAGATTGACCTTGAAAAGGCATATGACCGACTAAATTGGGAGTTTATTACGCATTGCCTATCAGAACTGCACATACCGGATAATTTGCTTGATGTCATCAAGTACTGTATTTCATCGTCCACAATATAGGTGCTTTGAAATGGTAGTAAGGCCGAGACCTTCACTCCTTCACGGGGTGTTCACCAAGTAGATCCTATTTCTCCTTATCTATTTGTCACTTGCATGGATAAGTTGTCTCACATTATTCAGGATAGCATTCAAAAGGGTGCTTGGCGACCTATCCGTCTAAACAGGGAGGGACCTCTTATCTCACATCTTATGTTTGCTTATGATATTGTGATTTTTGGTGAAGAGTCTTTGCAGCAAGTACAATCTATAAAAGGATGTCTACAATTCTTTTGTGAAGCTTCTGGTATGAGAGTGAATGCTTCTAAATCTAGAGTGTTTTTCTCTCCTAGTATGAATTACAACTGATGTAGGGAGCTAAGTGAAGAACTAAGGTTTACTCAAACCAATGATTTGGGTAAGTACTTAGGGGTTCCTATGATACATACAAGGGTGACTAAAGAAACTTTTAGGGAGGTGCTAGATAAGGTGCAGCACCGATTATCCAATTGGAAAGCTAATACGCTTTCGATGGCTGGAAGACACACCTTGATCTCTTCCATTACCTCAGCCATTCCCAATTATACCATGCATACAGCCCTTTTGCCCACTACTACGTGTGAAGCATTGGAAAAAAAGAACAAAGATTTCCTTTGGGGTTCTTCGGCTTAGCAAAAGAAGTTGCATTTAGTCTCGTGGGATAAAATTTGTCAGAACAAAGCGAGTGGCGGGCTAGGTCTCAGGCATGCCAATAAGCAAAATCAAGCATTCCACATGAAGCTGGGGTGGAGTCTTGTGAAACGGAGGGATGCTCTGTGGGTTAAAGTTATTCGAAGCAAATATAGTTGTGGAGAAAACTTACTACCTATGATTGATAAACGAAAGCAAATGTCTAATGTGTGGAATGGGATAAAGGCTGCATGGGAAATGACTGAGGAAACTATGGTGAGGAATAGCAATAACTCTGATGTGACTTGGAAGGGCACAAAGGATGGGTCATTTTCGATTAAGGCTGAGTATGACAGCTTAGTTAATCCTGTCAATTCTTGGGATGCTGTATGGGGGAAGATTTGGAAGCTAGCAGTACCTCAGAGGTGCAAAATGTTCATGTGGCTTCTTTATCATCAGCGCCTACTCACTAAAGAAGCCAGAATGAAGCGGAACTTATCTGAGCACAACTGCTGTGATGTTTGTGTTAACTCCGTAGAAGGGTGTACTTATGTCCTACGTGACTGTAAGGAAGTGAAAGAATATTGGGAGCAAGTTGTTCCATCAAAACTCACTAGGAGGTTTTATATGTCCAATGCATGTGACTGGGTGTCTATAAACATTAGTTTCACAGATCCACAATTGCAGTATAAGTGGCTAAAATTTTTCGCGGTTTCTTGCTGGCTACTGTGGCGAAAAAGGAACTTGCGAATCTTTGAGCACACCTTGCTTCCTAATAGTGTTATCTATGCACAAACAGTAGCAATACTGGGTTCTATTCAGTTGACTAGCTTCCAACTTCGGGGAACGCGCGCTTCAAATGACACTGGGCTGGTCCTTCCTCGGTGGTGGCTTCCTCCTGCTCTTGGTTGGTGCACACTGAATGTGGATGGGGCGTTCTCAAACACCGCGAAACATGCTGGTTGTGGAGGTTTGTTCCGTAATAATGATGGAGGTTGCTTAGCTGGATTTATGCACCGCCTTGATCAGGGTGATGCACTGACTTCAGAATTATGGGCATGTCTTTTGGGACTTAAGATTGCATGGGAGCGAGGCGAGAGGTGGTGAAATTGCTTACGGACGGTTGCTCGGTGCTGCATGAGAATCTTCGCTTGGTGGAGGATATCAAGGAATGGTTGCATCGGGATTGGTATGTGAGTGTGCAGCATATATCGCGAGATGCCAACGAGGCCGCAGACTTCTTAGCCAAACGAGCTTTTTTCGCTTGCACCTGGTTTGGTGTCATTCTCTGGTAGCTTTCTAGAGTTAGATTCTTTTGTGCGTAACGACATGGCTGCAGTAAGAAACTCCAATAGGAGCTAGTTTCGTTTTGTTAAGGCGTCCTTTATCAAAAAAAAAAAAAAAGTAAATTACATTTTTAAAAGCGTAAGAAATGTAGCCCTTTCTCCAAATAATAACCAGTTTCGGCAGTTATTTTTTTTTATACACAACAGTTCCACCCCTAATAGCTGCTATGGGATTGTACTCTCCAGTTATGGTTTTAACGGTCAAAATTTAAAATTTGAAACTGAAATTAAAAAACAAATTTGAAAAATATCTTTATTTTAGATTCTATACTAATTAAAATGAGAAATTAAAAATCAAAATTAATTAAAAAATGAAACATGGATCATTAGCATTAGATCTGGATAGTTCCTAAAGAATGAATGGAAAAAGAGATAAGAGAAAATAAGTGAGAAAAATAAATATTAGAGACATCTAATTAATTGGAGGTAAAAATAAAAAAATTAAATTAAATTTTTAGTCAAATTCAAAGTATAACTTATAAAGAAGACTGCCCCTATCCTAAAAATTGTGGCTTATATTTAGATCATATATCATATAATATACTTTCTGTGTTTTTTATATTTTTTAAAAAAACCAAAAGATATTAAAATATTTGTAAAAGAAAGGAATAAAATAAGATTTTACAGGAATGCAGAAAGTTACCATAATTGAAGCATCATAAGCAAATGGTGGCAACACAGTGCTCGTGAAACAAGCTGGTGTGGTAGCAAGTCCCAAATCAAACACCTTGCAACCAGCACGAGCAAGTCCTGCAAAAACCGCCACACTCAATTTCGACCCGGAAATCCTCGGGTCACGCCCGAATAACACCCTCACAGCACCCTCCACGTCATCACCACCTTCCTACTCCTTCCTGACGTACGCCATTGATGATCCACTCTCCGAAGCTCTCTGCTATGGCCTCCGCCGCCGCCGAACTGAGATCAACCTTCCTTCCTTTCTCTCCCTCTAACGCCACCCCTCTCACATCCGACCCGTTCTGAAGCCTCCTTATCTTCTCCATCTCCTCGTCCACCACAACCTCATCGTACTTCGTCGTCCCTACACACGTCACTCTCAAATCATATCGACATTGATGATGATCATGAAGATGAATAAGCTTTCTCGCAGGGAGTGACAGTCGTGAGAAACTGTGCCTGCTGTGCAGTGGATGAATCTGTAAGTTTTCCAGAGATGTTGAGAAGTTTGATGGTCCTGTCGCAGAAGAAGCTGCCATGTCCATTGGAGAATAATAGTTGGGAGATGAGGCGAACCCAGAAGTATTAAACCGTAACCTTACAATACAAATCTCTTTTTGTTACATATAAATTTGTGAATAAAATATCCGCGAAGAAGCTTCCAAATTAGTGTCCAAGATTTTTGTCATTGTTTTGTCTCTATGCAGCTGGTGTTTGATATTTTTCAGTGAAATGAGAACCAGGCATATTCTTTCAGGTTTGTTTATAAACAAGCTGGAGAAATTTCTGGTCGTTTTGTCATTTATTAGTCATTGAAAGAGAGAAAGAGACTGAGAGAGGGGAAACTGAATTTTCAGTTTTTGATCTTACTACTTGTTAGGATGGGATATTAAGACCGGTAGAGATTTTTTTTTTTTTTTTTTTGCTGAAATGAAATTATACTTTTTTTATTTTCAACATATCTAGCAATTTCCACAAAATTAAAAAAAATGATATTTTAATTATATTCGTTTTTAAATTTTGACCAAAATATCCACTAGCTACAAGGTCTCTATATGTTAAATATGTTTATCCTTCACACCTAATTAATGGTCCTCCAATATATACTCATGGCGCAGGTAAAGTTCAGTTTTTTAAAAGGAGAATTTAGAGTAAACCGCACTAAGGGTCTATTTGGCAGGAAGGAAAGGGAGGGGGAGAAAAAAAATTTGAGTTGAATTTAAAAAAAAAAAAATTAGAGAAATGGGATTATAAAATTTTAATAAAGATAATATATTAAATAAAAGAGTAAGAAAAATTAGTTAAAAACTTACAACCCAACTTTCCTAATTTTTTTAAATCCAATTCCTAAATACTTCCTCCCCCTCCCTTCCCCTCCAAATCTCTTGTACCAAACAGCCCATTAAATATACTTTGTTTAAAATAAGGATAAAAAAATGTAGGAGCTAGTTATTGGAGTTGATTTTTTTAAAAAACAGACTAATTATTGGAGCTAGTTATTATGAGGTTTGGTATTGGTCCTTTATAAGATTCCAGTCTATTTTATTTCAAATATTTATCACTTCTTTCAAATCAATTCACCTAATTACTTATAAAAAAATATATAATTTAATGTTATACCATAATATTTTAGGAAAATCATATCACATTATATTTGTCATAATTAAGTAATTTATATCCATCTTTCTTAATCTACCCAAAATTAACCCTTATAATCAAGGTTATCAAACTCGCAAGTTTAATGACACTCATGAAGGTGGCGTAAACTCGTATCATGAATTCGAATCATAAACTTATAAGAGTTTACCTTTATCTTTAAATAGGTATTAATAGTGTATAATTAAATAATTTAAATATAAAAACTAACAAAAATTTTGAATTAAATATATTTAAAATCCAAATAATTAAATTAAATCCATCAATATTCATAATATATCATACTTAACAAAGAAGTTTATATAAAATTTATATATAAAACCACTGAGCATGATCAAATCAAAAAAGATAATACGAGTTTAGAAGTAACACTATAAAAAAAAGCTGAATTTCTTTTGAAATTTGCCACGAAATTTCTTTCTGTGGCAAATTCCATCGGAAATCCATTGAAAATTCTATTGAAAATGTTTCCAACGGAATTTTTTTCCAGGCAAAATTTGCCACGGAATTAGCCACAAAAAAATATTTTGTGGCAAATTCCGTCTGTAATTCCGTGGCAAATAAATCTGCCACCGAATTACCGACAGAGTTATTCCGTGGCCAATTTTGCCACAGAACTTCTTGTGGCTAATTTTACCACGGAATTAGCCAAGGAATTTTTTGAGGCTAATTTTTCCACGAAATAATTCCGTGGAAAAGATTAAAAAGTTATTTTTTAAAAAATAATTTAATTTTTTAAAAAAATATCTTTATAAAAATTAAAATTAGGATATTATTAGCCATATGAATATTTTAAAATTAGGGTTAAAACCATCTTTGATCCCTATGGTTTGAAACTTGAAGGACCAAGATCAAAATGAGAGCAAACTTGAATGACCAAAGATTATATTAACCCTAAATATTATTTTTTCGATAATTATTGTTAAAATTATGATATACTATATGTAATTTCATAATAATATATTACATATAAAATAAAATAACAATATATAATATAATACACTTATATATTTTTGAAGTATAAATACATATATATATATATATATATATATTATTAGTTATTAATTAATGTTAATAAAAAATAAAATTTAATTTCAGAAATTGGACAAAAATATAGTCATATGAAAATTTATTCAAGATGTAAAATTTTTTTTAGCTTCAAAATTAATTTATATTAAAAATTATAAGAATATATAATAAGATTATATATATAGTATTGCAATAATATATTGCCAAAGCATTCCAGTGTAACTGGTAAGGCGTCGCACTCAAGCAGGTGAGGGTGCGGGTTCAAATCCTCTTGAGGCTAAGAGGGTATTTTCAGGAAATATAGAGTGGTGGCTCGTGACAGAGTGATGCAGCGATAAGTGGTGGAGCTCAGGCCACACTTTTGGTGCTAGCGGTGAGGTGGCGGCCACCGGAGTTGCCACATGGCATTTTGAAATTAAAAATGAAAAATAAATTTACGATGGAATCATGATTCTGTTGGAAATTGATTTGTTACGGTCCTATTAGCGACAGAATGGATTCCGTCAAAAATCCGTTTCTGTCACAAATCCGTAGCAAATTCTATCGAAAACTCTAAATTCCATGGTAAATTCTGTAAAAAATCTAGTGTTTTTTTATAGTATAAGTTAATACAGTTTTGTAAGTTAGAAACGTAAAAACAGTAAACTCGGTATATAAACTCATAAGTTTAATTGAGTTTACAACTGACACGAGTTTACCTACGACTCAACTCGATTTTGTAAGATTGAAACATAAAAATAGTAAATTCGGAGAGTCAACTTACAAGTTTAACCACAATGCTTATAATAACCATTGGACGAGTATATTATTTCTATCAAATTAATGTAATCTCGAGTAGCATATATAGAACACCATCCCATAATACAGTTTCATATATTAGGTGGACCTTCTCTTTCAACCTTTGAATCAAACCAACAAGTCAGATTTGTAACAAGAGATAGCAGAGATGATGGATCAATTCCCTATGGGGTCGTTTGGATCAAAAATAGGGTTGGAAAGGAAAAACAATGAAAAGAAACGGAAAATATTTTGCCTCCGACGCTTTTGGTTCGCACTGGAAAAGAAAATATGTTGATAGGAAAATTTTTGTTTGGTTGGAAGAAAATGATATAGGAAAATAGGGCAAAAGACCATTTTGTCCTTATTCTTCTTCTTTTTAATTAATTTCTCTAATCCCTAAATCTTGCCAAACTGCAGATCGCATCCCCATCCCAAAATCCATTTCGACGATGCTCGTCCCCACCCAACTGTCTGAAGGTTCGCATCATCAACACCGTCGACTTCTTCTTCCACTTGCGTCACCCACTCCTCATCATCACCATTGTCGACTTCTTCTTCCTTGTCACTGACGGATATGCAGTGACAGCGGCAAAGAGGCCACCGTCGGCTTCTTCTTACTCCTCCATCACCCTCTCTGCATCATAACCACCGTCAACTTCTTCTTCCTCCTCCATCACTGACGGATCTGTAGCAATGACAGCAAAGAGGCCACCGTCGGCTTCTTCTTCCTCTGCCATCAACCACCACGATATTTTCTGGCATCACTTTCTTTTCCTCTCCCTCGGCGCTGAAGAGGGGTAAGTTGGTCTTCTTTCATTTTCTTACCACGTCGGGAAATGGGTTCCCACCAAAATAGGTGGGAACTAATTTTCCCATGTATAAGGGAAGATGTCCTGCCGCCAGAAAATATTTTTTTGAGAAAATGTGAACCAAACAGCCGTCGTCGGATGGAAAATGTCCATTTTCCATTTCCCTTCCTTGATTTGCACTGAACGAAGCAGGCCCTAATTCTACTTATGTAGGGAAACAAATCCGAACTTCCAGCACTCACTCTATTTATATGTATATATATTCCTCATTACCTAAATGTAGAACATAATTGATAAGTTGATTTTAGTCCTTAATATATGACTTTTTTAACATGTTTATCAATTCTTTCCTAAATTAAGGATGATGATGATGAGGGTGTTTTAGTTAAAAAAACATACCTTATTAACTAACTTAACCAATATCATTAATCTAATTAAATTATTTAATTAGGTCTTACATTAAAGACAAAAGACACGAGAGTATATAACAAAGGGTACGCAGATTACAAGTTAACGTTGGATAATCCCAAACAGCCTTCATCATTCCACTCAACTTGGACGAGTAATTCACCTCGCTCAACTTTGTTCAATTTGAGAAGCACTTCTTGTCGGAATTTACCGTCAACCCAAGTGCACAAGCTTTCTGCAGAGAGTCAGTTATTCTTGATGGGCTTAACTCTATTGACCACACATCCTTCTTCCAGATTTTCTATCATCATCACGTTCATCTTCGCACATTGTATTAATGGCTTTATGTCAAACTCTGCTTCCCCCATTGGATCGTCATCCGTGAACGTGTCCTTGTCGAACACTGTCTGCAACATTACAACAACCAATTCTAGCTAAATGATCGCATCATCATGATCCTTGAAGAATATGATTTGATGGTTCGAGTGTTAGGCCTTCTAATATGCCTTCCTCTAATACCTTTTGAAATTTTCCAACATCCCAAATGTTTTTTTTTTCTCGTGACTATATTCTATCTAAAATGAGTGACATTTTTTATATTTTATGATTATGAAATGGTGCAGTTTTAAATATTTTTCACAATTTTTCAGAGAAAAATACTCTAAAATTGGGTAGTGTTGATTCATTTTCTTGGAAAAATCATAAAAAAAAGTAAAAAATGAACCATTTCATCACTGTAAAATATCAAAATGTCACTCATTTTATGTAAAATCTATTAATCAACAGAAACAAGAAGCATTTGCGATGTTGGAGCGTTGAAAAGGGCATTACAGGGGTTTTGGGCCTCTAATGTGCCTCTCCCTCTCTCTCCAATGCCATTTGTATTTTAATCATTAGATTCTATGTAAAATTTATGGGTATAAAATGATGTTGTTTTAAATTTTATAAGATTTTTTAAATTATAAGATATCAAAATATTATTATTTTATGTAGAATCTAGTGATCAAAAAAATAAGAAAAACACATTTGAAAAGTTAGGACAATTTAAAGGATATTGGAGAGTATTAAAAGATGCACAAGCTGGCCTGTACCAACCTGTGGGCCAAACAGCACAGGCCCGCCTTTTTGCTAGCTAGCAAAATGCCAACCCTAATTGCGGGCAGTGTTTTTTTTAAACAAATTCCTATTTTCTTAAGATGATCGAAAGCCTGAGACATATATATAAATAAATAAATATATATATATATATATATGTGTGTGTGTGTGTGTCATAAATTTGTCTTCCTAACATCAACCATTCCACTTATAAAAATTTAAAAACATAATCCACAATTTAAGAGATAAAGTTATCAAATTTAGTAAAGTTTATGAACAAAACCATTAAATCATCCTCAAACAATCAAAAATAATTTGGTTTAAAGAAGAAGGAATGAGGTTAAGATTTTTTCTCTTTGGGATTGGGAGGTATTAAGGTGGGAGTGTAGAACTTATAGGTTTTGTGATAGTATCATATTTAAAAAAATAAAAAATTGTGTGGGCCAACCCGCCAACCCGCGGGCCAAACTTGCCGGCTAGGAAATCCCCAACCCTAACCCTGCCCAAACCTGCAGCTAAAGGTTGAGCCCGTTTTACCGGGTCTAATTAGAGGCCACAAAGCAGATAGTTGGAGGATACACACATATTTGTTGGTTGTATATATGATGAGAGAGAGCGTTTGCTTTGTGTACTTACTAGAGTGATTGGATCATCGATTCTCTTTACATACAATGTCAGCTCATTGTCCCACTCGGGATTGCAGTCATCTTCAACAACTTTAGTCCTCAGTTTCTGCATCAGTGTCAAACAATAAGATCATAAAATCTAAAGTTTCATGCATGTTCATTCCTTTTGTTTCTTCAGGCCAAAAACAATGTTTTAATACAAAAACAAGAGACAATTCATGACGCAAAAACGCAACGCGACCAAACTTATTAGAAATAATTTTTGGAGAGTGAATATTAATTATTAATGTAACCTGTTCGTGCATGGTGGTAACAACGTAAGGATCACTTGTACGACTGTCACGTACTGCCAGGTTGATTCCTTTTTTTATACGAATTTTGAGGATCCCCAGAAAGCCCTGATCCATATTATTACTATTCGATGCCCTACGTACCTAAAATCTTCAGGAATAACAAGATGATGAAGATGAAGGTGTCTGTAACTTTAACTCTCTATATATATTAAACAAAATGAAATAAGGATTAAGGAGAACATGAAAAAGATGGTATTAGTTACAGAATTTTGATACCCTCAAAGGAACAAACAAGGTATATTCCAATTTTTTATTTAAGCAGAACCCTCGTGGAACAGCGGCATTCTCTCTCGTACATCCCTACAACGTTGCTGCACTGCACATATATATTCAAAAGACGTGTATTTCAGACATTTTTTTTTTAACAAAAAATAACACTGTAATTTCTTAGAAGGGTGATCAAAGATCAGGATGTTACATGTTCCATGACGGATGAGAAGTATAGAAAGCCTGCCTAACTTATTTAAAAATGAACGAGGTCATGTAATAAAACTACATGGCATATATAATTTGAAAAATATCATATCAGATTAAATTAATTAATACATGTCTCAATAATTTAGTCTACAAAATAATTAAAACATTGATCCATGATAATAGGAAAGCGATCGAACACTGTATATATATAATGTGTGTGTGAAAAAAGACACTAATAACATAGAATACTGTATTGAGTTCACTCCACCTATACTTCACAGCTCAGCAAGTTAAAACCAATAATTATATGGCCACTAGCTATCTACCTACACGGAATTAAGCACATTTTGAACAACACCCTGTTTCTTGGGGTCAATCGTCCACCCTTTTTCAAGTAGAAAGGAAGTTTACACATAGAAACATGTCAAGAACTTACCAGTTTTAGTGTCCAAGTTTCTTTAATTTGTTGCAGTGTGTGTATATAAATCTCAGTCTATTCTATTCTTCAAAGAGCATAACAAATTTGAAGAATCGTTCACAATATATGGGTTCCTCTTTCCATTCTTGGAGAGTAAGATATTTGTCATCTTTAGCTTATTATCCTCATTGCTTGACTTGTTCTCTGCCATAAAGGATGATTATGATCCAACTGCTTTCATCATCAATGGAGAAAGACGTGTCATTCCCTTCCCACGAAGCAAGGACAAAGTGTGGCCTCAAATTCTTTAAAGGCCAAAGATGGAGGCCTCGACGCCATTGAAACTTTTATGTCTTCTCAGAAGTAATTGATGTGATTCGCATTAGGATTAGTGTTTGTTTGAGCACTTAATCCAAAGAAGCAAGCTATGATGAGTTAACCCTAATTACTAATCAAACTCCCATAATTCAGGCCTAAAGAAACTTGAAAATTACTTCATCTTCAAGAATAAGTTAGCTACCTAAAAACAGGAAACTAAAACAAAGTCTTCTAACAATCATTGACCAAAAGATCTTATTCAATGCAAATAAAAATAGGAAACTTACTTAAAACAAATTAAGTCCTAATTAATGAATAAGACACCTTCTAGCTGCTTTTTGAAGGAACTTGGATATCACTTATGCTTCTTGTCACATGGTATTTAAAGTGGATTCTTCAATCCAGATTACACATAGGCCTTGTACATATCATCTTGTTGGACTTATTGCTTTATGTCACCAATTTCATGGACCTTCATGCTTTGCCACGTACTCAAGCTTCTAGAGGTTGTAAAATCATGCACATGAGCTTGAATACGCAGAGTTAAGGCGTCATCTGCATCTTCAACTTATATACAAACATTATAAACGATTAATGAAGGAAATTAAAGTCCGAATGTTTTCTCAAGTCTCTCAAACATCTCACTCTTTTTTGGGCTTCTAGTAATTGGGCCTTAATGTCATAAAAAGGATTCTTAGAATCTTCTCAGATAACATAGACAGCATTTTGTTCATTGTATGTGTCACTTATGACGTGGTTGACATATATGATACCGCCTTGACTGCCAACTCCTATCAGACTAGCTTTCAGAGTCCAATAATAAAAGTGGTAATTGTATAGACTCTAGTTATCAAGAGCAGTTATATGAAAGTGTTTACATATCATACTTGGCACCCAAATTCTTTTTCTTTCGTTGTTTTTTTCCAGCCTTGACACTCAAATTCAAAGTTCTCTCTAAACAAGGATTTCAGTTTCTGGCCAAAAAAAGTTGATTTTGGTAACTAAGGAATTAACTTTGTTGAAGAAATGTGGAAACAGTAAAACTTTTGTCTGATTATATAATTAATGTGTTCTGTACCATCCGCTGAAAGGAAAACACAGAATGAGCATCTTATTTGTAATTCTGAAATGAAAGTGAACAAATATATTATCTGTAATTCAATTTTTCTCTGGAAAACAAAAATGCAGAACAACTTTCAAGTTAAAAAAAAATGAGGCTAAGCAAATTTCATTTCATCTACCATGACAAAAGAAGAATACGATTTTGCTTGTTACAGAGACATGGCACATCGGTTTGTTGGCTGTAGAATTTCTTCCTCTGACATGAACTCTGATCAGGATTTCCCCAGTGAGATTGGTTTGTGTTGGTGGATCCTCTCTGATCAGCAACACAAGATCTCCCAAGATTCAAATTGGTGAGAACTTGGAGCTTCTCTAATATGTTTCTGGTATGAAAAGCAGAGTAACCTAGCCAGAGTCTGTATAATCAAGTCATATTCCAATAAACAGGACAACCAACAAATCAAGTTCATCAGCGAAAACTGTTTTTCTTTGACTAAACACTCTTCCATCTTCTTCGGATTCTCTGAAATTACCCTTGTGGTCAGTCATGGAGGTGTGATTTGTCCTTTATGTTGCGATATTGTCAATTTTAAATTGCCTTAAATAATTCACATTTTCCTTTCTTCCCAATTTGAGAGGCACTAGAAGTTAGAAAAGAGAATATACGTTACACAAACAATTTCAAATTCCTAACAGCCTGCATTCAAAATCAAATCAACTTTCTTCTTACGCTAAACAAATCCACTTGACTTCTGTTTCCACGCCAATTCAATTTTCCTCTGTTTTAAATTAAACTCCCACGAGTCGCCATCTCACAATTCAATTCCCCATCTCCCAACACTTCTCAGAGTTTTCTTTCCAATATTGAATGGTTCAATACGTAACCACCACCCATTTTATGGTTCCTACAAGGATCGGTGATTTCGGTTTTGGTTCTTCAAAGCAGGTTGGTATTACCGCTGCCTCGGCCTGGGTCGTGTGAACTTTCAGATCTAAAGCCCATCAGAACGGCAATTTCGAGTTCTTCGCAAGGATCTCTTTCGTTCGATTCACAGATCCTCGATTTCTACGGGATCAGTGAGATCTTTGTGTTGAGACGATGATGCTTTGCAAGCAGAAGAAGGATCTGAGCGTTTGGAATGCAAGAAAAAAGTTGATTAGCGTGAATGTTCAGGGAAGCACAGGTCCGATCAGATTCGTTGTGAGCGAAGAAACACTTGTAATGCAGGTCCTCGCTACCGCCTTGAAGATTTATGCTCGAGTGGGTCGGCTTCCAGTTCTGGGTTGTGAAATCGGCGACTTCTTGCTCTACTGTCCCATTGTTGGATCAGAAGGTACTCTTCAATCTTTGTTCAAATAAAATTATATTAAAATCTCAAAATCCTGTAATATGAACTTCACTGGGATATAAATTTTCATCGAATACCAGATTACAGCATTTTATCACTTTTTATGCCAAACCCAACTGTTTTTCTTTCTACCATTTTCTGAGTAACAAGAAAGCCATGAGTGTTTCTAACTGAATCATATACTTTTTTTTATTTAATAGTTTTAATCATGAAAGCATCATGAACTTTTGGCTTAACTAACATCAAGCATAAAAGAAGAAAGCTTGATGTAATAGCACCTGTGTTTTCTCATTGAAGCTTTTTTAAAGTGTTTTAAATTAATTATTGAAATTGGTATTGGTAATAATTAATTAATTAATTATAGAAATGAGGTAATCCATAAATTTACACTTTGCTCTAGATAATTAGGTATCTCCCGTGAATCTTCCTGACAAAATCAAGAGAATGCAAAGTCAGCTGAAAACAACCTCTCTTGGCTGATGTGGGGTTTTTATTTTTAGTTGATTTAAAAAGGCAGATAAAAAAATTTCTTGACGGTTTGAGAAGGAGAGCAGGTAAAACCTATAATAATGACACGTAAATCTCATGATTGTTCCGGAGGCTATAATTTCTTTTTCCCCCAATGAGAATGAGTTTTATGGAATTAAATAATTATGTTTAATATTATATAAAAATAATATAAAAATTAAAAAAAAACTTGTAAGTAAAATAAATACATCTATCAATAATCAGTAACCTTCAATAAATATATAACTAGATAATAATAAAGAATTCTCGAATTCCTTTTATTAATCAAAATTTGGAAGGAATGGAAATAAAAGAGAAACATTGAGAAAATCCCCATTAAAAATTTTATTAGTGACAATGACCTAATGAGAGTGTCAAGCTTCTTGTGTATAAAAAATATCAGATCTTTCTCATCAATAAAATTTTTAATAAGGAGACTTTTTTTCAATTTTGCTGAAGAGAAATTATCCAATTATTGTCTCTTTGGAGGAGACATAAATCCAATGAAAATCCGTTAATTATGTTATACTATTATTATTATTATTATTATTAAATCGTATTGTTGTGTTTGGAATTTAAAACAGCAATAGGACCATGGGACACAATTGGATCAGTTGAAGGACGGAACTTTCTGCTGTGCAAGAAGACAGAGGCCAAACATGGGAGGCCTCAGATTTCCCCAAAGGAACGTGCAAATTTGAAGGCTTTGTTTCACAAGTCCTCCATCCACAACCACAATATTTCTTCCCATTAATTAATTAATTCATCAAATTCGTCTTCTACAGTCTTTTACCCAAAATTTGATATATGTAATTAGAAAAAATCTGTAATTTTTAAGCAGGTTTGTAATACGTGTTGACCATAATGTTAGTATCAAATTATATTTTTATACCGTGATTATTCCGCTTTCAAGTTTTGACTTACAAGTCATATCCTTCTAATTAATCCATTTTCGCCTACAGTCTTTTACCAAAAAAACTCATATAATTCAAAAAGATATTTTAAAAATAAAATACCTAATAAATCACACTGTTCATAAAATTTACTAACCATGTAATTACTTCAATAAATAAAAGATATATATATACGGTTAAGGTGCAAAAATACACATAACTTTTTTTCAAAAGTGCGTCCAACACCAAATGCTTTTTTGAGAGACAAAAGTAACTATGTAGTTACAAAATAGATGCAAAAGTCACATTTCCTGTTAGTAGTAGAAGACGCCGTTAGTTTAACCATTACCTCCTATGTTTATGAGTGATATTACATGCTTTGCTTTGATGGAAAATATGTTCGTGAATAAATAAATAAGTTGGAATATTTAACTAATTTAGATTGTTGAATTTGTTAGGATTAATTTTACACTTTTAATGAAAGAATTTGCCTGTGTGTATTCAAATCATCATTTTAAATTAATGAAATATTTTTTGGCCATGCATGAAAGGTCTTATACATACTGTCATCTCTTGGACGACATTAATTAATAGTGGCGTATGCACAAAATACTGATGAAATGCGGAAAGAGGGGTGTTGAGCCAAATTATATGCCCTCCGTTTGGATATGAGATGTTGTATGGTGATGAAAGTCGGTCTAAGATGAATCGTGAATGGGACGTGATAAGGAAGTGGGAGGGTGCTCAACCAGTCCTCGTCTTCTTTTATGCCAAGTAACATACTCTTCTAGTCCTTAATGTAAGACTTGATTAACTAATTTTAGTAGATTAAATATATATCAGTTAAGTTAGTTAATATGATATGTTTTATATAAAATATCCTAATTATCTTCTTTAATTCCCTTCCTCCCTCTTCTACTTGATTATTGTTGAGGGAATGCCGATCAATTGGGTTAATTTGGAAAAAATGGATAAAAATATGAAATAGGTTTTACATTTAGGACCATAATTAACTCCCTAATTAGATCCTTCATTAAGGACTGGAGGAAGTATTACCAACAAGAGTTTCAAGGCGGGATGGTTCAAAACCTTTCAAGGAATATACGGTACTATTATTTGGTCTCACCTGCTGGAAGCAGTGGGCTGTGTTTGAATAAGAACACATACAAGCATCTCAACTTGTATAGGATAGCTGAAGCCTTGAACGAGTTTCTGCTGGCACTGAGCCTGCTACGTACAACGTGAAGAGATAGGTGCAGATGCTCATATATGGGACTCACTAGGAAGATTTAGCGGCCGCTGAATTAGGAGTGGCAGGTCGATATGAAGCACGTTGATCGTGAAGGCAACAAAAAGTGGTTTGTGTTTAGGCAAAGAGTATGACCTCCTAGAACACCCCCTGAAGATCTCCCAAGGATTATTTTACATGAGTACGCTACGGTTGTTGGGATTTGGGAATATGAGAGTTTGCTATTGGGTTTTGGGCTCCCTTCCTATGTGGAAAAAAACCCAGTTTGAATTGTTTAATTTGATAGATTTTTGATTTTATGCATTTCCTATTTTATAAAAAGAAAATAAAGGAAATAAGGAAAAGAGTGAGAAAATGAAAAAAAAAAGTTTCCTGATTGTTCTTTGTGGGAAAGAATATTCTCTCGAAGTTTCCTAATTTGATATTGTGTCTCACTTATTTAAGTGGAGATGGGGCATACTAGGTTTTTGGATAGAGAGGCCCCATCGAGGCTAGAGATAGCGAAGAAGTCTAATGTTGCAGCTATGTGAGAGAAACACAGCTTTACAGGTCCGTATCGGTAAATCGATGTTTGCTCACTCATTGACTATTGGATCGAGCTAAAATTTGATTAGCAAGTTTGGAACACAAGGTTTGTCTTTTTCATCAATAGGATCATCATTTGGAGGTGTGGTTTGAGAGAAAATGTGTTTGTAGTCAATGACGTTTTTCTGGTATTTTCAGCTATACTTTGTTATCTATTATAAGCTTGTAGCTTTGATTGTTTGGCTGAGTGACTACACATGATTGTGAATTTGGTTGAGACTTTCTTGTAACCTATTTTGATCATAGTGGATCATATTTTTATTGGTCTGGATGACTCTTGGTTTTACCGTTGAATTGAAGGATTCTCCACATTAATAATTCTTATGTCTCTTGTGCCATTTAATATTCGCCATATATTTGTTTATTTATTTCCTCATAGACTCTTATGAGTGATAGGAAGATTTAACATCCACTACACTCTTCCTAACGTTCGCTCTGTTTCTGATTCATTTTTGTTGATTACTCCCTATTTCAACAAAAAAAAAGGAATATATATATATATATATATACATACCTGCTCATGGATGTTGGAGAAACAAAAATATAAAATAGATAATACATCTTTATCTTAGGCACTATATATCTATATATATATAAGCATTTGGTTGATTACAATATTAAGATTCAAGAAGAAAATTTTTATTCAATAGTACATACATATAGTAAGATGTGAATTACACACATAGTTCATGGCCACGTCTCAACCTTCTTCTTGAAGATGCTTTGACCATAAGTAGAAGAAATGATTTCAACAAGAAGAGGGAATTGTAATAACACAAAGAGGGTTATCGGAACACCAGCAAGCATAATAACTGGAGGAAGAGTCCACAACCATGTTGAATTATGTTGCAACATGATCATTATGGTTGCGGAAAAGGCAATCATCATAGTTGCAATAGAGAGAAAAAGCGTAGAAAGACCTATTATCAGTTTTTTAGGCAGTGAGTAAAGGAAGTCCTTTTCTGCATAGCGTGATGTGAGGATTCCTAAAAATGTGAGCACTGAAGTAGTTGAAGAAAACAAGGAAAGTGCATCTGCAATTAAGTAAACCTTGAACAACTTTTCCTTCAAAAATATTGGGTATCCTAAAGTCTGATCGTTTCCTACTGGCACAGTGAAAGCTACCGCAAACATGATGGTAACAATTAGTGCACCCACAACTGAGCAAGAAGATGACATTTCTTTCATCCACTTTTCTCCCTCTTTCCTAAGTTCTTTGTGTTCTTCTTTGAAAAAGTTTAGAGGGTTGAGCCCCTCACAGTTTTTAACAGTCCTAATTCGAGGATCCACCATGCTATCTACTGCCTTTGTAGAAAAAATGAAGAATAAATAAAAGACACAAAGAAGCTAAATAGAAGTGTTGATTAATTGTGTAAGCATTTGTTGCATCTAGGCTAATCTATATTTTTCTTGCATTATTCTCTGGAAGTGGGTGTGCTAATATGACTCATTTTCATTTATTAGCCTCGCCAAGATTCTAACCTTGAACCATTGTACTTCTCTTTGCATTTGCAATGCAGCTCCCGCGATGCGATTAAGGTAGGAAGAAGGAGCCATCCTGGCTGCCTCATGCAGCAAGGTATTGGGGCCATCACTTGATATCGTCAATGCTACCACGTGCTTAAAACGAAAACCACGAAGGAGGTTAAAAATCTCAGCTTCACGATTTTCAACAGCCTTAAAGAACAAGGAGTTGCTTGTGCCAAAATAATTGACAGACGCGATTAATTCCGGGTTTGCCTTCGTTACTTGCAACAAAAACTCAACATTCTCTGTATCAGCTACACGTTTCAGTGCTTTTTCAATCATGGACTTCTTTTCATTATTCATAACTTTCAGATTCTCACAAACAAGTTTTAGAATTTCAGCTGATTGGGCATGTTGTTGCTTCATCTTACGTATTTCTTTCATTCCTGCTCCATCGGTAGCTCAAATAAAACTTAATGTTAGTCAAATTTAATCATGACAACCAAAATATTCGTATTAAAGTTCTAGGGAACTTTTTGGCACACATACATACATACCTAACAAATTATAGATGCGGGAGATGAGCCAATGGAGTAGACCCGGCCCTGTTCACATGGATTCTTTTAGCCCAATCATTCGAAAGTTCTACACAAAGAAGATATGCATGCATGTCTATGCTTGTAGGTCCATATGGTGTGTATGTCTCTGTCTATATATAAGTCTATCTTTTCTCTTGGGTCAAAGTTATGTGTGCAACTTCATTAAATGCACATCTTATGCATAAATTAAGGTTAAGGCTTCTCATTTTGCACAGATTGAGCTTATAAAATTAATTTTTAATTTCAAATTTCATAATTGGACATACTTGATTTCATGTGTGACAAATAAAATGAAGAACTTTAATTTATATTGTTTAATCTATGTTATATAATAGTTGTGTAATATTATTTGATTACATCTTCTAATTAGAGGGATGATAGAGCATATAGTACCTTGATGACCTTGGTTACTCTATCCTTCATGCTGAATATCTACACGCAAATGCTTAGTGGCCGTGGTTGATGGTATTTTGATATCTTCCACCAAAAACGTGATCCAAGAAATGGAGAAACTTCTTCAAATTGTATAAAATAAATAAATAACTAGAAGTACAAGTAAATTGGGTAAAGCTATTCAATATTAAATACTCCCTCCGTCACTGAATATAAAACCTAATTTGTAGTGCACTAGATGTTATATTAAGAACAGGAGGTAGTATTCAATATTCAGAGGTTACTTAGACTCATTTCATCATATTTCATACAGATTTACGGAAACTAACAGGAATTCAACTATTCCATTCTCTGCCTTATGATTGAGCCCAAACTAAAAAAGTTCACAATTGCCAAACTAGCGAGTTAGGGTTATTTTGATGACTTCAATTAGTAATTATTAGCCCTCCCATCCATTATTGACCACTAATTAATATATTATACCGGTGAGGGTTAAAATAACTTCATCCTTCGCCACCTTTATCCTCATGAATCACCACAATTCAGCGAGTGTATAATTAAAAAGAGAAAATAAAAGATATAGAAAATTGTACGGAAAAACACACAAAATGAAAAGTAATAATATACACTAACAGTGATAGATCCACAACTTCCAGAACGGAAGTTGACTTTTGTTGGGAGAAAAAGAAAGATGATGTGCAAGATTCTCAATTGTTGAGGACCCCCCATCGTCAACAGCAAAAAGCAACTCCTTGCATCGTTGAAGTAAATCCAAGACAATATCTATTTATACATCAAAATCATATAGTATGATGAGATGAAATGCCAAAATGACAACATATACAAATGACGAAAATGAAACAGATATAGTTGTGTAGAAGTTATGTTACCAAAATGTCCGTCCACTAAACAGTTAGCGAGGAAGGTGGTACCACGACGAGTGCCGTTTTGTGGTTGGAAGACATGCAAAGGGGTGACAGAATAGAGATAACGTCCCATTTCGTTGCGGCCAAAACGAAAAGCATAAGCAACAGGAACCCAATATTCAGCTTCAGGAGCTGGAATTTCAAGTGTATTGCTATTTTTGTCGATGAGGCATTTCGCAATTGGAATGACTCCACTGTATATTGCAGCATTTAAAAGTGGAGTCCTGTTAGAGGAGTTGTTTGTTTCAAGATATTCAGGGGGAACTAATTTCACCAACTCCTCCACTATGCCCACATGCCCAAGCATTGCAGCAACATGAAGAGGAGTTTCGCCTGTTGTTTTAGCAAGTTCTGGGTCCAAGGAACTAGGATGGGCATCAATGAATTCTTTTGCCGCAGACCAGTTGTTCTCGGATATGGCCTTGTATAGAATGCCCATCTCTAATTCTTCTGCGACTCCATCATAAATAAAGGATTAGTAAATGCATTGAGTTGTCTATAAGAAGTTGTTTGATTTTAATAATTATAGGGCACCGACCTTGGGGACGAGGAGGAGGTGGTAGTGGTGCATTGTAGGCAAGATAGAGAATAAACCATGCAACTTTGGCTTCAGAGGCTGCTCTTATAAGAGGGAGATTGTGAGGCCAACAAGAGATATGAATGACGTGCAAAGCAGCAGCATTGTCTCTTCTCCATCTCGCAAATTCTTCCACAGCATTTTCTTCTGGTCTTTCGCTACTACTACTTGTCACTTCCCAAAGATCTTTAGATATTAGATAGTTCTTTACCCACTCTAACCAATCTTGACTTGTTTCCTTGGTAAGCGGCATTGGAAATATGATGTTAAAATTGCGGCTTCCTTCCATTACTCAACTTAGTTAAAGCTCTTGTTGTTGGAGATGGTGATGATACTATCTGTAATATATAAAGCTGCACCTTCGAAATTTGAAATTTTGTATAGCTAGCAATTAATTAACGGGCAATATTTCTTGATAACTAAAAATATTTTCAGTTGAAAGGAACAGAGCTAGATCAACCATACACACACTCACCTCCTCTGACGGAAACTTTCAAACTGTATATATATATGTGTCAATGGCTCAGTCTTCTTTAATCCTGAAACAAAAATTCCGCTATTAATCCATCACTAATTTCTGTCACAAAATATTTTGTGACAAAAAATTCCATTACATTTCAAATTGTATTATTTAATATTATAATCTCAAAAGAACTTGTTTTATATTTCATTAAGATCAATACTTCTTATGCCTTAATGATAATTAATCAAATATGATAAGGGTTAGATTCCATGTTTTGATAATTAATCAAATATGATAAGGGTTAAGATCAATACTTCTTATGCCTTAATGATAATAAGGGTTAGATTCCATGTTTTGATGATAACAAAACATAATTAAGTATTTCACTAGTTGATAGGGAAAACTTAGTTATAATCCTGAGCAAGGTCATAATTATCTCGGATAGTATTATCAAAAGAAGACATTATCAATCGAGTGAATCATTAAGATAATCGATTATAGAAAGAGTATAATTTAATAAGAAAATAACATCATAAGAGAATGGGCTTTAGTGAAGATGTTTATTCAAAGGTATCCGGATAAGTTGATCAACTATAAAGACTACATAATTGAGTACAAATAATTTTGTTATACAAAATGATTAGATTTTATAATAATTATATATTTTTAATTAGATGGTTTTTATAATTATACAGTGATGAAATAAATTGGTTAAAAATATCATTTATTTTGATAATAAAATTTTAAAACATGAATTGAATTGATATCACATCCAATCAAAAAGATAATTTGATTTAGTCATAACTCATAATATTGAATAATTATATTTTTTTATAATCTCTCCAAATTATTTGATTTTGTTAAATAAAACAATTAAATTTTATAATAGTTAAATTTTTCAATAATCATATTTTTTTTTTCATAATTATAAATTTGTTAAATAATTTAAATTTAAAATTTAAAATTATTATAATATTATAATATAAATATTAATATGAATAAATAAAAATTATTAATTTATATTTATTATTGAAATTGAAATTGAAAGTATAATATAATATATAAGAATTTTTATAATATATTATATACAAATACAAATACAAATTTTATAAATACAAACAAAAAAATAAAATATATAATAAAATGAATAAAAAAAGATATTAATAAAAAAAATTTAGGTAGAATATTTACGTAAAATAAAATAAAAAAAACTAAATTCAAATATTTAATAATATAACAAAATTTATATTTCTATTTTTGTAAGTGAAATATATATATATATATATGATTTTACATTTAAATCACACAGGTTCTTCTTAGGTCAACTGGTAAAGGCAATGGCATGCGTGTGAGAGATCATGGCTTCAAATCTTAACTTGGTCAAAAATGCAACCAATTTGTGATGTGGACATGTGGCGCGTGACGAAGGGTGACATGGGGCGGTTGATGGAGGGTGACACTGGTGGTTGATTGGGACATGTGGCATCCGGAGGCGAGGTGGCAGTGGCTAACAGGGACACATGGCCGGCGGTGGGTACACGTGGCTGTTGAAGGTGAGGTGAGGGCCGCTGGCGAGGGACATGTGAAGGCTCATGGTGAGAAAATGTGAATTTAAATTATATAAAAAAAATATTTTGCACAGATTAGCGATGGAAAATTTCTATCTCTAATTAGTGATAGAAAATTCCATCCCTAATCTGTCGCTAATTTAGAGGATAGTGTATTCCAATTTTGTGATGGATTTGTGACAATTTTTTTTCACTAATTGGCGGCAGAAAATCCATTGCTAATTTCAGGGATAGCCTATTCCAATCTTGTGATGGATTAGTGACAGAAATTTTTCGTCGCTAATTAGGGACAGAAAATTTCCATTACTAATCCGTTGCAAATTAGTGATGGAATTCAAAATTCCGTCACTAATCAATTAGTAATGGTATTTTTTGCTAATTCCGTCACTAATCCGGTTCCGTAGCTAAACTAATTAATGACCAATTTTCCGTCACTAATTTGATGTTTTTTTTTCTAGTGCCGGATAGATTCTAACAAACCAGACGGCTACCAATCCACGTTTATAGCAAGAAAGAAATGAGCGAGTTTAAGAAGATATTTAAGTGTTTTGAGGCCAACGAGAGAGGTAGAGAAAGGAGAAGAGAGAAGAGGAAAATAAAAATCCCCATACCTATAGCAAGAGGAATGAACCACAGAGTTGGAACGTCGTCCGCAGTGAAAAAAGACGGATCAGTAAACTACAAGGCTCTACGGAAGTGAGGATTGTATATTGATGAGTGAAAACTCTCAGAAGCTATATATATAAGTTCAATGGGATATGGATCTTCGCTGGTATATTCACTCCTGTCCTAGTTATCACTGTCATCCTTATTATAACTCCATGTTGATCCTAAATACAAGTTCATGAGAGTTATTAATAATATTTTTTTAATTTTATCCCTATTTAATAAAAGAAATAAGTGAGAGAAAATGCATAATATTTTTTTTAGCGTTAAGATGTACTTTTTTATTTTTACCCCCAATTAATTATATGTCATTCTGGTGTCTTTTTTCACTCACTCTATTTCATTTCTTTTCTCCCTCATTCTCTCTCATACTTTTCTTTTTCTTTTTGTTTTTATCTTGAAACATTGTAGGTCCTTTTTTGTGCGACCTTGCATATAGGTAATGCAGTATCGGTTACTCAGTTACTCTAATAGGCACCTCAAGAAATTTTCAACCCAACTCATAACCTTCTTTGACTCAACCCTTTGACGCGAGTGTCAATATTAGTAATGAAATGCCCTAATTAATATATCTGAATTATTTATTTATTTTTTTATTTGAGAAAATTTTTCGTTATTATTTATTATTGCTTCTTTCTTAAGTTTAAAAACTTCTATTTTAATTTGAAATCCTACAAATAATACACCAAATTAATATCTCATAAAATCTCAATTAAATCCTTTTTAATTTAGTATTGATGACTTCCCAAATACATCAAAATATATCTCAAATCTATTAAAAATGGGAAAGTCATCACTCACACTCATCATCTTTATAAATAAGAGTATATTTAGGAAAAAAAGTATATTTTTCACATATTTATTGCTTTCAACTATTTTTAACCCTTGTTCGATTTACATGATTTGGATAGTTGTTTTTTAATTTATAAAAAAACTGGAGCAAGTACATATATATATATAGAGAGAGAGAGAGAGAACACAGACCGATAAACGATGGTGATTTTTTGTGATATTATTAATCAATTGATGGTTTAATAAAGCATATATATATATATAGTATACTTATTATATTAATGGTTTTAATCTATTAAATTTGAATTGAATAAGCTGAACTATAACTCCTTGAACATTTGAATTTCTTTTTACTAGTGGAAAAAATGCTCGTGAATAAAATTAGACTACTATTTAACTTTTTCTTTATGATTAACGGTGAACAGGAAAGATGGACATAGATGCATCACACATGATAAAGAATGAGGCGTGGCTAAAGGAAGAAGAATACACCATTGGAGAAAAACATGTGACAGATAGGAATACAAATGGTGAGAAAGTTGCTAAACTACTATACGGTTGTAGATATATATCGGAAACTGAAAAGGTTGTGGTTTGTTTGTTTTCGAAGAAGAATATTAAACAGTTTATCAAGTGCATTGTGGCCCCATTTTGAATGCATTTCCTGTGAGTGCATTGATGACGTGGGTGAGGCGAAACTGTCATGGATATAATCCAAGTCTCATGTGAAAATCCCATAAAAAGATTTGAAAACATTTACGAAAAAAATAATTAGCACTGCTATTTTTTTAAAAAAATTTAAAAGAGAGGTGAACAGGAAAGATGGATATAGATGCATGACACATGAAAAAATAAAAAAATACAGCTTTTGTTTCTTTGAAATTGCATTACAAAAGGTTTACAATGAAATTGTCTTCCTTCCTAAATTACCAAGCCAGTACAATTTCTGCCTACCTCCAGCATTATTTCTTTAATATACAACATCATTAAACCAACAAAATACAATACTTATTACTACCTAATTGCCTACAACCCATAAAACAACAACTACAGTATCCAAACATACAAAAACTCGTATAATCACAAACAACCCTACAAATAAAATATAGTGAATAATCTCCAGGCTTCTCTTTTAAGCCTTGTACTATATCCTTCCATGTTATCTTCTCATGGGTTACTACAATGCACAACAAAAGATTCAGAATTTTAGGCATATTTTTTCAATAATTAATTGCAGAATCACCGTTTAAATTTTCTAAGTCAATATTTTCCGTTAAACGAAACTAAAGGTGTTAAGATTAAAGGATTAAAAGTGCACTTCTTAAATTTAAGAGACCAAATTGAAACTTGACATAAACTTAAAAGACCAAATGTATACTTTTACTTCAGAATAATTTATATGTTATTTGAATAGGATTGTCAGCTACAAATATGTGCCGCTGCGGTTTGAACCACAATTGATTTAATTAAGGGTATCCCCTTAAAAGGCTTAGCCACAAAGGGTTTCACCTCTCCCAACAAATACGCTTCTCAAGATTTGAACTTATATTCTCCTCCTTGTGGTCTGGGACTGCTTACCACTCAATCAACAACTTGTTGATTAATTGGTAATTCTAATTTAAACATTCCTGTTTTGGATGACGTTTCAATAAAAGAATATTAAACTATATCTCATGCTTTCTCCCTGTGATTCTCTCTGCTATCTTATGCTTGCACTGTGTTGATGCTTGAATAATACAGTACCAGAGTTTTACCTCTATTCTTTTGGTGCGATTCCTTCCTGTTTCTTGGCTAATTTCAGGGACATCACTGTTACACAAACTTGTTCTTTTTATCTTGATACAGAAAGATTAGATTATCACGAATTTCAGCTGCTTTGTAAAAGGCTTAATCAGACTGCATTACCAATCAACCTTAGCTTTTTGTTTATACAAGCTTTTAGGCACCCTTAATAGTTCCACATGGCCTTTCCTTCCCCCTCTGGTAAACCCATGGATGCTGTAGAAACAATTCCCATTCAAGCTACTAAATTTCAGTTTTCTCACCACCTGAACATTGGTTTTCCAATATAATGTTGTTGCACCAAAAGGTTTGAATTGTGCCCAAGATGTCCACATATTAAAGAATTAAAATTGCTTCCTTACTTTTCCACCGGGCCAATATATTGGGGAATGAAGCAAACTTGAGAGTCTTCAAATAAATCATATCATTTCTTGTTAAACCGTGTATAATGATTACCCCCTCCATTTCAACTCCTTCAGTACAGGCATGTATCAATTACATGTTGCTTCATCAATGGCCTTGGTCATTATGTCAAATAATAGATTCCACAACGCCCCCCCCCCCCCAAAAAAACTGTAACACCAATAATTACTAGAAGCCTTTCATCCTCTAACTTGTTCTCTTGAAAAATAAATATTCTCTTGAAAGACAAATAATTCATTCACTAGAAAGTCGAAAAGTATAGGTATCCATTAGTTAAATCTAATTAATTTGGCATAATCAGATCAATATTTTATTCAATATAAAATACATATGGTAAGATGTGAATTACACACAAAGTTTATGGCCACATTTCTACCTTCTTCTTGAAGATGCCTGGACCATATGTAGAAGAAATTACTTCAACAAGAAGAGGGATTGTAAAAATACAAAGAGGGTGACAGGATCACTAGCAGGCATAGTAACAGGAAGAAAAGCCCATAAATGTAATGCTTTATCTTGCAACATGATGATTATTGTTACAGAAAAGGCGATCATCGAGGGGGCACTCGATCCTGAGCTTAATCGAACCCTTATCACTGTTATTCGTAACGTCCCAAGTCATCGGCTGTTTCTTCAAGTCTACCCGTAATTAAATTTCTCAACAACAAAATAAAGCAACTCAACTACTCATGTACGATGATAGTGACCCATGATAATTTTTTTTAATTCTATCCATAAAATAATCTTTTGTGTTAATTAATTTATCCATGTATTATAAATATTAGGTCATGAGATTCAGATGCAACTCAACACTTTAATTCAAAAGAAAACCCCGTTGATCTTTAAGTGTAAATATTACCATTAATGATATAGCAAATTTGGATTGTACAGATGGGTATATGAGGTATAGAATTTAATCTTTAATCCAAAATTTCTTCGTAAGGAATGGAGACGCATCTCTACACAGGCAATCACATACTCACTCTGGGTTTATTGTTCATATTAGTTTATTTTATAAGTGATTCCACGTTATGTGAGGGTAAACATACGTGAGAGGAATTTTATGTCGTAAAATTTAAAAACACTTGTTTGAAATCTTTGCAAACTCCTGCATTTCAACATAATCAGAAGAAACATATTATTTTTAGGTACAAGAGGATGAGAAGCCTCACTACTTGATATCTAATGCTTTTTCTAGACTCCTACATTTTTTTAACATTATCAGATATTCGAACAAACGAATAATCCATATTTAAGGAAGAAACGGAGATTAGTCTCCTATGGCTCCATATCAAAGTTAAAAGAGAAGGAGAAGTAGAGTACTCACCAACACACATACTTTCACGTGGAGATAAAACCGGAAGAAGTAGGTGGACTGCAATAACTGATTGTGGATCCAATATTATCACAAGTGAGTGTTCCTGATAGCAACCACACGCACAGATCTACGTGCTTGTCAACATACTGCACGCAATAACTGATTGTGGGTCCAATATTACCACAAGCGAGTGGTCCTCATATCAACCACACACGCACAGATCCACGTGCTTGTCAACATACTGCACCAGAAAAAAGATATATCATTTTTTTTCTACAAGTAAGTGGTTCTAAATTTGCACGTATCCTAATTATCCCTAAATAAAAAATAATTAAAATTTAATTTTACATATATTAAAATGGGAACCAGCTGCTGGTAAAGGTGAGGATAAGGTTGAATTTATGATGCGGGTAGGTTGATAAGATCAGACTGAGACTGAGATCACTGGCATTATAATGCAGGCTCCAGATATTGAAAAATATACTCAATCCATTTAGGGAAAAAGTGGAGGAAGTCCTTATTTAAATTATTTAAATTTTTTTACTAGAAGGTTATGAATTTGGGAGCCGGTGCTTTTATTTTTTTTAATACCGTAAATCCCGCAGAGTACCAATACTTTACTTATATAAAAATACATCAGGTTTTTATGGCCAATAAAATTTTTAAACAGAGTCTTTTCACTAATTTCCTCTTATATTTTCAGCTTGATTAAGCATATTTTCAATTTTCATAAAAATATTGTGTATCTTCCGTTTCCCACAGGCTTAGAACTACCTATCTGATAAAGCGGGCTGATCATCCCCTATATGATTGAGAGGAAGGTGAGTATTTCACATGCTCCCCCCGTCTCACAATATAGGATGTTTTTATAAGAATAATTTGGTCTAAAATATAAGTCACTTATAAAATAATCAATGCTCATTTGTTATTGTTGTCCCTATAATTAATACTCATTTATCCAATTTTGACAACTTATTAAATTTTCCCACACATTTTTTAATAAGGATAAAATTGGAGAAAAAATCTAATTTAGTATATATTTAATGAATTAATTATCATTTCTTGTTTCCAGTGAATTAATTAAAATGCCCTATAATATAGACTAGAGGGAGTGCCTTTTTTTTTTTTTTATCAATAACCATAATTTAACTTTATTTCATATGTATTAGTTATTTACCTTCTATATTTAAAATAGGGGGAGTAAAACTTCTGCAAAAATCCCAGTGATTGCAAACTACTGTGATTTTAACCTATTGGCATATGTATAGGTGATAACAACGTTGTCGAATATTAAATTTGTGCTTTTTTCTTGTTAATAGTAAAATATTCACATGAGTTAAATTCTGAAAATTCTTAATATTAGGACAAGTCTTACTACCAAAAAAGTATCAATTGAATTAATTAAAAAATAGTAGTTACTGTATTTTTGGGGGTGAATGAACGAAGAATGGATATTAAGTGTGCACGTCGAGGGTTGAGACGAGAAGTTCACATCGCACCTTATCCTTTTTAGCATTGTTGGTGAACGAACCTTTTTCCAAATTAATTTGATTTTGTGGGGATAGAGATAGAGTTGTGTTTTTCACTCTTTTTCCTCATGAAGATTTTTTGTTGTCGACACAAATTCCCTCCAGCACTAAATATATAAGGTATACTTAACTAATTATTCAATTAAAAAATACCTAACTTAATTATATGTAATTATTATGTAGAAAATTTGCAACGCTTACAACATAATGATTAAAATTCAATGTGCACTCATAAAAAAAAATCTAATAAAAAATAATAATATGAAAAAGTTAAATATAAGAGATAAAAATAGACTGAATAGAAAATATGAACTACCAATAAGCTGTTAGTTGATGTGGTAAGCGGCCACGCCCCATAAAAAGAAGAACACATGTTCGAATCCCACGAAGCACACTTGTTAGAATGGTGAACACCTTGATCAAATGAAAAATGAGATAACAGAAACTCGTATTTAGATTAAACCAAACCTCACTTGTTAGTAAATTTTATATTTAGGATAAGATGAAGCTAGTATCTATGTAACTTATCTATATAAATAAGCGGCTATGTACAAGGTTGTTAAACTCGCGAGTTTAAGTAAACTCGTGATAGTGATATAAATTCGTATCGTGAACTCGAATCGTAAACTCATAAGAGTTTAGTTTTACCATTAAATAGATATTATTAGTATATAATTAAATAATTAAAATATAAAAAGTTGACAACAAATTGATTTAAATATATTTTAAATCCAAATAATTGAAATTAAATCTATCAACATTCATAATTTATCATATTTGACAAAGAAATTTCTATAAAATCCATATATAAAGCCGTTGAGCATAATCAAAGTGAAAAAGTTAACACGAGTTTAAGGGTGCGTTAACACAGTTTTGTAAGCTAGCAACGAAAAAACGGTAAACTCGGTGTATAAACTCTTGAATTTAATCGAGTTTACAATAGTCACGAGTTTACCAATGACTCGACTCGATTTTATAAGTTAGAAATGTAAAAACGATAAACTCGGAGAGTCAACTCGCAAGTTTGACAACAATGGCTACGTATTCCTAAGCATAGTGCCAATGTGCCATTAAGTTCATATATACTATTTATTTGATAAAAAAGATTATACTACTTATGCTGTATAATCATTATATAATTCATTTCAAACTTTGCAATACTAAGTATAAGGACTGTAGTCTATTACAAAATATATGAAAGATTTTATTATTTTTAAATTATGATATGTATCACTTATTTTCAAGCTCTAGATAAAATATGATACGTGCATTTTAATTTATAAGAATGAGGAATTAAATATAAAGTAACCGAATGAGTAATTTTTATTAAAGAATAATATAATTGAGAGTTAACTCCCATTCAATCCGAAAATATTCAAATTTAACTTAGTTAAATAGCTAGTAGTGCATTGTATCAAAAAAAAAAAATAGCAAGTAGTGCCGGTAAGAAAATGGGTTAAGATACATCCAGCATCTTAAAGTATTTTTTTCAGGTGTATCCAATGCTCAATATTTTGTAGTGCACCCGAAACCCTAAAGTATTTTTTCAGGGACGCCCATCACCCTGAAGTACTTTTTATTGAATTTTGCATTTAATAATTTAGATAATTTAGAGTGCGGGATACACCTGAAAAAATACTTAAAGATGTTGGATATATCTAAAAAAAATAGTTTATGCTGCTGAATACACCAAAAAAGAAATAATTCAGTTAAGTGTATTAGAAAAATACTTTAAAGTGTTAGGTGGAGAGAAAAAAATAAAACTAATAGAATGATATAAATGTACACGACGCGCCCTTTACTGGAGGATAATCATTTATAATAGTTCTATTATTATTTATGTGATATACTGATATGATACGGGAAGCTTTCCCTGCTTTAACGTTTTTTATTTCCTTTTAAAAAAGTAATGGGCATAAATTTCTCCATCATCATTTAATACATAGGATCTCGAGGATCTGCGTGGAGTCTACTCTAGAAACTGCCAAAGGCCACCCAAAAAAAATCGTCTAACGAGTGGATCTAATGGCCGATTTGGTTGAACTGCATGAAACACATAAACTTGATGTTAATGGCTAAGAAAGGGCTCATTATTAAGAATAAGTTTAGTGAGCTTATGAATCAATATAGGAGACTACATTTTATAATGTTGATTTTCTCAAGTATTCACATCAGTATTATACTATTGGGGTACATGAATGAGGTTTACAACACGTGGGAATCGAAAAGAAGGTATTATTTGTCTTTTCATACCTCCTTCATAGTCCTCCTAAAAACTTGACCACCCATTTACTGTTAGCGTCCAGAAACTTCTTTCGTTATTTTCATGTTAATTTAATAAAATAGAACTAACATATTTGATTCACATATTCTTAATTATCATACCAAACAAATTCATTTAATCTCTATTGCATTAAATTATATTTTCATTCCACTATTTCATTTTATTACATTCTCACTGATTTCATGAAGTAGATGAAAATAGTCAATCGCATAATTTATATCTTTAAAAAATAATTTTAATTTCAGAAAATTCTATTAATTCTTTAAAATAAATAATTGTTTAAAAAATAATATATCACAGAAATTAATCAGTAAGTGGTTCAACTAAATTTACGTGTGCTTCCCTAACAATTACTTCTCTAGTATTAGTTATAGAGAAGAGAGATATGTGCTTTATTTATAACTCACATCATTAAATTTTTCATACGAATATACAATTTAACATTTCATTGATTATTGTGTTGCCTTTTTCTTATATGGTATACCAAATAGGGAAAATTTCATTAAAGGACTACATGACCACATTTATTTCAGTCAAGGACCAAAACATTATGAAATTTCACTGTAGGACCAAGGACCAAAACGAAAATAAGTTTTGTAGGTAAAAAGACAATAATGCCCCCTTGCTTTTTTTTTAAAAGGTTTGATCGTTGCCGGAACTCCGGCAACCGGCAACCGGTCACCGGCCTTCGTCGACTGGAACTTCGACCACCAGAAATTAATGTATTGTTTATATGAGGATTCTACTTGTTCATGAATATTAGAATCATAAACAAGTGTACAACTCTTCATGAACAAGTAGAATCTTTCTATGAACAACACATTATTTTCTGGTGGTTGGAGCTGTAGCCGGTCAGTGCCGGAGCTTTGATGGCTGGTAGGAGCAGCCACAGTCGCCCAACCGTCTTGAGCTCCAATCATTGAAAATTAATGTGTTCTTAATAAAAGGATTTCACTTGTTCATGAAGAGTAGAATCATGAACAAGAGTTAAACTATTCATGAGCAAATAGAATCCTCGTATGAAAAACACATCAATTTCCCATATTCGGAGTTGCAGCTCGTTGATGCCGGAGCTGCGATGGCTGGCTGGCAATGGCCGCTCCGACTTAGCGATGGTCGGTGACCGGTCGATGGAGCTCCGGCAACAATCTTACTTTTTAAGAAAAAAAATAAAGCAAGAGGCATTATTGTCTTTTTACCTACAAAACTTATTTTTATTTTGGTCTTTGACTAAAATAAATTTGGTCACGTGGATCTTTAATGAATTTTTCCTTATTTATTATACCCTATAAGAAAAAAGGTAACACAATAATAAATAAAATGTTAAATAGTACATTCATATGCAAATTTTAATGATGTGATTTATAAATAGAGCACAAAAAATTTTAATATGCAAATTTTAAGTTTGATTTTTTAGATATAATTGAATTTTTAAACTTCTAAATATGTAAAAATATTTAATTTCAAATTAGAATTTAAAAAATAATATAATTTTCTTTAATTTTTTTTATATAATCATAATATTTTGCAATAAAGCCTCTCAACATCACAGGATATTGGTTGAGGTGGTAAGCAGCCTCACCCCAGAAATGATAAGAATAGAAGTTCGAATCCTGAGAAACGCACTTGTTATGAAAGACAAAAACTCTTTACACCCTAAATCTTAAAAGGGAAACTTGACTAAGGGGGTGTTTGGCAAACATCCAAACCTAGGTTTGCGCAACTCGAGACAAAATTTCTCTTACACACGTACCTCGTAAGTCGTAAAAGCTAATCCAAACACACATTAAATGAAAAAGCCACTCAACTACTTGTTGTCCAATAAGTAAATGAAAAAGGTGCTCAACTACTTGTTGTCCAATAATTCATATGTTGATTACAACCATTCAATATATCTAATATGGCGGGGCGTGGGGGGCCTATACGAATCCAATCATGTTTAGGACAAAATCAATAATAGCATTCAGTAGAGGTGGTAAAATAGGTTAGGCCCGTGAACCCGCCAAATACGACGAGCTCATGCTAGCCCGCCCCACCGGGCTAATATGCTAAAGCGGGTTGGCCCGCTTTTTTTTTTTAATTTTTTAATTTTTTTAAATAAAATAAATCCGAATATCCCTATCGTCTTTCCTTTGTTGCTATGCTTAATTAATTCCTCATATTTTTTATTTGACACTTTTATTTTCATATTATATTTATTTATTCTATTATTATTAAATTTTAAAGAGATGTGTTTATATATATTTGTTATGTGAGTATATGAAAAAAAAAAGAAAGTAAGATTAAAACTTATTTCATAACATAAATATATAAAAGAAAAGACGTGTAATGTGAGTGGGTGAAAGAGAAAGGGGGTGAGAATAAAAAAAAAGAGTGAACATGTAAGGAAAAAAAAACAGAGAGGCGGGCTAGCACCCACCTTGGCAGGCTCGGCCTGGCATATTGCCAGCCCGCCAAGGTGCAGGCCGCCTCGTTGGGCCTGCAGCCCACTATGGGCTAGGCCGCAACCCATGGGCTGGCCCGTTTTACCGATACTAGTAGTCAGTAAGTTTGATTGAAATTTAATTTGACTATCAGCTAACTTTAATAGCACCAATTTACTGCAATTAATTTGTCATTTTTAATTTTATATAAAAATACATTTAAATATTTCAAATTAATCAATAAATTAAAAATTGATACAAAGCCTCTTGAAGTAATAAAAAAAATGAGTAAAATACTCTAATCTCCTTTGTATTTTGCCTTAATTACATATACCTCCCATCTATTTTAAAAATATACACTTAAGTTTAAACTGTTAACTCTATCAAGGATTTTTATTTTTTAATTAAAATTTATATTAAAATAAATTTTATGCTAATTTACCCTTCATCATTACTAATTCCCTAATTTGTCTAAAAATTTTTATGTAATTTAAGAGTTTTTTTTTTCTTTTTGCTTAATTTATTTTTTACTTTTGCTAATAGTCATCTATTAATTTTTTGTTTCATATTGAGATAAAGACTTAATGAATGCAAACATATAAAACTTAATTAAAAATATGATTAATTCTTTTGATAGATCCATACTTAAATAAATGTGTTTATAAATGTTTGTGAAAAAATATTTTTAAAAATTAAAATTTAAAATTTATATAAGTTATATAATGTCTCAAATTTACATTTTTAACACCATATGGTGAACCATTCATGGTTTCATGACAAAAAAAAATGAAAAAAAAAAATTTTGTTAGTCATTTAAAAGAATCCTAAATAAATAATTTTCAATAAATATGATAGAAAATTAAAAAATATATAATTTTATAATATAATAAACACTGCTAATTTCTTAAGAGATTGAGAGATTCCTCCTCAACTCCTGTCCAGTCCAGTGTGCCTTTTGTGGATGTTAAATAAAGTCTTTTGTATGTAATAAAAACAGCTTCAATCAGACGCTGTTGTACTACGTACTTGTAATAATGCTTATGTTGCTTGTTCTTATATTGCGATCGGTTGTATTGTTCTTTTCTGTTATTGTAAGGTATGAAATCTATGGTTGAGTGTTAATTTCCTTCTGTCTTCTAGTCTCTGGTTTATCATCTAACTCTAGTCCTCCTTTTCATTCATTAATATATGTAAAGTTTTCCATACCCTAATTAGCTTCATTTAATAAGAATAGATAAATAATACCAAAAAAATCTCTCTTTTTTTTCGGAAGATGTCTGAAGCATAAGTAGAAGAAATTATTTCAACAATAAGAATAAGGAATCGTAATAAAACAAAAACTGTTACTAGAACGTACACTAGCAATCAATATAATAGGAAGAAAAACCATGTGAGTGATCTTTATGGCAACAACATAATAATGGTTGCTGAGAAAGGCATCACCAATATCTTTCATCCATTCTCCTTCACTCCTTAAGGGGGAAAATTGGAATAATTCATGTACTTGTCTAAAATAATAATCATCGTTTCCCCATTGCCATTTACGTGGATTCATTCTAGCATTTTGAGGTATTTTCATGCGACTTCTCTCTTGTCTTGAGCTGCTGCTTATCACCTTCCAAATATGTTTAGATATTAGCTAGTTCTTTACCCATTCAGACCAATCGTTATATATAGTTTTCCTTCGTAAGTGGCTCAGCAACTATTTCGTTGAAGTGGCGGCTCCCTTCCATAACTACAATATATATATATATATATATATATGCACCTTCCCTCGTCTGACAAAAACTAAAAATGTATTTAGTTGTATTTATTGATAACTATTAATATCTTCTGTTCAAAGGAACAAAGATATGTAAAAGCCAAAAACCTCGCACCTCCACACTTAACACATGGCATGAAAGGAGATTTCATTGATTGGAAACTGAGTACGCGTGGTCTGGAAGCATACATTTATACCAAACTGACCCAGCGAATTGGGCCATTAATTTCAAGTTATAGTTAAATATATTAGTTTACCTACCAGGATATGTCTTCAGATTTTTCAACAACTCTTTAGGTCTGTTCTTCCCTTCATGATGACCCATTAATTTCATATTCTGTGCCATGGGAACACTTAGTGGTTTACAACCACTCATACTTGTTTTAGCAAGGAGATCCAAGACATATTTCCTTTGATATAGTATTTTATTATTCCAAGATCTTTTATTTTGAAATGGTCATGTAGAAACCTTTTTAATTCTGCAATTCCATTTTGAGAGTTTCCAGTTATCAACAAGTCATCCACATATACCAAAATCAAAACAATTCCTTCAACACAATTTTAACAAACAAAGAGTAATCATTCTTACTCTGCTTAAACCCGCCTTTTATTAAGGCTTTTGACAGCCTTTCTATTCCACTGTCTGGAAGCTTGCTTTAAGCTATAAAGGGACTTGTTTAATTTGCACACCAAGTGCTCCCCCTCACTTTCAAACCCTTGACGTATTCTTATATATACCCCCTCATTTAAATCACCTTATAAGAATGCATTGTGTACACAAATTTGATAAAGATTCCAATTATTAATAGCTGCCAATTTAAGTACAACATGCACTGTAAACATTTTGACAATCGGGGAAAATGTTTCATGGTAATCTATTCTCTCTTTTTGTTTATACCTTTTTGCTACTAATCTAGCTTTGTACTTATCTACGGTGTTATCATATTTATATTTAATTTTATATACCTACTTACATCATATTGCCCTTTTACTTTTAGAGAGTGGCACTATATCCCATGTTTTATTAGCCTCAAGTGCCTCCATCTCAGCTTTCATAGCTAGAGCCGGGAAATCGGGCCAAGCCTGTTGGGCAGGCCCGTTTAGGCCCGAGCCCTTCAAGGGCTGGGCTTATAATTTAGAGGCTTAAAAAGGAAACGTGCCTAAAAGGGCCAGCCTCGCAGCCCTGTAGGGCCGGCCCTTTTACACCCGTTTAATATTTTTTTTAAATAAATTAATAAATATAATATCATTATATCAAATTATCAATATGAGAGACACCTAAGTACCTAATAAAGTATTAATAACAGGCAAGCACTTAGTAGTTGGTTTGATTTATTTTATTTTCTACAATGATTTATTCATTTAAACTTTTTAAAAAGGCTAATATGGACATTAGATGATTATTTTAACTAAAAATTTATGAATTTTGAAAATAATGTATCTCAATTTAGAGTAAAACAATAAATAAATTGTAAAATTTGAAAAAGAATTTTTTTTGAATTAAAATGAGTTTAAGTCCGTTTAGACTCGAGCCCGTGAAGGGCCAGCCCTGTAGGGCGTAGGCTTCAAAAATATGAAACTTTTTAGGGCCCGTTTATGCCCGAGCCCGTGAAGGGCCGGCCCGTATTATTCCCAGCTCTATTCATAGCCTCCACCCACTCTTGGGCTTTCTTGGAAGAAGACCCACACGGCGCTAGTATCATGTAAAAGCCCAGCACCTCACACCTCAACACTTAACACATGGCATGAAAGGAGATTTCATTGATTGGAAAATCTGAGTACACATGGTCTGGACCAATACATTTACACAAACTGACCTAGCAAATTGGGCCATTAATGAACATAGGCTCACAAAATAAAGCATGGACCCTGAAAATAAATCCTACAATGGATACCTAAACACGCTGTAGCAAACTAATTATAAGTCTTAGAAGCCCAAAACGCCACTATTACTTTTTCTTACAAGATCAATCATACACACTAGTATGTATCAAAAAAAAAAATCATACACACTAGTTACCAGTTGAACTTGGCTAAATATATATATATATATATATCTATGCGCGCGCGCGCACCTTTCCTCCTATGACACGGAAACTTTGAAACTGTATGTCAATGGCTCAGTTTTCTTTGGCAACATAACTCATATTTTGCTTTCTGTCTTCTAGGTTTTTGAGCCTCCTAATTAATCTATGAAAAAGAAAAAAAAGAAAAAAAAGGTGATTTCAAGAGGAGGCCCGGTGCTATCTCATTGTTTTTTTGTTGATGATGTGCTATTCTTCTTGAGAGGTGAAAAGGAGAACTGCATGGCACTGAAACTGATATTTAACATGTTTAGTGCTGCCTCAGGACAGGAAATGAACCTAGACAAGTCATGCATCCTCTTCTCCACAAATACAACACCTGTAGTTAGGAGGGAAGTGGAAGAAGTACTAGGTGTTAAGTCTTCAAGTGAACCTGGTAAATACGTGGGGTTACCTTTAGTCCTTTAGTATGGGGAAGATCAAGGAATGCAGCACTAGGATTTGTAAAGCAGAAAATAAAGAAGAAGCTACAGGGTTGGCGGCAGAAGATGTTGACATTTTCTGGGAAGGAAGTGTTGATCAAAGCAGTTGCAAACTCAATTCTAGTATATCCGATGTCTAGCTTCCTATTTCCTTTGAAGTGCTGTAAGGAAATTGATAGTATGGTATCGAATTTTTGGGGGGGCTATAATGATCAAGAGGGTAGGAAAATTCATTGGAAGAGCTGGAATGTGATGACTCAAACTAAGAAGGAAGGGGGCATGGGTTTCCATAGCTTTCAAGCTTTTAATAAAGCATTATTGGCAAAGACAACTTGGAGATTGTTACAGGATCCTAATGAGCCGTGGTGTAGGATTCTGAAAGGAATTTATTTCCCAAAATCTGGATTCATGGATGCAAAGAAAGGTGGTAAATCTACATGGTGTTGGACTAGTATCTTGAAAGGAAGAGAGCTACTTAGGGAAGAATTGTTCTGGAGGTTGGGAGATGGTAGAGAGGTTAAAGTGTGAGGTGATAGATGGATCCCTGGCTTAAAAAATGAAAGATTGGTTACAGAAGACCTAAGTGAAAGTGATAAGAAACTAAAGGTGGCTGATCTTATTAAAGATGGTAGATGGGATCTTAGCTGTGTTGCCAGGAAATTATCTGACGTTGAAAAGGGTAAGAGTTGGCAGTTAGAGGTACCAAGGGCAGGAAGGAAGGATGAAGCAATATGGATGGCATGTAAAGATGGGAAGTATAGTGTGCGATCTGGTTACTGTGTAGCAAAAGGTCTTGGGAGGGAAACTGGAATCTCCAGAGCTAGTAGCCCTTTAATGGTAACTGGACAACTCAGGAGTTGTATATGGAAGCTACATGTTCCTCCAAAAGTTCGACAACTCTTGTGGCGAATATTGAATGATGCTCTAGCCACAAGGGTAGCGTTTTGTAAAAGGAAATGTAGTCAGAATGATTTGTGTCCTATTTGTGGTGAAGAACCTGAGACTATAGTGTTGCGGAAGCGGGATATATAAAGCGTAACCGATTATACTAAAAAATCACAAACTAGAAACAAAGTCTCTAGACGTAATTTAATAATATAATAAATCACAACTACTATATCTAATAACAGCTAATAAATAATAAATAGGACATCAATAAGGGAAATACCAGAATTTAATTTCACTCTAAATAGTTTACTAGTGAAATACTACAAGAGAGGAGAAGATACAAATGCCTTAAGAGACAATTGCTAAGGGATGATAATTGAAGGAGGGAGGGGGGCTCCTTTTATACTCAAAGTCCCCCCTCATCCAAAGAGATCCCACCGATGTGGGACTTCTTTTCCACAACTAACAAATCTCCACCTTGGAAAAAATCCCACATTCCTAATTTTCTTAATTACAATTTGTATTTACAATTCAACAATCAATGTTCAACAATATTGATCAAATCCAAACAATGTTGAAATTTGACAGAAGTTACCACCTTTGTCAGCATATTAGCAAGATTCTCACTTGTCCGTATCTTCTGTATCATGACTCCACCTTCTTCTAAAATTTCTCGTACGAAGTGATATCGAACATCAATGTGCTTCATCCTTGCATGGTAAACTTGGTTCTTTGCTAATTGAATAGCACTTTGGCTATCACAAAATACTATAATGTCTTCTTGACAAATACCAAGTTCTCCAAGCAATCCATGAAGCCAAATTTCCTCCTTCACAGCCTCTGTAATTGCCATGTACTCTGCCTCTGTGGTAGACAAAGCAACTCTTGACTACAAAGTCGACTTCCAACTAACTGGTGCCTTTGCAAGAGTAAACACATAACCAATAGTTGATCTTCGTTTGTCCAAATCACCTGCAAAATCTGAGTCACAATACCCAACTAAAGATCGATCATCTTCCTGCTCAAAAACCAATCCAACATCCACAGTATTACATATATACCGTAGAATCTATTTCACAGCTTGCCAATGCTCCTTTCCTGGATCATTCATATACCTACTCACAACTCCAACAGCTTGTGAAATGTCAGGTCTTGTACAAACCATTGCATACATCAAGCTACCAACAACATTTGCGTATGGTACCCTTGACATATACTCTCGTTTATCTTCATCCTTTGGCGACATATCAGCACTAAGCTTAAAATGAGGGGCAAGTGGAGTGCTAACTGGCTTCGTTCTCTCATCCATACCAAATCAATTTAGCACTCTCTTCAAATACTCCTTCTGAGATAAAAAGAGTTTCTTTGATTGTCTATCTCTTGTTATCTCCATGCCGAGAATCTTCTTTGCCTCTCCTAAGTCCTTCATCTCAAATTCCCCTTTTAGTTGAACCTTCAGCTTCTCAATTTCTGCCTGATTTTTTGAAGCTATCAACATATCATCAACATATAAGAGGAGATATATAAAGGATCCATCTTCAAGCTTTCATAAATAAACACAATGATTGTATCTGCTTCTTTTGTACTTATGCCGCAACATAAACTTGTCAAATCGTTTATACCATTGTCTCGAAGATTGTTTCAATCCGTATAACGATTTTTCAAGTTTACACACCATATTTTCCTTTCCAGCAACTTTGAATCCTTCCAACTGAGTCATGTAGATTTCCTCTTCCAAGTCTCCATTTAGAAATGCAGTTTTAACATCCATCTGAACTAGTTCTAAATCCAACTGTGCTACCAAAGCCAACAAAATTCTAATGGATGAATGTTTCACAACTGGAGAAAATACCTCATTGTAATCAATTCCCTCCTTCTGAGCATAGCCTTTAGCTACCAATCTTGCTTTGTAGCGTACATCACCTTGGTTAGGAAATCCTTCTTTCTTTGCATATACCCATTTGCAACCAATTGCTTTCTTACCCTTCGGGAGTTTGGCCAATTTCCACGTACCATTCTGATGAAGGGACTGCATTTCTTCATTCATGGCATTCCTCCACTTATCCTTCTCTGAGCTCTGGATAGCCCACTTGTAAGTTGAAGGAATATCATTAGCTACAATTGAGGTTGCACAAAGCCACCATGTCCTCGAAACGAGTAGGCTTTCTTATTGTTCGTTTTGGCTTGTTGGTTGCTATTGATTCACGTTGCTGTTGAGGTTCATGAGTTGAAACCTCCCTTTCAACTGGCTCTTCATCTACTACAGGAAAGTCCTCTTTTGTTTCCCCATCTGCACCTTGTACTGGGAAAATCAACTTTCCTTCAAACTCCACCTACTTTGAAACACCATCACCTTGCTTGGTATCTTCAGCTGCTACCATGGTAGATTCATCAAAGGTAACATCCCTACTGAATACAATCTTCTTTGTCTCTAGACACCATAAACGATATCCTTTGACTCCAGAAGTGATTCCCAAAAAAATGGCTTTTTTTGCTCTTGAATCCAATTTTGATTCTTTCACATGGTAATACGCAGTTGAGCCAAATACATGTAAAGAATCATAATCTGTAGCAGGTTTTTCATACCACTGTTCCAATAGTGTCTTACCACCAATAGCAGAAGATGGTAGACGATTAATGAGGTGGCTCGCATATGTAATTGCCTCAGCCCAAAATTCTTTGCCCAAGCCAACATTGGACAACATACACCAAACCTTCTCCAGCAAAGTCTGGTTCATGCGTTCTACCACTCCATTCTGTTGTGGTGTATGCCTGACTATAAAGTGTCTAACGATGCCATCATCTTCACAAACCTTCTGAAAAGGATCATTCCTGTATTCTCCTTGGTTTTCTGTACGAAGGCATTTAATCCTCCTGCTGGTTTGTGTTTCTATCATCGCCTTCCATTTTAGAAAGATTCCCAACACTTCATCCTTGGTCTTCATTGTATACACCCAGATTCTTCGGGAAAAATCATCAACAAAGGTTACAAAATAATGCTTTCCTCCTAATGACGGTGTTTTGGAAGGACCCCAAACATCAGAGTGAACATAATCCAAAATGCCTTTTGTATTATGGATAGTTGTTCCGAACTTAACCCTTGTCTACTTCCCCTTTACACAGTGCTCACAAAAATCCAAGCTACAATGCTTCAATCCTTTTAACAACCCCTGATCTAATAGAGTTTTTAAGGATTTACCTCTAGCATGTCCCAAGCGCATGTGCCATAACCTTGTCGCTTCTACTTCCTTCTCATCACTGGATGTCACTGCTGTTGTTCCAATAACCGTACTACCTTGATAGTGATACGTGTTATTGTTCTTTCGTATATCCTTCATTACCACCAGTGCACCGGAAAATATCTTCATTACTCCACTTTCTATGGTGATTTTGAATCCCTTTGAGTCCAAAGTTCCCACAGAAATGAGATTTTTCTTCAAATCCGGTACATATCGAACATCAGTCAATGTTCTGATCAGTCCATCATGGTTCCTCAAATGAATTGAACCAATGCCATATGCGGTAAGTGAAGTATTGTCTGCTGTGTGGACAACTCCACATCCTCCTTCTTGGAAATCAGTGAATCAGTCTTGGTTGGGACACATATGATGGCTGCAAGTTGAGTCTAACAACCATACGCCTGACGATTTTGACGACGTCGTTGTAGATAGTGAAAAATCTGAATTTTCATCATCACAGTCAGCTACATTTGAATCCATAGCAGCCTTCTCATTGTTGTGTTTGGATTTGTTCTTCAATTTTTTACAATCCTTCTTCCAGTGGCCTTTTTCTCGACAAAAGGCACATTCATCTTTATTGGGTCTGGACCTCGATTTGGATCTCCCTTTCCTTGATCTCGACTGATTTTCAGTATGTCCTCTTGTGACTAGTGCCTCTGCTTCTCCGCTTCTTTGTTTCTCTTTCTTTCTTTGTTCATAGCTGTATAGCGCAGAATAAACGTCTCTAAGAAATACTTCCTCTTTGCCATGAAGTAGAGTAGTCTCCAGGTTCTCATACTCATCAGGAAGTGATCCCAACAACATCAAGGCCAGATCTTCATCTTTAAAGGTCACGTCCAGATTCTGCAAATCGGTTACCAACTTATTGAAGTTAGTAATGTGATCATTCATTGTGGTACCAGGTACATAGGTGAAGCGAAACAATCTTTTCTTCATATGAAGTTTATTCTGAGTGCTTTTCTTCAAAAATTTGTCCCCTAGTGCCTTCCACAGTCTATATCCAGAAGTTTCCTTTGTGTGTGGATACTTCTGTTCTCTTGAAAGGAACGATCGAATGGTACCACAAGCAACACGATTGATCCTCCTCCAATCTTCCTCCCCCATGCTATCTGGTTTTCTCTCTTCAATAGCAAAGTCTAGTGCTTGTTGCAAAAGAACATCAAAAACTTCACTCTGCCACATCCCAAAATGTCCAGATCCGTCAAATATTTCAACTGCAACCTTCACATTTGACACAATTCTTGTCATAAGTGAAGATGTCAACGACAAGTTGTCAAAATTTGATGTGGATTCTTCAATCTTCTTATCCCCCATCTCTGCTCAAGATACTATTTAATAGCTATCAATACAAAAGCCCAAAGTAATTCTTTTCTAATGTGGAAGTTCAGATTACACTGCAACCAAAGAGCATACTCAGACAGAACCTTAGCTCTGATACCAATTGTTGCGGAAGCGGGATATATAGAGCGTAACCGATTATACTAAAAAATCACAAACTAGAAACAAAGTCTCTAGATGTAATTTAATAATATAATAAATCACAACTACTATATCTAATAAGAGCTAATAAATAATAAATAGGACAACAATAAGGGAAATACCAGAATTTAATTTCACTCTAAATAATTTACTAGTGAAATACTACAAGAGAGGAGAAGATACAAATGCCTTAAGAGACAATTGCTAAGGGATGATAATTGAAGGAGGGAGGGGGCTCCTTTTATACTCAAAGTCCCCCCTCATCCAAAGAGATCCCACCGATGTGGGACTTCTTTTCCACAACCAACATATAGAGCACATGATCTTACTTTGCCCTTGGGCAAGTAGGTGTTGGTTTGGAAGTCCCCTGGCATTAAGAATTAATAAGCAACTGATAACCAACATTAAAAGTTGGTGTGGTGAGCTACTGACATGAAATAGAATTGATGAAAGAAGTAAGGCATTAGTAGCTGCAATATGCTGGGGCATATGAAAAGCCAGATGTGATAAGGTGTTTAATTGAACAATGTTGGATGCAGTGTATGTGATAAATGTTGCATCTATGCTAGTGACTGAAGTCTAGATGGCAAAGCACGGCACTAATGAAAATATATGCAGAAAAAAGAATTTGAGATTGGAGAGGAAAGATCGATGGGAACCCACTGTGGAAGGTACGATAAAAATTAACATAGATGGGGCATTTTTAAGGCAAAGTAGGAAAGCTGGCATTGGCATAGTGTATAGAAACAGTACAGGGGAATACCTGGCCGGTTTGGGGAAGACGGTGGCTTACTGCACTAGAGGCTGAGTGTTTAGCTAAGAAGGAGGCATTCACTACTACAGAATTGAGATATAACCACCCCCAAGGACGTCCCAAATTGAAAATTGGGTGGTTAAAAAGGGAGGCGATGGCATTTTCGTAATTATATATATGTAGGGGAACCTTTAGGCATCCCAAATTTGAATTTGGGACGTCTAAAGTACTTCCTGGCGCGAAATATAAATTTCATAAATTCTTTTTAGCGCCTGGAGCTGGGTTTAGGCGTCCCAAATGGCATTTGGGACGCCTAAAGGCGTCTCCTACCCGCATGTCAGACACTTGTCTGACATGCGTCTTCTCATCTATCATTCCCCTCCTCACATCCTCTCAACAATAACTTTACTCTTATTCCTCTTCTCCCCACCCACCGTCGGCCCTCCTCTTTGTTTTTTTCTTTAACTCCTCCCTCCTCCCTTGTTCAAGCTCTTTGTTTCTTCAACTCCTCCCACCTCCCTTCTTCTTCCTTTTTGTTTCTTTGTTTCTTCAACGCACGCAACCAGTTGACCCTGCTGCAACTTCACCTCCTCCACAGTGTGTAGATTTTTGCTCTCTCCTCCACCCCCTTCCTTCCATTGTTGTGCACACCACCGTGGATCTCCAACGTCTTCTCTACCTCTCCAACATACTAGCTAGTGGGCGCCCCTGATCAGGTTGGTTTATTTTCTTCTTGTTTTTTTTGTAACAGAATGGTATATTTTGTTTTTGGAATATAAATTTACTTGAAATGGTTGAGATTGTGCTTATATATTGCTTATATTGAGATGGTTGAGATTAGCCTGATGTGTTTGGTGTGGTTATATTGCTTAAATTGCATGTATTCGGGAATGGTTTATTTTCTTGTTTAAATATAAATTTACTTGTGTATAATAGAAATCCCTATTGTTCAGTTTTAGGGAAATCTAGCTTTTATAAGCCAATAGAGATTTATCCATACACACGCCCCATTTCATTGGTCTTGTTCCTGCACCATTAATTAGTATATATAATAAAATAAAATATGATTTATTTAAATTAAAGAAATTCTTGTATTTCAAACGAATTATGAAGAATAATTCAAGCCAAAACTAAAAAAGAAAACCATAACCCCAATATTCATTAAATGATTTTTATCTAAATATTTTCAATAAAACAATTTTATTTTTGGAAGAACTCAACTTAAAATTGTTTTGTTAATATGAAACTTGTTTTTTTTTAATTCTTCCAAACCTCAAAAAAATGCTTTAATTTCATCTTATTGTATTTATTTTATTATACATTAATTTTATATACATATACTTATTAAAAAAATAAGTTACATAGCACTGAAACCCTTTTAAGAGGAGAGAGGAGGCTAGGAGGGGGCAATAAAGTTATTAAGCCCATATTTTAAAATCCTAAATTGGGTTGATAACTTAATTAGGCAATCCCATCATATGTCGTTCAGAATTGTACTAAACGTGTGAATGTTATTGGTAATGCCTTAAGTGGTAACAAAATGGATCATAGTTGGATGAATGCTTTGAGAACTAGTGAAGAATATGAGAAAGGGGTAGACGAATTTATTGAATTCGCTAAAAAGAATGCTCCTGCAAGAAATGGGAAGTATTTTTGTCCTTGTGTCAATTGTTTGAATGAGAGTCGACGGGATGTTGATGTCATAAAGGATCACCTACTTTGTGATGGAATAAATCTGCGATACACAAGGTGGATATGGCATGGTGAGGAAGTAATTGATTGTCCGTCACACAAGAAAGAAGCTGTGGATGTCATAGATGAAGATAGAATGGAGAGAATGTTTAACGATGTTGAGGCAGAATCCTTTGCGCAGTCGCAGGAGTATGACAGCCTGCGGAGTGATGCAGAGACACCATTGTACAGTGGTAGTAAGTACACGCGGCTGACAGGAACATTACATTTGGTTAACTTAAAGGCAACTTGTGGGGGACCGATAGTAGTTTCACATTGCTGCTTGAACTATTGTGTGATATGTTTCCGGAGGATAATGTACTTCCAAATCGTATGTATGAGGCCAAGAAAATCCTGTCTACAATGGGTATGGAGTATAAAAAGATAAATGCTTGCCCTAATGACTGCATACTGTACAGAAATGAGTACGGAGGTCTTAGTGAGTGTCCTAAGTGTAAAACTACACGATACAAAGTGAAAAAAGATGGTGGTTGTGGTGATGTGACAAGTAAAAGGCAACCTTTAAAGGTTATGTGGTATCTTCCAATAATACCACGTTTTAAACGTTTGTTTGTGAGTGCAACAAAAGCGAAGAAGTTGAGATGGCACTCTGATGAGAGAATATCTGATGGGAAATATCTTCGGCACCCAGCTGACTCTCCACAATAGAAAAAAATAGATGAAATGTTCCCTCAATTTGGCAGCGAGCCGAGAAACCTACGGCTTGGGTTTTGTACAGACAACATCAATCCGTATAGAACTCTTACTAGCACACATAGTGCGTGGCCGGTTCTCCTTGTAATATACAACTTGTCTCCCTGGCTATGTATGAAACGTAGGTATATGATGCTATCTATGATGATTTCTGGACCAAAACAGCCAGGGAATGATATTGATGTCTATTTGGCACCTTTGATTGAGGACTTGAAGAAGTTGTGGGAGGAAGGCGTAGATGTGTTTGATGCTTATAAGAAGGAGTCTTTCAAGCTACGTGCAATGATTTTCACAACGATAAACGACTTCCCTGCGTACGGAAACTTGTCAGGGTACAGCGTGAAGGGTCACAAAGCATGCCCAATATGTGAAGCAGACACACACTTCCAACAACTAAAGCATGGAAGAAAAACTGTCTACCTTGGCCACAGGAGGTTTCTTCATCGGTTCCACCCGTATCGTAGGCTAAGAAAGCGGTTTAACGGCTTACCGGAGCATGGAATGGCTCCAAAGTCATTAACCGGAGAGGAAGTCTACAGTCGAGTGGAACGTATCCATGTCACTTTTGGTAAGAATCAGAGGGTTGCGGGTGAGAAGAACATATAGAAGAAGAGATCCATTTTCTTTGATCTTCAATATTGGCATTTGCTTGACGTGAGACACAGTATTGATGTGATGCATGTGGAGAAGAATGTTTGTGATAGCCTTATCAGTACGCTTTTGCACATACCAAGGAAGACTAAGGATGGGATTAATGCGAGATTAGACCTTGTCGATATGGGAATAAGAGAACGGTTACATCCACAACTAAGAGATGATGGTAGGAGGGCATACATGGAGCCAGCAGCGCATACACTATCAAAAGCAGAGAAAAGAAGTTTGTGTGGGTGTTTGCATGAAATGAAGGTGCCGCAAGGGTATTCCTCGAATGTGAGAAGATGTGTCTCAATGGACGATTTGAAGTTAGTGGGAATGAAGTCCCATGATTATCATGTGTTGATGCAACAACTATTACCGGTAGCTATTAGAGGCATAATGAAAGATGAAGTACGAACCACAGTGACAAGATTGTGCGTTTTCTTCAATGCTATCTGTAACGAAGTCATTGACACTGAAAAGTTGGATGAACTAGAAAATGAGGGTTACATTATTTTGTCACAACTAGAGATGCACTTTCCTCCTTCATTTTTTGATATAATGGTGCATTTGGTAGTTCATTTGGTGAGGGAGGTAAGGCTATGCGGTCCAGTTTACCTGAGGTGGATGTACCCTTTCGAGCGATACATGAAGATCTTAAAAGGGTATTCTAAAAATCCTTATCGACCAGAAGCCTCAATAGTAGAAAGATATGTAGTTGAGGAGGCTATGGAGTTTTGCAAAGATTATATGTCAGGGAAGAAGGAACAATCTCGGTATGAAGAAGGGAGAAGTAAGGGAACACGAGGACTGAAAGTGAAGAATGTTCCTCGTGAAGAGGTGTTGCAAGCCCACTTGTATATCCTGAATAATATGGAAGAAGTTCAACCTTACATAAATGAACACAGAAAGACTTTGAAGAACAAGAATCCAAGGAAGAATGACATGCAGATTGCTATTGAGCAAAACAAGACATTCATGCAGTGGTTCGAGGAAAAGCTTTTGCACGAGATCGGTGTGTCTGAGACAATCGAGTGGCTAGCTTGGGGGCCTTCGTTTCAGGTCATTACTTGGACCGGTTATGATATAAATGGCTATTCTTTCTATACCAAAGAGCAAGATGACAGAAGTACCATGCAAAATAGTGGGGCTATGGTAGAAGCTGAATCTATGCACTTTTCCAGTTCGAGAGACAAAAACCCCATATTAGCGTCTAAGGCCTATTATGGAGTTATAGAAGAAATATGGGAGATGACATACAACAAGTTCAAAGTTGCTTTATTCAAATGTAAGTGGGTTAGCAATAATGCTGTGGTAATAGATAAACAATTTGGATTTGTCTCAGTCGATCTTCGAAGAGTTGGCTATAGAGACGAGCCCTTCCTTTTAGCAAGCTAGGCGAAACAAGTGTTTTATGTCACCGATCCTGCAAGCAAGAACATGTCCATTGTCCTTAAAAGTAAAAAACAGAAGTATGGTGATCCAACCTTCAACCTTGATGACACACCACCTTTCACAACAACTCCACCTCGAACAAATAAAGTAGAATTGGTAGATGATGACGAATATGCTGTAAGAAATGACCATGGTGAAGGACTATGGGAAACCATATAGAGTAAGACCTTAATTTATAAACGAGAACTGTGTGTTTTTTCTGTTTTACTTCCCGCTTAGTTTATTTCGGTTTTATTACAATTTATTTACGTTTCTGATGATGCTTTTTGTGTTAACAGGAATATGGACAACTCTAGTGATGACGAGAGGCGTAGAGATGACGAAAGCTCTAGCAATGACGAAAGGCCTAGAGATGAACCCCCTGCAAGAAGGAGGGTTAGAGGCTGTACAAAGATGGGAGCATTGGTTGCACGTCATGAACATCAACAGGAGAGGCTGCATATAGACTTCGATGACAATCTGAATCTAGTTGGTCCTGAGGAAGACCACTTCATTAGCTACGTAGGGCTTTTGGCTCGAAGCAAAGTGCGTATTACCTACGATAATTGGAGATTGGTTCCCCCAAAAATAAAAGACATGATTTGGCAGCAACTTTTGGTATGTAAGTTTTGATGCATTGTAGCTTTGTTCTTATTGTTTCAAATATAATAATCTTATGTTTTACCTTGCAGCAAACATACGATGTCCCAGACACCAAGCAGATGTATAAGCACTGGATGGATGAGGTTCGTGTACGATGGAAAGGTTTCAAGAACAAGCTAACAGCACGGTACATTCGAGGGGCCCTTAGGGATAAGGATCCATGTGCACAGTATACATATTTGTCTCCAGAGGACTGGAGGTTGTTTGCGGCATCACGAGCAGATCCTGAGTTTTTGGTAAGATTTATGTCATCATGATAAAGAACTTGTAATTTTGATATACTTTATATCGTTGATTTATTTTTTGTTGTTTTTCATTCATAGAAATTAAGTGCAGCAAATGCACAGAGGAAAGCAAAAAATAAATATCAACATTTCATGTCTCGCGGTGGATATCGGAAGATTGAGCGGCAATTGATGCAAGAAGAGTTAGAGAAAATGAAGGAAGCAGCGGAATCTGATCCTAGCGTTGTTATCCAGGCCCCTGCACCTCCTCCACGTCATAAAAAATGGAAAGTAGGGAGGATTAAGGCTGGGAAGTAGATAAATCCGACTGTTGCTGAGGTTGCTGCGAGGATTGTAAGTAGTTATACCATAAGTACCTAATTTTTTACATATCGCGAGTGGTTTCGATACATTTACGATAAACTATATGCTACAGGATGAACTGGACAAGCAGAGTAGCCAAGGTTCATTCAATCCAAGTAGACGGATGGACATCTTGTCAACGGCTATTAGGAAGGCAGAAGACCTTGGTCGTGTTCGAGGAGAGACACGGGGAGTTAGTGCCGCGAGGTATTTTGGACGAGACTCACGTTATTCGTCACAAGCTGGACCTAGTAAGGACGTTGTGGCCAAGATTCGACAGGACCTCGAACGAGAGATCGAGGCCAACCTTCGCGATAAGCTCCGACAAGAGCTGTTGCCAGAGCTTCAACTTGAAATGGCAAAGATGTTCGAAGCGCAAAGGGCAAGGGACGAGCATAGAACTCAGGAATCCCCTGCCTTCAATAGCACCAGAGGAAGTTACAACCCTCTGGAGGAACCACTTGACGACCCTTCTCCCACTCCAGTGTCGGGAGACCCTTGCACCCTCTATTTGGATGATCCACTGTTGCGTGTTGTTGCTGATGCTCTCGTTCACACTCGTGCTACCACCCACCATAATCAGCAAATTCTGGAGGATTTTCGTAGGGTGAATGTGACGAGTGTTAGAAAGGGGGAAGAAGGTACAGCCATCCCTGTTCCTGATCCAGAGGTTGGCACGTTAGGTCAAGCGATAGGATCTTTCATCCTTTGGCCTCGCAATCTTATTGGTTCAGACGCAACACCTCCAATGGTAGGAATTACCTTACTGTTACTGAAAATCTATTGGCATCCTAATAACAATTTGTTTTTTTATGTTCTAAAAGGATGACGAAGCTGCGAGCAAATGGCCCTACTTAGCACGGCTGCAACAGATCTACAAGGGCATTAAACAGATTGACTTGAAGATGCCTCCAGGGATTGTGGGCCAAGTAGAGTATCCCTACACGATTGACAATACAGATCTCAAGCAGTTTATCAGGTTGGAGGAGATAGATGCAGGCTGGGTGAAATTTGCAGTCCGGTAAGTTTTTTTTTCAATTTTCCCATAGAATTCATTTAGTGGTTTTTTGTTTTCATACATTCAATAATTGATTCCTTATTTTAATTCTATTATAGCACCTTCCACGATCTCTGCACAAACATGGAAAGACGTGATTGGTATGGATTCTTATGTCCTGCGAATACGACAGGGGATACTTGTACTGTGGCGCATAGGACTCACTATGTCGGCTACGCAATGGCACAAACCAAACTTCGTTGTTATCTAGCACCCATTGTCCAACGGTTCGTATTTAAATTTTGTCAATTTAAGAAGTTTAATAAATAATTGTCTTCTCACTCATCTAACTTCATTTTAATGTGTACATGTTGTTAAAGTTACCACTGGAGTTTGTGTGTTATATGTCCCCGCCGCAACGTAGTCTATTGGTTTGATCCCTTGAGTAAAAAGCCAGACAGAGATACAAAATCCGTCTTCGACACGTAAGTTATTCTGTTTGTATTTCATTGACAACCAAAAAAAATGAATGGTTCTAATTTCTGTTCATTTTGCTTTTCATGATAGTGTTTGTCAAACATATAGAGTCCTAGGTGGGTCACGCGAGGGTACAGTTGTTAAAAAGCCAAAGTGGTTTTATCCGATAGTAAGTACATTCGATCCTACCTAATTGTTTCGTTGACGGTCCTTTAGACATACCTTTATTGATTTTAACAACCAATTGCATCCCTTTGATTTAAAGTGCCCTCGGCAACCTGGCAACACTGAATGCGGATATTTTGTTATACTTTATATGTATAACATAACTCAAAGTGGAATTACTAGCGATTTTGAAAAGGTAATCGCTTCTTCATTCTCAAATGATAATATTTTTGGTGTTCTAATCGAAATGCTAATTAATTCATTTGCTTGAGATTCATTTCATCAAAGCTTACTTTCTAATTTTCAGATTTTTGATAATGAAGATGCCTACCTACGTGAAGACCTTGATTTGATCAGAGATCTTTTGGCTGGACATCTTCTTCAACATATAGAGCAGTAAAATTTTTATTTTATATCAGTTTGTAGTTGTGTGATGACAGCTTTTTGACACTTTCTGGTTGTTTTTTGTTGATATATATAGTAGTAGGTTGTATGAAAGGTTATTGTATGTATATATAGTAAAGATTGTAGTGCTGGATGTCCTTACCAATTTGTAACGGACAGTGTGGTTTATGAATCCATCTTCTATTCTGTTTCTGCAGTTTGAATTTGTTGGGTAATACAGAATGTAAATTATGGTATAAAAAAAACCTAACTTTTAGACGTCCCAAATTAAGAATTGGGAGGTCTAAAGTCCCCCAGGGTGGGACTTTAGACGTCCCAAATGACATTTGGGAGGTCTAAAGTCCCACCCTGGGGGGACTTTAGACGTCCCAAACTTTAATTTGGGACGTGTAAAGTCCCCCCAGGGTGGGACTTTAGGCGTCCCAAATGTCATTTGGGACGCCTAAAGTCCCACCCTGGGGGGACTTTACACGTCCCTATTATTTGGGACGTCTTTTGTTACAACTTACTACGCCCCCAGTATATACGTCCCCCCGTTTTAGGACGTTAAAGGTGCCAAATTTGGGAGGTTATAGCCCCTTTTTGTAGTAGTGATTGTTGATAGGTGACAGATTTAGTAATCAGCGAATATGCTTTGAATCAGATTGTGAGGTGCTGATAAAGCATGTTATAGAGAATTCTGTGGAAGAAGTAGAGTGGCAATGTGTGCCTATATTAAATGAGATTCTGACAATCACTGAGAAGAGGCCAAGTACTGAATTTTCCTTGGTTGCTCGCCAGGGTAATTTAGCTGCAGATTTTCTTGCAGCTGCTAGTAGTAGAGAGTTGGGGTCCAATGGGTGGCTAGCAACAGCACCACCTCTCTTGGTTGAGATTTTACTAGCTGACTTATTTGATTGTAAGAAAAACGTTCATTCTACTGCTCCTATCAATTGAGTAAGGGAAGGAGTGGGCTAAGGAATTGAAAGTATCCTAATATGTACTAGGCATTTTGCTTTGTTTTTGTTTTGTGAGGTTGTATGTAAGTTTTTTTGAGTGATTCTTGGCTACGGATAATGGTGATTATAATTGTTTTTTCGAGATTAATAAAAATGACTTTTTTTTTGCCAAAAAAAAAAAGGAAAAAAGAAAAGAAAAGTTGATTTGACGTGGGCTTGAATCCAATCCAAGGTGTTTTCTTAATTATTGCTCTTTTCCTTTACCCCGCCACACCTTTGGACAGTCTGATTACACCAGCTAATGCGGAATATCTTTTCCTCAATCAAATATATATATATATATTTGAAAAAAGACAAATAAATACCATTTTGAACTTCAAACTTTTAAATTGGTTTTGTTGAGAATAGGAGTAATGAGATTGACAAAAAGAGTATAGCAATTGACAACTCAAATTTTTGGGAAATCACTGATTTGGAATTTTGAAGTTCAAGTGGCATTTATTTGTACTTTTCCCTATATATTTTCAATGTGGGTGACGTGGCACAATCTGGAGCGTTGCTGACTCCAATGGCAGGTGAGGTTTGCTAATGTTCCTAGAGAGGATCTTCTCCTTGCAGATCACTTGGCAAAACTTGCTCATAGTATTACAGGAAATTTTTGTATCTTTGATCATCCTCCACCTCTTCATCAAGAGGTGGGGAATGATGAAAGAGGGTAGCTTTGTAGTGGACTCTTTTGTACTTTTATCTTTATATAAGTGTTATCCAGTTTATATTAAAAAAAACATAAATAAATAATTCATCTAGAAATGTCCTGCAATATGGGTAGTCATCGGCTAAATCTAATTACTTTGGCAAATCAATAATATAATAGATGTTTTTGTTCTAAAAATGCAAAGGCTGATACACACATTCCCAACTCAGGGTAAAAGTTAAATAGTTGGTTTTATCACACGGTTATGATTCGAGAGGAAAATCTTTATTCAATAGAAAATTCATAAAGTAATATGTGGATTACACAAACAGCGCTCACGGCCACTTCTCCACCTTCTTCTTGAATATGCCTGGACCATAAGTAGAAGAAATTACTTCAACAAGAAGAGGGAATTGTAATAACACAGAGGGTTATTAAAACGCCACCAAGCATAGCAATAGGAAGAAAAGCCCTTGAACGTGATGAGTTATGTTGCAACATAATAATTTCGGCCACCATCATAGTTGCAGTAGAGAGAAAAAGTGTCTAAAGACCTATTATCAATTTTCTAGGTAGTGAGTAAAGGAAATCTTCTTCTGCATAGCGTGACGTGAGGATTCCTAAAAATGTAAGGACAGAAGTAGGGGAAGAGAACAAGGAAAGTGCATCTGATATTAAGAAAACTTTGAATAACTTATTCCCCAAACGTATTGGATTCCCTGAAGCCTGATAATTCCCTCCTAGAACTGTAAAAGCTACGGCAAACATGATGGTAACAATTAGAGTTCCAACAATTGAGCAAGAAGATGCATTGCCTTTCATCCATCTCTCTCCTTCTTCCCTGAGTTTTTTGTGGTTTTCCTTGAAAAGATCAAGAGGGTTCAGCCACTCGTTGTTTAAAAAATTCCTATATCCAGGATCCACCATACCCTCTACAGCCTGTGGTTAAAAAAAATGATTCATTTCCATTTATTAATCTCTCCTCCAAAATTCATTGAAAAGCCTTAGATTTCATTTCTAACCTGGAACCATTGTAGTTCTCTTTGCATTTGTAAGGCGGCACCAGATATATTGTAATACCCCGACTTTTGAGACTTGAGCTTAAAGAGTAAGCCTGAAATTAGTGGATTGCTAAGCCCCAGTTTAGCAAGATCCCAAATTGTGATTAAGGGTTAATAACTCCAAAAGTGGATGTGGTTAGTGATAAATAACCCTTTTAGAGAATATGATGTGATTTGGCACTCGAATGTGATTCGTGTGTGCTGTGAGCTGCGCCGAAACCCTGTATTTGAGTTCAATTGTGGATTAACATCCAAATTGACTTAGAATAGAGGGAAGAATTGAATGGGGTATTGTGTTGGAAATGGTGTCATAGTGTGTTTTGATGTCATTGAAATTGGTTTGGAACTTTGGAATGGAAAAGTTGCAATGTTAGGTTTTGAAATGTGAATTGTGTTGATATGTTGAGATTGTTGTGGAAACATGTCAATGTGATGTGGATTTGATTGATTTGGTGTTTCCAATGGATTCCTTGTGAAAATTTATGTGGGAATGATGTTTGGTATGAAAATGGGACCATTGGAAGCAAAGATGCAAAATCTGAAATTCTGTCCAGTGAAACTCTATTCTAGGCAGTCAGCTTGTGTGAACGTTTTGAATGAACAAATGGTGTCTAAAAATTCTGAAACTTTCCAGTTTTAAATTTCACATCCAAAGCTTCAAAATGGACGTATAAATTGTGTCATTTTGTTTTGCGATCTGGGAGATATAACTGTCCAAAGTTTGATGTCGAAACTGGACTCTATTTTGGGGCAGTATGGAGTTTCGTGTAATTCTGTAACTGTGTGGTGATTTCTGGTAATGAACAATATTTTTCCAGTAAAGCGGACTTAAATATCTTTCATTTGGCTTTGGAATCACCTCATTTCAATTTTTTCTAGAATTATTTATGATTTTTCAAAGTTTGGGCAGAAAATCCGAAAATGGGAATTATGACATCACCTCAATAAAAGATGGCATCAGCATGGAATTAAATATTTTCTCATCATCTTCAGCTCTCATTTTTGTCGTGCTGAACCAGCTGAAACTAGTGAGAGAAAGTTGAGAGCTCTTAGAGAGAGAGAGAGGAGAAATCTTGCAAGGTAAACCGATTTCTCCGACGATCTAGCTCCTAACGCGTATAACCTTGCTCCTAAGCTTCTCTTTCATGTTCTTTAAGGTGTTGGAAGCTCAATTTTCATGGTTAAGAAGGGCTAGGGTTTCAGCCACTCTTGAGAAAAGCTAGTGGGAGCTTGAGGTAACTTCCAAACTCTTGTGTATTGACTATTCTGGCTGCTGTGGACAATTTAATCGGTGAAATTTCGCCGGATTGTCATTGGTTTCAAAAATGGAAAATGGGTGTGTGAGGCTGTTATGCTGCCTAAATTGGTACTAAATGGTAGTTGTAATCTAATGGAATAGTCAATAAAGTGGTTAGGAATAGAAAGGAACGCGTTTACGGAGCCGAAACCGAAAAACCCCAATTTTCCCCTAGGAATTGAGAATTTAGGCCAAGGCTATTTTGGAGGGGTTAGAGATGGATTTTCAATGATTTGATGATTCCATCGAGTTCAGGAGCGAAAATTATGTGGGGTTACAGTTGGTCACTTTTTCGGAAAAGGCCGAAAAAGCATAATTACAAAAAGCCCCTGAAACCCTTAAAGTGGGGCTGCCAAGGGTAAATTTGTAAATTGACATTGAATTTGATAATTCTGAGTCCGGAAATGGATTCCTTGGGTGGAAATATGTTAGAATAGCCCATGTCAAAATTTCAGAAAAGTACAGCCGGACCGAGCACGGCAGGGCCGGGCCGGGCCGGGTCCCCGTGGGCATTTTAGTAAATTTTCAATATAGCCTCATATAACCCTAAGAAACACTATGGAAATGTCTAAATAGTACATTTGACATTGTAGGATCGAAAGTGAAGCCCCGAATTGCTGGCACGCAAATCGAGGATAAAAGACTGGAGGTAAGGGACTTACCTTACTTGCATGTATTTGATATCTTTGCTTGTGTAGTGATGTATGTGATTGCTTTACGTGATTGTGTAGAGCATATTTGAATAAATGAAGCTCTATTTCTATTTTGCTGTGGCCATAGTTTTGTTACATGAAACATTGAGCATGCAGAAATGTCATTATGGGGCATACATCTAGATAAAGCTAACATGTCATACACATAGCATCTATCATGCATGCATTATGGTATCTGTTTCCTACTTAGATTCTCTCGAATCTCACCCTCCCCTACCAATAATTTAGACAGGGCAAGTGGCTCGTGGAGGGAGCAGCTAGGACTCCTTCGAGATGAGAGTTGGTTGTTGGTTATCAATGAGTTGTAAAGACTGTATATGATTCGGTTGAATATATGGTTATAAATTTGAGATGAGATTGTGTAATCCCCATTTGAAGAATTGTAATGGGCAATTATGCCCTGTGTATCTTTAGCGAAGGTATGTACCCGGGATTGCCGGGATGATTACGTTGTGCACTCTGATATTTATATGAATGTGATTTATCTTCGCGTAGTAATTGTATTCAAAATGTGAATATGAGACCAAGTTAATTAGATTTTAAAAGGTATTTTTGAAAACCCTATCTCAAGGATGGGATTTTAAATGAGTTTTGATTATTATTGGTCTCTATTTTATTTTAATTGCGTATTTCAGATATAATTACGGAGGGGTTTACATATATGGTTAAGATAAGAAGGAGGAGCCAATGAGGCTGCCACATGCAGCAAGGTATTGTTGCCACCTCATGCTTAAAGCGAAAGCCACGGAGGAGGTTGAAAATCTCAGCTCGACGATCTGTAACAGCATCGAAGAAGACGTGCCCCTTTCGTTGATAAAAAGTGACTAGCGATACTAATTCGGGGTTTGCCTTTGTCACTCGCAACAAAAACTCAACCTTATCTGCTCTTGCCGCAGCAATCAGTGCGTCTGCAGTCTTATCCTTCTTTTCTTTGTTCAAAAACATCACATTCTCACAAACTAGGTTCAGAATTTCAGCTGCTTGTGCGTGTTGCTGCTTCATCTTACATATTTCCTTCGTTTCTGCTCCATTTGGTTACTCAAATAACACTTTTATGTTTTTAATCACAACAACTAAAATACTAAAGACATACGAACGCGCACTTAAATTAAGGTTAGGACTTTTCATTATGCACAAATAATTGAGCTTACAAAAATTAATTTTTAATTTCATATTTCATATTATTTGGGTGTGCCTGATTCCATGCGCGATAACTAAAAGGAAGAACTTTACATCATTTACTCTGTGTGCAAAAAAATACTCGTTTTTTGTTTTTGTAATATACGAAAATTAAAATAAAAGAGTGAGTTTTATTTTTCAAAATTTTTTGATACAATAGCGTTGGTATTCATATGAACACAAAACCAAGATTCAAGCTTAAACAATCTTAACCTCTTCCATTAAGACTAATAAAAAAGGGCAGCTTAGCATACAAGGCTCCCTTCAGATGGGTCTGAAGATGATCAGATGTATACAGCTTACCGTTACTCTAAGGCTTTATTTGAAATTACACTACAATATAATACAATCTCTGTAATTTTTCTAATTTTAATATAATTTTAAGAAGAATGGTTCAAACTCCACAACCACAAGGACGAAAGGGAAGAGCTGACTTGAAGAGTACATTTAAAATGCATGTATATTGGAAGCAATTTGGTTTGAGACACTGTTCATAAAATAAAAGATGTCATCAGTAAAATTTTAACAGATTTCTGTGTAATCAGCCTCATCAATAGTCATGTAAGATAGGTTAATTAACGGTGTTAATGCTAGATAAGCGAATTTAACATAGCTAATTTTAGATCCAAGTCCTTTTAAAAGTATAAATACCTCTCATCCTCACCACCTTAATTGCAGTATAAATAACTGGAGAAAGAAGCAGATATCGAGGGAGTGAGTAAACTTAACTGTAAATAATCCTCACCACCTTAAACACATCCTGGCTTCGAAGAAAAACCTGCATCCTTCCCTTATACCTTCAAGTTTTTCTTATTTTCCTTGCCGAGGTACTACGGAATGGGGCGTTGAAGTGAGAAAGAGGTCATCACTATCACCACCGACCTCTTCTCTTCGTTACCACCATTCACTTTGATCACCCTCGGCGTTTTCCTCTCCATCATTTTCATCACTGTCAGCACCTTATTCTTCTTAACACCATCACATTCTTCATCTTCATCACCTTTATCATCTCGACCACAGTACCATTATCATCTCTCTCAACCACCATCATTGTCTTCACAAGCACCATCACACTCGACCTTCCTCTGTTCCAAAACACCACCACAATCTGTTTCTTCTGTTACATTGAAGTCTCTTCCGTTCTATAATATCATCATCATCACTTCATCATATCAACACCATCGTCATCATCTTCATGCAAACACTGCAGAGAGCTCTGACCCCTATTTCCGGTGACCTCCAGTTCCGGTAACCATCATTCTCTTGCCGCTGGTTGATCTTGTTTTCACTGTGGGAACACTGAGCTTGTAGCTGTGATTTCAAACTGATTAAAGGAACGAGAAGGAAGACGGATGTCTCAGCGTCGTCGTTCTTCGTTTCTCCCTCTTTTCTGATCCCTTCACCGTCGGACAACCCAAGCAAACCACCACCTATTCCTCCGTCGAGTTATCACCTTCAAAAGAACAGCTCGGTGGTCTGGAATCATCACAGAGAGTGAGTGGACAGAGGAGGGAGCTGCAACTTGGAGGTGCTTGACCGGAAAAAATTCCGGCCCCCACTTCCGGCAAAGTTGATTTTCCGGCGAGCTTTTCTTTATAGTTCCAACTTCTTTTCTTACTAGAAAGCCACAGCATTCTCATCCACTGGCATTCTTTGTGAGTTTTGTTTGCAATTTTCCAGTGGAGTTTTGCATTTCCCGGTGAAGTTGCATTTTTCCGGCAAGACCCTTCTCTCTGTGCAGACCATCTTATCATCTTCCCCACCATTAGACAACCCCCATCATTCTCGGGAAGGATATGAGTTGTGCCAAGTAATCAAGTAATAAAGTGATAAGTAGAGTATCGTTCTACAAGAAATCAATTAATTAATTTTTAGCTATTAAAATATCAATTTCTTTTAAGTTAAACGAATCTAGTTATAAGTAAATTGAAATGAAATTAAATAACAAAAACTATCAATGTCAAACACAACCTAGAGTCACTAATCCGTCACTAATGCCCAAAATCTTAAATCTATTTAATTAGTTAATCTCAAATGTTAATTTTGTTAATCTCGAGTATAAATAGTTATAAGTACCTGTACCTGTTGGTTCACTCACAACCCTCTCTTAAGTATAATTGTTATGTCTAACCAAACTACTCAAGAGGCAAGATAATTCAAACACACTCTTCAATGATTATATGGGGCTATTAGGTATATGTCTATCCTAATCACAAATTAAATCGTAATCTAATCCCATAGTACTTAATCTCAGAGCCTAATTAAAATTCTCTTCGTCAAGGTAAATCCTAATACTCAAATTCACATCTAATGGTGACCAATCATCTAACAGACTTATCAAAATAAGATTAAGTAACCAAAATTAACATAAATCATAACTAATAAATCATGGAAATAAAATATAGTTCATTAGTGAGTTCATAGTTTCCCTAAATCTAAAAAAAAATTAACCACTCATGACTAAAATAAAATCCATAATGAAATAAAAAAAATTCAGATTTGAAAAATAAAGAAAAAATAAATAAATTAAATCTGATAAAATCTTTACTGCCCTCCTTTAATTCTTCACTCCTCTTTCTGCTCGATCTCGACTATTTACTTTCTTATTCTCCTCTGATGAATTCTCTCTCCGCTGCTCCTCTCGCACATATATATAATATCCGTTGCTTTCCCTACGTGCTCTGTTGCTTTGTGTGGAGTCCACGTCCCAATCTCTTTCAAATCTTTCATCTAATTCCCTCTCTCTCCAATACGATATATCAGATATATTATAACAATATATATACATATATAACCACTTTCAAGTACCAGCTCACGTTTTTTTCCTCTTTCAAGTAGGTCATGTGCTGTGGGCTCCACACTTCTTATATCTTATATATATATATATATATCCCTGGCGACCTTCTTCATATAATATACGTGTATACACACACACACATATATATATTATTCTTCTCCCATCTTCACACGGTTTCTATATATATATATATATATATCTTTTCTTCTAATTTTTAATCTTCTAAATATCAAGGGTTTTAGGACCGGACCGGACGGTCCGACCAGTCAGACCGTCGCCCGGTCCTTGAGACGGTCCGGTCATGAGCATTGGGCCGTTTTCCCTTTTGAGCCGGATTGGGCCGGAATTTAACCGCCATTGGGCCGCTGGCAGCTATCGGACCGGGTTTCAAATACCCGTTGGGCCCAAGTTTCCTTCTTAAAAAAAAAAATTTAATCCTGAAGCGTGAAGCCAGTGGCAGTGAACCGAAAGGAGACAAAACACAAAAAGGAACCTTTTTGTACTTTTTGTGAAGTGGAGAATTGAAGTTGAGAAGGGAAACCGGGTACCCACCGTGCCCTAGGTCCGAATCGGAAAACGGAAGCGGAGCAGCTGGTCGTCGCCGTCGCCGGCCTCCGTGTGTGGCTGTCGTCGTCCTCCTTCGTCCGCTGTGTGCTACCAACTGTGCTTCTTCTCAGCTCTCAAGTTTTGTTCGCCGTGGCACTGTGACTGTCGCAAGATTCGTGCATCCACTGCGTCGTCTTCCTCGGCCATTTGCGCCGGCACCCACCGCCGTGCGTGGCTGATGTTGATTCTGCCTTTCTCCGCCACATCCAAACCCCTGAAACTCCTCCCTCACAACGTCTAAGATGAGCTTATGTATGGTCTACTCTCTCTCTTTGCTCTATTCTTTTCAATGCTCTGTTTTTTCAACGTAAGGCAGAGTATATTGAAAGTATGAAATTGATGAAGTTCTGGCATTGCGTATGATCATAAATTTTGATGCCAAATATTATAGTTTAGCTGCTGCATATGGCTAATTTCTGTGCAAAGGTCGTGCTTTTAAATTCTGCACTCTTTGAAGTTGTGTTTTGGGCTGAAAAGTGCTCCATGCTGGTCATTGTTTTTCTCCAGGACTCTATTTTGATTTTTGACACCATCAGCTTGTAGTTTTTGTCTTGTGTTGAAAAGCAGTGCTGAAATTTTGGGCTTGAATTATGTTTAGAGTGCTGCATGTTGTCATTAAAAATTCTGTCCAAACATAAGAAAGCTCGTGGTTCACAATTGTGGTTTAGTTGGTAGATTTTGTAGCTAAATTAATTTTGCTATGCGAAAAAACTTGTCTGGATTTTCTTGCCAGTTTTGAGTTCAATCATAGATTACTTGAATCTTGCTAAATTGGAGAGGGAATATGATGTTGATGACATGGTTGCATCCTATCTTCTAATGATAGAATTCTCTAGATATTTATAGAGTTAATCGATTTGCATAACTTGAGAAACTCTATGCTTGGAAAGTAAAATTGTATGTTTTAGCATGTTTGGCTTGCAAAACATTTGCCTAAACAGTTTAATTTTGGTGAACAAGTTACTGGCTATTGTTGTATGCCTCATAATCATGAATTTCCTTAATAATTGCCCTTACCCAGAGAATGCTTATTTTTCCTATAATAATCTCAACTGTAAAAAAAAGAAAAAAAAGACCTTGTTTTTGTTTTCATTATCAATATGCTCAATGAACAGGTAGGTGATGACTTTTATCATAGGCCAAAAGCTAGGCTTACCTACGGTGGTTGTGCAACTTCATTTAGTTACTTGAACTTAAAGTCTATCAAGTGCTATTCCAGAAAAAAAAATTTATTGCTTAAAATATGCAAGTTCTACTTGGAGTCTTGGACTAAAGAAAATAGTCATTTGATCTTGATTTTTGTTGGCTGGAGTTGTTAAACTTTCTACATTGTTGTTGCGTTAACATAGAAATAATTTGTTTTAGTTTTGCATTATAATGTGACTTTTACTGTTGTGAGTGCACAAGTCCTGTTATAAGTATAAAACTATGGCTGAAATTAAAAAGTCCATAGACGCTGTTTAATTTGGTGTGGCAACTTGACCAATTAACTTCATCTCTTGGTCATGTATTTCAAAGTTAGGAGAAAAAAAATATCTGTTGCGAATGAGCAATATTGCACACCTACCTTTCCAATGAAACGTGGTGGTGGGAGGGGTATCTGCTTGATGCAACACGCATTCAAAACAACGTATTAAGTAGTGTTATTGCATTTGAAGTTTTGTCATTATTATTGCAGCCTGCTTCTCTCTTTACATTCTAAAGCTAAATTGGCTACTTTGCTTTATTTGTGGATTCATAGACAAACATTAATCTGCATATAAAAAAAATTGTGAGTGCGTGGGGTAGGGACAGAAATGGCACTTTCTACTGTCGATGCAAAATTTAGAGGAATTAGGAAATGTGATTCCAAGCAGAACAAGTAGAACAATTATATGAATCTGCATAATAATTGATTTTTAATGTGTTGTAGGAATTAGGAAATGTCATCCCAAGCAGAACAAGTATCTACTACTGCTCCCTCCACCCAATTTGTTAGATCAAAGGCCGATCCAACATGGGAGCATTGTTCTCAAGTGCCCAACAAAACCCCAGGTGGCAAACCTTGCTTGAAATGCTTGTATTGTGGAAAGGAAGTTTCTGGGGAGGAATACACAGAATGAAACAACATCTTGCCAGAATAAAAGGGGACATCATAAGTTGTAAAAAGGTTCCGGGAGATGTTCGCTATCGATTGAACGAAAATTTGAAAGAAATTGAAGAGAAAAAGGGAAAGAAGCAAGGTACATTTGAAGAAGACAATCCATATGGACCTAATGTCACACCATCAGAAACACCATCAGAAGGGGATGCTCCAAATTTGGAAGAAGTTCCTCCTTCACATTCTCAAAATCCTCCTACAAGATCATCTGAAGTTTTGAAACGAAAGGCACCTGTTGCACCTACAAGATCCTTCTTTTCCCCAAGGACAACCCCGGGTGCACAGCCAGGAATAAGAAGTGCATTTGCGGGTAAAGAAGCTGTGCATAGAGCAGACATGACTATGGCTAGGTGGTTGTATGATTGTTGCATTCCAATTAATGCAGTTAATTCAATGTACTTCCAACCTATGATAGATGCTATTGCAGCTATTGGCCCTGGTTATAAAGGCCCTTCTTATCATGCATTTAGAACAAAACTATTACAAGATATGAAAAAAGAAGTTCAATTGTTGGTTGATGAGTGCAGGAATTTTTGGGCTGATACTGGTTGCACGATAATGGCGGATGGTTGGCAAGATCAACGCAACCGGCAATTGATTAATTTTCTCGTTTATTGTCCTAAAGGAATTGTCTTCATCAAATCTATAGATGCATCAGACATTGTGAAAGATGCCCAAACTTTATGCAACTTGTTCGTGGATATGGTTTTGTTTGCTGGTGTGGATAATGTTGTCCATCTTGTTACTGATAATGCAGCTAATTATAAAGCTGCTGGGAAATTATTGACTGACAAGTATCCTTCTATTTATTGGTCTCCATGTGCTGCACATTGCTTAAACCTGATTTTGTCAGACATTGGAAAAATGGAGATTGTCACACATTTATCTACACGTGCATCTTTGATTTCAAAATTCATTTACAACCATGGATTTTTGTTAGCTTGGCTGAGAAAAAGAGAAGGATGGACAGAAATAATCCGGCCAGGAGCAACATGATTTGCTACCACTTTTATTGCTTTAAAAAGTATTCTTGAGCACAAGCATGACTTGCAAGCATTGGTAACCAGTAAGACATTTGTTGACTCTAGATACTCAAGAGACCATAGGGCAAGAGATGTGATTGCGGTTGTATTGGATAGGGTATTTTGGAATGATTGTTTGGCCATTGTTGAAGTTGTTAAACCTCTTGTACAACTTCTGAGAATTGTAGATTCTGATGATAGGCCTTCACTGGGATATATTTATGAAGGGATGCATAGGGTAAGGAAAGCTATCAAATGTACTTTCAATTGCACAAAAAAATTGTACAAGCCATTCACGAGTATTATTAAGCGTAGGTGGGATTCTCAGCTTCGCCAAGATCTTCATGCAGCAGCTTATATCTTAAATCCTGCTTTTCTTTATGATAAGGCTAACTTCTCTCAAAAGCCAGAGGTTATGCAAGGATATCTTTCTGTCATCGGTAGGAAAGTCACATCTAACAAGACCAAGTTTTTGCAAGAAGGCATAATATATCAAGATAAAAGTGGCACCTTCAATAATCTCATGGCTCTTGAATCTGCAAAATCAATGCGACCTGGTAAAATTCCTTTCTTCTTAATTCTTATACAATTATATTATACTATATGAATCTAACTTCAATTGTTTTTTTTATATTTGATGATTTTATTTTAACATGATAGATGAATGGTGGAGGTATTTTGGAGGTAGATGTCCCAATGTTAAAAAGTTGGCTATTCAATTGTTGAGTCAAACTGCTTCTTCTTTTGGTTGCGAAAGGAATTGGAGTGTCTTTGAAAGGATACACTCCAAGAAAAGAAATAGATTGGAACATAAAAGGCTAAATGATCTTGTCTTTATTCATTACAATTTTCGTTTGAGGAATAGGTATATTTTTCTAACCTTTGCACTTTACTACTAAATTTTGTATTGGTAAAAAAAAAATTAATTAAATGGCTTCTAATAATTATACCAATATTTCATTTTCATGTGTTTTTATAGGGTTCTTAATAAGAAAAAAGACTTTGATCCCATTGATTATGAAAGTATTGATAAAATTGAATATTGGATAATGGAAGAAGTTGATTCTCCTCCACTTTCAACACTTTCCGCTGACGAGATAGAAGAAGATATCATTTATGATGATACCACATTGCCAACACCAAAAATTACCATCAATGATGAAGGTTAGATATTTTAAATTGTAGAGTTAGACATGTTACTTTTTTTATTTAGATTATATATTAAAGGAAATAAGTGTTCCTTTATTATTGTTTTTTTCGTTTTCTTTTGTCATGGTGTTTCACTCTTTTGTGTGAAAATGTCAGTTTTATTAAACTAATGATCATTTTTGTTGACTGCACAAGGTTAAGGGAATCATATTCTTGTTTTATATTTTTAGATATATATCATAATTATCAACTCTTTGCCATCTTTTATCAATTAAAACGTTATTTTTCATTTACAAAGCTTAGATGTAATTCCATATTCTGCTCTAGAGCAGTGAGTTTTAGTTAATCTTATTGAGAGATAGTAATATACAATTATACAATTATATGTTACTAATTTTTATAATTTGTTTTGCTCCACTTTATTTTATAAAGATGTTTTTGAAGAACAAGGCAATGAGGTTCATCCTCAAATTCAAGCTGGAATTGGAAGTTCTGGGATTGGAGTTGAAGGTCTTGATTTTGGCTCATTTGCTCAAAAAGATGATGACATTTTTGGCCCAAATGCTTTTCAAGAAACTCATGCTTGAATCAATCAAGAGCCACCAAATACCAATGTTTAACAAGGCATGAAGTCATTATTATTTGTGCTTTTTGTTAGGTTAATGGTTGATTTAAATGTTCGTCCTTAAATAGTGTTTTGTGACTTTACTAACTTCATATGAAATTAGCCTAAAGACTAATTATTGTAATATATATATATATATATATAAAATATTTTTAAATTTAATTATTACGTCAACGGTCCAGCTCAATGGCTCAACTGTTCCAACCGGGTTGAACCTTGACCCGCTGACCTTTCCGGCTCAACATCTGGTCCGGCTTTTAAAACATTGCTAAATATCATAATATTTACTGAAAAATAAAATAGAATATGACTAGATTTTAAATCAAATTTCTTTTTATCGTGAACTTAATTAAAAGAGAATAAAAATATAGAAGATAATTAAATAAATATAAAATATTAATAAATTTAATCAATTATATCATAAAATCTATACCTATTTAATTATAAAATATACATTTATCACCATCGGTCCCTCTCACTACACCACAATCTACGTCCACTATCACTTGGAATCAGAAGCTTCTCTCACCCTCACATTCGCCATGTCTGAAGAGATGAGTGGCTGAACCGTACTACCTCTTGGAATGAAGATATTTGAGTACAAGAGTTATACAGGGGAGTTTCTCTTTTTGTTTAATTTAATTTTGTTTTGTTATTTATATTTTTTTGTGTGTGAAATTTGATTATTGTTTGTATAATTTGTGAATTAAATTTGTGTGATTAAATTGTGCTTGTGGGATTTATATTTAATTTTCTTATAATTTAAATTAATTTGAGTGGTGTGTTTGTTTTTACATTTAATTAAATTAAATTTAATTTATTAATTTTTAATAGAAAAACCCAAAAATCAAGTTCCCTTTATTTTATTATATTTGCTTTTGCATGACATTTAGTTTTACCTAAGAAAAAAAAATGAAATGGCTCATCGAGTGAGACAACCCAAGTATTGCATTATACTGTAATTCTTAAATTAAATATTTTGTATTTGACCCTAGACGCAAAGACACGGTGAAATCAATGATCAACTCCGTAATTTAGTCCTTCATTAAGGAACGGAGGAAGTATATCACCAACAAGAGTTTCAAGGCGGGATGGTTCAAAACCTTTCGAAGAATATACGGTACTATTATTTGGTCTCACGAGCTGGAAGCTGTGGGCTGTGTTTGAATAAGAACACATACAGGCATCTCAACTTGTGTATGATAGCTGAAGGCTTTAACGAGTTTCTGCTGGCACTGAGCCTGCTACGTACAACGTGAAGAGATGGGTGCAAATTCTAATATATGGGACTCACTAGGAAGACTTAACAGCTGCTGAATTTGTAGTGGCAGGTCGATATGAAGCACGTCAATGGTGAAGGCAACAAAAAGTGGTCTAAGTTTAGGCATAGAGTATGACCTCCTAGAGCACCCCCTGAAGATCTCCCAATGATTATTTTACGCGAGGATGCTACTGGTGTTGGGATTTGGGAATATGAGAGTTTGCTATTGGGTTTTGGGCTCCCTTCCTATATGGAAAAAAGCCCAGTTTGAATGGTTTAATTTGATAGATTTTATATTTATGCATTTCCTATTTTATGAAATGAAAAGAAAGGAAAGAAAAGAAAAAATAGGAAAGAAGGAAAAGAGTGAGAGAATGAAAAAAAATAAGTTTCTTGATTGTTAATATTTTATCAAAGTTTCCCAAGTTGAGATTGTGTCTCACTTATTTAAATGGAGATGGGGCATACTAGGTTTTAGGTAGAGAGGCCCCTCCGGGGCTAGAGATGACTAAGAAGTCTAATATTGTGGTCATATGAGATAAATACAACTTCGTAGGTCGGTATCGGTAAATCTGCATTTGCACACTCATTGACTGTTGGATTAAGCTAAAGCTTGGTCATTATGTTGAGAACATAAGGTTTGTCCTTTTCAACAATAGGATCATTGTTTGGAGGCCTAGTTTGATAAAAAATGTATTCGTATTCAGTGACATTTTTCCAGTATTTTCAGCTACTACTTTGTTCTCTATTATAAACTTGTAGATTTGATTGTTTGGCTGGGTGATTGCACATGTTTGTGAATTTGGTTGAGATTCTCTCGCATCCTATTTTGATCGTAGTGGATCATATTTTTATTGATCTGGACGACTCATGATTTTTACCGTTGAATTGAAGGATTCTCCACATTAATAATTCTTATGTCTATTGTGCCATTTAATTTTTGTCATATATTTGTTTATTTGTTTTCTCATAGACTCTTACAAATGATAAGAAGATTTAACATCCACCATGCTATTCCAAACATTTGCTCTGCTTCTGATTCATCTTTGTTGATTATTCCTTATCTCAGAAAAAAAAAAAGGAACCTATATATACATATATATATGCTCATGGATGTTGGAGAAACAAAAATATAAGATAGATAATACATCTCCATCTTAGGCAAAAAATAAATAAATAAATAAATATATATATATATATATATATATAAGCATTTAGTTAATTACACGATTAAGATTCAAGAAGAAAATTTTTATTCAATAGTAAATAGATATAGTAAGATGTGAATTACACACATAGTTCATGGCCACGTCTCAACCATCCTCTTGGAGATGCTTTGACCATAAGTAGAAGAAATGATTTCAAGAAGGATAGGGAATTGTAATAACCCAAAGAGCGTTATCGGAACACCAGCAAACATAATAATTGGAAGAAGAATCCACAACCGTGGTGAGTTATGTTGCAACATGATCATTATGGTTGCGAAAAAAACAATCATCATAGTTGCAATAGAGAGAAAAAGCGAAGAAAGAACTCTTATCAGTCTTGTAGGTAGTGAGTAAAGGAAATCTTCTTCTGTATAGCGTGACATGAAGATTCCTAAAACTGTAAGCAGTGAAGTAGTTGAAGAAAACAAGGAAAGTGCATCTGCAATTAAGAAAACCGTGAACAACTTTTCCTTCAAAAATATTGGGTACCCTGAAGTCTGATCGTTTCCTCCTGGCACAGTAAAAGCTACCGCAAACATGATGGTAACAATTAGTGCACCCACAACTGAGCAAGAAGTTGACGTTTCTTTCATCCACTTTTCTCCTTCTGCCCTAAGTTCTTTGTGGTTTTCTTTGAAAAAGTCTAGAGGGGTGAACCCCTGATTGTTTACAACAGCCTGAATTCCAGGATCCACCATGTTCTGTACTGCCTGTGTAGAAAAAATGAAGAATAAATAAAAGACACAAAGAAGCTAAATAGAAGTGTTGATTAATTGAGTTTTAAAATCATTTGTTGCATCTTAGGCTAATCTATATTTTCCTTGCATAATTCTATGGAAATGGGTGTGTTAATATGAATCATTTTCATTCATTAGTCTCTCCAAGATTCTAACCTTGAACCATTGTATTTCTCTTTGCATTTGCCATGCAGCGCCAGAGATGAGGTGAAGGTAGGAAGGAGGACCCAACCTGGCTGCCACATGCAGCAAGGTATTGCCGCTAGTTGGAATCGTCATTGCTACCACATGCTTAAAACGAAAACCACGGAGGAGGTTAAAAATCTCAGCGTTACGATTTTCAACAGCCTTAAAGAACAAGGAGTTGCTTGTGCCAGAATAATTGACAGACGCGATTAATTCCGGGTTTGCCTTCGTTACTTGCAGCAAAAACTCAACATTCTGTGTATCAGCTACACATTTCAATGCTTCTTCAATCATGGACTTCTTTTTTTTATTCATAACTTTCAGATTCTCACAAACAAGTTTTAGAATTTCAGCTGATTGGGCACGTCGTTGCTTCATCTTACGTATTTCTTTCATTCCTGCTCCATTGGTAGCTCAAATAAAACTTTACGTTAGTCAAATTTAATCATGACAACAAAAATATTCGGATTAAAGTACTAGGGAACTTTTACATACATACCTAACAAATGGTAGATGCGGGAGATGAGCCAATGGACTAGACCTGGCCCTGTTCACATGGATTCTTTTAGCCCCAATCATTCGAAAGTTCTACACATAGAAGATATGCATGCATGTCTATGCTTGTAGGTTCACAGGCTATGTATGTCTGTGTCTATATACAAGTCTATCTTTTCTCATGGGTCAAAGTTGGGTGCGCAACTTCATTAAATGCACATCTTATGCATAAATTAAGATTAAGGCTTCTCATTTTTCACAAATTGAGCTTATGAAATTAATTTTTAATTTCAAATTTCATAATTGGACATACTTGATTTCATGTGTGACAAATAAAATGGAGAACATTAATTTATATTTTTTAATCTATGTTATATAATAGTTGTGTAATATTATTTGATTACATCTTCTAATTAGAGTGATGATAGAGGATATTGTACCTTGATGAGCTTGGATACTCTCTCCTTCATGCTGAATATCTACGTACAAATGGTTAGTGGACGTGGTTGAAGGTATTTTGATATCTTCCACCCAAAAAGTGATCCAAGAAATGGAGAAACATAAATTTCTTCAAATTATATAAAATAAATAAATATCTAGAAGTACAAGTAAATTGAGTAAAGCTATTTCAATATTAACTACTATCTCCGTCACTGAATATAAAATCTAATTTATAATGCATTAGATGTTATATTAAGAACAGGAGCTAGTATTCAATATTCAGAGGTTACTTAGTCTCATTTCATCCTACTTCACAAAAATCCACGGAAACTAACAGGAATTCAACTATTTCATAAGGCCCAAACTAAAAAGTAGTTAACAATTACCAGGCTAGCGAGTTAAGGTTTATTTTGATGACTTCAATTAGTAATTATTACCCCTCCCATCCATCATTGACCACTAATTATTATATTATACCGGTGTTAGTTAAAATAACTTCATCCGTCACCACCTTAGCTTTATCCTCATCAATCACCACAATATAATTCAGCGAGTGTAAAACAACATATATAGAAACTTGTAGGGAATAACACACATATCAGAAAGTAATAATATACACTAACAGTGATAGATCCATCATTTTTAGAACGGAAGTTGACTTTTGTTGGGAAAAAAAGAAAGATGACGTGCAAGATTCTCAATTGTTGAGACCCCCCCCCCACCGTCAACAGCAAAAAGCAGGTCATTGCATCGATGAAGTAAATCCAAGGCAATATCTATTTATACGTCAAAATCATATAATGATGAGATGAAATTCCAAAATGACAACACATACAAATGACGAAAATGAAACAGACATATTTGTGTAGAAGTTATGTTACCAAAATGTCCGTCCAATAAACACTTAGCGAGGAAGGTGGGACCACGACGAGTGCCGTTTTGTGGTTGGAAGACATGCAAAGGGGTGACAGAATAGAGATAACGTCCCATTTCGTTGCGGGAATGAAAAAAAAAGGAAAGTTTTCTGATTGTTCATTGTGGGAAAGAATATTCTCTCAAAGTTTCCTAATTTGAGACTGTATCTCACTTATTTAAGTGGAGATGGGGCATATTAGGTTTTTGGGTAGAGGGGCCCATCGAGGTTGGAGATGGCAAAGAAGTTTAATATTTTAGCCATATGAGAGAAACATAGCTTCACATGTCAATATCGGAAAATCAGTGTTTGCACACTCATTGACTGTTGGATCAAGCTAAAATTTGGTCAGCTGGTTGAGAACAGAAGGTTTGTCTTTTTCAATAATAGGATCATCGTTTGGAGGCTTGGTTTGAAAAAATTGTGTTTGTAGTTTGTAACGTTTTTCTGGTATTTTCACCTACTATGTTCTCTATTATAAGCTTATAGCTTTGATTCTTTGGCTGGGTGATTGCCCGTATTTGTAAATTTGGTTGAGACTCTCTTGTGCCCTATTTTGATCATAATGGATCATATTTTCATTAGTCTGGATGACCCGTGTTTTTTACTCTTGAATTGAAGATTTCTCCACGTTAATAATTCTTGTCTCTCTCATGCTATTTAATTTCTGTCATATATTTGTTTATTTGTTTGTTCATGGACTCTTGAAAATGATAAGAAGATTTAACGCCCATTGTGCTCTTCCTAACATTTGCTCTGTTTCTGATCATCTTTGTTGATTATTCCCTATTTCAACAAAAAAATAAAGGAATATATATATATATATATATGCGCTCATGGATGTTGGAGAAACAAAAATATAAGATAATTAATACATCTCCATCTTAGGCTATATATATATATATATATATAAAAGCATTTGGTTAATTACACTATTAAGATTCAAGAAGCAAATTTTTATTCAAAAGTAAATACACATAGTAAGATGTGAATTACAAACAGTTCAAGGCCACGTCTCAACCTTCTTCTTGAAGATGCTTTGACAATAAGTAGAAGAAATGATTTCAACAAGAAGACGGAATTGTAATAACACAAAGAGGGTTACCGGAACACCAGCAAGCAGAATAACAGGAAGAAGAGTCCACAACCGTGGTGAGTTATGATGCAACATGATCATTATTGTTGCGGAAAAGGCAATCATCATAGTTGCAATAGAGAGAAAAAGGGTAGAAAGACCTATTATCAGTTTTTTAGGCAGTGAGTAAAGGAAGTCATCTTCTGCATAGCGTGACGTGAGGATTCCTAAAAATGTGAGCACTGAAGTAGTTGAAGAAAACAAGGAAAGTGCATCTGCAATTAAGAAAACCTTGAACAACTTCTGCTTCAAAAATATTGGGTACCCTGAAGTCTGATCGTTTCCTCCTGGCACAGTGAAAGCTACCGCAAACATGATGGTAACAATTAGTGCACCCACAACTGAGCAAGAAGATGACATTTCTTTCATCCACTTTTCTCCCTCTTTCCTAAGTTCTTTGTGTTCTTCTTTGAAAAAGTTTAGAGGGTTGAGCTCCTCACAGTTTTTAACAGTCCTAATTCGAGGATCCACCATGCTGTCTACTGCCTGTGTAGAAAAAATGAAGAATAAATAAAAGACACAAAGAAGCTAAATAGAAGTGTTGATTAATTGTGTAAGCATTTGTTGCATCTAGGCTAATCTATATTTTTCTTGCATTATTCTATGGAAGTGGGTGTGTTAATATGACTCATTTTCATTTATCAGCCTCTCCAAGATTCTAACCTTGAACCATTGTACTTCTCTTTGCATTTGCAATGCAGCTCCCGAGATGCGGTTAAGGTAGGAAGAGGGAGCCAACCTGGCTGCCTCATGCAGCAAGGTATTGGGGCCATCACTTGATATCGTCAATGCTACCACATGCTTAAAACGAAAACCACGAAGGAGGTTAAAAATCTCAGCTTCACGATTTTCAACAGCCTTAAAGAACAAGGAGTTGCTCGTGCCAAAATAATTGACAGACGCGATTAATTCCGGGTTTGCCCTCGTTACTTGCAACAAAAACTCAACATTCTGTGTATCAGCTACACGTTTCAGTGCTTTTTCAATCATGGACCTCTTTTTATTATTCATAACTTTCAGATCCTCACAAACAAGTTTTAGAATTTCAGCTGAATGGGCATGTTGTTGCTTCATCTTACGTATTTCTTTCATTCCTGCTCCATTGGTAGCTCAAATAAAACTTAATGTTAGTCAAACTTAATCATGACAACTAAAATATTCGTATTAAAGTTCTAGGGAACTTTTAGCATACATACATACCTAACAAATTATAGATGCAGGAGATGAGCCAATGGAGTAGACCTGGTCCTGTTCACATGGATTCTTTTAGCTCAATCATTCGAAAGTTCTACACATGGAAGATATGCATGCATGTCTATGCTTGTAGGTTGACATGGTATTGTGTCTATATATAAGCCTATCTTTTCTCTTGGGTCAAAGTTGGGTGCGCAACTTCATTAAATGCACATCTTATGCATAAATTAAGGTTAAGGCTTCTCATTTTTCACAAATTGAGCTTATGAAATTAATTTTTAATTTCAAATTTCATAATTGGACATACTTGATTTCATGTGTGACAAATAAAATGAAAAACTTTAATTTATATTGTTTAATCTATGTTATATAATAGTTGTGTAATATTATTTGATTACATCTTCTAATTAGAGTGATGATAGAGGATATTGTACCTTGATGACCTTTGTTTCTCTCTCCTTGTTGAATATCTACGCACAAATGGTTAGTGGACGTGGTTGAAGGTATTTTGATATCTTCCACGCAAAAAGTGATCCAAGAAATGGAGAAACATAAGTTTCTTCAAATTATATAAAATAAATAAATAACTGGAAGTATAAGTAAATTGGGTGAAGCTATTCAATATTAAATACTCCCTCCGTCACTGAATATAAAATCTAGTTTGTAGTGCACTAGATGTTATATTAAGAACAAAATATAGTATTCAATATTTAGAGGTTACTTAGACTCATTTCATCCTACTTAATAAAGATCCACGGAAACTAACAGGAATTGAACTATTCCATTCTCTACCTTATGATTGAGGCCCAAACTAAAAAGCAGTTAACAATTGCCAAGCTAGGGAGTTAGGTTTATTTTGATGACTTCAATTAGTAATTTTTACCCCTCCCAACCATCATTGACCACTAATAATATATTATACGGGCGAGAGCTAAAATAACTTCACCCTTCTCCACCTTTATCTTCATCAATCACCACAATTCAGCGAGTGTATAATTAAAAAGAGAAAACAACAGATATAGAAAAGGGAGAATGACAAAAAAATAACATTTGAACTTCAAAATTCCGTTGACAAGAAGAGTAATGTGATTAACAAGAATAGTAATGAGATTGACAGCACAAATCTTTATCAAATGACTAATTTGAAATTTTAAAGTTCAAGTGGAATTTTTCTATCATTCTCCCCATAAAAAATTCTCCCTATAGAAAATTGTAGGGAAAAATACACATAATGAAAAGTAATAATATGCACTAACAGTGATAGATCCATTTCTTCCAGAACGGAAGTTGACTTGTGTTGGGAGAAAAAGAAAGATGATGTGCAAGATTCTCAATTGTTGAGACCTCCCCATCGTCAACAGCAAAAAGCAGCTCCTTGCATCGTTGAAGTAAATCCAAGACAATATCTATTTATACATCAAAATCATATAGTATGATGAGATGAAATGCCAAAATGACAACATATACAAATGACGAAAATGAAACAGACATATTTGTGTAGAAGTTATGATACCAAAATGTCCGTCCACTAAACAGTTAGCAAGGAAGGTGGGACCACGACGAGTGCCGTTTTGTGGTTGGAAGACATCCAAAGGGGTGACAGAATAGAGATAACGTCCCATTTCGTTGCGGCCAAAACGAAAAGCATAAGCAACAGGAATCCAATAATCAGCTTCTGGAGCTGGAGTTTCAAGTGTCTTGCTATTTTTGTCGATGAGGCATTTTGCAATTGGAATGACTCCACTGTATATTGCAGCATTTAAAAGTGGAGTCCTGTTAGAGGAGTTGATTGTTTCAAGATATTCAGGGGGAACTAATCTCACCAACTCCTCCACTATGCCCACATGCCCAACCATTGCAGCAACATGAAGAGGAGTTTCGCCTGTTGTAGTAGCAAGTTCTGGGTCCAAGGAACTAGGATGGGCATCAATGAATTCTTTTGCGGCAGACCAGTTGTTCTCGGATATGGCCTTGTATAGAATGCCCATCTCTAATTCTTCTGCGCCTCCATCATAAATAAAGGATTAGTGAATGCATTGAATTGTTTGTTGGATTTTTATAATTATAGGGCACTGACCTTGGGGATAAGGTGATGGTGGTGGTGGTGGTGATAATGCATTGTATAGAATGCGCATCGCTAATTCTTCTACGCCTCCATCAGAAATAATCATACGGCGCTGACCTTGGGGGCGAGGAGATGGTGGTGGTGATGGTGATGGTGATGGCGATGGTGCATTGTCGGTACGATAGAGAATATCCCATGCAACTTTGGCTTCAGAGGCTTGTCTTATAAGAGGGAGATTGTGAGACCCACAAGAGATACGAATGACGTGCAAAGCAGCAGCATTGTCTCTTTTCCATCTCGCAAATTCTTCCACAGCATTTTCGCCTGGTCTTTCGCTACTACTAATTGTCACTTCCCAAAGATCTTTAGATATTAGATAGTTCTTTACCCACTCAAACCAATCTTCTTTTGTTACCTTGGTAAGTGGCTGTGCAACTATGTCGTTAAAATTGCGGCTTCCTTCCATCACTCAACTTAGTTAAAGCTCTTGCTGTGGAGATGGTGATTATCCTATCTGTAATATATACCGCTACACAATTCAAAATTTGAAATTTTGTATAGCTAGCAATTAATTAACGGGCAATGTTTCTTGATAACTAAAAATATTTTCAGTTGAAAGGAACAGAGCTAGATCAACCATACACACACTCACCTCCTCTGACGGAAACTTTGAAACTGTATATATATATATATATATGCCTCTCTCCTCATCACTCTATGTAATCACCAATTCTTGCAGTTTGAGAAACAAAGAGCAAGTGCACTTACCTGTTGTTGCTTGCTTTCTAAGTGTGAACCTGCGGAGGCAATATTATTATTGACTTGTTACTTCTTTTGCAGCTCGCTCACATCACTTCACTAACTCTGTTCACTGCACATTTGCCATTTCGTTTATTCTTTGCGTGCTCGTATGGTTTAAGATGTTTATTATATAATTAAGAAACTATAATTTTGTTCATTTTAAAACTAGTTGCCCATTCATCTAAATTAAATAATATATCATTCAATATTTAACAGCATTTTAAAACAATAACAACACTTTTTTTTAAAAAAAATAGAAATTGTAGAAATAGATTGAATGCATTAACCCAGTGTTTTCGAAGATGAGTTGGATCCGTTGGACCATCAGCCGGGACCATCAGCCAGAGTGGACTATGGCTCAGCTTTATGGAGAAAGCCTTTTTCATGGTCAGGCTAGATTGGAGCCCAAACAACAAAGTCTGTTTATGGAGCTGAAGCCCGCTTTTGTGCCGGGAGCCCAGATAGATTTTAACAAACCAGACAGAGACAGTTACCAATCCACGTTTATAGCAAGAAAGAAATGAGGAAGTTTAAGAAGATATTTAAGTGTTTTGAGGCCAACGAGAGAGGTAGAGAAGGAAGAAGAGACAAGGAAAATAAAAATCTCCATACCTATAGTAAGAGGAACGAGGCACAGAGTTGGAACGTTGTCCGCAGTGAATAATATACATCAGTAAACTACAAGGCCAGACGGAAGTGAGGATTGTATATTGATGAGTGAAAACTCTCAGAAGCTATATATATATACATTCCTAATATCCTGAATCAACCTCCAATGCCCATTAGCTTTCTGAATTATTGCCCTCTCAGAGTAGAAACAAAATGTTTAGTGGTAGAGTAGATGGCTTGCAATAAGTGAGTGTGTTTGAGGATCCTCTCATTATCTTTTCATAATCTCATCTTCACCCTTATATCATAAAATGGATGGTTTAGATTTAATATTTTATAAAATTATTATTATAATTTTTTATAAATTAAAATTTATTTATTTTTTTGAATTGTAGTTATGAATAGTATAGATCAAATTTTAAGAGATCAAATTTATTTATTTATGTATATAGAAATAATTTTATAAAAGATTGAATTTAAACCGTTTATTGTTTTAATCTAACAATGAATATAAGATAATGAGAAGATAATGAGAAAGAGTATAATGAGAGAAACACAACCCCTCTGATAATATCGGCTGTTTCTTCAAATCTACCCGCAATTAAACTTCTCAACAACTAAATAAAGCAACTCAACCACTCATGTACGAAGATAGTTACCACACAATAGCCATATTATGGCTCCTTTAAAATGTGAGACTTAAACGGGATAAGGATCTTCTCTGGTATATTCGCTCCTGTCCTGGTTATGACCGTCATCCTTGTTATAAATCTATTTTGATCCTAAATATAAGTTTACCTTGAGAGTTAATAACAATCTTTTTCAATTTTATCCCTCTTTAATAAAAATAAATAAATGAGAGGAAATATGTAACATAATTTTTTAGGATTAAGATACAATTTTATCCTAAAATTAATCAAATTAAAACATAGCAACTTTTCCTTTTATCATTAAAAATATTAATTATTAACGTCAATTTTTTTAATTCAACATTAATTTTTTAACTATTAGAATGAATTCAATCCTTTTTAACACTTTCAAAAGTAAAATTGCATCTTGACCAATTTTTTCAGTACTCATTAAATAATTGTGAATTTGAAAAAGTCAATCAATTTAATATACATTAAATGTTTTAATTTCTATTTCTTAATATATGAGATTTGGTTAAACTAAACTTATAATAAAGACATAAGTGATATAAACAATATTCTCTCACATATGATTGATCCTTTTCACAAATGACAAATTATCTGTATAAAAATGTAATGCACTTTTTCATTAATTTTATTCTTAATTATTATATGTTCTTCTCATATCTTTTTTCACTCATTCTATCTCATTTCTTTTATCCCTCATAATTCTCCGACACTCATCATCTTTATGAATAAGAGTATATTTAGAAAAAAAGTATACCTTTCACACATATATTGCTTTCATCTATTTTTAACCCCGAGTTCAATTTACATGATTTGAATAGTTGGTATTTATAAAATGATTAGAGCAAGTATATAGAGAGACACACACAACACACCCCGATAAATGATGGTGGATTTTTGTGATATAATTAATTAATTGATGGTTTAATAAAGCATATGTGTGTGTGTATAAATTTTATACTTATTATATTAGTGGTTTTAATCTATTACATTTGAAGAGGAAAATATATATTCCTAATATCGTGAATCAACCTCCAATGCCCGTTAGCTTGCTGAATTATTGCCCCCTCAGGTAGAAACAAAGTTTAGAGGCAGAGTTGATGGCTTGCAATAAGTGAGTGTCTCTATGATGTACCTAGTCAGCGGCTCTTTCTTCAAGTGTACCCGCAATTAAACTTCCCAACGACAAAATAAAGCAACTCAACGACCCATGTCCGATGATAATGACCACCCAATAGTTATATTAAACGGGCAACGGATATTCTCTGGTATAACTGTCATCCTTTTTTTTGTTTTTTTTTTTGCCAGTATCACTGTCATCCTCATTATAACTGTGTGTTGATCTTGAATACAAGTTCAACTTGAGAGTTATCAACAATATTTTTTAATTTTATTTCTATTTAATAAAAAAAATAAATGAGAGAAAATGCATAAGATGAAGTGCTCCGGTCAATAAATCTGAATTTTTTATTTATTTTTTATTGGAGAAAATTTTCCGTTATTATTTATTATTGCTTCCTTTTTTAAGTTTAAAAATTTCTATTTTAATTTAAAATCTTAAAAATAATTTATCAAATTTAAAATCTCAATTAGATACTTTTTAATTTAGTATTGATAAATTTTTAAATATATTAAAATATATCTTAAATTTATTAAAAATGAGAAGTCACCACTCACACTCATCATCTTTATAAATAAGAATATATTCAAGAAAAAAATATAATTTTCACGTATTTATTGCTTTCAACCATTTTTAACCCTGTTTGATTTACATAATTTGGATAATTGTTTTTTAATTTATGAAAAAACTGGAGCAGCAAGTACATAGAAAGAGAGAGACACAACACAGCCCGATAAATGATGGTGCTTTTTGTGATATTATTAATTAATTGATGGTTTAATAAAGCGCATATATATATATATACACACACACATTATATTTATTATATTAATGGTTTTAATCTATTAAAATTGAATTGAATAAGCTGAACTATAACTCTTTGAACATTTGAAATTTCTTTTTACTAGTGGAAAAAATGCTCGTGAATAAAATTAGACTAGTATTTAACTTTTTATTATTCATTAACGGTATATATTACTCATGGCATATCTAATCCCTATCAAGTTAATATGTTGATTAACTCAGATTGCCTTCCATGCACATAGTATCCGCACTTACAAGCTACACATAGAGCTAGTAAGGGATCGACCACAGATACTAGCACATCTTATATATCTAGGAGTAAATCTTCCTTTTTGACTAAATATCAATCCATCTTAACTTGGTCGCTTTCCTAGTTTTCACTCGTCTGACCGAATCAAGTGTGATCATATAGCTTCAGCTAAAGTAGCTATCACCAAACCAAGCTTTCATGATGCTGCTAAGTATTAAGGGTATCGTGGAAGGATTCTTCCTTTCTGGGACTTACACTGTAGTGAACTAGGGATCTTTCACCCACATCCCATGTTGCAGTCTTGCTCTCAAGCACATGCAGTATGAATTGCATGCTATGGTGAATGGTTTGTGGTGTACGTCGATTTCTTTCTCTTTCACTATACAGATACTAGTTCCAAAATGTACTCAACATTTGAACCAGAACTTTCTTTTTCACAATATCTCTTTTACAATCTCATTTGTGAAAATGAGTTCTTTGCTTAACTATAGATCTGTATTCATGCTCCGATCCATTTTATGTGTATATGTACACATATAGATCTCATCTCAGTCTAATTGAGGCGACTCAAACGCAAAGATTCTTTTTAACCATCTCATGGTGATAATTTGCTCGTCTTCCCCTCCCATGCCCCCTGCAAAACATGGGAAGACGGTTATTCGTGTGAGTGAACCAACCTCTTCGGACCTGTACGACATACAAAAATTGTATACCTTATATGTATTTACTCATAACATGCATACTATTTCTTTTATCTTCATATAAAAGAAGTTCACGACCTTACATTTTATTCGCGCCCCAAGATTTTCACTAACTCAATGAATATCAAGCTATGGGCTTAGTAAGGGGATCTACCAACATTCCGTCAGTAAAAGTTCATTGAACTGTCACTTTCCCTCTTTGAAAGCATATCTCTCATAGAGATATATCAAAAAGTATGTTTTACCTTATTGTGATACTTAGGATCCTTATCATAAGATGCTATCGTTTGGATCCTTCTATCCACCTTTTATTCCTAATCTCTCATAGGAACTACTTTAACCATATGGCACTTTGAATGATGGTAGAACAAGCTTTGTGTTTTATTTCCATGGATAACAGGAAAAATACTTTGTATATTTCCTTATTCCATTACCATTTGCCTAGGTCTTGTATTGGAGTATCCTTTCAAAGAAAATTTGTTGTCTTGACAACTTAATCCATGGTTATTTTCATAATATATTTCACAACATGACCAAAAATAGCTTCCAAGTTTGACCAAAAATATTTGGTCTTATGTACACCAATGTGTACATTCTATTACCAACCATAGTCTCACATGGGACTTTATCCACCTTTTCTATGTTGGATTCCTCATAGGACATGTAACCTCTTTAGGTTTGTGCCCTTGACTTCAGGGGTGTCTATGGGTTTGCAGTTTGGCATCCTAAGATGCCTAAGGATCACATTTGTACATGTCTTTTGTGGTAAAGACTGTATCTTCCTTGTGCAATCTCCGTTTACCTTGTCATTCAAGATATTATTTGTTCAACCCATGCTTTTTTTTCAACTCAGAATTTAAAGGTTTCTCTTATCCTTTATTCATTTAACTCCCTTGACACTTGTTTCAGTTAAACATATGTCATTTGACAAAGGATGACTTCACAAAGAATCATCCTTAGACCGTTGGCGCTCATGTAGTGTTGTTCGATTATCTCAAAGTTGGTGAGGCTTTCACCTTATGAAACCACATATACTACTATATGGGTGATTGTTTCTATGAAGCCCTTAAGCTGCTTCATATAGAGTTCATCATCCAATTTCCAAAATTTCCAAGTTGGAAAGTGGCCTTCACATCATCTTGATGTAATTTCAAAACTAAGCTTGTCGTCATAGCCAAAGTTCAGAGTTAAAATGCACAACGAACAACCTTCCATTGTAGTACCCCTTAGCCACTAAGTATTTTAAGCTTTCCATGCCCCCAACAAATTTGAGAACCTACTTGTTCTCAATCGCCCATTGGCTAGGTGACAAATTGCCCAAACATATACTTGGCTAGTTTCAAGAAGAAATCCAAATCCTCTTGCATGACACTTTGCAATTCTTCTTAGCATGTCCTTCTAGTGTCTTTCAGACACTTATAGGTAGTCATCATCATCTTCTAAATGATGAAGAGAGCATAATCCCCTTATAGTCATTTGTTGGATGACAATTTTCTCTGAGGTGGATTTCATAGGATTCTTTTCCTATGCATGGGTGAGGTAACCCTCTTACATCTTTCATTGTGAAATGGTCTCAACCCTCCAACTCAGATTAGTGAACTTAGGAACACTTGATTATTTCTTGTTTATGTGAACCTCTTAAAGAAATTCAGTGTGATTAATGCTCATTTCCTACTAGGAAATTTGAGTTTTATAAACATTGTGTCCCACGGTTTTCTCTCAGGCACTGAGCCGCCATCATTTTCACCAATGAAGATGTGTCTTGTCAAATTCTCAGGTCATGTCATAAAGAGATACCTTGTATACCTTAGCCCCAATCTTCCTTACTCTTAGGAAGAATTATGGATATGAAGTTGTTGACCCTTATGGTCTTAACAAGCTTGAGCCTGTTCAAAAGCCTATCCACGATTTACAGGGTAAGGCCGTGACTGTCATATAGGGCATTTGGTCAAGTGTGAATATAATAGTTGTAAGTCTACATACCAATATATGGCTGATAGCCCCACTTATGCTATTATTTACTCAACCATGTTAAGGAGAGGTCTATATCTCCATTTCAACAACTCTATTATGTTGAAGGGTTCTAGGTATTGATAGTTGCCTAACAATCCCTTTCTTGTACTAAAGTAGCTTGAACTAATCATGTGGGTGTCTTTAACCCTTGTTAGTTCAAAAGTTTTTATCCTTCTAGTTTAATTGATTCTTGACTAGTTCAGCCGTTATCTAACAGCTTCACACTTGCCTAAAATCAAGTAAATATTACTGTATTTCAAGTAAACATCCATGACATTAACGAAATACCAAGCTTTGTGTTTTGTCCTCACGTTCACAAACATCATAATTTGCTAATTGCAGTGGATTTTCTCAAAATGTTTCTTTATCTTTCTTGCCAGGTAGACTAAGTTCTCAACTTATTCATAAGGGTATTAACCCTTTAGCACACATCATTTAACAAATACTCTTTTACTAGTTTGATAATTTCTTTTGGTCAATGTGCATATGAGGCAAGAAATGGAATCTATTATCTTTAAAAAGGAAACATAAAAAATCCAACAAAGGATTTGAGAATCATAGTCCCATTGATCCTTAACTAAAGAGATAACAAAGATGTGATTTTGTCGATTGCAATTGCATGGAGTGAATCAGGGTGGCTTATCTATGCAAAGTTAACGTGCAAGTCCCAGTCCCTTGATTATATCTCTTTCTTCCTTTGCATTCGACATGAAGCCGTATGTTTCTGTGAAACATCCACTACTCATGCGGATTGCTACTTCTACAAACCTTAAAGGTTTATCAATATAGCCTTTCATCTTTACAGAAACCATTGACCTCCTCTAGATCAAGTTTACCTCATAGGTTTCTTGCCCTTAGGCTTAGAGGATGAATTCTCCCACTCTTTAGCTAAGTTCGTCTGACTGATGGACCTTGGATCCTTCAGTCTTTCACACTCAAGTTCAATGTGATGAATCATATTGTTGAAGGTCATAATATCAGTGGCAATAGTTACTTTCGTATACGCCCACTCACTGGAAGACATGGCCCACTCCAACTCACTGGGAGACATAGCTTACTCCCACTCACTGGGAGACGTCTTGTCACAACATACACTTATTGTTTGTTAGAAAGAACTTGGCATTTTGTTTGACATTTAAGCTCAAGCGTTGCCTAAACGACATGTTAGGACTTAATATACTATGTTAAAACTTAATTTAGTTTTAACTTTATGGAAAAAGATAATCTATTCCACTATCTTCCAACACTATTCAAATAGCTTGGATAAAGTTACATTGCTCGTACCATCGTAAGTTTGAGCAATGTTGTTCTTTCTATGCTTGATAGCATAAACTTTTTGTATCCTTCGGTTGCTTCATCCTCTAAATGCTGAAGACTAGTTGGTAGGATGTCCCTAACATCTCATTCTTCCTGAATGAAAGAGATTTGAGAGTTTCTAACTCCATAGATATATATGTTGAGCTTGTCTTCATAGCTCAGTCAAGTAGACTTAGTCATAATTGGTCACTTAGACGATTATGGTATACAAATCATATTTGTCCAAATGAGACAAAGGATAATTAGATAATAAGTTTACTAGTTTCATATTCAGGAGACAACTATGTTGACTCCCATCCTAATCATGCTAGTTAGCTTATCACCCTTTTAGCCATAGTCTTCATTGAACACTTTCCCCTTTGGATTTCTAGATGCATTCCAGAAACCCCCACTGAATCAAAGATAGTTATATTAAGAAGATAATAACACAATATCATCTAATCAACATGAATGTTCATGGAAAAAAAGAAGAGATTATACTTAATTCAATTCTAAAAAAAATAAAGAATTTAATCATAAATTCAATGAAAAAGAACATTCAAAAACTTTTTCCATTTTGTTGTCTCTTAACTAGGTTTTCCCTCTCATAGGCCCTTCTAACCATATGAACTCATATAGCGTCTAGCTATAATGTTAAGCTCCCCCACTCACTTGGATGTATTTGCAGCATGCCTCCCACTTGATGAGATGATTCTCACGTCTCTATCTGTCTTATCCTTTGTCACAATATTTTTGATAAAGGGTTAACTTTTAAAGTCACTGCTTCAATCCCAATTGAAGCATGGGAAGACTTGTTATTATTCAATAATTTCAAGTTGCTGCAATTTTCAAGTTTTATCTTTAAGAGTTTGAGTCAAGGTTGGATAGGATCTTACATTCAAAAGACTTATTTGAATAATCTCTCACTTCAAAGAATCTTTTGGCTTTAACCTTATGTTGCTGTTGAAATACTCTTAATAAGTAAGCCAACCTATCCCAAAAAAATAATAGAATCAACATTGACTCAATTTCAACGTTTTTGGGAATCTCTAAGTGCACACAAGCATCTTTTTGACTCAAATCACATCCAAATGTGCTTTAAATATATGCAAATTATATATCAAATGGAAGCTCTCAAATTTAGGGATTTTTAGGAACAAACTGCGTCTCAATCGAAGGTCCCACGCGCTCTCATGCGCCACTAGAAGGTGTCTGGATGAAAAAATCCTGAAAAATTGAAAATTTCCAATGAAGGCCACTCTCAGCGCATGTGCCGCCTTGTGGCTGTCGCCGGTGACACATGTTGGCTCTCAAAACTCCACACTCCGTCCTCTCTCCGACGATGCTTGCCACGTGTCAAACAGAAGCCCAAATGGGCCCCACACGCCATATGTCAGTTTCTGGGTTTTTTTGTCAACTTTGACCATTGACCATTGACGAATCAATGGTTGACTGGTCAACCCCCTTGACCTTGTTGATGACATGTCACAGTCAACGGATGACGTGGCTTGTCAATCTGAGGTGTCACTGGACGCTGACGTGGCACTTTCTCATTGGTGCCATGTGGCTTGGGTTGACCGATGATGTGGTGTTGACTGCCATGTCATCATCTTCAACCTCCAACCGGGTTAGCCCGACCCGGTTGGAGCTCCTGCGGGTCATCACGACTTGCCAACTTCGGGAAGCCATATCTCCCTTGTTTTAGCTCTGTTCTTCGCGTTCTTGGTGTCGTTGGAATTGTAGTTTAGCAAACTACAAATCCATGGCATTTGTTTGATCTAAAAAACTCTATTTCATTGATCAAATTGTGGCTCAAGTGGCAGTGGTACCAAGCAAACCGCCAACTTCTTTCCTTCATTTCTCCCTCATCTGAACTCCGTTTGAAGTGTTCTAAGCATCGTTGGAATCGTCTCTTCAAGCTCTACACATCCATGGCTTCGTTTGGGGGGGGGGAACACTCAGTTTCGAACACCCCATTTTTTCTCGACATTGACGGCACTGCATAATTCGACCTGGATGTGTGTCCTCTGTGTCTCAAAAACTTTCCTAGCTTTTGAGGGTCAAAGTCTCTTATTTTTGGTTCCACATAGGTTCCAAAAACTCAACTTGAAAGAGATCGAAGAAGGGTGGAGAAGAGGAAGAATGAAGCTTGAGGAGCTTTTAAACCCAGTATCTCACTTGTAAACTAGAGTCCATGCATATATAAATTTCAAGCAACAGAATCTAAGGAAAGCTCGAAAAAATTGACTGAGAATAATGTATTATACAATCTCCTGTATGTACTTATACTAGGCAGAGGCATCCATATATACACACGCATATGGCCGAATGAAAATGAGGCATAAAGAATCAGGAGACAGATTCATGAATATGTATATATAAAATAAAACAATTATCATGCTTGACCAAATATATATACATATGCGAAAATCTTGTTCATGGTATATCTGTGTACACATTCGAAAATATATTGAGGCAGCATATATTCTTTCATCATGTTGACACCCAAACAATATCATACCCAAAATTATGATTTTGCGCAGCGGAAAATAATAAGCATGACGAAACATATATTATATTACAAAATTATTCACATAGAATAATCACAGCCACATGATCAACATGCTCTAATGCCAATGTAGAAAAATATATATATATATATATATATATATAGAGAACTGGCGTACCGGGGCTAATCCATGTTCGGATTAGGGTCAAAGCTCCAATGCTCTATAATAGTGCCCACACAATTATTAGACTACTAAAACCTAATTGTGATTTGCACAGCAGATCACCAGAACAAGAAAGATGGTAGAAGAGAAGAGATTGCTAGAGAACTTAATAGCAAGGGTGAGGAATAACTGAAGGAGGCACCTCCTATTTATAGTGGTTTAGGGAGGCCACTAATTAGGAAACGTGTGCACTCCTTCTTGCCCTCCAAGATAGTAATTAAATTAATTGATTATCAATCAATTTTTTAACTATGGTGACTTGTTCCTCAATTAACAATCTCATAATTATTACTGAATTATTTTCCAATATGCAATTAATGCTGATTTTATTCTTATTTGATTAGGCTATTTATATCCTAATCAAATTGTTGTTAACCTCATGAAATTCTTGTTAGAATTGCACATTTCATCCTATTTATCCCACACTTTAAGTATATTAGTGGGCATTTGGGAGTGCTAAAGTTGATGATATGTGTTCTATTCATGCTGGGCACAAAAAGAATATAAATGTGGATGAAATATATTGCTAACTGTTATGATTATTCAACTGTGGTTGTTTGTGAGTTCTTTGTGTGAAAGGATATAGATTCAGTCATAGCTGGACCAGAGAAAGCCAAATGCAATGAGAAGGAGGTGAAAGGAAGTTGAAGCCATCAACCATTCCAAGGAAAGGTAAGAAGGGATGAGAATAGAGCAGAAAAAGAAAGGAAGCTGAACTTCAGAGATGACTGGCCGGGGCCAACCTATCCATGGGCCGCGGCCAAGCATCCATGGGCGTGGCCAAGATGAGGTCAGACAGCCACTGGCCACGGCCAAGAATCCATGGGCCACTGCCCAAAGATGGACAGAAGCTCACTGGCCGCGGCCCACAGATTGCCTGGCCGTAGCCAACCCTCAAAAATGCTATTGTGAGTTTTGCTACCTGGGAACTATAAAAGCGGAAACCAGAGGCTGAACCAGAGGATCCCAGATTTGGAAAGACCTAGGAGGCGGTTGAAAACATCCTTTGAGCTTGGGTGTGCTTGAAATCAAGGAGAATCATGGAGAGATTGAGGATTTACAGAGATTTCAGCTCAGATTCTCTGGTTTTTCTGTATTCCTTCCATATCTTCTCTGTAATTCTGATATGGCTGTAATGAGAGCTTACGTCTGTGAATCATTTGTGAACATGGATAGCTAGAGTCCCTTTCTAGGATTGTTTCTGATCCTTTGTATGGATTAAACTTGTTTCTTTTCTTCTCTAAGGATCTAATGGCATATATATGTTGATTTCATTCCGTTTTTACTGCTGTATGTGACTGGCCATCACTGTGGATGATGTGTTCAATTAAATTAAGCTTGAGAGAGTTAATTTAATTGCAGAACTGGAGTGAAATCATGCTAGACTTGAAGTTTATAACTAAATGGATGGTTTGTTAGTAACATAGAGATATAGTTATTAACCTAGCATTGTGAAATTAAGATTGGTATGTAATGAATATCTTCTCTTAGCTGTAGCAAGAGATTGTGCATGCTAATAGATGATATGCAACTAGTTATGACTTGAGAGAGCTTAATCATACACTTTGGATTCTTAAACTGACATATATATACCCCATGAGAAGAATCCTTGGAGAGGAAAAGAATTAAATTTATGAAATACTAAGGGGATGAGCAATCCTAGGCCTATTATACTTGATTGAAATCATACAACTCTGAGTTTTGTTCAGCAAATTTTAGCTTTTCAAATATATCTTTTGAAATTCCTTTTTCCACACACAACAACATGTTTTGGCTCAACTAAATCGAACTCACCAAACCTATTACTTGACTAATTTGTTTCTCAAATCCTCAAGGGAACGATCTTTACTTATCACTTTATTACTTGACGCGATCCGTGCACTTACGGAGGCAAACAAGTTTTTGACGCCGTTACCGGGGATTGGTTTAACAAATCTTTTAGTTGACCTTTGGCTTGTGATAGTAGATTTCGCTTGGGTCTTTAGTTAGGTTTATAATTTTTTCTTTCACTATCTTCTACATTAAATTTTGTTTGTTTTAGTTTGATACTTGCTGGTTTGTGCCTTTTTGTAGGTATCAGCAGCAGTACATGCAACATTTGCAATTGGACAGATTGATAGTGGTACTTGACGGATTACCGTGCATCAAAGAAGAAACTGAATCAGCAGCAGAATCTGAGTCAGAGATAACTGAATATGAATCTGAAGTGGAATCTGAAGCTAAAACTGAAGCTGAAACAATGGCGGATGAGTATGATAGAGCCACCGTCAATGACTTCACCAGCCGGAATATGCGAGGCACTTAATCTTGCATTCGAATGCCGGAGATGCAAGCACACACTTTTGAGATCAAACCGGTGATGATCACAATATTGCAAATGCATGGGTTGTACTATGGTCTTTATAATGAAGATGCCAACAAGCACTTGATGTACTTCTTGGAGGTGTGTGATTCTTTCACTACTAGAAAAAGTGGTTTTAACGTCCCTTTTTTTGGCCTTTTAACGTCTGAAAAATGAGGGACGTCTATCTGAGGGTCGTGGAAAAAAACGTCAATAACGTCCGTAAATGTGGGACGTCTAAAGTCCCACTTTAGACGTCCCTAGTATATAGGTCTAAAGTGGGACTTTAGACGTCCCCAGATGGAACTGGGGACGTCTAAGGTGACCTTTAGACGTCCCCAGTTGTAACTAGGGACGTCTAAAGTGTCGCCTACCACTCTACCATATCCCTTTTTATTTAAGGACGTTGAAAGTTTTTTTTTTTAAAAAAAATGGCCTTTTATATATTGCACTGTCTGGAAAATGTAAACTGTAGAAATAGGATTCCAATAACAGAATAAAACAACAGCAGTTCAGCAGAATGGAAACAACAACTTGAAACACAGTGATCAACCCAAGGCTCTACTACATGCAATAATTTTAAGGAGTAGCAAACTAATTAACTAACAAACCACACGAACTACACAACAATCTATATCCAAGTCCCCAGTTTGTACAATAACCAAGACTAAATCCAATCTATATCCAACAACAATAACGTTAATTATATATACAATATATAGAACTACCACAAAAATATGTCCTACACAAACTACTAAAGACTTTACTCTGGTATACGTTGAAGAAGATGTCCGGCCAAAAAGTCTCTGATCATATTTAGGTCTTCATATGAGTAGGCATCTTCATTGTCAAAAATCTGTAAATTAGAAAATAAGCTTAGATGAAATAATGAATCAAGTGAATGAATTGCCATTGAATTACAACACCAAGAATATTATCCTCTGAGAATGAAGAAGCGATTACTTGTTCAAAATCTGTCGTAATGCCACTCTGAATGATGTTAAACATATAAAGTAAGACATAGTATCCACATTCCCAACCGCCAAGTTGTCGAGGGCACTATAAATCAAAAGCAAATGGTTAAAATCAATAAAGGCATATCTAAAACGACCGTCAATCAAAAGAACTTGATTTGAAACTATGTACCTTTGGAAACAACCATCTCGGATCTTTGCCACCTCTACGTTCGCGTGGCCCGCCAAGCGCTCGATACGTCGTGCATGCCCTATCATTAAAATGAAAATCAACATAAATTAGAATAATTCATTAAGTCAAGAATCAAGAAGCAATGAAATACAAAAAATAACTTACGTGTTGAAGACGCTTTTAGTTTCTTTGTCTGGTCTTCTACGTAAGGAATCAAACCAGTAAACAACGTAGGACCGAGGATAGAGAACACACAAACTCCAATGATAACTATCACAACATATACAGATTAAAAAGAAGTTAGCTGGCAAGGCAATTATTTATTAAAAATCTCAAATACACAAAATTAAAATGCGTACCCTTGAACAATCGGTGCTAGATAACAACGATAGTCGTCCTCTGCCAATGTGAAGCCCACATAGTTCGTCCTTCTTTTCAATGTATTCTCAATCCTTGTCGCATGTGCGGGAGACAAGAATCCATATAAATCAACTCTTTGAGAGTCAATGCATATACGACGGAAGGAGCTATAATAGAATTAAAATGATGAATGTATTAGCTAGTTAAAATCAACTTAACTAAATGAAGGAAAAAATGGGAAATAAAAAACTTACAGGATTGCAAATTTGCCCCATCCAACATCTAGCTCCTCCAACTTAATGAACTGTTTAAGATCTTCTTTATCAATTGTGAAGTGATACTCTAATTCCTGGCCCACAATCCCTGTAGGCATATGCAAATCAATCTGGCGAATGCCTTTATAGATATGCTGCAGTCGTGCTAAGAAGGGTCATTTCTCTGCTTCCTGCTCGTTCTTTTAGAACAAAAAAAAACATATTGTTAGTAGGATGTCAACACATCTCAAGTAAAAGTGAGGTAGTTCCATACCATTGGAGGTGTTGGGGGTAACAAGCCAATAAGATGTACAGGCAAAAGGATGAAAGATCCTCTCGCCTGAGCTATCGTGGCAACCTCGTCATCAGGAATAAGGATGGATGTACCTTCTTCCCCCTCTCGAACACACGTCACAGTCACCCTACGCAAATGCTATAGAATTTGCTGATTATGGTGGGTAGTAGCTTCTGTGTGAATGAGAGCATCTGCAACTACACGCAGCAGTGGGGCATCCAAAGAGAAGATGGCAGGTTCTCCCTGCGCTGGAGTGGGAGAAGGGTCGCCAAGTGGTTCCTCCGCCGGGTTGTAACTTCCTTTGGTGCTGTGGAAGGTCGGGGATGAATGGGTTCTACGCTCGGTAGTTGCCATCTGCGATTCAAACATCTTCATCATTTCAGCTCGTAGCTCAGGCATCAGCTCAAGACGTAGCTCTGGCAACAGCTTTTGTCAGAGCTTGTCGCGAAGGTTGGCCTCGAGCTCTTGTGAGACTTCCTGACAAATCTTCACTACTAGAAAAAAGGGTTTTAACGTCCCTTTTTTTGGCCTTTTAACGTCTGAAAATAGAGGGACGTCTATGTGAGGGTCGTAGAAAAAAACGTCATTAACGTCCGCAAAATAGGGGACGTGTTAGGCAGACTTTAGACGTCCCCTGTTCCAACTGGGGACGTCTAAGGTCCACCTTAGACGTCCCCAGTTGGAACAGGGGACGTCTAAAGTGTCGCCAGTAGTACTATCAACGTCCCTTTTTTTATTAAGGACGTTGAAAGTTTTTTTTTTAAAAAAAATGGACTTTTTATATATTGCACTGTCTGGAAAATGGAAACTGCAGAAATAGGATTCCAACAACAGAATAAAACAACAGCAGTTCAGCAGAATGGAAACAACAACAAAGACAGTGATCAACCCAAGGCAGTACATGCCACACAAACTACACAACAATCTATATCCAAGTCTACTACATGCCACACAAACTTTTAAACCACACAAACTACACAGCAATCTATATCTAAGTCCCCAGTTTGTACAATAACCAAGACTAAAATCCAATCCATATCCAACAACAATAACGCTAATTATATGTACTACCACAAAAGTATGTCCTACACAAACTACTAAAGACTTTACTCTTCTGGTATACGTTGAAGAAGATATCCAGCCAAAAAGTCTCTGATCATATTTAAGTCTTCATATGAGTAGGCATCTTCATTGTCAAAAATCTGTAAATTAGAAAATAAGCTTAGATGAAATAATGAATGAAGTGAATGAATTGCCATTGAATCACAACACCAAGAATATTATCCTCTGGGAATGAAGAAGTGATTACTTGTTGAAAATCTGTCGTAATGCCACTCTGAATGATGTTAAACATATAAAGCAAGACATAATATCCACATTCCCAGCTGCCAGGTTGTCGAGGGCACTATAAATCAAAAGCAAATGGTTAAAATCAATAAAGGCATATCTAAAACAACCGTCAATCAAAAGAACTTGATTTGAAACTACGTACCTTTGGAAACAACCATCTCGGATCTTTGCCACCTCTACGTTCGCGTGGCCCGCCAAGTGCTTGATACGTCGTTCATGCCCTATCATTAAAATGAAAATCAACATAAATTAGAATAATTCATTAAGTCAAGAATCAAGAAGCAATGAAATACAAAAAAATAACTTATGTGTTGAAGACGCTTTTAGTTTCTTTGTCTGGTCTTCTATTTAAGGAATCAAACCAGTAAACAATATGGGACCGAGGACACACAACACACAAACTCCAGTGATAACTATCACAACATATACAGATTAAAATGAAGTTAGATGGCAAGGCAATTATTTATTAAAAATCTCAAATACACAAAATTAAAATGCTTACCCTTGAACAATCGGTGCTAGATAACAACAATGCTCGTCCTCTCCCAATGTGAAGCCCACATAGTTCGTCCTTCTTTTCAATGTATTCCCAACCCTTGTCGTATGTGCAGGAGACAAGAATCCATATAAATCAACTCTCTGAGAGTCAATGCATATACGACGGAAGGAGCTATAATAGAATTAAAATGATGAATGTTTTAGCTAGTTAAAATCAACTTAACTAAATGAATCAAAAAATGGGAAATAAAAAACTTACAGGATTGCAAATTTGCCCCATCCAATATCTAGCTCCTCGAACTTCATGAACTGTTTAAGATCTTGTTTATCAATTTTGAAGTGATACTCTGTTTCCTGGCCCACAATCCTTGTAGGCATATACAAATCAATCTGGCGAATGCCTTTATAGATATGCTGCAGTCGTGCTAAGAAGGACCATTTCTCTGCTTCCTGCTCGTTCTTTTAGAACATAAAAACACATAATGTTAGTCGGATGTCAACACATCTCAAGTAAAAGTGAGGTAGTTCCATACCATTGGAGGTGTTGGTGGTAACAAGCCAATAAGATGTGCAGGCCAAAGGATGAAAGATCCTCTCGCCTGAGCTATCATGGCAACCTCGTCATCAGGAATAGAGATGGCTGTACCTTCTTCCCCCGCTCGAACACACGTCACAGTCACCCTACGCAAATGCTGTGGAATTTGCTGATTATGGTGGGTAGTAGCTTCTGTGTGAACAAGAGCATCTGCAACTACACGCAGCACTGGGGCATCCAAAGAGAGGATGGCAGGTTCTCCCTACGCTGGAGTGGGAGAAGGGTCGCCAAGTGGTTCCTCCGGCGGGTTGTAACTTCCTTTGGTGCTGGGGAAGGCCGGGGATGAATGGGTTCTACGCTCGGTAGTTGCCATCTGTGAGTCAAACATCTTCTGCATTTCAGCTCGTAGCTCAGGCATCAGCTCAAGACGTAGCTCTGGCAGCAGCTCTTATCGGAGCTTGTCGCGAAGGTTGGCCTCGAGCTCTTGTGAGACTTCCTGACGAATCTTGGCCACAAGCTCCCTTCTGGGTTCAGCTTGTGACGAATAAGGATGTGAGGCTCGGCCAAAATACTTCGTGACACGAACTCCCACTGCCTCCCCTCGAACATGACCAGGGTGATCTGCCTTCCCAATTGCCGTTGACAAGATGTCTATCCGTCCACTTGGAGTGAACGAACCTTGGCTACTATGCTCTTCCAGTTCATCCTGCAGCATAAAAGTTATCGTAAGCACTCCCAATATGAAAAAATAAGTTTGTACTTATACTCTAACTACTTACAATTCTTGCGGCAACCTCAGCAACAGTCGGATTTAAGTACTTCCCACCCTTAAGCCTCCCTGCTTTCCATTGTTTGTGACGTGGTGGAGGTGGCGAGGGCTGGACCACAACGGTAGGATCTGATGTGGCTGCTTCCTTCAATTTCTCCAACTCTTCTGCCATCATCTTTCGCTCAAGCTTCCGATAACCACCATGAGACATGCAATATTGATAGTTATTAGCTGCTTACCTCTCTGCATTTGCTGCACTTAATGCCTTTGAAAGGAAAACAACGAACACCGAATCAATAATGTCAACTATATTCAAATAAAACACTATGATGACAGAAATCTTACCAAAAAGTTTGGATCTTCTTGTGATGCCATAAACAACCTCCAGTCCTCTGGAAACAAAAACGGATACTTATGACATGGATCCTGACCCCTAATGTCCCCTCGAATGTAATCTCGTGTGAGCCTGTTCTTGAAATCTTTCCATCATAGACGAACCTCCGTCATCCACTCCTTGTACATCTCCGCGGTGTCAGGGACATCATAGGTTTGCTGCAAGGTAAAAACATAAGTTAATTATATTTGAAGCAATAGGAATAAAGATATATATGCAGATGTATTGAAACTTATATACCAAAAGTTGTTGCCAAATCAAGTCTTTGGTTTTTGGTGGAACCAACTTCCAATTATCATAGGTAATGCCAACTTTGCTTTGAGCCAAAAAACCTACGTAGCTAATGAAATGCTCTTCCTTCGGACCAATTGGTTTCATATTTTCATCAAAGTCAATATGCAACCTCTCCTGTTGATGGTGACGACGTGCTACCAATGTAGGCATTTTTGTACTGCCTCTAACCCTTCTTCTCACAAATGGTTCAGGTCTCGCATCACGTTCAGGCGTATTCATTTCATTGTCCCTATCACTTTGTGAGTCACCAAAATTGTCCATATTCCTGTAAGCACTAAAATCATTGTCAGATAGGTGAATAAATTGTAAGTAAATGAATAAACTAACTAGTTATAAAACAAACAGCATACATTACTATTTTTTAAGTTAAGCTCTTACTCTAGATTGTTTCCCATATTCCTTCACCATGATCATTTCTTACAGCATATTCTTCATCATCTACCAATTCTACTTCACTTGTTGTAGGTGGATTAATTGTGAAAGGTGGTGTGTCGTCAAGGTTGAAGGTCGGATCACCATGCTTCTGTTTTTTACTTTAAAGTACAATGGAAATTTTTTTATTTGCAGGATCTGTGACATAAAACACTTGTTTCGCCTGCTTGCTAGAATGAAGGGCTCATCCCTATAACCTACTTTTTCAAGATCAACTGAGACAAATCCAAATTGTTGATCTATTACCACAGCATTATTGCTAACCCACTTACATTTGAATAAAGCAACTTTGAACTTGTTGTAAGTGATTTCCCATATTTCTTCTATCACTCCATAATAGGCCATGGATGCTAATATGAGGTTTTTGTCTTTCGAACTGGAAAAGTGCATGGCTTCAGCTTCTACCATCACCCCACTATTTTTCATGGTACTCCTGTCATCTTGGTCTTTTGTGTAGAAAGAATACCCGTTTATATCATAACCACTCCAAGTAATGATTTGAAACGAAGGCCCCCAGGCTAGCCACTCTATTGTCTCAGACACACCGGTCTCATGCAAAACCTTTTCCCCAAACCACTGAATGAATGTCTTGTTTTGCTCAATAGTAATCTACATGTCATTCTTCCTCAGATTCATGTTCTTCAATCTCTTTCTGTGTTCATCTATGTACGGTTGAACTTCTGCCATGTTATTCAGGATATAAAGGTGTGCTTGCAACACCTCTTCACGAGGCATAGTCTTCACTTTCAGTACTCGTGTTCCCTTGCTCCTCCCCTCTTCATGCCGAGATTGTTCCTTCTTCCCTGATAGATAATCGCTGCAGAAGTCCATAGCCTCTTCAACAACATACCTTTCAACTATTGAGGCTTCTGGTCGATAGGGATTTTTAGAGTACCCTTTTAAGATCTTCATGTATCGCTCGAAATGGTACATCCACCTCAGGTAAACTGGACCGCAGAGCCTTACCTCCCTTACCAAATGAACTATCAAATGCACCATTATATCAAAAAAAGAAGGAGGCAAGTGCATCTCTAATTGGGACAATATAATATAACCCTTAGCTTCCAGTTCATCCAGCTTTTCAGTGTCAATGACTTTGTTACAGATAGTATTAAAGAAAACACACAATCTTGTCACAGTGCTTCAAACTTCATCTTTCATAATCCCTCTAATAGCTACTGGTAACAGTTGTTGCATCAACAAATGATAATCATGGGACTTCATTCCCACTAACTTCAAATTTTCCATTGACACACACCTTCTCACATTCGAAGAATATCCTTGTGGTACCTTAATTTCATGTAAACACCTACACAAACTTCTTTTCTCCGCTTTTGATAGTGTATGCGCTGCTGGCTCCATGTATGCCCTCCTACCATCATCTCTTAGCTGTGGATGTAACCGTTCTCTTATTCCCATATCAATAAGGTCTAGTCTCACATTAATCCCATCCTTGGTCTTCCCTGGAATGTGCAAAAGCATACTGACAAGGCTATCACAAATGTTTTTCTCCACGTGCATTACATCAATACTGTCTCACGTCAAGACTACGCCAATATGGAAGATCAAAGAAAATTGATCTCTTCTTCCATATGTTCTTCTCACCCGCAGTCTTCTGTTCTTACTGAGTAAGACATTAATATGTTCAACCCGACTGTAAACTTCCTCTCCGGTTAATGCCTTTGGAGCCATTCCATGCTCCGGCAAGCCGTTAAAATGCTTTCTTAACCTACGATACGGGTAGAACCTAGGAAGGAACCTCCTGTGACCAAGGTAGACCATTTTTCTTCCATGTTTAAGTTGGTAGAAGTGAGTGTCTGATTCACAGATCGGACATGCTTTATGCCCCTTCACACTATATCCTGAGAGGTTTCCGTACGCAGGAAAGTCATTTATGGTGGTGAAAATCATTGCACGTAGCTTGAAGGACTCATTCTTATATGCATCAAACACATCTATGCCTTCCTCCTACAACTTCTTCAAGTCCTCAATCAAAGACGCCAAGTAGACATCGATATCGTTTCCTGGCTGTTTTGGTCCAGAAATCATCATAGAAAGCATCACATACTTGCGTTTCATACAAAGCCAGGGAGGCAAGTTGTATATTACAAGGAGTACTGGCCACGCACTGTGTGTGCTATTAAGAGTTCCATACGGATTGATGCCATCTGTACAAAGCCCAAGCCGAAGGTTTCTCGGCTCGCTGCCAAATTCAGGGAACATTTCATCTATTTTCTTCTACTGTAGAGAGTCAGCTGGGTGCCGAAGACATTTTCTGTCGGATATTCTGTCATCCGAATGCCATCTCAACTTCTTCGCCTTTTTTGCAGTGCCAAACAAACGCTTAAAGCGCGGTATTATTGGAAGATACCATAAAACTTTTACAGGTTGCCTTTTTGTTGTCCCATCGCCACAACCACCATCTTACTTCACTTTGTATCGTGCGATTTGACACTTAGGGCACTCACTCAAACCTTCATACTCCTTTCTGTATAATACACAGTCATTAGGGCAAGCGTGTATCTTTTTATACTCCATACCCATTGTAGATAGGATTTTCTTGGCCTCATACATATGATTTGGAAGTACATTATCGTCTGGAAACATATCACACAACAATTCAAGCAGCAATGTGAAACAACTATTGGTCCACCCACAAGTTGCTTTTAAGTTAATCAAATGTAATGTTCCTGTCAGCCATGTGTACTTACTCCCAGGGTACAACGGTGTCTCTGCATCACTCCGCAGGCTGTCATATTCATGCGACTGCGTAAAGGATTCTACCTCAACATCGTGAATCATTCTCTCCATTCTATCTTTATCTATGACATCCACAGCTTCCTTCTTATGCGACGGACAATCAGTTACTTCCTCACCATGCCATATCCACCTTGTGTATCGAAGATTTATTCCATAACAAAGTAGGTGATCCCTTATAACTTCAACATCCCATTTTCTCTCATTTAAACAATTGACACAAGGACAAAAATACATCCCATTTTTGGCTGGAACGTTCCTCCTAGCAAATTCAATAAAGTCTTCAACCCTATTCTCATATTCTTCACTTGTTCTCAAAGCATTCATCCAACTATGATCCATTTTATTACCACCTATACCATTTCCATTTACACTCAAGTTTAGAATAATTGTCAACACGGGGAATTGCCTTTTACACGCATGTTTTTCAAAATTTTGGCAGCATTTCCCCTTAAAAGTGAGATATCCCAAAATCAAAATAACAAACCATCTCAGCTTAATTTAAACGAAACTAAACTTTAGCTTCTAGCACCAAGCACAAACAGAATACACTTATATTTTAGAAATCAAAATATTAAATCAGATATGTACCATAAGTGAGATATGTGGGAATTTACAAATCAACTATGTGTATTTACAAGAGACACATATGGGAATTTTTGGGAATTTATAAAGGGCATTTGGGGCTGAGGAATTGAGGGCTCATAGTATAATAGTCATTAATTGGTAAGATTACATTGCATTAACCATAACTTTTTGTCTACTCCTATTATTTACATGCTTGAAAAGTCCACAAACATTATTGGCAAGTATAGTTGAGAACTTCCTTGATGAATGCGCTGCTTACTAGTTAAATACAATGTTGCATTACAACTTACAACTTAATATACCAGAAGATTATGAATTCTTATATAATTTTATTGATTAGTGACTGAAGTGTCAAATTAATCATGTTTTCACAGTAATTTTCTTTATAAAGAGAACTTGTAATTTTCTTTGCAACTGACTTCTTTTAATAAAAAGCAAACAAAATCATCACCATTAACTTGAAACCAACTGAGAGATGAGGACTTCTTTTAATAAAAAGCAAACAAAATCATCACCAAATTTGAAACAAAACATCATCTTGAAAATTGTATTTCAAATAAAACATTCAAATAATTTAATAAGTACAAAATATTAGTATATTATTCAAATCAAATCAAATTAAAAAAAAATTAAGATTGCAAATGCAAATTTGTTTCAAATCAAATTAATTATTTAAAACAATCAGATAATGATTCTTCAATCTTCAAATCAACCAAAAAAATTTAAATTGCAATCATCACCTTGTTGTGAAGACAAGTAACATACACAATTCTGTTTTTGCGCCTTCATACAATGTGGCTATCCGTTTTAGTAAAAAGTGGATTTTGTTCTGTAAGTCAGGCACTTGACACAGTAAATAGGTAAAAGTAACGTACACAATTCAGTTTTGACTGTCTTGTTATGATTTTAAATTGAACTAGATTTTCCTTCTTGCTCAAACAGATTTAAAATTAATGGTGGTTCATTATTGATGTTGATCCTAATCCATTTTAAATAATGAAAAAAAACTATTGAACATGTCAAGATAAACGCATGCTTATTATATGCTGGGCAGACCTTTTTGTTTGAAGAATAGAGTGTGTCAATAATGTTTATGATGTATTGTAATTAGGATATTGATATTAGTGTTATTTGTTGTCGTTTTGTGTTTCTGTGTTCAATGTTTAGTATTGTCGTATTGCTCAATACGACCCTCATAGTTGTATAAATATTAGGCACTTGCACAGCTTCAAGTTGTGGACTGATATTTTTGAGTTAATGAGAATTTCATGTTTCTCAAACGATGTGTTTAGAGTGGGAGGACAGAGTTTCTACATTGTTTATAGTTATTTCCTCCATTTAAAGCTGATATTTCTGTTATGAGCCAATCACAACTCGATATCTTTGGGTAAATAAAGATCTCAATCACAATGCAAAAACGTAAAAGATTAAAACTTGATGTGGTACGTCTTAAATTCAGCAAAATAGCAAAGATAAAGCTCAAGCACAAACCACACTTAAATTCCAGCAGAGAATCAAATGCATTTTGCTAATCATTCACAAGTTCATTCACAAGTTTAGTTTTAGCTAACCTGTTGCTGCAACTTTAGAGGCAGATGACCCACGGTGGTAAGAGGAGGCTGACGGTGGAGAGAATGAGAGAGAACAGTGCAGACCCAGCAGAGCAAAGACGGCGACTAGCAACGCTCTAGATGAAATAGAGGCTAAGAAGGACCAAGAAGAAACAGGGGAGAGGAGAAATAGCCGTATTTGATTTGGAGAAATAAGAAAAAAACAAGAAGCGCAGCCCAGGGGAGAGGAGACGGAAGTGATGAAGATGGGAGAGTGAAAGAGTAAAGTAATAAAGCAAGTAAGAATTCTGACACTGAACATGCACTGGTCATGTCGACCAGTGCATGTGAGCTAGCTTAAGACGTCCCCAGCTGGGCTGGGGATGTCTAAAGGGTCCCTTTAGACGTCCCCAGCCTAGCTGGGGACGTCTAATGTAAGCTTTAAACGTCCCCAGCTGGTCTGGGGATGTCTAATGTGAAGCTTTAGACGTCCCCAGGCCATCTGGGGACGTCTTATGTGTGTTCTTTTTTTTTTCTTTATACAATTTTCTGGGGGTCTTTAGACGTCCCCATTTTCATTGGGGACATCTAAAACAATCTTTAGACGTCCCCAATGAAGATGGGGACATCTAAAACAGTCTTTACATGTCCCCAATGAAGATGGGGACGTCTAAAACACATTCAGGCGCGAGATTCAATTTTATTTGACGAGCCAACCTTTTCAATTTTGATCTATAATTACAAATATGCCACCGCCCAATATTTTGGGCGTCCCTTTTTCAAAAAGGGACGTCCTTTAGGGTAGTTATAAGTATATTCTGTAGTAGTGTTTCAAGAAGAATGGAGTCCCCCAAGATGTGCTGAGGTTCCGGCTATTCCCTCTCTCTCTACAAGGGAAAGCTAGAGATTGGTTCAACAATCTCCCAGAAGGATCCATAACTTCTTGGGTTCATCTTGAAGCGAAATTTAGAGCTTGATTTTTCTCCGATGATAAATCAGTGGAAGCAAGGGACGAATTTCTAAGTTTTAGACAACAACCGGATGAGCATTTGTATGCCGCTTGGGAAAGATACAAGATGTTAATGAAGCAATGCCCTAATCATGGGGTGGACAAATGGGTAGTGATCCAAATTTTCTGCACTCGCTTGAATCCTCAATCTAAGGTGATGGTGGACTCTATGACTAATGGAGGTTACCGGAATGTGCCTGTTAATTAAGTGTTTAGACTTTTGGATCAATTATCTGCAAACAACACCCAAGGCAATGATAGAAGGACTACCCTAGCCCTACTCAACACAAAGGATGACTCTTCATCACAAATTGCCATAATTTTATCCGCGCTGAACAAGCGTTTTAATGTCTTAGAGTCTCAAATACATAAGGGCACTTCTCGTGGTATGCATTCTGTTCAATCTACTCCGATTGTATGTGAGCAATGCAATGACTTCCACATGCCTGATAATTTCCCCCTCTACATGGGCACTGAATCTGTCAACTATATGGGCAAATTTCAACCTTCTCAAAGTATCCATACTCACAAACTTACAACCGTGCTTGGAGAGCTCATCCCAACTTTTCTTGGAGTCAAGGTAATACCTTGAACCCCCCACATGAGTCTACTTCTGGCACCAATCCGGTTCCTCCACCGAGTTTTCCATTGCCACCAAGGCAAGCTCCTGCAAAAGAAGAAGAATCTAAGACGGACAAGATGTTGGCCCGGATCTTATCAGAGGTGGAATCTTCAAGGGGTGAGAGTAAGGCCACCTTTTCTCTTCATGAATCTGCTATTAAGAACCTTGAAGTTCAAGTGGGATAATTAGCAATACAGGTAAATGCCATGGCTCGAAATGGTCTCCCAAGTAACACCATCCCTAATCCAAAGCGGGGTGGAAAAGAAGAATGCAAGGCCATTCATTTGAGAAGTGGTAAGGTGCTTCCAAACATGCCTAACTCGAGCACAACTGGATCAAAGCAAGATGAGCAAGAGGACATTGAGATTGAAGAGGAAGAAGTCATGACTCAAGAAAATATGGTGGAAGACGATAAAACTAAGAAGAGAAAGCAAACTGAAGGAGGGTTGGATGATGTTAGCAAGAGTAAGAAGAGGGAACAAGAGTTGAATAATGAGAAGAAGAGCAAGCCAACCACCTCCACTATCATGCCTCCACTACCCTTCCCTCAAAGATTCAAGAAGAAGGAGGAAGATGCACAATTCAAAAAGTTTGTGAACATGTTTAAGCAACTACATGTAAACATTCCATTTGCCGAAGCTTTAGAGGGTATGCCTAAATATGCCAAGTTCCTAAAGGATGTGTTGTCCAAGAAAAGGCGATTTAATGAATTTGAAACTGTGGCATTAACCGAAGAATGTAGTGCAATGATCTAAAGAAAGTTACCCACCAAGCTGAAGAATCCGGGAAGTTTCTATATTCCTTGCAATATTGGAACAAACTTCAATGGTAAAGCCCTATGTGACTTAGGTGCTAGCATCAACTTGATGCCCTTAGCCGTTTTTAACCAATTGGGGTTAGGAGAGCCAAGGCCTACCACAGTAACCCTTCTATTTGCTTATCAGAGTATTTCTAAACCTAGAGGAATCATTGAAGATGTCCTAGTGAAAGTAGACAAGTTCATCTTCCCAGCAGACTTCGTAGTACTTGATTGTGAGGTTGATTGGAAGATGCTGCTCATTCTAGGCCGTCCTTTCTTAGCTACAGCAAGAACTCTTATTGATGTGGAGAAGGGCGAAATCACTTTGAGGGTGGACGATGAAAAAGTGATCTTTAACATGCCGAAAGCCTTGAAGTTCCATGATGATTCAGCTCAATGCTTATTTGTTGATATATTGGACTCGATCGTTCCTCAAGAGTCATATGCTCCTATGATCAAAGACCCGTTAGAGGCATTTCTAATTGGGGAGAAAAGTTTGGATGAATTTGATGAAGAAGTTATTGAAAACCTTTTTCGTATGGAAGCATTCCCTCACTCAAGACAGAGGAATTTTGAGCCACTTAAGGTGGCTGAGGCATTGAGTACTCCTTTGAAGCCCTCTATTGAAGTTCCACTAGCTCTTGAATTAAAGCCTTTACCATCTCATCTCAAGTATGCCTACTTGGGGGATGCCAACACTCTACCGGTGATTGTCTCTTCCGATCTTTCTAATTTGCAAGAAGAGAAGCTCCTACGAGTTTTGAAAGAACACAAGCAGGCCATAGGTTGGACAATAGCATATATTAAGGGAATAAGCCCTTTGACGTGTATGCACAAAATTTTGTTAGAAGATGATCATAAAACTTCTATTGAGCATCAAAGGCACTTGAATCCAATCATGAAAGAAGTGGTCAAGAAAGAAATCCTTAAATAGCTTTCCGTTGGAATTGTGTACCCTATTTCTGACAGTTCATGGGTGAGCCCAGTCCAATGTGTCCCTAAGAAGGGTGGCATGACTGTAGTGGCTAACACCCAAGTATTTTATTTCCTAAACATCCTTTGAGCTTGGGTGTGCTTGAAATCAAGGAGAATCACGGAGAGATTGAGGATTTGCAGAGATTTCAGCTCAGATTCTCTGGTTTTTCTGTATTCCTTCCATTTCTTCTCTGTAATTCTGATATGGCTGTAATGAGAGCTTACGTCTGTGAATCATTTGTGAACATGGATAGCTAGAGTCCCTTTCTAGGATTGTTTCTGATCTTTTGTATGGATTAAACTTGTTTCTTTTCTTCTCTAAGGATCTAATGGCATATATATGTTGATTTCATTCCGTTTTTACTGCTGTATGTGACTGGCCATCACTGTGGATGATGTGTTCAATTAAATTAAGCTTGAGAGAGTTAATTTAATTGCAGAACTGGAGTGAAATCATGCTAGACTTGAAGTTTATAACTAAATGGATGGTTTGTTAGTAACATAGAGATATAGTTATTAACCTAGCATTGTGAAATTAAGATTGGTATGTATTGAATATCTTCTCTTAGCTGTAGCAAGAGATTGTGCATGCTAATAGACGATATGCAACTGGTTATGACTTGAGAGAGCTTAATCATACACTTTGGATTCTTAAACTGACATATATATACCCCATGAGAAAGATCCTTGGAGAGGAAAAGAAGTAAATTTATGAAATACTAAGAGGATGAGCAATCCTAGGCCTATTATACTTGATTGAAATCATACAACTCTGAGTTTTGTTCAGCAAATTTTAGCTTTTCAAATATATCTTTTGAAATTCCTTTTTCCACACACAACAACATGTTTTGGCTCAACTTAATCGAATTCACCAAACCTATTGCTTGACTAATTTGTTACTCAAATCCTCGAGGAAACGATCTTTACTTATCACTTTATTACTTGACGCGATCCGTGCACTTGCGGAGGCGAACAATAGTCCGGCCCATCAAGGGCGGACTTGGACCCAAAGTCTAACACTAGGTAAGGAGTAAAGGAAGTCTTCTTCTGCATAGCGAGAAGTAAGGATTCCTAAAAATGTAAGCATAGAAGTAGTAGAAGCAAACATGGACAATGCATCTGAAATTAAGAAAACCTTGAACAACGTTTTCTTCAAAAATATTGGGTATCCTGAAGTCTGATCATTTCCTCCCGGAACAGTAAAAGTCGCCGCAAACATGATGGTAACAATTAGAGCGGCAACAACTGAGCAAGAAGATGTTGTTCCTGTCATCCATTTCTCTCCTTTATCCCTAAGCTCTTTGTGCTTTGTTTTGAAATAATCCTGAGAAGTCAACATTTCTTTGTTTAGTCGACGCTCAGTTCCAGGATTCACCATACTCTCTACCGCCTACATTTAAAATAGTAGTTGTAAATAGAAGGGCTGACAGATTGTATATCTTAAAATATTTATTACATCTAGGCTAATGCAATTATTCCCTCATTTCCTGTTGAATTTGATCTCTCTTCTGCTAACCCTTAGGTCCAAATAGGTGGGAAGTGCATGATTTTACGATTCTCATCTATATGTTAATCTCCCTTAAATACAGATGCACACAAAAGCATTTAATTTAATTTCTAACCTCGAACCACTGCCATTCCCTTTGCATTTGCAAAGCGGCACCGGGGATGCGGTTAAGTTGGGAAGTAGGAGCCAACTTGGCTGCCGTGTGCAGCAAGTTATTATTATTCTCAGTGAACATTGCTGCTACCACATTCCAAAAGCGAAACCCACGCAGGACGTTGAAAATCTCTGCTTGACGATATTCAACAGCATTGACGAAAGCATGCCCCTTTTGTTGAGAAAAAGTGACCATTGAGATTAATTCTGGGTTTGCTGTTGATACCTTGAAAAAGAACTCAACATTCCCTAATTTAGCTGCCGTCAACAGTGCTCTTGCAAACATATGCTTTTTATCTTCACTCAGAAATGTTAGATTCTTACAAGCCAGGTTTAGAATTTCGGTTGCTCGTGTTTGCTGCCACTTCAGCTTATGTATTTCCTTTATTCCTGGACAATTGGTATCTCAAATATTGCTTATTGTTAGTCGAGTTTAATCATGAGAACAAAAATCTTAAAAGAAACTAATTTTTAAGTTTTTGGGAAATTCGGAGCATATATATACCAGACAAGTTATAAGTGAAGGAGATGAGTTGCTGTGGTAGAGTTAGTCCTATTGGGATGGAATTTTGTCAGCCCAGTCATTCAAAAGGATTACACACACATGTATATGCCCAAATTGATTTTTATTTTCAAATTTATATTTTTATATACCTGACTTTTCAGGTATGTCAAATAAATAAATTTTTCTTTACATGTTTCAATATATATGTTCTATTAGACTGGCAATGTTATATGATTTCATCTTCCAATCAACTAATAGAGAGCATCATATTATTGTACCTTTGGCTCTGCCACTCATCTCGGTTTCTTGTTGCACATCGACATGGAAATTATTAGTGGTCGTGGTTGATGTTATTTTGATATCTTCCGCCCAAAAAGTGATCAAAGAAAGCAGAAACATTAGAATAACTTCATATAGTAGAAGTTATAAAATTGATAAAAGGAAGGAAAAGTAAATTGTGAAAAGCTATTCAAGTTTTAAGTGATTATTTGGCTTATTTTATGCGACTTAACTAAAACATACACAATCACGCTCAAGCAAATAAATTTACATATCATGATTTTCATGAAATATGTATCAATGCCCTGTTAGCGTCAACGAAATGTGAATTTCATTCTCTCCTTTTTTTTAGTTCAGTTTTAAGCTCTTTTCTTTACAGAAAATATAGCACGAGGAAAACGAAATTATGCAAGTGATAGTTATAAAAACTTCAACTTTACGATTTCATCACTCTCATCATCAGAATTCATTACTTTGTGGCTTATATATAATTAACAAGGCAAGCAACGGTAGAGTATTTCAGGGGTAACAAAAAATAGACAATTAATAGTAGTAGTATGTACTAACAGTGATAAACCCATTGCTTCCAGAACCGAACTTGACTTTTGTTGAGAGAATCAGAAAGATAGAATGCAATGTGCTCAATTGTTGAGTACCCATAATCAGCAGCAAAAATCAGCTCTTCACATCCTTGGATCAAATCCAAGGCAATATCTATTCATATAATCACATAGTATGAGATGGAATGTCAAAATATCAAAAGAACAACATGTATGAAGAGACGGGAAAGGAATGACAATGAAACATATATTATGCTTTTTTCATGTAATTAACTATGTTATGTTACCAAGTTCTCCAGTCATGAAACAAGTTCTGAGGAAGGAAGGACCCACATGGGCGTTTTGTGGTTTGAAGATATGCAAAGGACTGACAGAATAGAGATAACGTCCCATTTCATAAAGGCCAGCACGAAAAGCCATTGTAACGGGAAGGTTCCATAAATAGTCTCCTAATGGAATTTCAAGTGCTTTGCTATTTTTTTTGACCATGCATATTGCAATTGGGATAACTCCACTATGTGACGCAACTATTGCAAGTGGAGTATAACCATAAGAATCGCGTATTTCAAGATATTCTGGTGCCACTAATCTCACCAACTCCTCTACTATGCCCACTTGCCCATACTTTGAGGCCACATGAAGAGGCGTTTCGCCTGTTGAAGCAACAAATTCTACGTCCAACACGCTTGGATGGCGATCAATGAATGCTTTTGCAGCAGACCAATTATTGTCAGATATGGCCTTGTACAGAATACCCATCTCTAATTCTTCTGCCTCTCTATTCATCACTGTAATCACCAATTCTTGCAGTTTCAGAAATTAAAATAGACATTTCATGGAAACAAAAAAGATTAAATGCGCTTACTTCTTGTTACTTGCACAATGATTCACAGACTCTGCCCAGATGGAACTCACGAGTCAGGATCTAATTAATAACTATGCGGGAAACACTCACAAGCTGCGGCAATGGCTTCTTACTTCTTTTTCAGCTCTCTCACAGTTCAGAAACTGTTCCCACGTTGTACATTTATAGCCGTTTCGTTTATTTCTTTCGTGTTTGTATGCTTTAAGATATTTAATATATAATTGGTGACGAATAAACGGTCGTGAGATTCTATATCCAAGTGGGTTTAGACATGTCGTTTTGTTCTTCTTCAAGTAGGTTCACATAATTAAAAATCTGTACGTGAGGCTAAGCGGAATAATAAATTAAAATGATTTCGAACTATAGTCAAAATTAACATAAGCAAAATGGCAGCACCACGATGAGGGATGGAGGAAGAAGGCATGTGTCTTATAAAGGTTTGAATTTCTAAAGGCCACATGGCATTAATAGATGCACTACTAGAAAAAAGGGTTTTAACGTCCCTTTTTTTGGCCTTTCAACGTCTGAAAACAGAGGGACGTCTATGTGAGAGTCGTAGAAAAAAACGTCATTAACGTCCGTAAAACAGGGGACGTAGAAGGCAGACTTTAGACGTCCCCAGTTCACTGGGGACGTCTAAAGTGGGACCTTAGACGTCCCCAGTAAGGTCCACCTTAGACGTCCCCAAAAGACTTGGGGACGTCTAAGAAGGAACCTATGATACGGGTGGAATCTAGGAAGGAACCTCCTGTGACCTAGGTAGACCGTTTTTCTTCCATATTTCAGTTGGTGGAAGTGAGTGTCTGCTTCACAGATCGGACATGCTTTATGCCCCTTCACACTGTACCCTGAGAGGTTTCCGTAGGCAGGGAAGTCATTTATGGTGGTGAACAGCATTGCACGTAGCTTGAATGACTCATTCTTATACGCATCAAACACATTTACGCCTTCCTCCCACAACTTCTTCAAGTCCTCAATCAAAGGCGCCAGGTAGACATCGATATCGTTTCCTGGCTGTTTTGGTCCAGAAATCATCATAGAAAGCATCACATACTTGCGTTTCATACAAAGCCAGGGAGGCAAGTTGTATATTACAAGGAGTACTGGCCACGCACTGTGTGTGCTATTAAGAGTTCCATACGGATTGATGCCATCTGTACAGAGCCCAAGCCGAAGGTTTCTCGGCTCGCTGCCAAATTCAGGGAACATTTCATCTATTTTCTTCCACTGTGGAGAGTCAGCCGGGTGCCGAAGATATTTTCCGTCGGATATTCTGTCATCCGAATGCCATCTCAACTTCTTCGCCTTTTTTGCAGTGCCAAATAAACGCTTAAAGTGCGGTATTATTGGAAGATACCACAAAACTTTTACAGGTTGCCTTTTAGTCTTCCCATCGCCACAACCACCATCTTTCTTCACTTTGTATCGTGCGGTTTGACACTTAGGGCACTCACTCAGGCCTTCATACTCCTTTCTGTACAGTACACAGTCATTAGGGCAAGCGTGTATCTTTTTATACTCCATACCCATTGTCGATAGGATTTTCTTGGCCTCATACATACGATTTGGAAGTACATTATCGTCTGGAAACATATCACACAACAGTTCAAGCAGCAATGTGAAACTACTATCGGTCCACCCACAAGTTGCTTTTAAGTTAACCAAATGTAATGTTCCTGTGAGCCGTGTGTACTTACTCCCAGGGTACAACGGTGTCTCTGCATCACTCCGCAGGCTGTCATATTCATGCGACTGCGCAAACGATTCTACCTCAACATCGTGAATCATTCTCTCCATTGTATCTTCATCTATGACATCCACAGCTTCCTTCTTGTGTGACGGACAATCAGTTACTTCCTCACCATGCCATATCCACATTGTGTATCGAAGATTTATTCCATCACAAAGTAGGTGATCCCTTATAACTTCAACATCCCGTTTTCTCTCATTTAAACAATTGACACAGGGACAAAAATACATCCCATTTTTTGCTGGAACGTTTCTCCTAGCAAATTCAATAAATTTTTCAACCCCATTCTCATATTCTTCACTTGTTCTCAGAGCATTCATCCAACTATGATCCATTTTATTACCACCTATGCCATTTCCATTTACACTCAAGTTTAGAATAATTGAAAACACGGGGAATTGCCTTTTACAAGCATGTTTTTCAAAATTTTGGCAGCATTTCCCCTTAAAATTGAGACATCCCAAAATCAAAATAACAAACCATCTCAGCTTAATTTAAATGAAACAAAACTTTAGCTTCTAGCACCAAGCACAAACATAATACACTTATATTTTAGCAACCAAATTATTAAATCAAGTACGCGAATTAAATGAAAAATTGTAAAAAAAAAATGCAAGTACGCGAATTTCTTATATTAATGTCTACGTACACTAAGTTACAATAAGATTGCCTAATTCTAGCACTAAATATATATATTAATGCATGTGTCTTATGGCAAAAAAAAAAAAAATATTGTGTGTCTACAAGATAATTTTTTTTGTATTTTTTTACTTTCTTTTTATTCTTTATTCTTTTCTCATTTCTTTTCCTTTCCCTACTAATTAAAAGCATTATCATGTGCCAAAACTAATAGTTACCATCATCAACCTAATCAAAATGCATAAACAAAGTAATAAAATAAACCTCTAACTAATACTAAAAATATACTATACTAAAAATATAAAAAATTAAACACTTATTCAATTCATCATACAAAACTAATAATAAAAAGAATAATAAAACGCCCTGCATTTCTTTTCCTTTCCCTACTAATTAAAAGCATTTATCATGTGCCAAAACTAATAGTTACCATCATCAACCTAATCAAAACGCATAAACAGAATAATAAAATAAACCTCTAACTAATACTAAAAATATAAAAAATTAAACACTTATTCAATTCATACAAAACTAATAATAAAAAGAATAATAAAACGCCTGCCACCTTCAAAACGAAAATGCTAACCTGAAAATTTCTCACAGCTTTGGAGGAGGCCGACGGTGGTGGAGAATCTGCAAACCAAGAATCTCAAAAACTGCAGCAGGGGAGCAAAGAAGGTGGCCTGGTGACGGAAGTGAGGAAGCTTTGGAGAAAGAAATTAAAAAACCAAGAAAGGGAGAGGAGACTGATCAATGGGGATGGAGTGATGAATTTGGGAGGAGATGCAGCAGGGGAGTGGAATGGGAAAGGAGAAACAACGAAAAAACTGCAGCAATGGGGACGGAGTCTAACGGAGATGGGAGTGAATGAGTGATTGAGTAAAGTTGGGAGGAGGAGAGATAGATGGGAGGAAGAGCTCTCTGACATCCTCACATGCACCGGTCACTTCATATCAGGCGCATGTGAGGCTCTACAACGTCCCCAGCTGTGCTGGGGACGTCTATACATACCTTCAGCTGGGGACGTCTAAAGGTAGTGTTTCCTTTAGACGTCCCCAGATGGGATGGGGACGTCTAAAGGCTTTCTTTTTTTTTTTTTTATGACGTTTAAAGGTAATCAGACACGCCAAAAGATAAGATTTGAACCTGACCATATTTTGGGCGTCCCTGTTTCAAAAAGGGACGTCCTTTAGGGACTTTATAAGTATATTATGTAGTAGTGATGGCAAGCCCAACGAACATGGGTGATCGATAAGCTGAATTGAATTATTTAATACTCGCTGTGTCTATAATGTAATATTTATTTACTCAATTTAATTTTATTATGAAAGTTAGTTAAGTTAATTAATATGACATTTTTTTAAAAAAATATCCTAATTATGTTCCTTAATTCCCTCGATCTCCTTCGTACTTGATTATTGTGTTAAGTGAGCATCAATAAGGGTAAATTAGAAAAATATTGATAAATATAAAAAAATAAATCTTATATTTAGGATCAATATCAACTCTCAAATTAAGTCATCCATTAAGAATGGAAGGAGTACTTCATGTGATAAAGTTATACAGAAAACGTCAAACAGATAAGGACTTATTTGACCGTTATTATGTTGAAGGTTAAATAAGTGTAGACAACTTTAAAATATAAATATTTATAGTAGTATTTGTTTTTGGTCCATAAAATAAATCTTTCAATATTTTAAAAAAGTTCAAATTTTATTTTATTTTCTCCTCTAACAATCTGCAAGGCTTATGACACAAGTATTTTATTTCCTATAAATATTTATAGTAGTATTTGTAATTTTGTTTTTCCAAATTGCTTCATAACGAGCCGTAATTTTTTCCCTTTTAAATGGTAAAAGGAAAATGATATTTCGTTCTTGACACAAGTTTTTTTTTCATAATTAGACAATTTTATCATACTGAACGACATATAATTAAGATAATAAGCCTGTCAAGTTAACAAGGAACATAAAAAAAGCCTATTACATGAGATAAGTTTCTTGACACAAGTACATGAAGGAAAGATTGTGCAGCTTTTTCATATTATTTGAATATTGCTTATTTTTTTCCTTCTAAATAGTAGCAGAAAATTGTGTGCTCCTCTTATCCAATATATAAAATAGAGAGAAGTTTTTTTTTTTTTGTGAAAATCCCATTAAAAACTTTTAAAATACTCAAATCAAATACTAAGTCAGTTCCTAAACTTAACAAATTCTACATCATGCTAATCATCTCAATTCAGGATTTCAAAATTAGGAAATTTTACTTATATACCTGTCGCTGTTTTGCTCCCTCCCTCTCTATCTGCTATCTCCTCCATCCCTCCCCTCTCCTCCGCACTCCTTCAAGTTCCATTGGGTCTCTCTGAGTCAGTGACTCAAATTCACAGAGGAGATCAAATTCTTCACCAATAACTGTTGCTTTAAGAAAGTAAACAATGCAAGCCCTACAACAACAAAAAATTGTTGCTTTCGAGTTTCAAGTGTGAATCACATACACCACACACACACATGAACATCAAAAATTGTTGCTTCACAGGACGACTCATTTTTCTTAACCTGTTAAATTGGCTCACCAAAACAGTCATACCCAGACCCACAAATTGTTCGTGCCCAGAACAGATCGTGATGCTGATATGAACCTTTCTTAACCCTAAAAGCGTTCTTTCAAGAGCATATGGGAATGGCATGTGGTCTTCGACCCATATCTTGCAGAACAAATCCTTCGATAATAAAGCAAGGTCATTCTTTGTTTTGGTGGGACCGTACATATTATTTTTGGTGTTCATCCCTAAAACTTGAAAGCAACAATTTTTCATTGTAGGGCTTGTTATGTTTGTTTCAAAGCATCAATTATTAGAGAAGAATTTGATCTCCTTCTCTGTGAATTTGAATCGAAGACCCGGAAAGGTCTCAATAAAACTTGAAGGAGGGGGAGGGAGAGAGGAGAGAGGAGACAAGAAGAGGATGCAAAGGGAAAAAAGGGTAAATAGGTATAATCATTCAATTCTGAAATCTTGAATTAGGATGATTGGTCTGATTAAAAATTTGTTAAATTTAGGAGTTTGACTTAGTATTTGAGTATTTTAAAAGGTTTTTAATAGGATTTTTCATCCTATTTATAAGCCACATCATAAAATTTTTTAAATGAATGCACAACTTTACTCTTTAGTTATTATTGTGTTACTTTATACTCTTGAAATAGATTGTATATTGAATAAGAGTAAAGTTGGAAAGTCTTTTGTTGACCAAACCAAAATTTGAAAAGTCATCAAATTTTAAAAAAAAAAAGTTAATGAGATTTCAGATTTTTCTTGGCTCCAAAAAACAAAATGTTAAAACTTGAAAGTGACTTATATTTCCCCTATTCTTTAATATAAGATATAGTTGGCTTTTTTTTTATGAAATTAAAGAAACTAAATAAATTACTTAATCATAGCATACATTGTGTATCATTAGATTATATATTAGTTTGTTTGAAAAAAAAAAGATTATATGTTTGTTTATAAATCAGACAAATTAGTTTAAAAAAATAATTAATATAAATACTTTGAAATAATTTATTTAAATTTCTTAATCTTTCCAAAAAAGTTAACCAAATTTTATAGTTAAGGAACGGGAAGTAGTAAATAGGATTAGAGGAGTAAATGAAAACTAGCAATGGATGATACTTTCTTGACACATGCACGAACGCAATATTGTGTACTCCTATGATCCTATTTATGAGCTAAAGAGAAAATGTTTTTTTCCCTTATATTTATAAATCACACCATTAATTAATGTTTTTAATATGAATGTAAAATCTTATACTTCATTTATTTATTTTTTGTTGTTGTAAACTTTGTTCTCATGGGATATGGTATAGTGTAAATTAAATAGGGGTAAAATTAAGAAGTTGTTAAATTTTAAGACAAAGTTAATGAGGTTAAATATTTTTATTGATTCTAGTGAAATATGTTAAAAATGACTTATAATTTATAAATAAGATCAAAGGAGTAACTTTTTCTTATTTCTTTTTTATTACTTTTTACTTTTTTTTAAAAAAAATAGAAGTTAGATCTTTAATAATGACTTTTCATAGTTCCTCACTAAAAGTCGTTGTTTGTTTTAATTCGGTTTTTTTAACCGGGGTTTTAATCCGGCTTAAGCAGTTGGCAACTGACTGACAGCGAACCTAAATGATTACTTCTCCGTATTAAATCATTCTTGCCGAGCACTTGGCAACATGTAATGTCACCAACCCACATGCTATATTTCAAAATTCTGACACACAACTCGTTGTGAGTCTTCTTTATAGACGTAGTCGTTTGTTTTTTGGTTAAGTGGGTTAACATTAATAATGGGTCGTGAGGTTAAGTGCATAAATAAATTAAAACGACTTGTGAACTGGTCAGAATAATATAAACCCCAACCAACATGTATGATCAATAAGGTGGCATATTGTTATTGTTGGGCTGGCATTGCATTCGATTGCGTTCGTTGATTTTCAGACAGTATTAATGGATGGGCAAATTCGCCTTTATGCTAAAAGAATTATTCCCTTCAATCTAAAAATGTATGAGTTATTTATCAAAAAAAAATGTATGAGTTAATTAGAAGGTTTACTTTAATTCTAAGTATAACACCTAAATCCATTTTATCTCCCAAATTTATGATTTATTTTCAAGCTATTCCTAATAATTACACATATTAAAAAGTTTCCATTAATGGTGGTTCTGATGCAAAAAATTAATGGTGGTATTTTAAGAAAATTGACACCCATTTTTAATTATTACACATTTTTTCAATCTCTACAAAATTAGTTATATACCTCCCACGCGAAGGACAAGATGAAGTAATAATTACCAAAATATTATATTTTACAAAATATTTCTAAAAGATTGAAAATATAGTTCATAAAATTAAGAAACCATCAATAGGGGTTGATTTAACTACTGTTACATTTAATATCATGCTTAACGAAAACTAAATTAGTCAACACTAAGCCACATTGAGATGACATCGATGATAAATGCATAGTTGGGATTAATTTATTTAGAGGTTTAATCATGACGAGTGGTAGGAATCCCAGCCCTTGGGTCACAAATAATTTAAATGACTTAAGTTTAAATTATCTGATTCGGTGTAGATATAAATAGTAAGAGGGATATCAGCCACCTCGTTAACCTCTTAATCAGCCACCTCGTTAACCTCGCGTGAGCAACACAGAAGAGATACTTCCCATTCGCGCTGCAACATGGAACGAATCTGACTCACCTCCAAAACACCGTCATGCTCACCCCGTACATCAGCCAAGATTCATTCCACCACCATGCTACAATTTTTGTTTTTTTGGGTATAAAAGAAGGTATAAGCCTAAACGAGAGCGCTGATGTGCTATGAGGAGCTGTGTCAAATAAAGAAGTAATCAGTTGTCAGGGCCTTTTTTGCTAACTGATATGCAATCAATTAGTTATATTTTTGAAATCTTGCCTGTTTGATTAAGAAATGGGTCGGTTTGAATTTATAAGTTATATGTGGATCCTTAAACAATATAATTTATTGGTGTATTAATATCTCAAATAATACCCTGATAGTATCCTCTTTTATATTTCTGAAAATTCATCTCCTCTCAAATAAACCAATATCCCATTTAATGTTCATAACTTTACAAATAATTTAAAATCATATTGTCTAACATCTCTTTATTTATGTAATTGTAACCAATCATTTAAAATGTGATTAACATTTAAATTAATGCAAACATTAAAACACATGGGTCTAATAATTGATTAAGTTCGTATGTAAGGGTTTTTATACCCAAAAAAACGCATAGAGATTTACAAGCTAATGTTACAGCATGGGAGTACTTCATTGTGTAATATTTGTCATAATATTTTTCTTAATAATTCATCATTTCTTAATACTCAAATATTAATTAATAGAATGCTTTATCATTACAAAATTTAAATTTAAGAGGGTAAATGCTGAAGAAATGACTTGGATCTCATTCACAATTAAAACGAAAAATAAATGCCGAATTAATGGTTGACTTTGATTTCATCAGTTTTGTCAAAATATCATATTTGACAATATGATTTTATTATATTATACTTAATATTTGATTTTATCTCAACTAATAATATCCCAATAATTTCTTTTTATAATAATATCCCAATAAATATTCATTGAGTATTCCTGTTTAATTCTTTTAATGCTATTAATGAGGCATTGTTTACAATTATTTCTTTATTTCCTTTTATTTATATGCAGCAATGAGTAATTCTCACTTCCTCATACAACGCTCAGGTACTAATACTTGTTTACTTTAATAGCGAAGCAAGAACAGTCATGGTGAATGAATGAAGAGGGGACGATTGGTGCTAAGGGTTCTTTACTCTGCTCTGGTGCAACTTGCTCTCTTTAATTTCTCTCTATTTGCAGCTTCCTCTCAAGCACCAAGTGCCCTCTTTTCCTTAGCTAGCTAGGCTGCCTCTCCCTTCTTTTTTATTCTTGCTACTCTTGCAGTTGTTGATCTGCAGGAGCATAGGATATTGGTTTCTAAAGAGTGGGACACATTACTTGGCATTTTTTTGATTGTTTTACTGTATGGAGGGTCTTTTGTCATTAATGATTACCTTCTACTTTAAATTAATGGAGTAGAGCTTATCATTTAATGAGAGTATATAATAATATATTGAATATTTTAATTTTATGTGCTATTAGTTTCATTGTGACAATGATGTTAGGGAAAATTTCATTTTCAGTGATATTAGTTGATTATTCTAAGTCTAAATCCTCTTCTAGGATAATAGAAATTGATATGAGACATCTAATTTAAAATCAATTAATTTGCAATTTGGTTTATTATTATTGAATTATATTGAATTTAATAACTTCTATTATTTTATAAATGCATACGGAGATTTGTGCGTTTAATTTCAATCTCTTACTGAAAGAGCATGTCGGCTTATGCCTTAATAACTTTTTCAAAAAATAACCAAGGATTGCAATATAGGGTGCAATTCCAGATCGTCTCTTGAATGACCTTTTATAAGTTGTTATTTTTCATTGGACAAAATTCATATGGCACGATACTCTTAGTGTATGCAAGTATTTCTCCAACTTTGAATACTAATTTACTGATTGGATAAGGAAAATTAATTTCCACCAAACCTTTTATTTCCTACTCATCACTTCTTTTGGAAGAGAGAGGAAGAGGAAAGGTTAAGTGAAAATTAATTTTCCTTGCCCATTCAACAAATTACTATTCTAGGCTGTTTTTTAATTATCCATGTCATCCTCCATATCACCATTTTCGGTCAAAAAAAATCAAACAAACAGTCAACTAATTATCAATATGTATTTTTGCCTATATTTGAAAGTTCATAGTTACTTTTGTTCCACAAAAAAAGCATTTGTGTCGGGCGTACTCTTAAGAAAATGTCATGTGTAATTTTGGACCATAACCTTTAAAAAATTCAAACAAACAATCAATATGTATTTTTGCACCTATTTTGGAAGTTCATAGTTATTTTTGCCCCTCAAAAAAGCATTTGTTGTTAAGTCTACTTGTATTTTTGCACCTTAACCCTAAAATTTATGTTTATTTTCTTTACATTTTATTTATCATTATTTAATTTCTTTAATTGGGGTAGAGAGATTGTAAGGTGCAAATCAACAATTTCAAATTTGTTAACATAATTTCAAATTAAGTATTTTTAGAATTCTTAACCGAATATTCTTGACTATATGTTTTTTTTTTAATCAAAATCTTGACTATATGTTAAAGTTGGACTAAAGAGTAAGTTTTGAAAACATGGTGCTCTTTATGATTTTGTAAAAAAAAGTAAAGGGAGATCATTATATCGCACTCTTATTTTGACCTTATAATTGCGAAACTTTTTTCCGCGAGATAAAACTCATGAACCTTTTTATTGCACCATGATAATTTTTTTAATTCTATGCATAAAATAATATTTTATGTTAATTAATTTATTCATGTATTATAAATATTAGGTATGAGATTCATATGCAACTCAACACTTTAATTCAAGAGAAAACCCCGTTTGATCTTTAAGTATAAATATTACCATTGATGATATAGCAAATTTGGATTGAACAGATGGCTATATGAGGAATAGAATTTAATCTCTAATCCTGAAGAAGATATCCTTTAGAATGAAAAGAGTTACATTATAAAATGTCTATATTAGTAACGGTTGTTTATTAATAACTGTGAAGAAAAAATTATTTTTTTAAAAATATTTTTAGTTTACATTGCCCTAACCATTAATTTTTTTAATATTCAAAAAAATAAAATAAAAAAGTAGTTATTTTGAGTCATAATCATAATGTTGTCCTATGCCTCCTCCTACCCCTTCTCCTAGCTCTGCACATCATTGACATCTGAGGAAGGAGACAGGATCTAACTAGAAGTGATCATATACAACTTGATTGTGATGAAGGATGAGGTCCAACTTCTTATTCAGACTATGGGCATGTCTATTGAGCTGCCTTGTGGAGTGGTCAAGGCTAGCCAACATCTGCAATAGAGTCTCCATCTGAGGAGGAGGAGGAGGAGGTGGTGGGGAAGGAGATTTGTGGAGATGGTGGTGGCGGTGGAGGAGGTGGAGGAGGACGAGTATAGGGATGAGAGGAGGGTGAATGGAAAGAGTTCTCTGGCATATGACTATGATGATCGAGAGAATGACGAGGTTATGAAAATGTACTTTTTAAAAAAGTACTATGAACAAAATGAATACTTTGTTCAAAGTATTTAACTTTAGGAGAACTAGCACTTAGTGTCAGACTGAACAAGATTTTGAAAAAGTGTTTTTTAGATTTGTACTTTACATAACGGTTCTTTATTATGAAATATCATTTTTGTAGTTCATACTTTACAGTCAACTGACATAACCATTATATTTGTGTTTTGACTTATGTAAGGTTGCAAGATGAATCATTTGTAAGTGTTATATAATATTTGTTTCAGAAGAAACATAACTTTTGTCATTAAATAAATTATAGTTATTAACTACAACAATTATTTTTGTATTTTTACGAATTCTACCTTGTAATACATGACGGTACGCATAATTAACCACTACTTTTAAGCATTAAGTATCCTTGTGCGACCTTTACCTCGACATACATGATGCTTATTAACTGTAACTGCTATATATTAGCATTATAAATGCCCAAATCTGTAGTAGTGGCACCATACACCTTCTCATGGGGGGGTCTTGTAATTCAGCACTTTGGAGAGTATTCTATTAACCAAATAAACTGTCATTCTTGCACATTCTCCCTAATACTTAGCTTGATGGGAATCCCAGTCTGCAAAATCAAGTTGTGAGTGAGCTACATGATTATTCTATGCTTTCTTTCTACAACTCCATTTTGCTGTGGAGTATAAGGTATGAGGTCTCATGAGCCATCCCCTTTTCCTAAAAGAAACATCTCAATTCTTTGTTACTAAACTTGATTCCCTTGTCGCATCTGACCTAAGCCTTTACAAAAAAATTGCATTAGAACATAGGCATTGGAGTTCTTAATATGTGTAATTGTTTCATCATTATGTTTCATAAAAAATATCCATGTGCCTCTTGAATAATCATCAACTATGGTATGCCTTGATGTGTAAGGGTTTTATAAGGTCCCCACACATTAAGATGCAACAATTCAAAACAACTATGAGGTTTTATATACCTAAATGTAAATGGAAATTTTGTTTGCTTTGATTGAACACAAACATCACACTTTTCATTCATTACAGCTTTATGTCCAACAACAGTCAAATGCTTTACTATAGAAATTGGAGCATGTCCTAGTCTAGTGTGCCATAAGCTTACATCAGTTGATTTACATCCAACATTATTACACAAAGCAGAATTCAATAACTCTGATTGTTTTGCTAGATCAGAATGTAAAGACCAACCATTTCTTAGCAATCTTCTTCCTCCTATCCTAAAGGCCCTGCATCAAGCAGAGGTTAGGAAAAAAACAAAACAACACACTACTGCTTCACGGTGAATTGTGATATTGATATCAAATTGAATTTTAAACGAGAGGCATATAAAACACCAATTATATTTATATCTTTCCCAATTGTAACATTACCTACATGACTAACAGCAATAGGACTTCCATCTGGTATTTTAATTGACTTTATAGGACCATTGTATTCTTTATAACTATTCAAGACATTCAAATTTTCTACCATGAGAATAGTGGCTCCTGAGTCAAGTATCCTTTTAGTATTAGAAAAATCAAAGGAGTTAGGGGATAGCCAAACCTGTATTGGTCAAAGCACGCATTGTGGGCTCTGCATCGCGCTTCAGAACCTTAAGAATTTGCTGGTAATGATGTTCTTGTGTAAACGATGGAGCCGCATAAGCGCTAGCATTGCCGTGCTATTTAACTACATAAGCGGAGTCACCCCTGCCTGGCTTGATTCCTTTGATTGTTTAGCTTTATTTCCACCGAAATTTAGAGGGTACGTAGCTTATGATTATATTTGGTAGTAATCTCCCTTGAATGACCTTTCTTGCAACAATGGGTACACTCATTGGGGCATTTTCTCCTCGTTCTACACGTCCTCTTCCCCTTCCTCTGCCTCTCCCCCTACTTGCCATTGCTATTCCTTATGGGGAGGCAACATTATGCTCTAAACTTGCTAATTGACACTGCGCCTCATCCTCAGCTATCATCCCATAAACATTATTGTTCACACTCGGAAGAGGAACAAGGAGGAAAATATGGCTTCTAGCCTGAGAATATGATTCATTGAGCCCCATTAAGAATTGGAGTAGTTTCTGCTGTTGAATAACTTCTCCATACGCTTTCGAAGTCTCACAGGTACATGAAGAAATTTTAACTAAAGAGGATTCTTCCTCCCAAAGCTCCTTAAGCTTCAAAAAATAGGTAGTCACAGACGAATATCCCTACCTCAATGAATGAATCTCTCTATGAAGTGCAAAGATTCATGAACCATTGCACTTATCAAAATGTTATTGGAGCTCAACCATACGTACGGAAGAGGATACTCTCATTGTTATCTTTCTTATTATCTTCTCATAATCTCATCTCCACCTTTAAATCATGAAATAGATGGGTTAGATTTAATATTTTATAAAATTATTATTATCATATTTTATAAATTAAAATTTATTTATTTTTTATGAATTGATATTATGAACAGTATAGATTAGATATTAAGAGTTTAAATTTACTTATTTATTTTTATAGAAATAATTTTATAAAAGATTAAATTTGAATCATATATTATTCTAATCTAACAGTGGATATGAGATTATGAGAAAAAAATGAGAAAGGAAACAATGAGAGAAACCCAATCCGAAAGAATGATGAAAAAAGAGCGATTCTTTAGCGGATTTGTCGCTTACCATTTGATCTCTAGGATTTCCCTGATTCTAATCACTTTCGTTGGACATTCAGGACAATCTTGCACGACGATTGCACACATGGTCTGGACCAATACATTTATACCCAAACTGACCTAGCAAATTGGGCCATTAACATAGGCCTCACAAAACAAAGCATGGACCCTGAAAATAAATCCTACAGTTGTACATAAACATACTGTAGCAAAATAATTATAAGTCTTGCAAGCCCAAAATACTATTAATACTATTTCTTTCCAGATCATTCATACACACTAGTTACCAGTTGAACTTGTCGATATATATATATATATATATGCACCTTCCCTCCTGTGACGGAAACTTTGAAACTGTACGTCAATGGCTCAGTCTTCTTTGGCAACGTAACTCATATTTTGCTTTCTGTCTTCTGGGTTTTTAAGCCTCCTAATTAATCTATGAAAAGGAAATAAAAGAAAGAAAAGGTGATTTGACATGGGCTTGAATCCAATCCAAGGTGTTTTCTTAATTCTTGCTCATTTCCTTTACCCCGCCACGCCTTTGGACAGTCTGATTACACTAGCAAATGCGGAATATCTTTTCTTCATTCAATATATATATATATATATATTTTCGATGAGGGTCACGTGGCACAATCTGGAGCGTTGGTGACGCCAATGGCTTGGATTTGAATTGATTATTATCAGTTAACTAAACAATTAATTAATGCGATGTGTCATATCTTCTGAAAATGTCTACTTTTATTAATTTTTGCACCAAACTTCCAAACTTCCACATAATGTTTAACTGTTTGTGCCTGTTTGGATTTGTGCAAACTCAACATATGCACTTGTTTGGCTTTGTAGATATAGCTAGTGCTGAATAAGACTGTGTTTTAATATATGTTTGTCATAGTGAAATAAGCATATTGCGCGCAAGAATGGCCATAATTATGCATGACAACTAATAGATTTTTCCCCCAACTATATCACCAATAATCAATAGAACTTTTCAACGTCTGATTTGTTCCCTTTAAAAATAAATAATTCATCCATAAATGTCCTGAAATATGGGTAGTCATCGGCTAAGTCTAATTACTTTGGCAGATCAATAATATAATACATGCTTTTGTTTTAAAAATGCAAAGGCTGATACACACATTCCCAACTTAGGGTAAAAGTAAAACAGTTGGTTTTATCACACGGTTATGATTCAAGAGGAAAATCTTTATTCAATAGAAAATTCATAAAGTAATATGTGGATTACACAAACAGCTCATGGCCACTTCTCCACCTTCTTCTTGAATATGCCTGGACCATAAGTAGAAGAAATTACTTCAACAAGAAGAGGGAATTGTAATAACACAAAGAGGGTTATTGAAACGCCACCAAGCATAACAATAGGAAGAAAAGCCCTTAAACGTGGTAAGTTATATGTTGCAACATGATGATTATGGTTGCGGAAAAGGCAATTATCATAGTTGCAATAGAGAGAAAAAGTGTCGAAAGACCTATTATCAATTTTCTAGGTAGTGAGTAAAGGAAATCTTCTTCTGCATAGCGTGACGTGAGGATTCCTAAAAATGTAAGGACAGAAGTAGTGGAAGAGAATAACGAAAGTGCATCTGTTATTAAGAAAACTTTGAATAACTTATTCTCCAAAAATATTGGGTTCCCTGAAGACTGATCATTTCCTCCTGGAACTGTAAAAGCTACTGCATGATGGTAACAATTAGAGTTCCAACAACTGAGCAAGCAGATGCAGTGTCTTTCATCCATCTCTCTCCTTCCCTGAGTTTTTTGTGGTTTTCCTTGAAAAGATCAAGAGGGTTCATCCACTCGTTGTTTAAAAAATTCCTATATCCAGGATCCACCATACTCTCTGCAGCCTGTGGTTAAAAAAAATGATTCATTTCCATTTATTAATCTCTTCTCCAAAATTCATGGAAAAGCCTTAGATTTCATTTCTAACCTGGAACTATTGTAGTTCTCTTTGCATTTGTAAGGCAGCACCAGATATATGGTTAAGATAAGAAGGAGGGGCCAACGAGGCTGCCACATGCAGCAAGGTATTGTTGCCACCACATGCTTAAAGCGAAACCCACGGAGGAGGTTGAAAATCTCAGCTCGACGATCTGTAACAGCATCGAAGAGGATGTGCCCCTTTCGTTGATAAAAAGTGACTAGCGATACTAATTCGGGGTTTGCCTTTGATAAAAAGTGTTATCCTTCTTTTCTTTATTCAAAAACATCACATTCTCACAAACTAGGTTCAGAATTTCAGCTGCTTGTGTGTGTTGCTGCTTCATCTTACATATTTCCTTCGTTTCTGCTCCATTGGTTACTCAAATAACACTTTTATGCTTTTAATCACAACAACTAAAATACTAAAGACATGCGAGCGCGCACATAAATTAAGGTTAGGACTTTTCATTATGCACAAATAATTGAGCTTGCAAAAATTAATTTTTAATTTCATATTTCATATTATTTGGGTGTGCCAGATTCCATGCGTGATAAATAAAAGGAAGAACTTTACATCATTTACTCTGTGCAAAAAAATACTCGTTTTTTTTTGTAATATACGCAAATTAAAAAAAAAGAGTGAATTTTATTTTTCTAAATTTTTTGATACAATAGTGTCGGTATTCATATGAACACAAAACCAAGATTCATGCTTGAGCAATCTTAACCTCTTCGATTGAGACACTGTTCATAAAATAAAAGATGTCATCAGTAAAATTTTAACAGATTTCTGTGTAATCAGCCTCATCAATAGTCATGTAAGATAGGTTAATTAACGGAGTTAATGCTAGACAAGCGAATTTAACATAGCTAATTTCAGATCCAAGTCCTTTTAAAAGTATAAATACCTCTCATCCTCACCACCTTAATTGCAGTATAAATAACTGGAGAAAGAAGCAGATACCTCTCATCCTCTCATCCTCTGTTCTGATCGCTGCACCGTCGGACAACCCAAGCAAACCACCACCTATTCCTCCGTCGAGTTATCACCATCAAAAGCACAGCTCGGTGGTCTGGAATCATCACAGAGAGAACGTGGACAGAGGAGGGAGCTGCAACTTGGAGGTGCTTGGCCGGAAAAAAATTCCGGTCCCCACTTCCGGCGAAGTTGATTTTCCGGCGAGTTCTTTCTCTATAGTTCCAACTTATTTTCTTACTATAAAGCCACAGAATACTCATCCACTGGCATTCTTTGTGAGTTCCACCTGTGTTTGCAATTTTCCGGTGGAGTTTTGCATTTCCCGGTGAAGTTGCATTTTTCCGGCAAGACCCGTCTCTCTGTGCAGACCATCTTATCATCTTCCCCACCATTAGACAACCTCCATTCTTCAAAAATCTCCAATGCCATCGGTCCCACTCACTACACCACAATCTACGTCCACTATCATTTGGAATCAACACAAGAAGCTTCTCTCACCCTCACATTCGCCATGTCTGAAGAGATGAGTGGCTGAACCGCACTACCTCTTGGAATGAAGATATTTGAGTGCAAGAGTTATACAGGGGAGTTTCTTTTTTTGTTTAATTTAATTTCGTTTTGTTATTTATATTTTTTTTTTGGTGAAATTTGATTATTGTTTGTATAATTTGTGAATTAAATTTGCATTGTGTGATTAAATTGTGCTTGTGGGATTTATATTTACTTTTCTTATGATTTAGTGTATGTTTGGTATTGCTTATTGGGGTCAATAAGCACTTACTACATAAGTCGAGATAAAACTCATTTCACATACTTACCTCGTATACTGTAAATCACAATTTATAAGCATTTATTACCCAAAAATAAGATATCACAAACGAACACTAAATTAATTTGAGTGGCGTGTTTGTTTATGCATTTAATTAAATTATATTTTCTTTTATTTATTAATTTTTAATAGAAAAACCCAAAAATCAATTTTCCCTTGTTTTATTGTATTTGTTTTTGCATGACATTTAGTTTTATCTAAGAAAAAAAATGAAATGGCTCCTAGAGACGACCCGAGTACTGCATTATACTGCAATTTTTAAATTAAATATTTTGTATTTAACCCCCAAAACACAAAGACACGGTAAAATCAATGATCAACTCCCTAATTTACACTACTACGGAAGGGACTTTTAACGACCGTTTTTTGGCCCTTTAGACGACTGTTTTCAGGGGGTCGTTTATCTTAGTGTCGTTGAAAATTCGAAAAAAGACGACCGTTAAAAAACAGTCGTTGTATGTGAGATACAACGACTGTTTTATGGAAAACAGTAATTGTATCTCACAGATACAACGACTATTTTCCATAAAACAGTCGTTGTATCCTTTTTTTTATAAAAAAAAAACTCCCTACATCAACCCCCTCTGCTCCTCCACCATATGTGTCTATAAGTCCCCACGTCCTCCCATTCTCTCATGATTAACTCTCAAGCTTCCCCTAATACTCATGGAAGTGAAAATCACATGTTAATTTTTCTATCATGACATATAGCGCATATATCATCATAACATCATTTCAATGTGCACACTTCAACTTTCAAACTTTCAATGTAAATCATGACATGCATATGGCCAAAGAGATGATGACATGCTTCCATGAAAATCCCTATTTTTCATCATCATATTCCAAAGTGTTCTCTGAAAGCATAATGCCTTAACAAATTCAAAGTACTCATAAATAAGAAACTAGGAAAAGTATTCGAATATGCAAACTTATATAGCACTGTACAAAACCACTGCACTATGTAAAAAAACCTCTACACATCATCACCCCTCTATGTGTTGTAGAAGATGTCCTGACAACAGATCTCGGATCATATTAATGTCTTCGATTGTGTAGGGGTCCTGATCACCAAAAATCTGTGCGCAAAATGGAGAATATGTTAACATAAATAAATTGAATGAAATAACTAACAATTGAATCAGATGAAAAGAACTGAAATTCAATTGAGAATCAAGAAATGATCACCTGTTCAAAATTTGTAGTAAGACCAGAGAAAATGATGTTATACATATATAATATAACATAGAAGCCGCACTCAGTTTTCCCTGCTTGCCGTGGACACTATACAGCAAAAGCAAACGGTAAAAAAGAATAAAGGCCTATGTAAAGCAATCGTCAATCGAAGAACTTGAATGTAAAGAACTTACGTTTGGCTGGAACCACTTTGTATGACCAGCTTTACCTTCACGCTTCCCACCCATTATATAATATGTCTTCAATGCACTGTAATAATTAAAATGATAAACAAAAGACATTAAAACAATTGAGTAAAATCAAAAATCAATGACGGACAAATAAATTTACTTACGTGTTAAAAATGTTTCTGATATCTGCGTCTGGCTTGCGACCCAATGAGTCAAACCAAAAGATGACGTTGATCGAGGGACAAGGAACACAGAGACTCCAATGATAACTATAATCACATGAATATAGATTAAAATGAGGTTAGATAACATGATACTGTTTAGCAAAGTGAACGTGTATAAATATATCAAATAAAGTTACTTGCCCTTCAACAATTGGTGCCAGATAACAAGGCAGCTGAGTCTGGCCTATTGTATAGCCTACATAGCTCATTTGTTCCTCCAAACTCTGGCTATTACGCGGTGACATATTGCCAGGACATAAGAAGCCATATGTACTGCCGAGCCCTCGTTCGACACACAGTTTGTGGAAGCAGCTACCACATAAATGAAATGAGAAATGACACAGTAAATGTAGAAACCTAAAACCCCTAAATATCAGTGCATTAATTACAATTAAAAATTATAACTAAACTCATATGATTGCAAATGTGACCCATCCTATGTCAATCTCCTCCAAAGATAGGAATTCTCTAATATCTTTGTTATCAAGTCCATAATTATACGAGATTCTGCGACCCACAATCTCACAAGGCATATGCAAGTCGACCTTATTTATGCCTTGATGAATATTTTGCAGTCATGCTAAAAAGGAAAATTTTGTCACATCATCTTGTTCCTAGTTACACACAAAAAGATTACAAGTAGAATGTCAAGGATTAAGTAACAGTAAGGTGTTTCCTACCATTAGAGGGACTGGCACAGTCTGAACAAGATGTCTAGGCCACAAGATGAAAGATCCTGTTGCGTGACCTAGATTGGCAACCTCGCTATCAGGGAATGGGACATCTGCACCTTCCTCCCCCAGTCGAACACCTGTCACATTGACCTTAAGTTGATCGTCCCGGATTTGGTTATTATGGTGGGAGGTGGCACGGCTGTATACAACAGCATCAGCAACAGCACGCAGGTACGGGACTTCCAAATACAAAGTGCAAGGTTCTCCAGGCTCTAGTGACGGACCAGGGTTGCCATGTCCAACCTCTGGCGGATTGTAACTGCCTTTGGTGCTGGGAAAGGCCGGGGATTCCTGAGTAAGAGAAATGAAAGAATTAATTAAAAGAACGGAAGGAAAAACTCAATATAATGTTAAATGAAATTAGTTATAAACCTCAGATCTAGACGCCACATTACACATCCTGCCTTGCATGTGAGACAACACCATCGTACTCATCTCACCACGTAGCTCACTCAACAACTCTTCTTTTAGCTCGTCTCGAAGTGAGTGACGTAGCTCTGCTCGGATTTCCTCTCGAACCCTGGCCACAAACTCCTGACTCATTTCACCTCGTCCATAAGCTTGTGAACCTCGTCCAAAGTATTTAGAGAGACCAACTCCCCTTGACTCCCCTCTAACTTGACCAGGGTGATCTAGATTACCAAGCGCCGTGGCTAAGATGTTCATCCTTCCAGTTTGACTGAAGGAACCCTGGCTGCTCTGCTCTTCAAGTTCATCCTGTGACATATAATGGATAAATAGAAAGTAATTACATGCCACCAACGTTCGAAAAATGAAACACATTTAAATATACTTGTTATTAAATACTCACAATCCTTTTAGCGACATCAGCAATGACTGAATTTATATATTTATCTCCCTTTATCCTCCCTGCTTTCCATTTTTTATGACGTGGGGGAGGAGGTGGCTCCTGCATGACTATACTAGGATCTGCTCGGGCTGCTTCCTCCAATTTTTGCAATTCAGCCTGCATCATCTTCTTTTCGAGCTTTCGATAACCCCCACGCGACATGTAATGAGGATAATTGTTTTTCGCTCGCCTCTCTTTATTTGCTTGACTCAATTTCTATATAAACAAAGAATAATGATAACTGAGTTAGCGATGTCAAGTAAGTTCAACTAAAATGTTTAACACTAAGATGAACACAATGTACCAGGAAATTGGGATCCTGCCGCGATGCGACAAACAACCTCCAATCATTTGGAGAAAGAAACGGATACTCGTTACAAGGATCCTCATGACTCCTTGGCCCTCGAACGTACTTGGTTGTGAGCGTGGACTTGAAATCTTTCCACCGCTCACGAACTTCCCCCATCCAATGCTTATACATCTCCTTCATATTGAGAACATCGTAGGTTTGCTACAAAACAAAATATATAGTAGTCGTTATATATGAACAAACAGAAATAAAAATATAGATACAAATACAACTTTACATACCAAAATTTGTTCCCAAATCATACGCTTCGTGTCCTTTGAAACTTCCCACCAGGTAGGAATTAAAACGCTAACTTTGCTCCGACCCAAAAAGCCAAGGTAGCTAATGAACGTGTCTCCGTCTGGCCCGAGTGGCTTCAAATTAGCATCAAATTCCACGTGAATCCTGCTCGCCTGTTGTTCCTCATGACGTGCCACCAACGATCACAACTTCGTGCTTCCTCTAACCTTTTTCTTAACCGGTGAGCCAACAGAGTCGCCCGAATTTGAGCCTGCCATGATCCTGCTAAGAAATAAATGTGACATGATAAGTAAAGTGAAATTACATGCACACTTTAAATATTTCAAAATCTTACTAAGAAATAAATGTGACATATGATAAGTAAATCGAAATTACATGCATACTTTAAATAATTAAAAATCTTACTTTAAGTGTTTTCCCAAATTCCTTCACAATGATCAACTTTAGCTGCATATTCATCATCATCTACCAATTCCACTTCAGATGGCATAGGCGGATTTGTAGTGAAAGGCGACATGTCGTCAAGATTCAAACTCGGATCACTATCCTTCTGTTTTTTACTTTGAAGTACAATAGACAATTTTTTATTTGCTGGATCAATGACATAAAACACTTGTTTTGCCTGACTTGCTAGAATGAATGGCTCATCTTTATAACCGACTCTTTCAAGATCAACTGAGGTGAATCCAAATTGATCTATTTCAACAGCATTATTGTTAACCTACTTGCATTTGAATAAAGGAACTCTCAACTTAGTGTAGCTTATCTCCCATATGTCTTCAATAACTCCATAATAGACCATGGATGCCAAAATGGGATTTTTTGTATTTTTAACTAGAGAAGTGCATTGATTCGGCTACCACCATCACCCCACTGTTTTGCATAGTACTTCTGTTATCCTGGCCATTGGTATAGAAAGAATACCCGTTTATATAGAAGCCACTCCAAGTTATGACCTCAAAAGAAGGCCCCCAAGCTAACTATTTGATTGTCTCAGACACATTGATCTCGAGCGCTACCTTATCCTTGAACCACTTTATGAAAGTCTTGTTTTGCTCATTAGCTATCTGCATGTCATTTTTCCTTGGATAGATCTCCTTTAAACTCTTTCTGTGTTCGGCTAAGTACGGCTGAACTTCTTCCGTATTATTCAAAATATACAGGTGTGCTTGCAACACCTCTTCACGACGCATACTCTTCACTTTGAGCCCTCGTGTTCCCTTACTTGTACCCTTTTCATGACGTGATTGGGCCTTTGACCTTGATAGATATTCTTTGCAAAAGTCCATAGCCTTTTCAACGACATATCTTTCCACAATTGAGGCTTCAGGTCGATAAGGATTTTTAGAATACCCTTTTAAGTTCTTCATGTATCGCTCGAAAGGATACATCCACCTTAGATAAACTGGGCCGCATAGTCTTACCTCCCTTACCAGATGAACTATTAAATGTACCATTATATCAAAGAATGCGGGAGGAAAATGCATCTCTAATTGTGATAGAATAGTATAACCCTCATTTTCTAATTCATCTAACCTTGCAATGTCAACAACCTTGCTACAAATAGCATTGAAGAAACTGCACAACCTTGTTATCGTCCTTCGCACATCATCTTTCATAATGCCTCTAACAGCTACTGGTAATAGTTGTTGCATCAAGACATGAAAATCATGAGACTTCATCCCAACTAACTTCAAATCTTCCATTGACACAAGTCGGCTCACATTAGAAGAATACCCTTGTGGCACCTTAATGCCGTGCAAACACCCACACAAACTTCTTCTCTCCGCTTTTGACAATGTATGCGCTGCTGGCTCCATATACGCTCTCTTACCATCATCTCTTAGTTGTGGATGCAGTCGTTCTCTTATTCCCATTTCAACCAAGTCTAGTCTTGCACTAATCCCATCTTTTGTTTTCCCTGGTATGTGCAAAAGCGTACCAACAAGGCTATCACATACATTTTTTTCCACATACATCACATCAATACTATATCTCACATCAAGACTACGCCAATATGGAAGATCAAAGAAAATTGATCTCTTCTTCCATATGTTCTTCTCACCCGTAGTCTTTTGATTTTTACCAAAAGTGACATTGATTCTTTCCACCCGACTATAAACCTCGTCTCCAGTTAATGGCTCCGGAGCCATTTCATTTTCTGGCAAACCGTTAAAAGCCTTCTTTAGCCTACGGTACGGGTGGAATCGAGGAAGAAATCGTCTATGACCAAGGTAAACCGTTTTTCTACCGTGCTTGAGTTGATGGAACTGTGTACTCGATTCACATATCGGACATGCTTTATGACCCCTGACACTATAACCTGACAAGTTACCATATGCAGCGAAGTCGTTAATTGTGGTGAAAATCATTGCACGTAGCTTAAACGACTGTTGCTTATATGCATCAAACACATCTACACCATCCTCCCACAACTTCTTTAAGTCCTCTATCAAAGGTGCCAAGTAGACATCGATATCGTTCCCTGGCTGTTTTGGTCCCGAAATCATCATAGAAAGCATCATATACTTGCGTTTCATACACAACCAGGGAGGTAAGTTGTAAATTACCAGCAGAACGGGCCATGCACTATGTGTACTGCTAAAAGTACCATAGGGATTGATCCCGTCTGTGCAAAGGCCAAGCCGAAGGTTTCTTGGCTCGCTGCCAAATCCGGGATACATTTCATCTACTTTCTTCCATTGTGGAGAGTCAGCCGGGTGCCGAAGGAATTTTCCATCATAAACTCTGTCATCATAATGCCATCTCAACTTCTTTGCTTCTTTCGCATTAGCAAACATTCGTTTGAACCGCGGTATGATTGGAAGATACCATAAAACATTTAAAGGTTGCTTTTTATTTGTCTCATCACCACACCTATTACCTTTCTTCACTTTGTATCTAGAAGTTTTACATTTCGGACACTCACTTAGCCTTCATACTCATTTCTGTACAATACGCAATCATTAGGGCAAGCATGTATCTTTTTATACTCCATACCTATCGTAGATAATATTTTCTTGGCCTCATACATACGATTTGGAAGTACATTATCCTCTAGAAACATATCACACAACAATTCTAGTAACAATGTGAAACTACTATCGGTCCACCCACAAGTTGCCTTTAAGTTGACCAAGTGCAAAATGCCTGACAAGCGTGTATACTTTGTACACCCAGGGTACAAAGGTGTCTCTGCATCACTCCGTATGCTATCATATACAGGCGTTTGTGCAAAACATTCTACCTCAACATCGTGAATCATGTTCTCCATTCTATTGTCATCTCCAACCTCCAAAACTTCCTTCTCGTGTGACGCCCAAGCGGTTCCTTCCTCACCATGCCATATCCACCTTGTGTACCGCAGATTTATTCCATCACAAAGTAAGTGATCCCTTATATCATTAACATCCCGTAGACTCTCATTTAAACAATTGATACATGGACAAAAATACTTCCCATTTTTACTAGGCGCATTCATTTTAGCAAATTCAATAAAGTTTTCTACCCCTTTCTCATATTCTTCACTAATTCTCGAAGCATTCATCCAACGGTGATCCATTTTATTACCACCTAATCCATTTTCACAGACACTCAAGTTTAGAACAGCTATATGAAACACTCATGACACACTGTAAAAACTAACAGTTCAAATTTATCACGCTTACAACAAATAGTACCACCATGATATCCTCAGGTTTCAAAAACTTTCATCAACAAGCAATAACATAACTTACCAGCTAATCCTTAGCTTCCAAGGACACTATGTTTGTGTTTGAGGATTTGGAAGAAGATTCTACAGAGGCAAGGATGTAGTAGGCCGGCAACCCAAGGGAAAACGATGGCAGTAGTGATACCTGCAGGTTTATGAGAGTTACTTAGACATGAAGGGGTAATATTTAGAACACACATAATGGAAAATTGTAGGGAAAAACACACATAATGGAAAGTAATAATATGCACTAACAGTGATAAATCCATCGCTTCCAGAACGGAAATTGACTTTTGTTGGGAGAAAAAGAAAGATGACGTGCAAGATTCTCAATTGTCGAGACCCCCCATCGTCAACAGCAAAAAGAAGCTCCTTGCATCGATATAGTAAATCCAAGGCAATATCTATTTATACATCAAAATCATATAATGATGAAATGAAATGACAAAATGACAACATATACAAATGACGAAAATGAAACAGACATATTTGTGTAGAAGTTATGTTACCAAAATGTCCGTCCAATAAACGCTTAGCGAGGAAGGTGGGACCACGACGAGTGCCGTTTTGTGGTTGGAAGACATGTAAAGGGGTGGCAGAATAGAGATAACGTCCCATTTCGTTGCGGCCAAAACGAAAAGCATATGCAACAGGAACCCAATATTCAGCTTCAGGAGATGGGATTTCAAGTGTATGGCTATTTTTTTTTATGAGGCATTGCGCAATTGGAATGACTCCACTGTATATTGCAGCATTTAAAAGTGGAGTCCTGTTAGAGGAGTTGATTGTTTCAAGATATTCCGGGGGAACTAATCTCACCAACTCCTCCACTATGCCCACATGCCCAACCATTGCAGCAACATGAAGAGGAGTTTCGCCTGTTGTAGTAGCAAGTTCTGGGTCCAAGCAACTAGGATGGGCATCAATGAACTCTTTTGCGGCAGACCAGTTGTTGTCGTATATTGCCTTGTACAGAATGTCCATCTCTAATGCTCCTGCGCCTCCGTCATAAATAACGGATTAGTGAATGCATTGAGTTGACTGTAAGAAGTTGTTGGATTTTAATAATTATAGGGCACTGACCTTGGGGAGGTGATAGTGGTGCTGGTGATGATGCATTGTGGGTATGATAGAGAATATCCCATGCATCTTTGGCTTCAGAGGCTTTTCTTATAAGAGGGAGATTGTCAGACCCACAAGAGATACGAATGACGTGCAAAGCAGCAGCATTGTTTCTTCTCCATCTCGCAAATTCTTCCACAGCATTTTCGCCTGGTCTTTCGCTACTACTAATTGTCACTTCCCAAAGATCTTTAGATATTAGATAGTTCATTACCCATTCAAACCAATCTTCACTTGTTTCCTTGGTAAGCGGCTTTGCAAATATGTCGTTAAAATTGCGGCTTCCTTCCATTACTCAACTTAGTTAAAGCTCTTGTTGTTGCAGATGGTGATGATACTATCTGTAATATAGACATCTGCACATTCGAAATTTGAAATTTTGTATAGCTAGCAATTAATTAAGGGGCAATATTTCTTGACAACTAAAAATATTTTCAGTTGAAAGGAACAGAGCTAGATCAACAATGCACACACTTACCTCCTCTGACGGAAACTTTGAAACTGTGTGTGTGTGTGTATATGTGTCAATGGCTCAGTCTTCTTTAATCCTGTACCTCTCTCCTCGTCACTTTATGTAATCACCAATTCTTGCAGTTTGAGAAACAAAGAGCAAGTGCACTTACCTGTTGTTGCTTGCTTTCTAAGTGTGAATCTGCGGAGGCAATATTATTATTGGCTTGTTACTTCTTTTGCAGCTCGCTCACACTTCACACACATTGTGTATTTATTGCTATTTCGTTTATTCTTTGCGTATTCCTATGGTTTAAGATATTTATTATATAATTAAGAAACTATAATTTTGTTCATTTTAAAACTAGTTGCCCATTCATCTAAATTAAATAATATATCATTCAATATTTAACAGCATTTTAAAACAATAACAAAACTTTTTTAAAAAAAAAATAGAAATTGTAGAAATAGATTGAATGCATTAACCCAGTGTTTTAAAAGATGAGTTGGATCCGTCGGACCATCAGCCGGGACCATCAGCCACAGTGGACTATGGCTCAGCTTTATAGAGAAAGCCCGGATAGATTTTAACAACCCAGACAGCTACCAATCCACGGTTATAGCAAGAAAGAAATGAGCAAGTTTAAGAAGATATTTAAGTGTTTTGAGGCCAACGAGAGAGGTAGAGAAGGAAGAAGAGACAAGAGGAAAATAAAAATCTCCATACCTATAGTAAGAGGAACGAGGCATAGAGTTGGAACGTCGTCCGCAGTGAATAAAACATATCAGTAAACTACAAAGGCTAGACGGAAGTGAGGATTGTATATTGATCAATGAAACTCTCCGAAGCTATATATAACTATATATGCGCGCGCAGAGTTGGTAAAACAGGATGCCTTGGCCGGCCGGCCCTTCAAAATTGGCTGTCCTGTTTTTTTTTTTTTAGTTTTTTTTAAATATCATTATATTTTTATCGTTTTTTTCTTGATACTGTATTTAATTAATTTCTTATATTTTTTATTTGACATTTATTTTCATATTATATTTATTTATTCTATTATAATTAAATTTAAAAGAGATGTGCTTATATGTTTTTATTATGTGAGTAGATGGAAAAAAAAAGAAAGTAAGAATAAAATTGGCTTCCTAATACAAATATAATGAAATTGGCTTCCAAACACAGATATATATAAAAAAAAAAGAAATGTGATATGAATGGGTGAAAGAGAAAAAGAATAAGAATTAAAAAAAAGAGTGAAAACAATAAAAATAAATAGGCAAGCTGACGGGCATGCCAACCCGCAACCCGTAGGTGTGAGGTGGCCCGAATTACCAACATTAAATTATATGTCTCCCTAATCTCTTGAATCAACCCTAACGCCCATTAGCCTGTTGAATTTTTGCCCCCTCAGAGTAGAAACAAAAAGTTTAGAGGTAGAGCATATGGCTTGCAATAAGTGAGTGTCCCTCTAATAATGTCCCAAGTCATCGGTTCCATTTTTCTCAACAACAACAAAAAGCAACTCAACCATTCCTGTACGATGATATTAACCACACAATAGTAATATTGGTATGTTTGGATTAGTTTATTTTTTAAAAATAAGTATTTATTATATAAATTAGGATAAAATCTCTCTCACATATTTATCTCGTATGCTATAAATAATGATTTATAAACATTTATTGCTTTAAAATAAATTGTCCCAAACAAATATGTCACCTCTGAAATGTGAGACTTAAACGGGATATAGACCTTCTTTGACATATTCGCTTGTGTCCTAGCTACTATTGTCATCCTCATTTTAACTTCACCAGGAAATGTGTGACATTTTTTTTTTGTCAAGGAGCAAATTTATTCTAAAAGATTTTACTGAAGAGAAACATTATCTTGAAATTTTTTTAGGTTTAATATTACTTTAAAATGTTAAAATATAGTAATATTGTCTCATACTGTTAAAAAACTAATATTGATTATTAAAAAACATATTGAATATTTTAATTTTCATTTCCTAGTATGTGAAATTAGATCAAACTAAACTTATAATAAAGAAAATAACGGTATAAACAACAATATCTCACATATGATTGATTCTGTTTATAAATGATGCTAATAAATTTAAATAAGTACTATAAGTCTACGGGCAATTATAGAAAATCAAGTTGTCTCATAAGTTCAAATAAATTAGTTATTAGACATTAAATTTTCTCTTTTTATTTAAGCTGAGCAAATCAAATAAAGAATTTGAAAATTAATTTAAACCAATGCAACGCAGTAAATCTAATGTTAATAAGATTTCAATGAAGAAACACAACTTATAGTTGTTAATACCTTCCTTTTAAGTTTTAGAGATTGTAACTCAATTAAAAGCACATAATATTAATCTGTTAATCTAGAGTTTAAGTGGATATAAGTATCTTCCAAATACTCATACTCCTCTCTTAAATTAAAATTGTTATTTCTAACTAATTTAGTTAAAAGGTAATAAATGTCCAAACTCACTCTAATAGGATTATATGGGTTCAATAGGTATATTCATATCCTATTGACAAATTAGAATAAATTCTATTCTTACATTACTTAATCATATGATATTAAAATCCTTCTTTCATAACTAATCTAAATTCCAAATCACATATTTAGTGGTGATCAAACACTAAATAAATAAAATAATATGAGATTGAATAAACAAAATAACATTAAACATAAATAATTAATTCATATGTACTCAAATCTCCAAATTCACTCACAACAACCTACCTTCAAAATCAATTAACAACACATTCAAAATAAAGAGCATCACAGTGTGTTTGGATTAGCTTTTTTTAATAGCTTTTACGACTTACGAGATAAGTGTGTGAGAGGAGTTTTATCTCGGGTTGTGCAAACCATGGTTTGGGATGTTCCCAAACACACACTTACAATAAGTCGAGACTCCATTTGGGGGGGATCGAGACTCCAAAATCATACGGGGAATCAAATTGAGTGTGTGTTTGGTTGGGTTTATATTTAAATAATAAGTCCTTATTACGCAAACCGAGATAAAACTCTTCTCATATATTTACTTCGTATACTGTGAATCACAATTTATAAACACTTATTATCCAAAAATAAACTATTCCAAATAAGCACCGGAGCAAGGAAAATGAAGAGCAAAAAGCAGAGCTCTCTCAGCTGTCTGATCTAGCTTCAATGAACAGTACCAACGACCAGTATCAAATAGTGACGATGAACAGTACCGTACCAAAACAGTTTTTGTCGGTAGAACAGTAACGAATAGTGACGATGAACAGTACTCTGCCTTTCTTTTTGTTTTCAGTCGGTTGCTCCTTTTTCTTCTTTCCAGCTGCGGTTCCTCTCTCCCAATCGGTAGCTTCTCTTTTCCCATGGCTTCCGCAGTTCACTGCCCCAGTCAAGCTCTCAGTTCGCGATGACGATCCTCCATCTCCAATATCGGATCCTTCCTCCTTTGTTCTGTTTTTGCTCTTTTTTCCTTTCGGTTAGGACGGTTCGGGCGGCAGCTTAGAAGATGTTAAGGAAATATTTTATCATTATTAGAATTATTATATCATTATTATTAGATCAATTAGCATAATTAGCGGGATTAATTAACCGTTACGATTCCCTCATTTAGGAGCAATTAATATTTTAACTCCTCACTTTTATATATATATAGTACCTTCATGTGAATAGAAAGATACAATTCTTTTAGTATTCAGTTACTTTCGTAACATGGTATCAGAGCGTGTAGGGTTAGGGTTTTCTGAATTTTTTTTTCCCGATTCACTGTTCATCGGCGGCACTGTAGCACTGTTCATCGGGCACTGTAGCGTCACTATTCCATCACTGTTCGGCACTGTTTTGCACTGTTCATCGGAACTGTTTTGCACTGTTCATAGCACTGTTTGGTACTGTTCAGAGACACTGTTTTGCACTGTTCATCGCACTGTTTGGTACTGTTCTGGCGCACTGTTTGGAACTGTTCAGCGCACTGTTTGGTACTGTTCTGGCGCACTGTTTTGCACTTTTCAGAGACACTATTTGGCACTATTTAGGGTGCTGTTTGGGGCTCTTTTCTCACTATTCAGGTACTGTTCCTAGTATCTTATTTAGTGTTCGGTTTTGTGCCCAAATTTGGGGATTTTCTCGTTAGATTGGACTTCTTTATTATTGTTATTCGCTTCTGGCTTCCATGGCTGACTCTAAGACTCCTGAAATGTTACCCATGTCGGCTAAGATTACTTTCTCACAATTGAACTGGACTAATTATAGTGATTGGAGCACCACTGTTAAAATCTATATTATGGGAATTGAGAAGGAAGAACATTTAACTGATGAACCCCCTAGTGACAAAGAAAAACTGGTTGCTTGGAAAAGGGCTGATGCTAGAATCTTATTTCAAATTAGAAATTCTATTGAACCCCGGATCTTGTCTTCAGTGAGTCATTGTACTACTGTTAAGGAAATAATGAGTTATTTGGAATTTATGTTCTCTGGTAAAGGGAGCCTCACTCGTGTTCACGAAGTTTGTAAAGGTTTTTATCGCTCTCAGCAGCAGGGTCGTCCCTTGAAGGACTTCTTTTTGGACTATAAGCGATTGTATGAGGAAATGAAAGTCCTCATGTCTCCACAAGCAGATCTTGCCACTCGCATTAAGAATCTAGAACTACAGACCATCATTGGTTTTCTTGAAGCCCTTGATCCCTCTTATGAGACCATTCGCTCTCAGATTCTGTCTAGTCAAGAACTCCCATCTCTTGACGATGTGTTCGCCCGTGTTCTTCGCGCTGATAGTATGACTCGTCCGTCTGTGGATCCAAATGCAAGTGCTTTGGCTGGTCGGGGCCCCTTTGACCTCAAGAATTATGGATCCAAACAGAGTTCCAGTACTCCACACATGACTTCTGGCAGTATTATCTGTAATTATTGCAAGGAACCTGGCCATATCAAGAAAAATTGTCGCAAATTGCAAAATAAACAGCAGCGTGATCAACAGCGTGGATTTGCTCATGTTGCCCAGAATTCTGATCAACCTGCACCTGGTTCGCCCTCTGCCGCGGCCTTATCCGCAGGTACTCTGCCCTCTGGTCTTGCTACTACTTCCTCGAAGTGGGTCATTGATTCTGGTGCTACCGACCACATGACAGGTAACCATCACTTATTTTCATCGTATGCCCCCTATGCTAACCCCTCTTCCATCTATGTTGCCAATGGTTCCCCCGTTCGTGTCGTTGGATCAGGCATTGTTAACCCTACTCCCTCCATTACGTTATCCTCTGTCCTTGACATTCCTGATCTCACCTTTAATCTTCTGTCTCCTAGTAAACTAACTCGTCATTTGAATTGCTTTATTTCACTGTTCCCTGACCATTGTTTAATCCAGGATCTGTCGACGAAGCGTATTATTGGTAGAGGTTATGAATCTGGTGGGCATTACATTCTGGATGATCAGGTGCCGCGTTCCGTTGCCTGCTCTGGTGGATCCTCTCCCTTTGAAGTCCATTGTCGTCTTGGTCATGTGTCAATTTCGTCTTTAAAGAGGTTATATCCTCAGTTTTCTTCTGTGTCTGCTTTGGATTGTGAGTCGTGTCAGTTCGCCAAACACCATCGTGTTCATTTGGCCCCTCGAGTCAATAAACGGGCTGCGTCCCCCTTTGAGTTAGTACATTCTGATGTTTGGGGTCCTTGTTCAGTTTTATCTCAGACTGGTTATCGCTATTTTGTCACTTTTGTTGATGATTTTTCCCGAACAACTTGGCTTTATTTAATGAAACAACGCTCTGAATTGTTTACTCATTTTCAAAACTTCTGTGCTGAAATTCAAACTCAGTTCAATACTCCTGTCAAAATCCTTCGAAGTGATAATGCAAAAGAATATTTTTCCGCCCCTTTTTCTGATTACATGCATCGCCATGGTATTCTTCACCAATCCTCATGTGTTGATACCCCTGCTCAAAATGGGGTTGCCGAAAGAAAAAATCGCCACCTTTTAGAAACAGCCCGCGCTCTTCTATTTCATTCTAGTGTTCCTCAACCGTTTTGGGCTGATGCCGTATCTACTGCATGTTTTCTTATCAATCGCATGCCTTCGGCTGTTCTTAGTGGTGACATTCCCTATTCTATTTTGTTCCCCACCACTAAGCTCTTCCCTGTTGATCCGAAAATCTTTGGTTGCGTTTGTTTTGTTCGGGATGTTCGTCCAAGTGTTAGTAAACTCGATCCCAAGTCTTTAAAGTGTGTATTCCTTGGTTATTCTCGCGTCCAGAAAGGTTATCGGTGTTACTCTCCTGACCTTTGTCGTTATCTTGTGTCCACTGATGTCACCTTCCATGAGTCCTCTTCTTTCTTCCAATCTTCAGTCTTCTCTGCGTCTCCTTCGGTCATTGATATGGAGGATGATTTCTTGGTTTATCATGTCCCACCAGTTCAGGCTGCTGTTCCGGTTCCTGCTATCATTACTGAGATTGATCCCGCCGATTCTACGCCTCTGTCAGTAGATGCTTCGCTGTCGGATTCTGTTCCTGCGACCCCAGACCCTCCAGCTCCTGCCCCTGATATAGTTGTACCTGATTCTGCCATTGACCCGTCCAATGACCTCCCTATTGCCCTCAGAAAAGGTATCCGCCCCCATTGTCCTCCTAAACGCTATGCTGACTGCATGTATCCTATATCAAACTTTGTGTCTTACCAACACTTGTCTCCTGTTTCCTCTTCCCTTGTGGCCACCCTTGAGTCCATCACCACCCCTACCACCCTTCACCAAGCCTTAGCCCATCCTGGTTGGCGTGCTGCGATGGAAGAAGAAATGATGGCCCTTGACAAGGCTGGTACCTGGACTCTTGTTGATCTACCTTCTGGGAAGAAGGCCATTGGGTGTAAGTGGGTGTTTGTGGTTAAGACTAAGGCTGATGGTTCCTTGGACAGGCTAAAAGCTCGGCTTGTTGCTAAAGGGTATGCTCAAACTTATGGCATTGACTACTCTGAGACTTTCTCCCCGGTAGCTAAGCTCACTTCCATCCGTCTTCTTGTCTCTCTAGCTGCCACCTATCATTGGGATTTGCATCAGTTGGATGTTAAGAATGCCTTTTTGAATGGTGACCTTCTTGAGGAAGTTTACATGGAGCAACCTCCTGGTTTTGTTGCTCAGGGGGAGTATGGGAAAGTGTGCTATCTCAGAAAGTCATTGTATAGTCTAAAACAGAGTCCACGTGCCTGGTTTGATAGATTTTGTAACGTGGTTCAGAAGTTCGGATTGAGCCAAAGCAAAAGTGATCATTCTGTGTTCTATCAGAAGACCGAAGCAGGTATGATTCTTCTGGTTGTATATGTTGACGACATTGTGATTACAGGGAGTAACACTTCTGGAATTTCTGAGCTTAAAGTTTTTCTCAACCTCCACTTCCAGACGAAAAACTTAGGATCATTGAAGTACTTTCTGGGTATTGAAGTTATGAGAAACAAGAAAGGCATTCTGTTGACTCAGAGGAAGTATGTTCTCGACCTCCTAAAAGAAACTGGGAAGCTTGGAGCTGCACCAAGTAGCCTTCCCATGATTTCAAATCCATACCTGGACTTGAATGATAGTATGTTTGATGAACTTCCTGATGACTTGAAAAAGAAAATTGATCCAGAGAAACTGAAGCCATTTGCATATCCTGAGAGATATAGAAGATTGGTTGGAAAGCTGAATTATCTGACAGTGACTCGTCCAGATATAACCTTCTCGGTTAGTGTACTTAGTCAATTTATGGCATCTCCAACAGTGGCACAGTGGGAAGCCTTAGAACATATCTTGCACTATCTGAAAGGCTCCCCAGGTCGAGGCATTCTCTATTCGGATTTTGGGCACACTAAAGTTGAGTGTTTCTGTGATGCGGATCATGCAGGATCCAAGGCCACGAGACGATCCACTACGGGTTACTGTGTGTTTGTTGGTGGCAACCTGATATCTTGGAGGAGTAAGAAACAAGGGGTTGCATCTAAATCAAGCGCAGAGGCAGAATATAGAGCTATGTCACAATCCGTACAAGAAATTGTATGGGTACTTCAGCTTATGAAGGAAATTGGCATTGTCACGACATTACCTGCAAAGCTTTGGTGTGATAATAAAGCAGCGCTTCATATAGCATCAAACTCTGTGTTCCATGAGCGGACGAAGCACATTGAGATCGACTGTCACTTCATTCGGGACAAGATCAAAGAAAATGTTGTATCTACAGGACATGTGCGATCGGACGACCAGCTAGCAGACCTTCTGACAAAAGCGTTGACTGGGATACGGGTTGAGTATCTTTGTAACAAGTTGGGCATGATTAACATATATGCTCCAACTTGAGGGGGAGTGTTAAGGAAATATTTTATCATTATTAGAATTATTATATCATTATTATTAGATCAATTAGCATAATTAGCGGGATTAATTAACCGTTACGATTCCCTCATTTAGGAGCAATTAATATTTTAACTCCTCACTTTTATATATATATAGTACCTTCATGTGAATAGAAAGATACAATTCTTTTAGTATTCAGTTACTTTCGTAACAGAAGACAATGAACACTGCTGTGGATGGTCGCTGCTACAGTGACTATAAACAGCACCAGTCTTATTGAAGTGACAATTAAATAATCACTGCGCCTCCCTGCTCTCTCTGCAATGATGATAATTTGTAAGAAGGCAATTGATGATACTCTCCTCAATGTCGGCTGCTCTATTACCCGTCTTATTGAAGTCGGCACCCCCATCCAACTCTCTTAGTCAAAAATTGCGCCCTCCCTTTTTCTTCTTTTGAAATCCCGTGTAGCTGTCCAAAACCGCCGCCCTCGCTATGATAATGATTGTGTGTGTTTGGATTAACTTTTTTTAATAGTTTTTACGATTTACGAGAAAAATTTGTGAGAGGAGTTTTGTCTCGGATTGCGCAAACCATAGTTTGAAACCATGATTTAGAAGGCTCCCAAACACACACATGTGTTTTAGAATAACTTATTTTTAAAAGATAAATATTTATTATATAAATTATGATAAAACTCATCTTATATATTTAATTTATATATTATAAATTATAAATTATAAATATTTATAAATAAAAAATAAACTATATCAATAAATTTGCGGCTCTTCATCCTTTTCTCTTGTAAAACCCATAACTTTTTTTTAGTCCTCCTTAGGTTCAGCCGCCCTTCCTTTATTCTGTCCAGCTTGTGTCATTTCTCGTCTTTAGGCATCTCTCTCACAAACGGTGCAATGTATGGCAATTACCTTCTAGAACCCACCGCTTCTCCTAAACTCAGAAGGGCTTGTTTGGTATGAGAGGAGAGGAAATGAGAGAAAGTGGATCGAGGGAAAATTTTTGTAAATTATAATTTAAAAAAATGAGAGAAGTGGGGTTAAAAATTTTTAATTAATTTTTCTTACTCTTTTATCTTATATATTCTCTTTATTAAAATTTTATTACCTCACTTCATCAATCTTTTAAAATTCTATTCATAAAAATTTTTCCTCCCCTCCCTTCCCCTCCAAATTCCTTACACCAAACAAATCCTTAGGGCTTGTTTGGTCTGAGGAGAGGGGAGGGAAAGTGGATGGAGGGAAAAATTTTGTAAATTGAATTTAAAAAAATTAGAGGAGTGAGGTTACAAATTTTTAATTAATTTTTCTTACTCTTTTATCTTATATATTCTCTTTATTAAAATTTTATTACCCCACTTCTTCAATCTTTTAAAATTCAACTTATAAAAATTTTCCCTTCCGTACCCTCCCCTCCAAATCTCTCAAACCAAACAAACCCTAAAATGACGCCACGTCACCACCTATAATTAGCTCAAGAAGAAAAGTAACCGTTAATTAAAAGGAACATATAATAATAATAGTAAAAACTGATTTTTTATTTTATTTGAGAAAAACTTACCATTATTATTATTTATTCCTAAACTTAAAAATTTATATTTTAAATTGGATTTTCATGAATAACGTGTTATTTAATATCTTATAAAATTTCAAGAAAATTACCTTAAACTAATATTGATAATTCTCTACTTATTTTAAAATATATCTTAAATATATTAAAAATGAGGAGTTATCAATAAACAATAAATTATCTGTATAAAAATGTAATACACTTTTAAATTTTTATCCACAATTAATTACATATATTTTTCATATCTTTATTCACTCATTCTCTCATTTCTTTTCTTCCTCCTTCTCCCCCACACTTTTCTTTCGATTTTTATCCTGAACCATCCTTTTTTTAGGTGACCATGTACGTAGCTAATGCAGTACCAGTTACTCATTACTTCAAGAGGCTTTTCACTCAACTCATAACTTTCTTTGACTTAACTGTTTAATGCGAGTGCTGATAAGTGAAATATTTGCATATTTATTTTTCCTTATATAATGATTTTATGGACGATATTTGAGCTTAATATAATATATTTGGGTGTAAAATAAATATTATTTAAAAAATAAAGAAAAATATAAAAAAAGGTCAGTACTATAGCGTCGGTCACTACTCATGACGGAATCACTGTATCATGACGTTACTATAGCGGATGGAATCACTGTAGCAACACGGAAAAAATATGTAGGTTTGCTGAAAAGTCATGTTCATGGGTAAAAAGAAGGCAAAAAACTGTAGCACCTGTAGAAAAAAGAAGAAGAAGCAACTAGAGCAGGGAATTCGGGCCTAGCCCGTCGGGCCGGCCCGTTTAGGTCCGAGCCCTTCAAGGGCCGGGCTTATGATTTAGAGGCTAAAAAGAGAAGCGAGCCTAAAAGGGCCGGCCCTGTAGAGCCGCAAGCCCTGTAGGGCTAGCCCTGTAGCCCTGAGGGCCGGCCCTTTTAGGCCCGTTTAATATTTTTTTTAAATAAATTAATAAATATAATATCATTATATCAAATTATCAATATGAGAGGCATCTAAGTACCTAATAGAGTATTAATAACAGGTAAATACTTATTAATTGGTTTGATTTATTTTATTTTCTACAATTATTTATTAATTTAAACTTTAAAAAATAGGCTAAATTGGACATTAGATGATTATTTTAACTAAAAATTTATGAGTTTTAAAAATAATGTATCTCAATTTAAAGCAAAATAATAAATAAATTGTAAAAATTGAAAAAGAAATTTTTTTGAATTAAAATGAGTTTAAGCCCGAGCCCTTGAAGGGCCAGCCCTGTAGGGCCGAGGGCCTAAAAAATATTGTACTTTTTAATAAATGGGCTTAAAAGGGCCGGCCCGTTTAGGCCCGAGCCCGTGAACGGCCGGCCCGTATTCCCAGTTCTAGAAGCAACAGACGCACTTCGTTTGCCTATATATATGTATGTGTGTGCTTCTTTGCAAAATGGAAGGAGGAGGAGAGAAGAAATATAGTGGAGATATTTCTCTGACAGTCACAGATCCTTCTCTGACCGGGAGAGATATTTTCTCTGACAGTTCTAAATAAATTGTGTTATTTTTTATTTTTAATTTTATGTATTGCATTATTTTTTTCATGCCTCCTACATGGAAGGCTTAGTATTATATTATTTTCTGCATGCCTCCTACATGGAAGGCTTAGTATTGTATTACTTTTTGCATGCTGCCTACATGGAAGGTTTTACCTCCTAAATGGATAGCTAGATTTCTCCAGTTTTTCATGTATCTTTTTGGTTGTATATTTATGTTTGAGAATTTAATATTTAAGTTTATGCAGTATTTATGAAGATTTCATTCTAGCTTCATATAATGTCAATTTATTTTGATTTTTTTTTTAATTTTATCGTGAGTTAAATTTTCATTTTCCTAGGGTGATGACGTAGCTTACTAATGACGGATTGAATCTTAACTTATTAAATCTAGTTTTAATTTCTCCTTCATGATTGAATTTTAATTATTATTCTTAATGCTTTCATTTGATTGGCCACCTTTTGAATGATTACAATATGCATGTTGAGACCAGAAGGAGATGCATATGTGTATATCCTATAATTAAAACCATGACTTGATATGAAATAGGAATATATTCATATGAGTTGTGTAGTTTTATTGAGTTTCATAAATCTTAATGCATAATTAATTGCTTAAATTCATATAGGAATATATTGGATTAGCAATTAATTATAGAATTGCTTAACCTTGGAAGAGGCTAGTAATTAAATTAGGGAAACTCGACTATTAATCATGTGGAATAAATTGGGCTAGAATAGATAAGTGTTTCAATCCGAAATTTATTAAGTGAAATATAATCCCTAGGATTTTTTCTAGTATTTGTTTTCATATCATCTGCACTCATATTTAATTATTTTTCTTTTATTTGTACTCTCAATCACCAATTTATCGATCGACTAAATAAAATTAAAATTACCCATTTTGGTACTTAGTGATCAATACTCGTGGGAACGATACTCTACTCACTTCTATATTACTTGATTACGACAGTGTACACTTGCACTATTTAATTGATCATTCACACTCGTAACGAGTTTTTAGCGCCGTTGCCGGGGATTGTTGTCATGAATATCAATACCAAGTAATTTTAATACTAATTTAGTCTGCATGTAAAATTTGAAAAAAAAAATTCAAAAAAAAATGAATTATTCACAGCATTCATTTGGTGATAACTTGTCATATCTTAGTTCTTTTTCTGGAATGCATGTGAATGGGATGAGACAAGAAAATATAAATGCTGGTTGGATTGAAAATTCTTCTCCTTATAATTGTTTTTCTGGTGCTTATTATGGAGAGTGTCATCCCTATGAGCATTATCCATATAGCACTACCAATCATTATATGGGAGATGATTTCAATATGCATCAAACTTGTTTTGATCATTCATTTTATCTTGGTTGAATTTTAGAGCAACAAGAATATTTGGATTCATATGTCAGGTATTATCCTAATCCTCCTTTCTACTTTTATCCATATATTGAAGAACAAACTCTTGAGTATAAGGAAAATTTTGATTTAGAAAGATTATGTGAGGAGTTTGCGGAATCAACAGAGAGATTTAGTAGAGAGCAAAATGAAATTGTCACTAATGTTGAGTCAAGTGTCCAAAATATTGGAATATATGCAAGTCAAATTATTGCGTCACTTGAAACTATGAGGCAAGATAATTCTTTAAGCATGATGATCACTTCTTATATTGATGATGATTTTTATGAGGAAGTTGAGGATGTGGAATTGAATGAAACCTTAGCTCTTGTGGAATGTGATAAGGAACTTGAAATCACTTTTGGAGAGAATAGTGGATATCCAATTGAGGTTCCGGCTATGAAGCCTAATTTTTGTGATTTTGATGTTGAAACTAATGTGGATGTTCCAAAAGATGTTGTTCATGTCTCTCCTGTTGAAGTATTGACTCTTACTGATGAAAGTCAAGTGGATTTTATGGGATGCTCTAAAATTTTGGAAATTCCTAAATATGTTTGCAAATACATGCATGCTGTGCTTTCTTTGAATTCAGTAAATAATTGTACTTTAAAATTGTCTATGATTGAAGAAGTACAATTAATTACTTTGAATAATCATTGTTGGTTTCTGAAACATTGTTGTTTGAGAAGAAATGAAGAGAAGGTAATCCTGGTGTTTGATATTTTTGATTAGTAGTTTATATTTGAGAAGTCTGGCTGAAGACTATAAATTTAGCGCTGCTTGGAAGGCAACCCAAGGTTTGGTTCGATGTATGTTGTGATTTTGCAGGACTTTTGGTAGCTCCTAATGATGTATTCTACTTTGATAAAAAGAAAAAAGAAAAAAATATATAAAAAATTAAAAAAAAAGAAAATTTTGGTTTGGTTTTTTCTAGTTAAAGACGTTAAAGAAGGGTGGCTACTTGGGAGGCAACCCCAAAATTTCTTTCCTGCTCTCTCAAACTTCTTTCCTATTCTCTCATTTTTCTTTCCTACTCACCGAAACACACTGCTCTGGATTGAGAATTTTAGTTTTCATCAATTTTATTTACTATGGAGGAATCTCTTGTAAAGCTTAAGAACAGGTTCCCCACTCTTCACAAAGATGTGCTCAGGAAGCTCTATAGCTGTCGACTTGAAAGGATGAAAGTATTCAAGCGTTTGGGACTTCCTGAGGACATACGCTAGATCATTGAGGCTAAGGTACGTTTAGCAGATGAGTTTAATAAATCAATTGTTAAACCTTTTCCAGGAATAGGAAGAAGTTCTTACTCCAAAAAGAGAAGAGCTAAAAGAATGAATGTCTGCTATAAATGTGCAAGGTGGACATGTGATTAGCGCTGTAGAAGCAAAGATATGGTTTTTATAAATCGAGAAGATAAAATTAAATTTATAAAGGATGGACTGAGTAAGGAGTCCCTGGATGATATCATTCAAACTCTTGAGACGCATCCAAGTGGTGATGTTCATCGTATTCTTCTTGATTTATTGAACGTATTCAACCAAAAAAAATGGCGCTACTGTCTTAGGAATCTGACGAAAAAAATACCCTGTTTGCCAGTTTATAAGAAAACTGGATGGGAAGCCAATCCTCGATTCATAGAAATCATTTAAGCCGTTACTGGGCGTAAAACCAGAGGAAGATGTGAGACAAAATCATAACTACTGTACATAATCATGCTTTTGTCTAATCGTCTTATCTTTTCTGCAGCTTTTGTCAAATCTTTCTTATCTTTTCGACAGCTTTTGTCTACTCTACTTTATCTTTTGACTTTCTTTCCTCTTTTTGTTTAATTTCTTCACACAATAGTTAACCGGTTATCTGTGTCGGAAATTTTTTCAAACTTCTTTAAAAAATGTGTGATTTGTGTGATTTTGTTGTCGCTGTTTTAGTGTTATATATGCATGTACTCTTTTACTTGTAAGCATATACACTTCCACTTGTAAATATGCAGTCTTCCACTAGTAAGCAAACATTGTTCGAGAGAAAGAAAGAGAAAATGGGTATTTCACAAAAATGTAGATTTACACCTATTTGCATTTTTTGTGAAACTGATTTGGGAAAGAAAGGAGAGTTTATAACAGCAGCAAATGAACTGGAAATTGGATTAGATACCAGAGGAATCAACTTTGTGTACGGGGGAGGCATTCAGGGCCTAAAGAAAAGTGTAGCCATTTCTGCATCCATGAATGGAAGCAAGGGTTTAAGTGTAAGGGTGAAAGAGTTGGAAGATCACACTTTTTCCTTAGGACAAGAGTTACAAGTTTCGAGCTTGCCTGAACAAATGGGACTAATGTTCTACCATGCTCAAGCTTTCTTTGCTCTACCCGGTGGTTTGGAGACGTTGGATGGGATTTCTAGCGTTACATATTGGGTTAAGTTAAACTATCACAAAAAGCCATTATGATTGTTAAATGTTAATGGTTTTAATAATAATCTGTTGTCTTTTCTTGATCATGCTGTGGAAACAGGATTCATACCCCAAGCGACTCGCCATTCCATAATTTCTGCACCAACTGCTGATCAGCTGTTCGATCAACTGCAAACCTATAAACCTAAACCAGATCTACTCGTCAACCAAATAGGTGGGCAATCTTCATATAGCAGTCAGAAGAAGAACCCAGATACCACCCTTCGGTTGTAACTTTCCTTAATCTCTTAGTTTTACTTTTAGTATTTTGATTTTACTTTATTATGTGTTTATGTTTCAAAAAAAAAACCTTCTCTGAGCTCTAGAAGATATTGGGGACAATGTCTGATTTAGGTTGGAGGAGGAGAAATTTTTTTTTTTTTGTTTTTCTTTTGTTAGTTAGTAAAACCATTAGATGCATGGGGTGTGGAAAAAATGGCAAAGTAAGGAGTTATTCTTAGCTCCTGAGACGCATTTCATTAATTGCATTTTATTGGTTGCAATTTTTTTTATCTTTTTTAAAAAAAAAGAGTAAAAGTAAAAAAAAAACATATTGTTCAAGTGCTTTGTAATGATTTTAAGAAGTATATAATTTTTAAGGATTGATTAATTGAATTTAGAGATTTTATAGCATGAATGAACAACTGATTGTTGAAATTGGTGATGAATTTTGAAATTGAATGAACTTAGTTTAAAAACCCCTAGCCGTGAACTTCTGAGCCTATAATGATTATTTCTCTTGTATTTGATATTCACCTATTAAGTTGTCACTCTAGAACTTGCTTTAAATCTGGTTAAAATTACATCTCACATGCACCTTCAAAAATGATAAAGGCATTCATTTTCTTTAGCTAGAGCTAAATAGCCAACCTTACAATTATATCATTGATAAGCCCTTTTGAGCCTAATTGACTATTTCTTTGTTCTCAACCCATTAACATGTGCTTTAATGATATATCAAGTGTTTTTACCTTATTCGAAAGATTAGTAGAGCATTTAAAATTTTTGTGAAATGGGCTACTGAGAAAGTGTGGGGGTGTATATATCATCAACTTTACAGTTGCAATTTTAAAAAAAAAAAGAAATAAAATGTGTCAAGTATTTGAATTATTGGTTGTTATGACGAGATAAATTTATAAGTAGCCCATTTTTCAATTGTTCTATTAAATTTCTTAAATATAGCCTTTCATATCATGTTTTACATTCCTTTTACCTTAACCCCATTACAACCTTTAATAAGTCCTTTTGATTTGAATTATGTATGTGAATTAGGTAGTGGAGATTGAGATTTTTAGCAAGCCTATGATAGTGCAATTTTTTTGGTTGAATTTGAGCTAAACACTTACCCTTAAACACTTGAGAGATTGAGAGAATGAGTTACACTTATAAACTCAGTTTATTCATTTTCAAACAAAGTTACCAATTTATATTTTCATTGATTCATGAATACTATGATCTCTTTACTTTTCAATTGTGTTTTTACTTATGACTTGACACTTCTGATTTTGTTGGAAGCACTTATTAGTCATTCCTTGTCCGAGGACGTCCAAGAGCTAAGTGTGGGGGAATTTGATAAGTGAAATATTTGCATATTTATTTTCCTTTTTATGATGATTTTATGGACGATATTTGAGCTTAATATAATATATTTGGGTGTAAAATAAATATTATTTAAAAAATAAAGAAAAATATAAAAAAAGGTCAGTACTGTAGCGTCGGTCACTATTCATGACGGAATCACTGTATTAGGACGTTACTGTAGCGGATGGAATCACTGTAGCACTGTAGCAACACGGAAAAAATACGTAGGTTTGCTGAAAAGTCATGTTCATGCGTGAAAAGAAGGCAAAATACTGTAGCACCTGTAGAAAAAAGAAGAAGCAACAGACGCACTTCGCTTGCCTATATATATGTATGTGTGTGCTTCTTTGCAAAATGGAAGGAGGAGGAGAGAAGAAATATAGTGGAGATATTTCTCTGACAGTAACAGATCCTTCTCTGACAGGGAGAGATATTTTCTCTGACAGTTCTAAATAAATTGTGTTATTTTTTATTTTTAATTTTATGTATTGTATTATTTTTTTCATACCTCCTACATGGAAGGCTTAGTATTATATTATTTTCTGCATGCCTCCTACATGGAAGGCTTAGTATTGTATTACTTTTTGCATGCTGCCTACATGGAGACCTCCTAAATGGATGACTAGATTTCTCCAGTTTTTCATGTATCTTTTTTGTTGTATATTTATGTTTGAGAATTTAATATTTAAGTTTATGCAGTATATATGAAGATTTCATTCTAGCTTCATATAATGTCAATTTATTTTGATTTTTTTTTTAATTTTATCATGAGCTAAATTTTCATTTTCCTAGGGTGATGACGTAGCTTACTAATGACGGATTGAATCTTAACTTATCAAATCTAGTTTTAATTTCTCCTTCATGATTGAATTTTAATTATTATTCTTAATGCTTTCATTTGATTGGCCACCTTTTGAATGATTACAATATGCATGTTGAGACCGGAAGGAGATGCATATGTGTAGATCCTATAATTAAAACCATGACTTACATATGAAATATGAATATATTCATATGAGTTGTATAGTCTTATTGAGTTTCATAAATCTTAATGCATAATTAATTGCTTAAATTCATATAGAAATATATTGGATTAGCAATTAATTATAGAATTTCTTGACCTTGGAAGAGGCTAGTAATTAAATTAGGGAAACTCGACTATCAATCATGTGGAATAAATTGGGCTAGAATAGATAAGTGATTCAATCCGAAATTTGTTAAGTGAAATCTAATCCTTAAGATTTTTTCTCGTATTTGTTTTCATATCATCTGCACTCATATTTAATTATTTTTCTTTTATTTGTACTCTCAATCACCAATTTATCGATCGACTAAATAGAATTAAAATTACCCATTTTGGTACTTAGTGATCAATCATCGTGGGAACGATACTCTACTCACTTCTATATTATTTGATTACGACAGTGTACACTTACATTATTTAATTGATCATTCACACTCGTAACAAGTGCCAACATATAATGATCAATAGCCTAAAGGGAGAGTGCGTCCTAAAAGACTAGCCTATTAGGAGGGAGAATCTTTAACTTATAAACCATATTACATTTATGAAGTTTCCTGACGTGGGACTCATAACATAAGTCACACCACTTTTAAGAGCTGACAACTTTACACCACGGCACTTTGTTAGGCTTCTGCCGGTCAAAACCCTCTATGAGTAGCTCTTACTATGAACATCGGGCTCACGTTGAAAGCACCCAATGCAATGCAGTGATCATAAAATTCTGCAATATGTATATTCAAATGATAGAGCAATAATCACAGAATAATCTCATAATAACTGATATATTGCTCTTAATATCAGCAAATGGATCACTATTCAAGCACTAAACGAAAGTTGCAGAAAACGTCACAGGAAAGCCTGAAAGAGAAATTCCTCAGAGAGGGAGAGGTCAGTCCCAGGGAGAGAGAAGAGAGATTCCAAATCATTTCCGGCCTCTTCGATCACAGCCTTTGTTTTCTTGTACTCCTGGCTTGACTTACCTTGACTTGGTCTTCTTTGAACCATATTCTAGGCCCAATCCCTTTGCGTCCATTACAAACTTCTCTTGAATCATCTACAAGGCCCAAATACTTTGTGACCATGACATTACCTCCCCCATTAAAAAGGACCTTGCCCTCAAGGTCCAAGTTTAGCAAAATACTTAGCAAAGCTACAATCAAATCCATTCCAACATGCCACCCAATCTGGCAGACCCAACAAAAGCCTATTAGAATGTGTGGGAGAGCAGCATCATGTACAAAACCAAAATTCACCGTAATAGTCCTTGGTAAATTGAATATGTTGATGACACATACTCTCTATGGCATCCGCTGCCATCCTATAACCTTCAATCCTGTCAGAAGCAAGTGGAAAACATTGTCTAAAATATCGCCCCTGGTCACCTTGCATCCTCAAAATTGAGTTAAAAACAATCACGTGCCACATAAGTAGAAAACAAACGAAAACAAAGGCATGATCTGACATAATCATATGGTACTGCCACCTATCAAGCCTCCGAATATAGCAAATGGATCAACAATATTAAGAAAAATCCTCCTTGAGTATGCAAAAGCTGTGGGACTTTGAAGGAGTGGTGAAAATTTGGGTTGGATGCCTAGCTCAATATTGCCATAATCTACACACACAGATATATAATCTAGCTATATGTATATATGACTTGAAGGATTACAATTTTGATTAGAATTTAATTCTTTACAATTTTTTTTTGAAACATTACTGATTAGTTGATAAGTGAAGTTTAACGTGGGTATTCCAATTATGCTTATATCGGACTTTTAATAGAACTCTTGATTAGATTGAATAACTATGTTATAGGAATAGAAATAATAATAAAGAGCAATGAAGGCCTAATATTTTAATCTCATGCAACTCACTATTATGCCTTCTGAATTATTTTTGCCCTTTGATATGTTCATAAGGCAATTCCCAGTAATGCCCAAATTTGCTTCGACTATCAACAAAAGTCAAATCCATAGTTTGCTTAATACATGTTTTGCTTGGTCATACACAACACAATTGCCTATCAGTCACACACAACCCTTTAGGTAACATCGGTGTGACTAGGTCACCAGCTGAGCTACACCATTAACCACATGAGAATTAGGTTCAAATTCTTGGCTTTACTCAAGTATGGGATGCCTCCCCAGTGTACAGTCTCAGAGATCCAACTAGCTCCCTTTAATGAGTTTGTCCAACAATTCAACCGCTGAACCCACGAGCAAGCAGTTTAACATGTCTGGTGTACAATTGCGTTACTACATGATGTGGGAAGTACTACTCTATTAGATAGAGTCAAGACCAATTAACTTAGAAACTCTCACATTGAAGAGTCTATGACTAATCTCACATTATCGAATTTCAGAGCTTTAACTTGGTGCCACCTACTCATTAAAAAAAAAAAAAGAGATAAACCTTTGATCAAAGTAATAATAGGTTTTCCAAAAAAAAAAAAAACATAATTCCACAAAAGCAATTTAATAGCACCTTCAATGCTTTGTCGCGTCATAATTTCACAAAAGTTGGGTAATATCCTACCAGCCTTCTTATGGCATGGTCAATGAACGTTTCTTTGCCACCACTTAAGGAGCATAGAATATGGAGGCAGAGAAGGAGGTAGATTACGCATAACCAACGACAAAATTGGGAAGTACTAGAGATGTTTTCTAAGATAAATAATCCAAACCAACTAATAAATCTATATACTAAGAAAGATAAAGTTAAGCAAACCTGCCAACTCGCATTCATACTATAGATTTCTGAGGAACCCTAATATGAACACTGGTTTTGCGATCAACAAGGAAGCCATTATTGATCTATTTCAATCAATTGATGAGAACATGCTTGTCGCTTCTTTGAATGAAGGCTGACACGTCCTGAGGTGATATTTTGTTGCATATAAATAATATCTTGTGTCGTGTTTAACTCCTTTGGTTTACTCTATCTTCTAGAGGAACGCATTTCTTTCCCCATGCATGCAAGGGTATGACGCGCGACTTGTAGATCATCATGGTCCATATATAAAAATATTAGCTAATCTTATTTTACAGAGTTCGTATTCAGCAAAAGGCATGTTCCACGTTTTCTTCATCACTCTCTTGCTTTAATTTAACAGACGCGTGTACTTGACTGGGGCCCAAGTCCTTTGGGTCATTACAGTATGTGGCCCTATATTTTTTTTTAACGAAATATGTGGCCCTATATAAAGGCATGCATATAGGTTGTTTGAGCATTCATCAGTAGCGTCACAAACTAATTAAACAAATGGCTCTCAGAGTTGCATTGTGTTGTCTTGTTTTACTACTCTCACTACTCTTCAGCTTCACTGCGTCCGTAAGTAATTGTTCTCTTGTGTTGATCCATTATTAGTTTCAATAAGCTTTTATTATTCTTTCTGCTTAGTTGTTTGTGTGTGTGTGTGTGTGTTTGTCTAGATGCGTTCATGCAAGCAGGAACTGGAAGATCAACAGTGCCAGTACATTGTTAGAGTTAAGACAGGAGATGTCCCCGACGCCGGAACGGACTCCACCATCAGCCTCGAGTTAAACAACCCTTCCGGCAATGGCATTACCGTCGACAACCTCACAAAATGGGGCATAATGTCACCTGGTCACAAGTACTTCCAGCGGAACAACCTCGACCTCTTCCGCGGCGTGGGATCTTGCCTCAATGTTTGCGCCATCACTGTCACCTCCGACGACAAAGGGAAAGAGAAAGGCTGGTACTTGAAATACGTGGAAATCACCATCACTGGATTCAGCAGTAACCCTATCACCGAAATCTTCACCGTGAACCAGTGGCTGTCTCTTGACAACGAACCCTATAGTCTCAAAGCCAGTGTGGACATATGCTCCCGGCCCCCTGTCTCTTATATATGAGGTGCGTGAGGTTGTAAAACACACAGAGATGTGTGTGTGTGTGTGGGGCTTTAATCTTATGGTATGTTCTGTGTCACGTACCCTGTTTGGATACATGTTTGTCATCTGTCTCGTCTTACTATATTCAGTAGTTATTACCTCTCTCGGCTTATTCATAATATATAAATAAAAATAGGCCCCGAGGTAATAATATGTATCTGGCTTTTGTTGGTGTACTGCGTTATGTGTTGTTACGCAATAAATGTGTGTTTGTTCTGTGGTTTTATGCCACGGACTTGCAGTCTACTAATATATATATGAACTCTTTCTTTTTCAATTTTCATTGTTAGTTTTGTTTTAAAATACAAATTCCCAACCCGCCAAACAGCAAACAACCACATTCCGCCACCTTCACCCTCCCCACGGCGACAAGGGGCATGTGCCTTCCCAAATTTCCCGTAAACTATATTGGTAATAATCGAAAAAGTTCAGAAAATATAATCATAATTATTTTAAAGTATACTACAAAACAATTGATTAATTAACTATCTGTGTCTTTCTTCACTTTACTAATTAACTATCATGAACATAAGTCTGAAGCATGTATCATGATTGTGTTCTGAATCTTGAAATTTTTTAAGGTGAACTCCAACGAAACCACCAAAAAGCATATAGCAGAACTTGACCTTAAGAGCTAGAGAAGCAAGGGCCGACAATAGAGGTAAAAGGGAAACTTAATTCCCTTCTTTTTTACCTCATTCTATCTTTATTTTTGGATTATGTATTTAACGACTGAGATTTAATATTAATTCCAATAGGCCCACAAAATATTTTTTACTCATTTGGAATATCTAAATGTTACCCTCAATATTTGGCAATACACTTCTAGGGCCTTCTGGAGGAATTTCAAGGCTCGAGCTTCCACCATGCCCTGTCCAATCCTATTGGAGCGAGAAAACATCCTAAACGAGAGGTCCTAAGTTCATTGTTTGCAAAAAAATCCGTAAAAAGATATTATGTAAAGGAAAAAGATTAATACTAAAATTTTAAATGTTGATAATATATTCTTGAATCTTAACATATTAAGTTTAATTTTCAAAATGCTAAAGTATACTTTTAGTATTTTAAATTTATATGATGTTTATATGATGTATTGTTTTAATCTTTAAGTATGTATAGTATATTTTAGTCCTTAAAATCTAACACCATTAACATTACTAACGGTGAATAAGGATGTGCTTTGTGCCTTAGCTTGGTAATCTCTTCAAAATTTTAACTAAGGATTGCAATATAGAGTGCAATCTCGAATCGTTTCTTGAGGAGTCTTTTATTAATTACCTACAAACTAAGTGTACGTGATGAATTGGCATAAAACAATTTAAAAATGATTTTTAGATTTTTATTTAACAACTAAATTGCAATTAAACTAAAATGCTTTAAAAACTATTATTTTTGGATTTTTGGAATAATAGTGGAATAGAATGAAAATTAGTTTTGAAAGTTATGATAAAAACCTCCTAGAACAATGAATTTCATCAATCTTTGCTTGAAAAGATAATGGAAGTATGCTATAGTATGACAAATTTGCTCAAAACACGTTTTGAGCTAGTTTGAGGTAGGTAAATTAATTCCTCCACGCTGGGTAAAAACTAATCCTTCTAATCAAAACCCAATTTAAATACTAGCACAATTGAAATTAACGATATACTAGACACAAGCAACCAAGAATCCTTGCATTACAATCACAATTATATATTCATAACAACTTCAAGCAAAAGCTATACCAAGTCAATTACATGAAATTGCTACTAATGAAGGATAAGTGTCAAATACATACATAAAAATCCAAATACACATCTAATCTAAAAAAAATGCATGAAAGCCCAATGCAAAATATTCAGTCCAACATACTAATTAAACTCTAAACTTAGAATTTAACTAATACAAAAGTTTAAATATAGAAACTAGATGGTAAAATACTAACGGCTCCAAGCTCAAGGCTCAAACAATTGCTACAGGAGAAAAGAGCTTAGTGTGTGTTGGCATGGATGTACAAAATCGATTATTTGACCAAAACCAAGGTTTTGTAAAAAAGGTGACCGCCTGTTTTCCTTTTTTTCCAAACCATAGTTTCAACCCAAAACCATGTTTGAAACATAAGTTATTTTTTGGACAAATAAACATAAGTTATTTGCTATCCGATTTTCCCGTTTTTTCTTTTATAGCCTGCCACCTTTTTCCTTTTGTCAAACATATAGACTGTGACTTGACCTTTCTGTTTTTTGGTGATAACTCTGACACCTTGGCAAAGGGGGAATCAATTCCTCAGCCTAAAGCCGCAGAACAAGGCTTTTTCCACTGATCAATCAATTAATTATTACTATTTTCATTCTTAAATATAAGATAAAATTTATTTTTTTAAAGATTAAGGAAGTTAAATAAATTATTTAATCATATCATATATTATATATCCTTAGATTATATATTAGTTTATTAGTCAAACTAATTAGTTTAGAGAAAAAAATAAAAATAAAAATACTCTAAAGTAATTGAATTAACTTCCTTAATTCCTTATTTTAACAATTTTTAATATATATATATATATATATATCTTGAGAGACTAGGCAGGAGTGGTTAAAAAAACAAAATAGAAATTAAAGACACAGACATACTTACAAAAATAAAAAACATTCACAAGAATTTAATGAAGAATAATACAGTGGGTTTGGCAAAAGATAACCTGGGTTATCCAAGTAGATGAAAATTAATATAGTGTACGCCTTCAATATGTATATTTGATCTAATTTTGTAATTTACTACATAATTGACTAATGTTATAATTTTAAAATTTTTACATCTATTTTTTTATATTACATAATTGACAAATGTTATAATTTTAAAATTTTTTGATAAATTTATTTCATTTTTTGTATTTATTATACAATTTAATGTGAAATAATATTTAAAATATAATCCTATCCTTTATATGTAATTATCATAAAAGTTAATGTCCTTTTTAGTTATTTAACCATGAAAAAAAGTTATTCTGATCAAAACATCCAAACACTCTCATTTTATTAAAATAACTTTTTCCCTATAATCTATTCTTCTCATAATCTATTTTCCAAAAGCTATTCTCCACTTTTTCTCTAGAAGTTATTCTCCAAAAACTAATCCAAACACACCCTTAACCCTTAGGCATTCATGAAATTAGCTTCAGCTAACAAAATTATCTCCAAATTCAAAACAGCAGCTATGACTTATTAACCAAGGAGACAGAACCAAGTGACAATTAAGTTCAGAGGAGCCACGCTCTGAATTTGATGAAAGGGCCACAGGTCATATTCCGGCAGCGAGACCGGCGCATATCGCCAGTGATGGTTTGTGCATAACAGGTGTAGACCGACGAAGGTGGTCTCGCGGTCAGGAAATCTTACCTCTGAGCTTCACCTCTGATTCTAGTTCCCAGGTTCGCGGCTACTACAGGGCTGATATGGAGCTGTTGTGGCTGGTGGTGAGAGAAAGAGATAAAGGTAGATGATGAAGGTGGAGCTCGAAGGTCGCCGGCGATGGAGAACCGACAGTTATGAGGAAATGACGGTGGATGGTGAATAAGATGGGAACTCCTAGCTCCCTGACTTTAGCTCTCTCCTCTTCGATGCTCGCCTCAAATCCTGTTCTGTTTTAGCCTCACTCTGAATCTCGCCGGCCACGGAAGTATATGGCGACGATGTAACTAAGGTCGCCGGCGAGAGAGGAAGAAGAAGGCGAAGGTTATAAGAGGGAGGGTCGAAGGTCTGATTGTTGTGGCGGCGCTTTCTGCTCTGTATTTTCTGTCGAAAGCTCCTCTGAATAAGACCTAAATTAAAGACCTGCTGCCAAAACGCTGTGTTGAATTCGTGGACCAAACTAACAGTTTTCAAATTCGTGGAACTAAATAGTCATTTCTAAAATTCGAACCCAAAACTGTCATTTTCAATTTTAATCTAATTTTTCAAGCACCTATAATTAAAACAATTCAACTAATATCAAATATGCTGAGAAAAATCACTGATTAAGTGTAATGGCAATTATTTTGACAATTTTACCCTTTTTAGTCTTAATTTCATATAAACACATCTAATCATAATTAATCACAAAAGAAATATTTTAAGTTCTATTACTATAACAAAATCCTAATTAACATGTGAAAATATACAATAAAAATAGGAATTTGTCAAATCACAAATGCTGACTAGTCAAAGTTAGATGGTGACTGGACAACACGGATGAAGCAAACTGGCCACTCAACAACATAACATCGACGACCTCCTAGGAAGTTGGTGGGGTATGGAACCCTTTCACGACTACTTCGAGCGTAACAAAACATCGACGAATTCTTTGGCTCGGTCACTTGTCTTGGCGTGTGCGTCATCTCTGTCATCTCCGATGGCCAAGGGACCGGCTCAGGGTGGTACCTGGAATACGTGGAAGCCAGTTCATCAGGCCAAGGCACCACGTTCACGGTGAACCAGTGGTTGTTTTCTCCCGAAGGTAGTCTCTGTGCCAACGTCAACAAATGCTCCGGTTCCTCTATTTCGAAGCCCACTCTCTCTTCTGTGTGATGTTTCTTAATTAGAGCACAATCTTCATAACATTACCTCTCCTCTTGTTTCTCATAAATAGACATGAGGTAGTAACAATATATATGTATCTGGCTTTTGTTGGGGTGTTGTGTTTTTCATAATGTTTGTCGATCATGTCTGTCACTCTATATTGATAACTACTCCCCTTCATGAATAAATGGATTTGTGCAATTATGGTATGCAGTATGAGATCTTATAATTTGTACGCTGAGTTTTTGAGGGATGAATTTTTTTTGTCTCTCTATTTTCGTATCTTAGATAGTTAAGCTTATATGGATAATATATTTTTGTCAAATTAAGTTAGAACAAAACTTAGAAGTACATAAGTTAACAATGTTAATATTAAAAAATTAGCTATATATAAAATAGTTCACTACAAAAAATATTGTATTTAAAGTAAATCATGCTTAAAACAATTCATTGTCCCGATTTAATTAAAATAAAAAAAAAGTATATAGGTTTTTAACTTATAGTTATAAGTTCTGTCCTTCACACCCATGCAATAAATTGAAATTCAAAATAACTTTTTGAGATGCAAGGGGTGGTGAAACCAAGCCTCATCTTGATCACCTCTCTCACAAAAAATTCCGGCTGTCAAGGTTACGTCAGTTGCCGACTTGCCGGAAGTCCAGTGGCTGACTGTCACAAAAATTTTTCAAGACAACGCTGACATTTCTAAATTTTTTGGTACACGTCAGTTGCCGACTTGCCGGAAGTCCAGTGGCTGACTGTCACAAAAATTTTTTAAGACAACGCTGGCATTTCTAAATTTTTTGGTACTAGATTTTTAAATTTTGCATATTTTAAAGGCATTTAAATGAAATTTTCCCTGAAGAACTTTATAAATATGATATGAGGGCTCACTTGAATGCGTTGCTACATCATTTTCGTTTTAGTTTTACTAGGATAAGGTTATACCAGCCAAAAAAAAAAAAAAAAAACCAACACAAAATTAAAGTCTCATCTCCTCTTGTCTCACACATCAAAATTTTTCCCATAATACCCATATTTATTAAAACATTTTTTATTTCTGTGCATTGAATTTCAATAATTAAATAGCATGGTTAGTTTTTCAAAAGTGCCACAAATTTTTCATACATTATTTACAGATAATCAACTCATTTATTTTTTTAATTCTATTAATTAGTTAATATTGTGTTAAGCTCTATATAGTAATATAGAGCCTCATAATTTATTAAGATGAGTTATCTACTAATATAAATATTGAAATGATGGCAAAATATAATACAAAAATATTGAAAATGTGTGGGTCTCGTAGGATCACTACAAATTAAGAGCGTTATATAAATTCAGGATCATGTGATGTCAGATCACATCATGTGATGCATTTGGTTTGGCAGCTCTCTTGGAGCTAAGGTTGATACTTTAAACTGCAGAAATTTTGAACAATTAAGGATAAACATCACAGGACAGAAGCAATATTCTTGATAGCTATGACATATATCTTACCTCGTATTTCATAAATTACATTTGAAAAGCTGCTTATACCACTAATTCAAATAGGCACATACTTGTTTGTTGTATTCTATGGTTCATATGGTAACACAGAAACCACAAAGTATTTAATCAAGCTTAAGCAACCGGATCTTTATGACTGGAAATTCAGGATATTCTAATTCTCTTTCAATCTAAAGCTGGTTCGCTTTGGATTTTATTCCTAGACGGGCAAGCCCGTGATGATTCTTTTCTGTATGAGATTGTTATTAATTCTTTATTATTATTATTATTATTATTATTATTTTGTATAGTATACTGTCGAACATTTGTATTGCCTCTTTCTGATTGGACAATATGTACAGGCCTTGTACTATTTATTACCTAATGAAGGATTAGTGTCCCATAAGTTGAGAGGACTCGTTAATATTTTGTGACGGAAACTACTTTCACAAAATATTTTGTGACGGAAATTAGCGAAGAATTAGCAACAGAATTGAGTGACGGAATTTTTTCGTCCCAAATTTCCATAGCTAATTTCTTTCCCAAATTAATTTTTCATAGAATTAGTAACGGAAATTAGTGATGGAAAAATTTTCATTGTTAATTCGGTCACAAAATATTTTGTGACAAACTTAATTAGTGACGGATTAACAATGGAAACTTGTAACCCCCTACCTTAATAGCCCAATTTATAGTTCGAGAATGCGTCATTAAGTTGAAATAGAGACCAGCGGTTAATTTAAAACTTTTTCAAAACCTGTTTAGTGTGGTCTCACGTTCACATTTCGAATATAATTAGCCTGAGCAATTTGGTTTCATTCATACATATCAGAGTGCAACCAAAAATTCCCGACAATGCTCAGGTTTCGTTACTTAATAAAGGGTTTACAGGGCACATTGCCTATTCTCAGTTTCTCACACAGGGGATTACACAACACTATTTAATATATACATGTGCAACTAATCCCCAACAAAATATGACAACCAACTACCAAAATTAAAACTCCTAGCTAGGAGCTCTAACCGCCCTTCGACACTTGCTTTTCCTTTGAACGGCTTGCCCTTGCTGTGGGATAGTCATTGGAAAGAATGAGATTCAAAAAGAATCCCAGTAGTAACAATTCAGTTATAACATGTACAATCACAAAGCATGTAAGCAAATCACAAACAACAACACAACAACGGCATTTCTGTGACAGCTTTTGCTGCATTCACAACGGAATGTTTCACAACAGCACAACAATGACATTTCACAATGGCATGTTCCACATCAACATGTTTCACAATGGCAACGTTACACAACGGCAACGTTACATCACGGCATATTCAATGAAATGACATACATACAAGGCATCATACATAGAATAAGAGAAAGAGTCACTACCTTGTTCTTTCTGCTTGTGCACTGGCACCGATTTATCACGTGCAGGGCAAATGTCAAATCTTATAATTAGAATAATGGGCGACAATTCATTACTTAATCCAATTCTTTAATTCAAACACTCAAGTTGGTTATCATTAGGGATATTTAATCAAATCAACTAAGGAGTTAAAGTGGTCAATTAACCTAAAAGACCAATTCCTAACATCAAAGTTCAACAATATTACCATGTGCCATGACCTTTATATTTTCGCACACATGAACCAAATCTGCCAGAATTTTCTCCAAACTTTGAAAAATCATAACTAATTCTACAAAAATCAAAATGAGGTGATCCCAAGTCCTATGGAAAGCTATTGAAGTCCTCTAAACTGGAAAAATATGTATCAATGCTTTCCATAACCACAAAAATACAGAATTACACGAAATCCTATACTGCTCCAGACTTACTTCCAGTTTCAACCCCAAACTTTGGAAAATCATAAATCCCAGCACACAAATCGAAATGACACCTAATATATGTCCATTTTGAGTTCAATTGTGATTGTTTGTGAGTTCTTTGTGTTGAAAGGATACAAATTCAGTCATAACTAGACCATAGAAAGCCAAATTCAATAAGAAGGAGGTGAAATGAAGTTGAAGCCATCAACCATGCCAAGGAAATGCAAGAAGGGATAAGAACAGAGCATAGAAAGAGAGGAAGTTGAACTTCAAACATGACTGGCCATGGCCAACCATTCCATGGGCCGTGGCCAATAAGAGGTCAGAAAGTTACTGGTCGTGGCCAAGCATCCATGGGCCGCGGCCCAAAACTGGACAGAAGCTCACTGGTCGCGCCCCACAGATTTCCTGGCCGCGGCCAACCCCCGAAAATGCTGTTGTGCGTTTTGTCACCCGGGAACTATAAAAGAGGAAACCAGAGGCTGAAGGAAGAGATCCAGATTAGGAAAGACCTAAGGAGGTGGCTGAGACAGTTCTCTGAGTTTGGGTGTGTCTGAAATCAAGGAGAATTAAGGAGAGATTGAAGATTTGCAGAGATTTCAGCTCAGATTCTCTGGTTTTTCTGTATTCCTTTCATTTCTCCTTTGTAATTCTGATATGGCTGTAATGAGAGTTTATGTCTGTGATTCATTTGTGAATATGGATAGCTAGATTTCCATTTTAGGATTGTTTATGATCCTTTGTATGGATTAAACTTGATTCCTTTCCTCTCTAAGTATCTAATGGCATATATATGTTGATTTTACTCCGTCTTTACTGTTGTTTGTGACTGGCCATCACTATGGATGATGTGTTCAACTAAATTAAGCTTGAGAGAGTTAATTTAATTGTAGAACTTGAGTGAAATCATGCTAGACTTGAACTTTACAACTAAACGGATGGTTTGTTAGTAACATAGAGATATAATTATTAACCTAGCATTGTCAAATTAAGATTGGTGTGTAATGAATATCTTCTCTTAGCTGTAGCAAGAGATTGTGCATGCTAATAGAAGATATAAAACTGGTTATGACTTGAGAGAGCTTAATCATATGCTTGAGATTCTTAGACTGACATATATATACCCCATGGAAAGGATCCTTGGAGAGGAAAAGAAGTAAGTTTATGAAATACTAAGGGGATGGACAATCCTAGGCTTATTATACTTGATTGAAGTCACACAAATCAAAGTTTTGTTCAGTAAATTTCAGTTTTACAAATATATCTTTTGAAATTCCTTTTTCCACAAACAACAACATGTTTTGGCTCAAATTAATCGAATTCACCAAATCTATTGCTTGACTAATTTGTTACTCAAATCCTCGAGGGAACGATCTTTACTTATCACTTTATTACTTGACGAGATCCATGCACTTGCGGTGGCGAACAAGTTTTTGGCACCGTTGTCGGGGATTAGTTTAACAAATCTTTTAGTTGACCTTAGGCTTGTGATAGTAGATTTCGCTTGGGTCTTTAGTTAGGTTTACAATTTTTCTTTCCCTATTTTCTGAATTAATTTGTTTGTTTTAGTTTGATACTTGCTAGTTTATGCCTTTTGTAGGTATCATCTCGATACATGCAACATCTGCACCTGGACGGATTGATAGTGGTACTTGACGGATTACCGCGCATCGAAAAAGAAACTGAATCAGAAGCAGAATCTGAGTCAGAGATAACTGAATCTGAATCTAAGGCAGAATCTGAATCTGAAGCTGAAACTGAAGCTGAAACAATGGCGGATGAATATGATAGAGCTACCGTCAATGACTTTGCCAGCCGGAATATGCGAGGGACTCGATCTTGCATTCGAATACCAGAGATGCAAGCACACACTTTTGAGATCAAGTCGGTAATGATCACGATGCTGCAAATGCATGGGCTGTAGCATGGTCTCTACAATGAAGACGCCAATAAGCATTTGATGTACTTCTTGGAGGTGTGTGATTCCTTCAAGCAGAATAGAGTACCCCAAGATGTGCTGAGGTTGCGGCTATTCCCTCTCTCTCAATTTGACTTTTGGTAATATTATTTTTGGTAAAAGCCAGATTGTGTATTGTGATTTATGTTTGAATTGGCGGTTGTATAAATGACTTTTGCAAAAGTAAAACTTGTTTGTATTAGCTTAAACACAAGTGCCTTTTGTGATAATGGTAAGAAAGAGTAGGTGGAAAAATATTTAAAAAATCAAGTAAATATTTAAAAATTACTTTAAAATATTAGGTGGTATTGAAAAAATATTTTAGAGTGCGTGCAGTGGAAATCAATAAATCAGTATTTTAAGTTTTAGTTACTCTTTACTACTAAAAATAATACATTAAAGGTAAAATTATAGTCAATCTCCTAAGACTGAGTACAACTGAAAAATTATTTTAAGGGGTTAAAAACACACAAAAAAATATTTTAAGCGGCTAAAAGCATCAAAAGAATATTTTAAAGTAATTTTTAGAGCTGAAAAAGTACATTAAGGGTAAAATTGCAATCAGTCTGATAGCACACTAGATAGTGGGTACAACTAGAAAAATATTCTAAGGGTTAAAAACACTCAAAATTAATTAAACTAAAAACTCCCCTAATTAAAAATTAAAGCTTCAGAACTCTAGCCACTTAATTAATCCATCTCCAAGAGGTAACGAACTCAGCCTCTCATTGCTTCAACTCCAACTCCAGCTTTAGCGAGCTCCTTCACACTATCGCCGGAAACTAGAAAAAGTCGCCAGAAAGTTGCTAAACTCACAGGAAAGTCACAAGCTCACTGGAATAACACAGTGATGCCCGACGGGATTGAGTTGATGGTGCTCGGACAGATGAGAAAGGTGACAGTAGTGTGAGAAATAAGGGATGGAGGTCACCGGAAGTGAAAGATTTAACAGTGGGAGAAGGTGATGATGACGGGGCCGTCCCTGTCACTGGAGACGAGTCCGACGGTGGTGGTGAGAGAAAGAGAAACCCGACACTTCAGATTGTGGAAATTGACACCGTTGACGGCGGTGGAGTGAGCGGTGAACGATGGTGGTGTGGTAAGAGTGAAGGTAGCTAGAGGAAGGAAGTCCTCACGACGGTGGTGGTGATTCTCCGTCTCTTTCCCTCTCCTCTCAATCTTCATTCAAACTCTCTGGTATGAAGAAAAGCTCTCCACGGTGCCAAAAACTGTCTTAGTCTCCAGCCCTCTTTCACGAAGAAGAAGAAGCCTGGTCAAAATAGGTTTCAACCAGGACCTATCAGCAAATATTAAAAGTTCTCTAGGAGGGACTATAGTGCAATGTTTTGAAACACTTGGAAGGGAAGAACTGAAATTTCCAAAACCTCTAGGTATTTTCTATAATTTTCTCTGGTCCTTTTCTTTGTAATTCTCAGAAATTCTAGGGACCTTTTCTGTAATTTTCCCCAGTCATCAAATTCTTCTTCAACACCTATAATGTAAGATTAAGCACAAGGTAGCACCAAAAGTCCAATAAATCAATTTGTATGAATAATTAACAAATTATAACCAATTTACCCCTAATTACATTTAGTTCAATACAAATGTCCCTAACTCAAATTGGTGCTTAATTATATAATAATGTCCTAGGAAATGCATTAAGAATCTCAAATTAATAATAAAAAATCATATAAAATATAGTTCAATCACATTAAAGTTCCAATTAAGGAAAATAATATCAGAAAAATCCTAGAATTTGTTAATGGTAGCTAATCCACTTGTCAATTGTCAATGATTATTCTTTCACTTATCATTCACAATCTATAAGACTTTTCTAATATTATTTCCTTTAATTGAGACCTTAGTGTCGTTTTCCCAAGAAAATATTATTCTTTGCGCGCACATATATATATTGAAACGTTGACTCATTCATACCATGCACTTCCTACGTCACTTTTATATATAGAAATTAAATAAGAAACCAATAATAACAATATTTAATATATCATACAACCTGGCAGGAGACTGAGGCATTATGGGATTCGGTCTCGACTACTTCGAGCGGGACAACCTCGACGAATTCTCCGGCTGGAGCTATTATATCCTAAATTTTGAGCATAAAAGTTTACGAATTAGTATGAATTAAATATACTGTTACAAAAAGGTTAAAAGGTGGTGCACATTTTGTGGCCCTTCTTTAAAAAAGCCCCACATCTACCTCTTTTTTTTTATTTCTATTTTATTAATTTTCTTTTTTAAGTTTGGGTACCAGACAGTTGACTACAACAGCTGTGGCGCTTGCCTTGACAGGCCCCACAGCTGGCCCCACGTCATTAGATGTGGCGTCTGGGCAACCAGACGCCACATCTAGTTAAGGCAATTGTGGCGCCTAAATTCTTTCAGGCGCCACAATTGGCCTAATTATAAAAAAAAAAAAATTACATTTTGAGTGGATAATGTAATCCACTCCCCACCAATCACAATTTCCCCTACCTCCACCCTTATCTTTTTTCCTTCCCGCGCAGTGGCCCCCGCCTTTTCTTTTATTTTAACTCCATTCCACTTAATTATTCCCTCCTTTCTCACTTTCCTTTTTTCATCATCTACACTTATTACCTAGACGACCGTCACCCCCCTCCATTTTCTGTCATCTTCACACTTAAAAACACACCCACACACGCATGTCTTCATCATCAAATCTACTTCTTTGTTTTGTTCCAACTACTCAAATTTCCTGCTCCTTCTCACTCAAGATTGCATCACCAACGGGCAACGTGGTCGCCCCACTCTACTGTAAGTTCAACGTGATTCTTCTTCTTCTTCTTTTTAATTGGTATATAATTTCTGTAATTTTTTATTTCAAATTAATATCTATGTTCTAACCGTAATACATAATGAATTTAAAAGTAAAGTTACATTATAAGAAAAAAAAAGTAAATTTATCTTATTAAGATATCTATATATCCTATTTCTAATATTCCTATATGATGAGGTATGAAACACATGTTTGCAACGATGTGTCAAGAAGGATTCTTTAAGTCTTTCATAGTGTAGGCTTCGTGCTTTTCTTCAATCAAAAAAATAAAAAAACACGTTTGCATTAGTAGTGGACAATAATAGTCAATATTATGCATAAGCTTAACTCTTTTGAATGCAATAAGCTAGGTATGGTGTATTTTTTTTTAATTATATAATATTGATTGTGATTTCTTGGTTGTCTCAAATCAGACAGCAGAACGTTCAAGATCTGGCATTCTTAACTACAAACTCTTAAAGGAATATAATTTAAATTTTATAAAAAAGAAGGTTAATAATAAAAATATTATTTAGATTTAGTAATAACCCTAGAAAGCCCAATATTTGTGTGATGATCATTTAAGCTTGTGCACGTACTTGTGTGAATGTGATGATCCTTATTAGTGTTGATATTTCAACCGGTGTGATACTTTTTTATTCTCTCATATTTTTCCATCAATTCCGTTAGTGTATTTTCTTATATATTTTTATTTTTATAATTAATTTTGATTCCAATTTTTGTATTTCCAAAAAAATTAAACAAGGGCCACAGGAAGAACAAAAAAAAAGAAAAAAAAGAAAAAAAAAGGAGGACCCTATTGTGGCGCTTGCATGAGCAAGTGCCACAGGAAGGGGACCTCCTGTGGCGCTTGCTGATGCAAGCCCACAGGATACCCCCCTCTTGTAGCACGTCCTCCCACAACCGCCACAGGAGGGTATTTAAAAAAAAAAAAGATTAAAATGCTGTGGCGCTTGCAAGCGCCACAGCTTTTTTTAGTGGTGTCCAGATTTGTGGCACTTTCCTAGCGCCACAGCTAATACAATTATAAGCGCCACAGCTTTGCTTTTTTGTAGTAGTGATAGGCTACAAAGTCCATAGTTAGACAAGAGTTCCAAAAATGTCAGGAACGATAGAATAATTCACTGCGACTATGTAATATTTTGTCTTTCCTAATAAATGTGTAATGAAAGTTTAGCTAAGGGACAAATAAAATAGTAGACATGCCAAGGTAGCATTATACATGTACTCTCTCTGTCTCTATATATAAAGCCTATCAAAATAAGACAATTATATATCATATAAATATTATCATATATTATGCCGATTTTTCACACGTGTCCGTCATTTATTATCACAGGAATGCGCATGTCATGGCCTCAATACATAATGGATGTTATCTTATATCTATTATAATAGGTTAAGAATAAATAACAGTTTAAGAACTGTAACTTATTTGCACTGAGCAAATATGACGCTCATATATATGACTGTTTGGAATGGTGAAATATGGCAGTTTATATTCGTTATGTATCGTGATTTCTACAGTAGTACAATTACACAACCAACGGACGAGAGGTGAGTACAATTGTGTGTAACAATCTCATTTGTAAGAAGAAAAGGAAGAGTTGTAAATAAGATTTTAAATTCTGACGAACACTCCAGATACAGAACGTCCAATATTCTTTACAGTAAGAATTTTTGCAAACTTATCGCTTGAAGCTCATATATGATTTTCAATTGACCAACGTATCTCCATCCAAACTTTTATTTTACAATATCTTGACTCATTGGCACGCGTGCATAGCACAAGATCTGGACTCGTTAAAGCGGTCATTATTATTTTTAAACAATAATAGTCATTACTGCTAACTATATAAATATAAAATTATTATATATATATATATATATATAACATAGCCCATTTGCGTTGTCTGTCTGCCATTAATGCATTAGTGAAAGTTACATGCGAAGATAAGCATAAAAACAAATTAAGGCAAATTCACCAGATTTAATATGTCCTGTTCTGCTCCATTATGGAGGGCGCATTATCATAAAAATAAATTTTGATGCTGACAGTCTTATATTAAATTAGATTTAGACGGTACAAAATTAATCTAGACAATTCATATTAGTGATGGGCATACTCTGTCCATAAAAAAACATTTTGAGCTCAAAATGTGCTTAGGAACAATAATATGATGGTATCGGGTGTGTCAGTGTGAGTGTAAAAGAAAATATTATTCTTTGTGTATATATATATTTATTGAAATATTGATTCATTCATGCCGTATACTCCCTGAGTCACTTTTATATCCAGAAATTGAATAAGAAACCAATAATAAAAATATTTAATATATCATACAGTGAGATTTGAAGAAATTAAATAGGCGTTTTAATTAAACTGGAATATGCACTTTGATTCAGATCGCGAATATTCAAAGCAAATTTAAATAAAGTGATAACCATAATGTTTAATAAAGTTAAGACAGGAGATGTCTGGCGTGCAGGAACGGACTCCAAGATCAGCCTCATATTAATCTCCTCTTCCGGCTATAGCATTAACATGGACAACCTCGCAGGATATTGGATCGGGCCAAAATGTTGACGAATTAGCATGACTTAAATAGGATACAAAATCCAGTTGGGCAAAAGTCCTGAGAGTGTCCCGAACGAAAGAACAATTCAGAGGAACTATGTAACATTTGGCATTTCCAAATAAAGACCAAAGGGTATGTTTGGTTTCCAGGGGAGCCCAAAATTTACTCTCCCATTAAAAAAAGATAGATGAGAGAATAAATTTTAGGTTTATTTCATCTAAAAAGGTAATTTATCCATTATCCTCTCCATTCAAACCAAACACACCATAAATGTGTAGTGAAAGATTAGCCTAGAGACAAATAAAATAGTATAATATAATATATGTACCTTGTCCTGGCATTCGGCAAAAGAGAAATGAATTTTGTGTCACTATTTTGATCTGATGTGACAGGGACCCTTGTCTCAGTATGTGTGCCATCTCTTTCGTCTCCGACAACAAACGGAGCAGCTCAGGGTGGTCCTTCTTCATCGGGCCCACACACCACGTTCACGGTGAGCCAGTGGCTGGATTAAGTCTCTATGCCAACGTCAACAACTGCTCCGACTCCGTCTCCGGCTCCTATATTTTGTAGGCCACTGTCTCTTCTGTGTGATCTTTCTTAGTTAGAGCACAATCTTCATAATATTTCCTCCAAGGTTCTGAAAATCGGTCAAATACTGGGTCAAGGGTTAGTGGGTCAAACAGAGTCAAATCGAATATAATCTGGGGACAAACCCATGAAAAATTGAATATTTTAGAATTATTAATATGAAATTCTAAAAATATATTTAAAAAATTGATTTAGAAAACAATCCTGGATTGGACTGGACTTATTTACTTGCCGGTTGACCAGTTCTTGGTCCGGACTGACCGGTCCAGAGCCTGGACTTGCTCTCAACTTGTTTATAGGTATCTGGCTTTTGTTGGTGTCTTTTATGTGTTTTGTAATGCTTGTCGACCATGTGTGTCACTCTATACTAATAACCAATTCCCCTGCCTGAATAAAAAATGAACCATGCTATCATGGTATGCCCACCGCACGCCCATGTTCTAACACAAACTTTTGAAATCAGACCACCGACAATATTACGTGCAGTATGGTTCTTAAACTGCTTGTTCAAATCTGAGGTGTTGATAAATTTGAGGTCCATTGAATTGACGTAGGAAAAGTTACGTTAACACCAGACTTATTCACAAATAATTCTAACAAATTTGCAAAAATATAGCTAAGCTTCTTTGGACTTAACTGCAGCTTGTCATGAATTTTACTTGCAATGAACTCAGATTTAATGACAAAACAAGAAGAAAATGAAAAGGGGAAAAAACTGTTTCGTTATTTTTGAACTAAACTAAGTGTTGGCTACGGCAAGTTCTTGATGGGAGTCAAGACGAATATTGATCACAGAGTCAGTTTCAAAACATATGTGCGACTATCATTTTTTTTTCATTTCTTCATATTAATTTCATAAGTAGTTTATATTTGAGCCTAATTTTTCATTTAATCCAATTTCTATGTTGGTTTAACTTATCTTTATTAATTGTTTTTATGTACATACGTAGTATTTATACTTATTTATCCAGTATCATTGGTGCAATACAGGCCCTGTTTTGTTTTTCTTTAGAATAGTTCCGGATTATCATTTTAATAAGATGAACACCTATACAATAAACGGCATTACTGTTTTTTTTTGTTTTGTTTTGTTTTTAGACTGATTTAGCTGGTTACAAAGTATTCACTTTGATGGCTTGACTTATAACAACTTGATTATGTTATTCTTTACATATAATTTCTTTTCAAACATTGACTGATTAATCAATAAGCAAAGTTTAGGGTGGGTGCTCCAATTATGCTTATATGCAACATTGATTAGGACATGCATATTTTTTGTTGGGTAAATGTGTACCAGCACCTTGAAATTTTTTTTGAGTGCAACCAGCACCCTACAGTATTTAGTAATGATAATAAAATATACTAATATAATCTCACCCATAATTTATCAACTGGGATACAACACAACACATAAAACCAACCATGTGGCATCGGAATTTCTTTTGTGAAAAAAAGGTAATTATACTAGAATACTACAAATTCCTCACTCACCTCACGTTCTCTCAACCACGCCTCCATCCCTGCACTTGTTCTTCCAAAAAAAAAGAAGATGAAGAATGCCCATCAACATTAGAGAGAATGGAGTTAAGGGGATGTTAGAGCATTCTTACCTAATTCCTTTCAACTCATATCAGACACCCAGTCTCCAACAACTTTTTGGTTCACCAAGCCAAACCCGATCCACGTCCCCGCATAGACTCAGGATGTATCACCATTTGGTTAAGAAGATGATTTGTTAAACTTCAAGTACCTCCAAGGAGAGGTGACAAAGTTAAGGAGGCTAATAAATTAAGGGTGATATTGCTCTATTTTTATTATCTCAAAGGCAAAATTGCACAATTAAATATTTAGAGGTGTTGGATGTACCTCCAAAATGTGATTCTTTTAATGACTTGAAGGATAACAATTTTGATTAGAGTCTAATTCTTTAAATATTTTTTGAAACAAGTAATGTTTGAGGTGGGTACTCCAATTATACTTATATTGCACTTTGTAATAGAACTCAGGATTTGATTGACGAAATTTGTTATGGGAATAGATATAATAATAAGGAGCAACGAAGGCCTTAATATGCAAATCCCTGCGAGTCACGGTTATGCCTTTTGAATCATTTTTGCCTTTACATGTTCATAAGGCAATTCTTAGTAATGCCCACTTTTGCTATAACCATCAACAAAAATAGTTTGCTTAATATTGCCTATTAATCACACACTGTCCTTTGGATAACATCGGTGTATTTAGGTCAATGGAAGGGTGGAGCATGAACCGCATGCCAAAGAACACCCCAGATACAAGACGTCCAATACTCTTTACAATAAGATTTTTAGCAATCTTATCCCTTGAAGCACATTTATAATTTTCAGTCGACAAACGTATCTCCATCCAAACTTTTAAAGTGGTCATCATCATCATATAACATGGCCCACTTGCGTTGAAGATTTGCCCGACTGTCATTAATGCATTCTTGTGTAAAAAATATTATCAGTGAACGTGACATGCGAACTAACTCAATATGATAAGCGTGAAATTCCAAATCAAGGCAAATCCACTCGATTTCATATGTCCGGTTCTGATCCATTTTTGGAAGGCGAATGATCATAAAAGAACATTATGATGCTGACAGTCTAGCCTAAATTAAATTAATTTTTTTTTGGACAAATGCGCATTTCTCATAGATAAGGAAAAATGCAAAGCAATTCCAAAACAATGTGAACACAAAGCAAAACCAAAGCAACATTAACATAAAGCAAAAACAAAGCAACGTAAACACGAATCAATTCATAGTGCTTTAGCCAACTCCCGATCTAGCTACTGGCATCACGTTCTCTGCAGGAGACCATTACATTTCATGAACATCCGAAGTTAGAATTGAAGACAAAGAGAGTGACGGTTTTGATACCCACCCAATCGGGAACACTCCCTTAAAAGCCTCTGCTGCTAGTAAATCAGCTGCAGCATTTCCAAGTCTAGGAGTAAAAGAAATGGAGAACCCAACTTCGGATGAAATGAGATTAATGATATCATGCACGATACCCCTACTTTTCCATTCATAAAGATCCGGCAGTTGCATTTCGACGCAAGATTGCAGAAGTTTGGAATCAGTTTCAAACACGACCTTATCATTTCCCAAATCAACAGCTAACATGAGAGCTCTTTTTAGAGCAAGTTCCTCGGTCATAAAAGTAGATATTGATTTAATTTTATCCATAAAACCCCATAAGAAACTGCCCTTATCATCACGACAAACAATCCCCAACGACGATTGGCCTGAAAATTCTTGATATGCACCATCACAATTTATCTTGATAAAACCTGGAGAGGGTGGACACCAACTCACATTTTCTGAATTGGGCATTGAAGTAACATTAGAGGATTCCCCATTAACAGACAAACATTGATTATTCCTTCTAGTAGCTAATTCAATCACCAATGAAGGATTTAGTTGCGCCACATTAAAGATCTTATCATTTCTGTGCTTCCAGATCAACCATAATAACCAGCAAATCAGTGTAATATCCACATCCTTAAGGCTACTGTTAGCATCATTAATCCTTTGCCACCAGGACGTAAAATTTGCAGTGCTGCACATATCTAACTTTACACCGAGACGGCAGCAAAACCAAACACAACGGGTCCAACTACACCTAAAAAAGAGATGATCAATGGATTCATTCTCCTGATAACATATCGAGCAAAGTGGAGTTAGAGATCTCTTTCGATGGAAGAGTGCTTCATTTGTAGCCACTGCATTACTCAAGATTCGCTAAAGAAATTGTTGTATTCGGGGAATGGTTTTTAACTTCCATAAAGATTTCCAATCAGTAGTCGAAACCATACATGAAGAGCTAGCTTTGTGAACTGCTATGTCACCACATATCTTTCCATGCTTGTACCCAAGTTTGACTGAGTATTGACCATTAGGAGCTACCTTCCAAAAAAGCTTATCCTCAATATCATTAGCAGGGATTGGAATTTGAGAAATAGCATGAAGTACATTTTCAGGTAGCAACTCACGTACTGGAGCAAGATCCCAAACACCATTTCTTATCAAATCCCTAACCTTGCCATGGTTCACAATAAAATTTTCTGAATCTGTAGGCTTCTCTGGGAAGGTAATACTTGGCACCCAATTATCACCCCATATTCGGATTGAAGTTCCTTTACCAAGATCCCAAAATAAATCATTCTTTAAAAATTCTCTTCCTTCTAAAATACTGGACCAGCACCATGAAGCTATGGATCCTTTCTTGGCCTCAATAAACTCGCTTCTTGGGAAGTAGATGCTTTTGAGAACCTGAACCCACAAGGCATCCGGACTATGCATGAGATTCCATGCTGTCTTTGGGAGCAAAGCATTATTCATAATTACAAAATCTCTGAAGCCCATTCCTCCCTCGGATTTACTCCTTGTGAGCTGCTCCCAGGCTTTCCAATGAGTTTTACCTCCTGTTGCACTACTATCCCACCAGAAATTTGAGATAATAGTATTCAACTCTCTACATGTCTTGAGAGGGAATTTGAAACAATTCATGGGGTAGATAGGAATGGCATTGATCTCTGATTTAATCATGACTTCTCAGCCAGCATATGAGAGAGTGGATTTACACCACCCCTGAACTTTGTAATAGACCCTATTCCGGATATAAGAAAGAGCTTGATGTGTAGTTTTTCCCCAGATACTCGGAATGCCCAAATATTTGCCAGGATCTCCAGCTGCTTGTATGCCCAGAAGTTCACCCTCTCTTGTTTTAACCTCTGTTGGAGTGTTTGCAGAGAAAAAAACACATGATTTATCAATATTGGCAACCTGTCCCGAAGCATTACAATAACAATTCAGGATTTGTGCAAGTTTGAGGCAGTTTCTATCACTAGCATTCATAAACAACAGAGCATCATCTACAAAGAAACTATGTGTCAATTCTGGATAGGCATTACTCAATTTGATCCCACGAAGTTCTCGAGACTGCAAATTTTTAGTTATCATATTGCTCAAAACTTCTGCAACCAGAATAAAGAGATAAGGGGAAAGAGGATCCCCTTGGCGGAGTCCTCTACCTGGAGTGATAGAGCCAACCTTCTCACCTAAAAGGCATAAGTTCAGTTTAATTGAGCTTACACAGCGCATTATAAGAGTGACCCAATCAACACAGAAACCCATTCTCAATAATTCAAGTTCCAAAAAATCCCACTCAACTCTGTCATAGGCTTTACTCTTGTCCATTTTTAGAGCAAACTCATATTTGCAGCTTGTCTTTTTCCTTCGTAAATAATGGTACACTTCATGAGCTATGATAATATTATCGTGGATAGATCTACCAGGGACAAAAGCACTCTGATTTGGGGAGACACAAACATCTAGAAGGGGTCTCATGCGATTTGCAATGATCTTGGAGATAATCTTATAAGAGAAATTACAGAGCCCAATCGGTCTAAACTGGGAGATGTGATCAGGTTTATCAACTTTAGGGATCAAAGTGATGTTGGTATCATTTATATCATGAATGAGAGCATGCCCAGCAAAAAAAATTCAATACCAAAGAGCAAACTGTATCTCCTATCTCCTTCCATGCAGAATGATAAAATTTACCTGAAAAGCCATCAGGGCCAGGTGCTTTAAATTAAATTTGAAATGTGCAAAATTAATTTAGAAAATTCGAATTAGTGATGGTAATACTATACTCATAAAAATATGAGCACAAAATGTGCTCTGAAACAATAATATGATGGTATCGGGTGTAATACCCTGAATTTTGAGATTTGAGGCTAGAGAATAAGCCTAAAATAAGTGGACTGCTAAACCCCAGTTTAGCAGGAGCCCAAATTTATTCCCTAATGATTCTCATATCTTTGGGGTATTAAAGAAAGTAAAATGGTGAATTTTTGAGAAAGTAATTATGTTTTTGGTGAAATCGCCTATGAGGTAGTGAGCCTGTCATGAGGTTTTGGAAAAATCAAATGATGAGTAAAAATTATGAGATTTTACAGTATGAAAGTAGACATCCTAAGCTTTAATTTGATAGGTCATATGACTCAATTAGAGCTATATAGAAAAAGATAAAAATTTTTGAAATCAGCACAGGAAAACTGTGAAGTTTCTGGAAGAACATGCAAATATTGAAATTCTAGAAATTTTGTGATTCCAGCTAGCAACAGTCTATATATTTCCTTGAAACTAGACTCAATAAGGGTTCTATAGGCTTTGGAATCACTTCATTTCAATTTTTTCTAGAATTAGTTATGATTTTTAAAAGTTTGGGCAGAAATCTGCCAGAAAATCCGAAAATGTCAAATTTTGGAGTTATGACATCATCAAAAGGAAAGATGACATAAGCATGGAATTAAAACATTTTCTCATCATCTTCAGCTCTCATTTCCGTCATATTGCAGCTGAAAGAGAGAGAAAGAGGAGAAATCTTAAGAGGTAAGTCGATTTCTTCGGTGAATTCGTACCTAATGCGTATAACCTTACTCCTAAGCTTCTCTTTCATATTCTTTAAGGTGTTGGAAGCTCAATTTTCAGTGGTAAGAAGGGTTAGGGTTCAGCCATATTAGGGAAAAGGCAGAAGGAGCTTGAGGTAACTTACAAACTGTTGTATATTGACTATTCTGGCTGTTGTTGACAATTTAATCAGTGAAATTTCGCCGGATTGCTGTTGATTTTAAAGTTTGGAAATGACTTGGCCTAGGGGTTATGCTATCCAAATTGGATCTTAATGTTAGTTTTAACCTAATGTAATGGTTAATAAAGTGGTTAGGAGTAGAAAGGAATGCGTTTACGCAGTCGAAACCGAAAAACCCCAATTTTTCCCGGGCAACTGAGAATTTTGGCCAAGGCTAGTTTGGAGGGGTTACAGTTGGATTTTCAATGATTTGATGGTTCCATTGAGTTCAGAAGTGAAAATTAAGTGGGGTTACAATTGGTCACTTTTTTCGGAAAAGGCCGAAAAATCATAATTACGGAAACACCCCTGAAACCCTTAAAGTGAGGCTGCCAAGGGTAGTTTTGTAATTTGGAATTGAATTTGATAATTCTGAGTCCAGAAATGGATTTCTTGGGTGAAAATATGTCAGAATAGCCCATGTCAAAATTTCAAGAAAAGTATAGTCAGACCAGGTACGACGGGGCCGGGCTGGGTCCTTGGGGACATTTTAGTAAATTTTCATAATAGGCTCATATAACCCCCAGAAACACTATGGAAGTGTCTAAATTGTATATTTGGAATTATAGGACCAAGTTGTGAGCCTAGTCATTGGCACGGTTTAGGAGGCACACGTTTCAAGGCGTAAAAGGGTTAAGGTAGGGAATTTACCTCTCCTACATGTATATGATATTTGTGTTAGTTTGTTGATGCATGTTATTGCTTTGCTTGATTATGTGAAACATGTATGAATGATTTGAAGCTATGTTTCAATTTATGCTATGGCCATAAGTATATTGTTCGAAGCATTGAGCTTACAGATTTGTTATCGTGTGAGCATGAGTTATGTGATGCAAGCATATAATGCATTAAACATTTTATCGTACATGCATATTGGTATTATTTTTCTACTGAGATTCTCTCGAATCTCATCCTCCCCTGCCAACAATTTAGGCAGGAGAAGATAGAAGATATGCTGAGAACAATGCAGAGAACCATATGAGGGGATTGCGATAGTGGAACAAAGACGGGAAGATGTCTCTATTTTACTGGGATGGGTTTAGATACCCTAATAGCCTTGTGCGGCTACATTATTTGAATTTATCTCGGGGGAAATTATGTAATTATGTACATATTATCAGTATATTCATGTTATTCTTGTGTTGCTCACCGAACCGCATATTATTTTCCACGAATACTCTAAAAAAAAGTTAAAACAATGCAAGGGCGTGACATCGGGTGAGTCAGTGTCGGTGCGAAAGAACATAACAAAATATATTAGAGTTTAATTCTTTGCATATATGTGTGCGTGCATTGAAACATTGATTCATTCTTTCCATGTACTACTTGCGTCACTTTTATATATAGAAATTAAATAAGAAACCAATAATAAAAATTATAATATATAATATATCATAGTGAGATTTTTTTAAGAAATTGAATAAGGCGTTTCAATTAAAATGGAATATACACCTTTATTCAGATAAAGGTGCACCTTTATCTCCTAATTTTTTAATGACTTGAAGGACAACAATTTTGATTAGAGTTTAATTCTTTAAATATTTTTTGAAACAAGTAATGTTTGAGGTGGGTACTCCAATTATACTTATATTGGACTTTGTAATAGAACTCATGATTTGATTGAAGAAATTTGTTATGGGAATAGATATAATAATAAGGAGCAATGAAGGCCTTAATATGCAAATCCCTGTGAGTCACGGTTATGCCTTTTGAATCATTTTTGCCTTTACATGTTCATAAGGCAATTTTTAGTAATGCCCACTTTCGCTATAACAATCAATAAAAGTTAAGGCAATAGTTTGCTTAATATTACCTATTAGTCACAAACTGTCCTTTGGATATAACCTCGGTGTATCTAGGTCATTGGTTGGGTGGAGCTTGAACCACATGCCACCTCTTCAACCGTTGAACCCACGAACGAAGGGTTTAACTTTTCTAGCTATTGTACACTTGTAGGTAACAATCTCACTTGTCAGAAGAAAAAGAAGAGTTGAAAATAAAGATTTTAGATGCTCAAGAACGTCCCAGATACAAAACGTCCAATATTCTTTAGAAAAAAATTCTTTTCAAACGTATCTCCATCCAAACTTTTATTTTGCAATATCAACACTCATTGGCACCCCTGCATGGCACAAGATCTAAACTAGTTAAAGCGATCATCATCATCGTTAAATAATAATAATAACCATATAAAGATAAAATTATTGTATATATAACATGTCCTACATGATGAGAAGGTACTCTGTCTGGCATTAATGCACTGTTGCGTAAAAATATTATCAGTGAAGTAACATGCGAACTAACTCAATATGATAAGCATGAAATTCCAAATCAAGGCAAAGACACTAGATTTCATATGTCCGGCTCTGCTCCATTTTTGGAAGGTGCATTATCATAAAAGAAAATTATGATGCTGAGAGTCTAGACTAAATTAAATTAAATTAAATTTGGACTGTCCAAAATTAATTTAGACAATTCAAATTAGTGGTAGCAATAGTACAGTCATAAAATAAATTTGGACTAGACTAAATTAAATTTGGACTGTCCAAAATAAAATTTTGGAAGGCCATAGTTTGTTTAATACATGTTTTGCCTAGTCACACACAACACAATTGCCTATCGGTCACACACAACCCTTTACATAACCTCGGTGTGCCAAGGTCATTGGCTGGGGCAAAACAATAATCATCTGGGAATTAGGCTCAAATTCCGTTCTTATCTGGGTATGGGATGCCTCCTCTAGTGTTGCGTTAGTCTCAGGGATCGAATTCACTCCCTTTAGCGAGGTTGTCCAACTAAAAATACCGCTGAACCTTGTATGTAACAATCTCACGTTGGAAGAAAAAGAAGAGTTGAAAGTAAAGATGTTAGAAGCCAATGATGCTGCTGATCGTTGGCCAAAGAGGCAATTCCCAGAGCAAAGGGAGCTGCATTTTTTCAGACTCCTCCACATTTCCTTCGGGACACTATTGATGTTGATCTAGGCGCTTAGTGCCACGTGCTATTTGTATTTATCGAAAAAAGCATGAGATGCTGAAGAACACCCCAGATACAAAACGTCCAATATTCTTTACAATAAGATTTTTAGCAATCTTATCCCTTGAAGCACATTTATAATTTTCAGTCGACAAACGTATCTCCATCCAACCTTTTAAGGTGATCATCATCATTATATAACATGACCCACTTGCGTTGAAGATTTGTCTGACTGTCATTAATGCATTCTTGTGCAAAAATATTATCAGTGAAAGTGATATGCCAACTAACTCAATATGATAAGCATGAAATTCCAAATCAAGGCAAATCCACTGGATTTCATATGTCCGGTTCTGCTCCATTTTTGGAAAGCGAATTATGATAAAAGAAAATTATGATGCGGACAGTCTAGCCTAAATTAAATTAAATTTGGACTATCCAAAATTAATTTAGACAATTCGAATTAGTGATGGTAATACTATACTCATAAAAATATGAGCACAAAATGTGCTCCGAAACAATAATATGATGGTATCATCGGGTGTGTCGGTGTCGGTGTCGGTGTGAAAGAAAATAACAAAATAAATTAGAGTGTAATTCTTTGCATATATGTATGCGTATATTGAAACATTGATTCATTCTTGCCATGTACTCCTTGCGTCACTTTTATATATAAAAATTAAATAAGAAGCCAATAATAAAAATATATAAAATATAATATATCATACAGTAAGATTTTAAGAAATTAAATAAGGCGTTTCATTTAAAATGGAATATACACTTTTATTCAGATCACGCATATTCAAAGCTAATTTTAATATCTCGATAAAAAAAAAAAGAAGCGAATTTTAATAGTCCTAATAATAATATTTAATAATGACAATTAATGCTAATCTACACACACAGATATATAATCTAGCTATATGTATATATGACTTGAACGATTACAATTTTGATTAGAATTTAATTCTTTACATTTTTTTTGAAACATTAATTACTGATTAGTTGATAAGTGAAGTTTAACGTGGGTATTCCAATTATGCTTATATCGGACTTTGTAATAGAACTCGTGATTAGATTGAATAAATATGTTATAGGAATAGAAATAATAATAAAGAGCAATGAAGGCCTAATATTTTAATCTCACGCAACTCACTATTATGCCTTCTGAATTATTTTTGCCCTTTGATATGTTCATAAGGCAATTCCCAGTAATGACCAATTTTGCTTCGACTACCAACAAAAGTCAAATCCATAGTTTGCTTAATACATGTTTTGCTTGGTCATACACAACACAATTGCCAATCAGTCACACACAACCCTTTAGGTAACCTCGGTGTGACTAGGTCACCGGCTGGGGTACAAATTCTTGGCCTTACTCAAGTATGGGATGCCTCCCCAGTGTACAGTCTCAGAGATCCAACTAGCTCCCTTTAATGAGTTTGTCCAACAATTCAACCGCTAGCGGTTTAACATGTCTGGTGTACAATTGCATCACTACATGATGTGGGAAGTACTACTAGATCACCCTTTACATGATGTCATTATAGATACTAGATCCTTTATTTATAAAAATTGGGAAGTAGAAATCTCCCATACCTACGGGGAAAATCTCAGATGTGCTGACTTCTTAGCAAAAAATGCTCACACAAGCATTCAGGAATACACAGAGATAGAGTTAATGCCTACGGAATGCACCCAACTTTTTGCACTAGAGTGTGCCCAGTCACTGCAGGATTTTGTATGTACTACCTATTCATAGGTCTATGTAATCCTTAAGCTTTGCTTGCCTTTGTATTCAAAAAAGAAAAAAAAAAAGAATATGGAGGCAGAGGAGGAGGTAGATTACGCATAACCAACGACAAAATTGGGAAGTACTAGAGATGTTTTCTAAGATAAATAATCCAAACCAACTAATAAATCTATACACTAAGAAAGATAAAGTTAAGGAAACCTACCAACTAGCATTCATACTATAGATTTCTGAGGAACCCTAATATGAACACTGGTTTTGTGGTCAACAAGGAAGCCATTATTGATCTATTTCGATCAATTGATGAGAACATGCATGCCGCTTCTTTGAATGAAGGGTGACACGTCCTGAGGTGATATTTTGTTGCATATAAATAATATCTTGTGTCGTGTTTAACTCCTTTGGTCCACTCTATCTTCTAGAGGAACGCATTTCTTTCCCCATGCCTGCAAGGGTATGACGCGCGACTTGTAGATCATCATGGTCCATATATAAAAATATTAGCTAATCTTATTTTACAGAGTTCGTATTCAGCAAAAGGCATGTTCCACGTTTTCTTCATCACTCTCTTGCTTTAATTTAACAGACGCGTGTACTTGACTGGGGCCCAAGTCCTTTGGGTCATTACAGTATGTGGCCCTATATTTGTTTTTTATCGAAATATGTGGCCCTATATAAAGGCATGCATATAGGTTGTTTGAGCATTCATCAGTAGCGTCACAAACTAATTAAACAAATGGCTCTCAGAGTTGCATTGTGTTGTCTTGTTTTACTACTCTCACTACTCTTCAGCTTCACTGCGTCCGTAAGTAATTGTTCTCTTGTGTTGATCCATTATTAGTTTCAATAAGCTTTTATTATTCTTTCTGCTTAGTTGTTTGTGTGTGTGTGTGTGTTTGTCTAGATGCGTTCATGCAAGCAGGAACTGGAAGATCAACAGTGCCAGTACATTGTTAGAGTTAAGACAGGAGATGTCCCCGACGCCGGAACGGACTCCACCATCAGCCTCGAGTTAAACAACCCTTCCGGCAATGGCATTACCGTCGACAACCTCACAAAATGGGGCATAATGTCACCTGGTCACAAGTACTTCCAGCGGAACATCCTCGACCTCTTCCGCGGCGTGGGATCTTGCCTCAATGTTTGCGCCATCACTGTCACCTCCGACGACAAAGGGAAAGAGAAAGGCTGGTACTTGAAATACGTGGAAATCACCATCACTGGATTCAGCAGTAACCCTATCACCGAAATCTTCACCGTGGACCAGTGGCTGTCTCTTGACAACGAACCCTATAGTCTCAAAGCCAGTGTGGACATATGCTCCCGGCCCCCTGTCTCTTATATATGAGGTGCGTGAGGTTGTAAAACACACAGAGATGTGTGTGTGTGTGTGGGGCTTTAATCTTATGGTATGTTGTGTGTCACGTACCCTGTTTGGATACATGTTTGTCATCTGTCTCGTCTTACTATATTCAGTAGTTATTACCTCTCTCGGCTTATGCATAATATATAAATAAAAATAGGCCCCGAGGTAATAATATGTATCTGGCTTTTGTTGGTGTACTGCGTTATGTGTTGTTACGCAATAAATGTGTGTGTGTTCTGTGGTTTTATGCCACGGACTTGCAGTCTACTAATATATATATGAACTCTTTCTTTTTCAATTTTCATTGTTAGTTTTGTTTTAAAATACAAATTCCCAACCCGCCAAACAGCAAACAACCACATTCCGCCACCTTCACCCTCCCCACGGCGACAAGGGGCATGTGCCTTTCCAAATTTCCCGTAAACTATATTGGTAATAATCGAAAAAGTTCAGAAAATATAATCATAATTATTTTAAAGTATACTACAAAACAATTGATTAATTAACTATCTGTGTCTTTCTTCACTTTACTAATTAACTATCATGCACATTAGTCTGAAGCATGTATCATGATTGTGTTCTGAATCTTGAAATTTTTTAAGGTGAACTCCAACGAAACCACCAAAAAGCATATAGCAGAACTTGACCTTAAGAGCTAGAGAAGCAAGGGCCGACAATAGAGGTAAAAGGGAAACTTAATTCCCTTCTTTTTTACCTCATTCTATCTTTATTTTTGGATTAAGTATTTAACGACTGAGATTTAATATTAATTCCAATAGGCCCACAAAATATTTATTACTCATTTGGAATATCTAAATGTTACCCTCAATATTTGGCAATACACTTCTAGGGCCTTCTGGAGGAATTTCAAGGCTCCAGCTTCCACCATGCCCTATCCAATCCTATTGGAGTGAGAAAACATCCTAAACGAGGGGTCCTAAGTTCATTTTATGCAAAAAATCCGTAAAAAGATATTATGTAAAGGAAAAAGAATTAATACTAAAATTTTAAATGTTGATAATATATTCTTGAATCTTAACATATTAAGTTTAATTTTCAAAATGCTAAAGTATATTTTTAGTCTTTTAAATTTATATGATGTTTATATGATGTATTGTTTTAATCTTCAAGTATGTATAGTATATTTTAGTCCTTAAAATTTAACACCGTTAACATTACTAATGGTGAAGAAGGATGTGCTTTGTGCCTTACCTTGGTAACCTCTTCAAAATTTTAACTAAGGATTGTAATATAGAGTGCAATCTCAGATCATCTATTGAGGAGCCTTTTATTAATTACCTACAAACTAAGTGTACGTGATGAATTGGCATAAAACAAGTTAAAAATGATTTTTAGATTTTTATTTAACAACTAAATTGCAATTAAACTAAAATGCTTTAAAAACTAGTATTTTTGGATTTTTGGAATAATAGTGGAATAGAATGAAAATTAGTTTTGAAAGTTATGATAAAAACCTCCTAGAACAATGAATTTCATCAATCTTTGCTTGAAAAGATAATGGAAGTATGCTATAGTATGACAAATTTGCTCAAAAGACGTTTTGAGCTAGTTTGAGGTAGGTAAATTAATTCCTCCACACTGGGTAAAAACTAATCCTTCTAATCAAAACCCAATTTAAATACTAGCAATTGAAATTAATGATATACTAGACACAAGTAACCAAGAATCCTTGCATTACAATCACAATTATATATTCATAACAACTTCAAGCAAAAGCTATACCAAGTCAATTACATGAAATTGCTACTAATGAAGCATAAGTGTCAAATACATACATAAAAATCCAAATACACATCTAATCTAAAAAAAAATGCATGAAACCCCAATGCAAAATATTCAGTCCAACATACTAATTAAACTCTAAACTTAGAATTTAACTAATACAAAATTTTAAATATAGAAACTAGATGGTAAAATACTAACGGCTCCAAGCTCAAGGCTCAAACCATTGCTACAAGAGAAAAGAGCTTAGTGTGTGTTGGCATGGATGTACAAAATCGATTATTTGACCAAAACCAAGGTTTTGTAAAAAAGGTGACCGAACACTCTAATAAATTCACAATCCTGTTTTTCTTTTTTTCCAAACCATGGTTTCAACCCAAAACCATGTTTGAAACATAAGCTATTTGCTATCCGATTTTCCCGTTTTTTCTTTTGTAGCCTGCCACCTTTTTCCTTTTGTCAAACATATAGACTGTGACTTGACCTTTCTGTTTTTTGGTGATAACTCTGACACCTTGGCAAAGGGGGAATCAATTCCTCAGCCTAAAGCCGCAGAACAAGGCTTTTTCCACTGATCAATCAATTAATTATTACTATTTTCATTCTTAAATATAAGATAAAATTTATTTTTTTAAAGATTAAGGAAGTTAAATAAATTATTTAATCATATCATATATTATATATCCTTAGATTATATATTAGTTTATTAGTCAAACTAATTAGTTTAGAGAAAAAAATAAAAATAAAAATACTCTAAAGTAATTGAATTAACTTCCTTAATTCCTTATTTTAACAATTTTTAATATATATATATATATATATCTTGAGAGACTAGGCAGGAGTGGTAAAAAAAACAAAATAGAAATTAAAGACACAGACATACTTACAAAAATAAAAAACATTCACAAGAATTTAATGAAGAATAATACAGTGGGTTTGGCAAAAGATAACCTGGGTTATCCAAGTAGATGAAAATTAATATAGTGTACGCCTTCAATATGTATATTTGATCTAATTTTGTAATTTACTACATAATTGACTAATGTTATAATTTTAAAATTTTTACATCTATTTTTTTATATTACATAATTGACAAATGTTATAATTTTAAAATTTTTTGATAAATTTATTTCATTTTTTGTATTTATTATACAATTTAATGTGAAATAATATTTAAAATATAATCTTATCCTTTATATGTAATTATCATAAAAGTTAATGTCCTTTTTAGTCATTTAACCATGAAAAAAAGTTATTCTGATCAAAACATCCAAACACTCTCATTTTATTAAAATAACTTTTTTCCTATAATCTATTCTTCTCATAATCTATTTTCCAAAAGCTATTCTCCACTTTTTCTCTAGAAGTTATTCTCCAAAAACTAATCCAAACACACCCTTAACCCTTAGGCATTCATGAAATTAGCTTCAGCTAACAAAATTATCTCCAAATTCAAAACAGTGATGGTTTGTGCAAGACCGGCGCATATCCCAGGTTCGCGGCTACTACAGGGCTGATATGGAGCTGTTGTGGCTGGTGGTGAGAGAAAGAGATAAAGGTAGATGATGAAGGTGGAGCTCGAAGGTCGCCGGCGATGGAGAACCGACAGTTATGAGGAAATGACGGTGGATGGTGAATAAGATGGGAACTCCTAGCTCCCTGACTTTAGCTCTCTCCTCTTCGATGCTCGCCTCAAATCCTGTTCTGTTTTAGCCTCACTCTGAATCTCGCCGGCCACGGAAGTATATGGCGACGATGTAACTAAGGTCGCCGGCGAGAGAGGAAGAAGAAGGCGAAGGTTATAAGAGGGAGGGTCGAAGGTCTGATTGTTGTGGCGGCGCTTTCTGCTCTGTATTTTCTGTCGAAAGCTCCTCTGAATAAGACCTAAATTAAAGACCTGCTGCCAAAACGCTGTGTTGAATTCGTGGACCAAACTAACAGTTTTCAAATTCGTGGAACTAAATAGTCATTTCTAAAATTCGAACCCAAAACTGTCATTTTCAATTTTAATCTAATTTTTCAAGCACCTATAATTAAAACAATTCAACTAATATCAAATATGCTGAGAAAAATCACTGATTAAGTGTAATGGCAATTATTTTGACAATTTTACCCTTTTTAGTCTTAATTTCATATAAACACATCTAATCATAATTAATCACAAAAGAAATATTTTAAGTTCTATTACTATAACAAAATCCTAATTAACATGTGAAAATATACAATAAAAATAGGAATTTGTCAAATCACAAATGCTGACTAGTCAAAGTTAGATGGTGACTGGACAACACGGATGAAGCAAACTGGCCACTCAACAACATAACATCGACGACCTCCTAGGAAGTTGGTGGGCTATGGAACCCTTTCACGACTACTTCGAGCGTAACAAAACATCGACGAATTCTTTGGCTCGGTCACTTGTCTTGGCGTGTGCGTCATCTCTGTCATCTCCGATGGCCAAGGGACCGGCTCAGGGTGGTACCTGGAATACGTGGAAGCCAGTTCATCAGGCCAAGGCACCACGTTCACGGTGAACCAGTGGTTGTTTTCTCCCGAAGGTAGTCTCTGTGCCAACGTCAACAAATGCTCCGGTTCCTCTATTTCGAAGCCCACTCTCTCTTCTGTGTGATGTTTCTTAATTAGAGCACAATCTTCATAACATTACCTCTCCTCTTGTTTCTCATAAATAGACATGAGGTAGTAACAATATATATGTATCTGGCTTTTGTTGGGGTGTTGTGTTTTTCATAATGTTTGTCGATCATGTCTGTCACTCTATATTGATAACTACTCCCCTTCATGAATAAATGGATTTGTGCAATTATGGTATGCAGTATGAGATCTTATAATTTGTACGCTGAGTTTTTGAGGGATGAATTTTTTTTGTCTCTCTATTTTCGTATCTTAGATAGTTAAGCTTATATGGATAATATATTTTTGTCAAATTAAGTTAGAACAAAACTTAGAAGTACATAAGTTAACAATGTTAATATTAAAAAATTAGCTATATATAAAATAGTTCACTACAAAAAATATTGTATTTAAAGTAAATCATGCTTAAAACAATTCATTGTCCCGATTTAATTAAAATAAAAAAAAAGTATATAGGTTTTTAACTTATAGTTATAAGTTCTGTCCTTCACACCCATGCAATAAATTGAAATTCAAAATAACTTTTTGAGATGCAAGGGGTGGTGAAACCAAGCCTCATCTTGATCACCTCTCTCACAAAAAATTCCGGCTGTCAAGGTTACGTCAGTTGCCGACTTGCCGGAAGTCCAGTGGCTGACTGTCACAAAAATTTTTCAAGACAACGCTGACATTTCTAAATTTTTTGGTACACGTCAGTTGCCGACTTGCCGGAAGTCCAGTGGCTGACTGTCACAAAAATTTTTTAAGACAACGCTGGCATTTCTAAATTTTTTGGTACTAGATTTTTAAATTTTGCATATTTTAAAGGCATTTAAATGAAATTTTCCCTGAAGAACTTTATAAATATGATATGAGGGCTCACTTGAATGCGTTGCTACATCATTTTCGTTTTAGTTTTACTAGGATAAGGTTATACCAGCCAAAAAAAAAAAAAAAAACCAACACAAAATTAAAGTCTCATCTCCTCTTGTCTCACACATCAAAATTTTTCCCATAATACCCATATTTATTAAAACATTTTTTATTTCTGTGCATTGAATTTCAATAATTAAATAGCATGGTTAGTTTTTCAAAAGTGCCACAAATTTTTCATACATTATTTACAGATAATCAACTCATTTATTTTTTTAATTCTATTAATTAGTTAATATTGTGTTAAGCTCTATATAGTAATATAGAGCCTCATAATTTATTAAGATGAGTTATCTACTAATATAAATATTGAAATGATGGCAAAATATAATACAAAAATATTGAAAATGTGTGGGTCTCGTAGGATCACTACAAATTAAGAGCGTTATATAAATTCAGGATCATGTGATGTCAGATCACATCATGTGATGCATTTGGTTTGGCAGCTCTCTTGGAGCTAAGGTTGATACTTTAAACTGCAGAAATTTTGAACAATTAAGGATAAACATCACAGGACAGAAGCAATATTCTTGATAGCCATGACATATATCTTACCTCGTATTTCATAAATTACATTTGAAAAGCTGCTTATACCACTAATTCAAATAGGCACATACTTGTTTGTTGTATTCTATGGTTCATATGGTAACACAGAAACCACAAAGTATTTAATCAAGCTTAAGCAACCGGATCTTTATGACTGGAAATTCAGGATATTCTAATTCTCTTTCAATCTAAAGCTGGTTCGCTTTGGATTTTATTCCTAGACGGGCAAGCCCGTGATGATTCTTTTCTGTATGAGATTGTTATTAATTCTTTATTATTATTATTATTATTATTATTATTATTTTGTATAGTATACTGTCGAACATTTGTATTGCCTCTTTCTGATTGGACAATATGTACAGGCCTTGTACTATTTATTACCTAATGAAGGATTAGTGTCCCATAAGTTGAGAGGACTCGTTAATATTTTGTGACGGAAACTACTTTCACAAAATATTTTGTGACGGAAATTAGCGAAGAATTAGCAACAGAATTGAGTGACGGAATTTTTTCGTCCCAAATTTCCATAGCTAATTTCTTTCCCAAATTAATTTTTCATAGAATTAGTAACGGAAATTAGTGATGGAAAAAATTTCATTGTTAATTCGGTCACAAAATATTTTGTGACAAACTTAATTAGTGACGGATTAACAATGGAAACTTGTAACCCCCTACCTTAATAGCCCAATTTATAGTTCGAGAATGCGTCATTAAGTTGAAATAGAGACCAGCGGTTAATTTAAAACTTTTTCAAAACCTGTTTAGTGTGGTCTCACGTTCACATTTCGAATATAATTAGCCTGAGCAATTTGGTTTCATTCATACATATCAGAGTGCAACCAAAAATTCCCGACAATGCTCAGGTTTCGTTACTTAATAAAGGGTTTACAGGGCACATTGCCTATTCTCAGTTTCCCACACAGGGGATTACACAACACTATTTAATATATACATGTGCAACTAATCCCCAACAAAATATGACAACCAACTACCAAAATTAAAACTCCTAGCTAGGAGCTCTAACCGCCCTTCGACACTTGCTTTTCCTTTGAACGGCTTGCCCTTGTTGTGGGTTAGTCATTGGAAAGAATGAGATTCAAAAGAATCCCAGTAGTAACAATTCAGTTATAACATGTATAATTACAAAGCATGTAAGCAAATCACAAACAACAACACAACAACGGCATTTCTGCGACAGCTTTTGCTGCATTCACAACGGCATGTTTCACAACAGCACAACAATGACATTTCACAATGGCATGTTCCACATCAACATGTTTCACAATGGCAACATTACACAACGGCAATGTTACATCACAGCATATTCAATGAAATGACATATATGCAAGGCATCATACACAGAATAAGAGAAAGAGTCACTACCTTGTTCTTTCTGCTTGTGCATTGGCACCGATTTATCACGTGCAGGGCAAATGTCAAATCCTATAATTAGAATTATGGGCGACAATTCATTACTTAATCCAATTCTTTAATTCAAACACTCAAATTGGTTATCATTAGGGATATTTAATCAAATCAACTAAGGAGTTAAAGTGGTCAATTAACCTAAAAGACTAATTCCTAACATCAAAGTTCAACAATATTACCATGTGCCATTACCTTTATATTTTCGCACACATGAACCAAATCTGCCAGAATTTTCTCCAAACTTTGAAAAATCATAACTAATTCTACAAAAATCAAAATGAGGTGATCCCAAGTCCTATGGAAAGCTATTGAAGTCCTCTAAACAGGAAAAATATGTATCAATGCTTTCCATAACCACAAAAATACAGAATTACACGAAATCCTATACTGCTCCAGAATTACTTCCAGTTTCAACCCCAAACTTTGGAAAATCATAAATCCCAGCACACAAATCGAAATGACACCCAATATATGTCCATTTCGAGTTCAATTGTGATTGTTTGTGAGTTCTTTGTGTTGAAAGGATACAAATTCAGTCATAGCTAGACCATAGAAAGCCAAATTCAATGAGAAGGAGGTGAAATGAAGTTGAAGCCATCAACCATGCCAAGGAAATGCAAGAAGGGATAAGAACAGAGCATAGAAAGAGAGGAAGCTGAACTTCAAAGATGACTGGCCATGGCTAACCATTCCATGGGCCGTGGCCAAGAAGAGGTCAGAAAGTTACTGGTCGTGGCCAAGCATCCATGGGCCGCGGCCCAAAACTGGACAGAAGCTCACTGGCCGCGGCCCACAGATTTCCTGGCCACGGCCAACCCCCGAAAATGCTGTTGTATGTTTTGTCACCCGGGAACTATAAAAGAGGAAACCAGAGGCTGAAGGAAGAGAGCCAGATTAGGAAAGACCTAGGGAGGTGGCTGAGACAGTCCTCTGAGCTTGGGTGTGTCTGAAATCAAGGAGAATCAAGGAGAGATTGAAGATTTGCAGAGATTTTAGCTCAGATTCTCTGGTTTTTCTGTATTCCTTTCATTTCTCCTTTGTAATTCTGATATGGCTGTAATGAGAGTTTATGTCTGTGATTCATTTGTGAATATGGATAGCTAGATTTCCATTATAGGGTTGTTTATGATCCTTTGTATGGATTAAACTTGATTCCTTTCCTCTCTAAGTATCTAATGGCATATATATGTTGATTTTACTCCGTCTTTACTGCTGTTTGTGACTGGCCATCACAGTGGATGATGTGTTCAACTAAATTAAGCTTGAGAGAGTTAATTTAATTGTAGAACTTGAGTGAAATCATGCTAGACTTGAAGTTTACAACTAAACGGATGGTTTGTTAGTAACATAGAGATATAGTTATTAACCTAGCATTGTCAAATTAAGATTGGTGTGTAATGAATATCTTCTCTTAGCTGTAGCTTAATCATATGCTTGAGATTCTTAGACTGACATATATATTACCCATGGAAAGGATCCTTGGAGAGGAAAAGAAGTAAGTTTATGAAATACTAAGGGCATGGACAATCCTAGGCTTATTATACTTGATTGAAGTCACACAAATCAGAGTTTTGTTCAGTAAATTTCAGTTTTACAAATATATCTTTTGAAATTCCTTTTTCCACACACAACAACATGTTTTGGCTCAACTTAATCGAATTCACCAAATCTATTGCTTGACTAATTTGTTACTCAAATCCTCGAGGGAACGATCTTTACTTATCACTTTATTAATTGACGAGATGCATGCACTTGCGGTGGCGAACAAGTTTTTGGCACCGTTGTCGGGGATTGGTTTAACAAATTTTTTAGTTGACCTTAGGCTTGTGATAGTAGATTTCGCTTGGGTCTTTAGTTAGGTTTACAATTTTTCTTTCCCTATTTTCTGAATTAATTTGTTTGTTTTAGTTTGATACTTGCTGGTTTATGCCTTTTGTAGGTATCATCTCGATACATGCAACATCTGCACCTGGACGGATTGATAGTGGTACTTGATGGATTACCGCGCATCGATAAAGAAACTGAATCAGAAGCAGAATCTGAGTCAGAGATAACTAAATCTGAATCTAAAGCAGAATCTGAAACTGAAGCTGAAACAATGGCGGATGAATATGATAGAGCTACCATCAATGACTTTGCCAGCCGGAATATGCGAGGGACTCAATCTTGCATTCGAATACCAGAGATGCAAGCACACACTTTTGAGATCAAGTCGGTAATGATCACGATGCTGCAAATGCATGGGCTGTACCATGGTCTCTACAATGAAGACGCCAATAAGCATTTGATGTACTTCTTGGAGGTGTGTGATTCCTTCAAGCAGAATAGAGCACCCCAAGATGTGCTGAGGTTACGGCTATTCCCTCTCTCTCAATTTGACTTTTGGTAATATTATTTTTGGTAAAAGCCAGATTGTGTATTGTGATTTATGTTTGGATTGGCGGTTGTATAAATGACTTTTGCAAAAGTAAAACTTGTTTGTATTAGCTTAAGCACAAGTGACTTTTGTGATAATGGTAAGAAAGAGTAGGTGGAAAAATATTTTAAAAATCAAGTAAATATTTAAAAATTACTTTAAAATATTAGGTGCTACTGAAAAAATATTTTAGAGTGCGTGCAGTGGAAATCAATAAATCAGTATTTTAAGTTTTAGTTGCTCTTTACTACTAAAAAGAATACATTAAAGGTAACATTATAGTCAATCTCCTAAGATTGAGTACAACAGAAAAATTATTTTAAGGGGTTAAAAACACAAAAAAAAAATATTTTAAGCGGTTAAAAGCATAAAAAAAAAATATTTTAAAGTAATTTTTAGAGCTGAAAAAGTACATTAAGGGTAAAATTGCAATCAGTCTGATAGCACACTAGGTAGTGGGTACAACTAGAAAAATATTCTAAGGGTTAAAAACACTCAAAATTAATTAAACTAAAAACTCCCATAATTAAAGCTTCAGAACTCTAGCCACTTAATTAATCCATCTCCAAGAGGTAACGAACTCAACCTCTCATTGCTTCAACTCCAACTCCAGCTTTAGCGAGCTCCTTCACACTATCGCCGGAAACTAGAAAAAGTCGCCAGAAAGTTGCTAAACTCACAGGAAAGTCACAAGCTCACTGGAATAACACAGTGATGCCCGACGGGATTGAGTTGATGGTGCTCGGACAGATGAGAAAGGTGACAGTAGTGTGAGAAATAAGGGATGGAGGTCACCGGAAGTGAAAGATTTAACAGTGGGAGAAGGTGATGATGACGGGGCCGTCCCTGTCACTGGAGACGAGTCCGACGGTGGTGGTGAGAGAAAGAGAAACCCGACACTTCAGATTGTGGAAATTGACACCGTTGACGGCGGTGGAGTGAGCGGTGAACGATGGTGGTGTGGTAAGAGTGAAGGTAGCTAGAGGAAGGAAGTCCTCACGACGGTGGTGGTGATTCTCCGTCTCTTTCCCTCTCCTCTCAATCTTCGTTCAAACTCTCTGGTATGAAGAAAAGCTCTCCACGGTGCCAAAAACTGTCTTAGTCTCCAGCCCTCTTTCACGAAGAAGAAGAAGCCTGGTCAAAATAGGTTTCAACCAGGACCTATCAGCAAATATTAAAAGTTCTCTAGGAGGGACTATAGTGCAATGTTTTGAAACACTTGGAAGGGAAGAACTGAAATTTCCAAAACCTCTAGGTATTTTCTATAATTTTCTCTGGTCCTTTTCTTTGTAATTCTCAGAAATTCTAGGGACCTTTTCTGTAATTTTCCCCAGTCATCAAATTCTTCTTCAACACCTATAATGTAAGATTAAGCACAAGGTAGCACCAAAAGTCCAATAAATCAATTTGTATGAATAATTAACAAATTATAACCAATTTACCCCTAATTACATTTAGTTCAATACAAATGTCCCTAACTCAAATTGGTGCTTAATTATATAATAATGTCCTAGGAAATGCATTAAGAATCTCAAATTAATAATAAAAAATCATATAAAATATAGTTCAATCACATTAAAGTTCCAATTAAGGAAAATAATATCAGAAAAATCCTAGAATTTGTTAATGGTAGCTAATCCACTTGTCAATTGTCAATGGTTATTCTTTCACTTATCATTCACAATCTATAAGATTTTTGTAATATTATTTCCTTTAATTGAGACCTTAGTGTCGTTTTCCCAAGAAAATATTATTCTTTGCGCGCACATATATATATTGAAACGTTGACTCATTCATACCATGCACTTCCTACGTCACTTTTATATATAGAAATTAAATAAGAAACCAATAATAATATTTAATATATCATACAACCTGGCAGGAGACTGAGGCATTATGGGATTCGGTCTCGACTACTTCGAGCGGGACAACCTCGACGAATTCTCCGGCTGGAGCTATTATATCCTAAATTTTGAGCATAAAAGTTTACGAATTAGTATGAATTAAATATACTGCTACAAAAAGGTTAAAAGGTGGTGCACATTTTGTGGCCCTTCTTTAAAAAAGCCCCACATCTGCCTCTTTTTTTTTATTTCTATTTTATTAATTTTCTTTTTTATGTTTGGGTACCAGACAGTTGACTACAACAGCTGTGGCGCTTGCCTTGGCAGGCGCCACAGCTGGCCCCACGTCATTAGATGTGGCGTCTGGGCAACCAGGCGCCACATCTAGTTAAGGCAATTGTGGCGCCTAAATTCTTTCAGGCGCCATAATTGGCCTAATTATAAAAGAAAAAAAAAATTACATTTTGAGTGGATAATGTAATCCACTCCCCACCAATCACAATTTCCCCTACCTCCACCCTTATCTTTTTTTCCTTCCCGCGCAGTGGCCCCCGCCTTTTCTTTTATTTTAACTCCATCCCACTTTAATTATTCCCTCCTTTCTCACTTTCCCTTTTTCATCATCTACACTTATTACCTGGACGACCGTCACCCCCCTCCATTTTCTGTCATCTTCACACTTAAAAACACACCCACACACACATGTCTTCATCATCAAATCTACTTCTTTGTTTTGTTCCAATTGCTCAAATTTCCTGCTCCTTCTCACTCAAGATTGCATCACCAACGGGCAACGTGGTCCCCCCACTCTACTGTAAGTTCAACGTGATTCTTCTTCTTCTTCTTTTTAATTGGCATATAATTTCTGTAATTTTTTATTTCAAATTAATATCTATGTTCTAACCGTAATACATAATGAATTTAAAAGTAAAGTTACATTATAAGAAAAAAAAAAGTAAATTTATCTTATTAAGATATCTATATATCCTATTTCTAATATTCCTATATGATGAGGTATGAAACACACGTTTGCAACGATGTGTCAAGAAGGATTCTTTAAGTCTTTCATAGTGTAGGCTTCGTGCTTTTCTTCAATCAAAAAAATAAAAAAACACGTTTGCATTAGTAGTGGACAATAATAGTCAATATTATGCATAAGCTTAACTCTTTTGAATGCAATAAGCTAGGTATGGTGTATTTTTTTTTAATTATATAATATTGATTGTGATTTCTTGGTTGTCTCAAATCAGACAGCAGAACGTTCTAGATCTGGCATTCTTAACTACAAACTCTTAAAGGAATATAATTTAAATTTTATAAAAAAGAAGGTTAATAATAAAAATATTATTTAGATTTAGTAATAACCCTAGAAAGCCCAATATTTGTGTGATGATCATTTAAGCTTGTGCACGTACTTGTGTGAATGTGATGATCCTTATTAGTGTTGATATTTCAACCGGTGTGATACTTTTTTATTCTCTCATATTTTTCCATCAATTCCGTTAGTGTATTTTCTTATATATTTTTATTTTTATAATTAATTTTGATTCCAATTTTTGTATTTCCAAAAAAATTAAACAAGGGCCACAGGAAGAACCAAAAAAAAAAGAAAAAAAAAGGAGGATCCTATTGTGGCGCTTGCATGAGCAAGGCCACAAGAAGGGGACCTCCTATGGCGCTTGCTGATGCAAGGCCACAGGAGACCCCCCCTCTTGTAGCACATCCTTCCACAACCGCCACAGGAGGGTATTTTTAAAAAAAAAATTAAAATGCTGTGGCGCTTGCAAGCGGCACAGCTTTTTTTAGTGGTGTCTAGATTTGTGGCACTTCCCTAGCGCCACAGCTAATACAATTATAAGCGCCACAGCTTTGCTTTTTTGTAGTAGTGATAGGCTACAAACTCCATAGTTAGACAAGAGTTCCAAAAATGTCAGGAACGATAGAATAATTCACTGCGACTATGTAATATTTTGTCTTTCCTAATAAATGTGTAATGAAAGTTTAGCTAAGGGACAAATAAAATAGTAGACATGCCAAGGTAGCATTATACATGTACTCTCTCTGTCTCTATATATAAAGCCTATCAAAATAAGACAATTATATATCATATAAATATTATCATATATTATGCCGATTTTTCACATGTGTCCGTCATTTATTATCACAGGAATGCGCATGCCATGGCCTCAATACATAATGGATGTTATCTTATATTTGTTATAATAGGTTAAGAATAAATAACAGTTTAAGAACTGTAACTTATTTGCACTGAGCAAATATGACGCTCATATATATGACTGTTTGGAATGGTGAAATATGGCAGTTTATATTGGTTATGTATCGTGATTTCTACAGTAGTACAATTACACAACCAACGGACGAGAGGTGAGTACAATTGTGTGTAACAATCTCATTTGTAAGAAGAAAAGGAAGAGTTGTAAATAAGATTTTAAATTCTGAAGAACACTCCAGATACAGAACGTCCAATATTCTTTACAGTAAGAATTTTTGCAATCTTATCGCTTGAAGCTCATATATGATTTTCAATTGACCAACGTACCTCCATCCAAACTTTTATTTTACAATATCATGACTCATTGGCACGCGTGCATAGCACAAGATCTGGACTCGTTAAAGCGGTCATTATTATTTTTAAATAATAATAATCATTACTGCTAACCATATAAATATAAAATTATTATATATATATATAACCTGGCCCACTTGCGTTGTCTGTCTGCCATTAATGCATTAGTGAAAGTTACATGCGAAGACAAGCATAAAAACAAATTAAGGCAAATTCACCAGATTTAATATGTCCTGTCTGCTCCATTATGGAGGGCGCATTATCATAAAAATAAATTTTGATGCTGACAGTCTTATATTAAATTAGATTTAGACGGTACAAAATTAATCTAGACAATTCATATTAGTGATGGGCATACTCTGTTCATAAAAAAACATTTTGAGCTCAAAATGTGCTTAGGAACAATAATATGATGGTATCGGGTGTGTCAGTGTGAGTGTAAAAGAAAATATTATTCTTTGTGTATATATATATTTATTGAAATATTGATTCATTCATGCCGTATACTCCCTGAGTCACTTTTATATCCAGAAATTGAATAAGAAACCAATAATAAAAATATTTAATATATCATACAGTGAGATTTGAAGAAATTAAATAGGCGTTTTAATTAAACTGGAATATGCACTTTGATTCAGATCGCGAATATTCAAAGCAAATTTAAATAAAGTGATAACCATAATGTTTAATAAAGTTAAGACAGGAGATGTCTGGCGTGCAGGAACGGACTCCAAGATCAGCCTCATATTAATCTCCTCTTCCGGCTATAGCATTAACATGAACAACCTCGCAGGATATTAGATCGGGCCAAAAAGTTGACGAATTAGCATGAATTAAATAGGATACAAAATCCAGTTGGGCAAAAGTCCTGAGCAATTACTTCCTAACCGATGGGGCTGTAAGCCACAATTCTATGAAAAGAAGAAAAAATATAAGAAAAAGTGGAAGCCGAAAAAGATATTTAGAAAATATAAGAGCAAAAAGAAATATCCAAAATATGGATATTGGAGAAAGAAAAACACAATATACAAGCCGAAAAAACAATGTACTTGTTATATTTGCCAAGAAAAAGGACATTATGCAAATGAATGCCCTAATAAAGAAAAAAGAAAGAAAGAAACTAAAATTTTTGAAATTTTAGAAGAACAAGGATTTAATCCCTGTGAAGAATCCGAGTATAATACTTCAGATGGAAATCTATCAGTCTATGAAGTAGAAAGTAATAGTGAATCCGATAGCGAAACTAATTATGACTAGTGAAACTCATATCTTTAATAATCAGATTGCATCCAAGATAGAAAAAGAAGAGTTTGATTTAAAACCCGAGAATATTTTCAAAACAAAGATTTTGAAAGAAGTTTTTAAGAAACAAAAATCACAGTATTTTGTGATAAGAAAAATCCAAGAACCAATAAGAGTAGATCAAGCTACCTCAGGACAAGCTGATATACCTTTATTAACAAACGAAATTGCAGAGGAAGTAATTGCTCACAACATAACCCTTTGGTTAGTTTCCACTTTTCTATCTTTTTGTTCATTAAATGCTGTACGCAAATGTTTTTAAACCATTCACGACAAAATTTTATCTTTTGACCTAGAGTATCATTGGCTGTAGACTCATACTTACTATTATAATAATAATAATAGTCTTTTTCAATCTTAGAGCCCCAAGGCTCAGAGATTTTCTAGAACAACAATTTCGAATATATATCATATTCTTGAATTCCAGGATCTCCAAATCTTCCTTTATAGAAGATATCTTGGAAATTACAAATGTATTGCTCCAAATAACAAGGAGAACACATACTTAATTGATTTAATTGTCTTATAGCTTCTTGCGCTTTTCTTTTCTGCCATTCTTCTAAGGTTTCGGTTTTTGAATCACCTACCCATTCCCATAGCAGAATATTCTCGATTTTTATAGCTAATTCTTGAATACTTTCAGAATTTCTGAGATTATTTTTAACCTCTTCATTTAACCCTTGAAAATATTCATTTGTCTGTCCTCTTACTGTTAACATTAGAAAATCTAATGTTTGAGAAACATTAAAGCTTCTATTTATGGCTAAAACCATATTCTCTTTTATCCATCCATTAATTTTGGATTCAGGATCTATTTCACAATCTAGGTTTAAGATTATTCCATTTGTACTGACATATTCAGTTGGATTACTACTTGGCTCATATCTATATCTCCTATAATCCTTTTTAGGATTATATCTATGATATCCATATCCACTGGGTTCTTCAGGATAAGGATTTCTATGAGGATCAGAAGTTTGTCCTTATTCCATTTTAACTTCAGAAGGTTTCAATTCTTCTTCCACTAATTTATTTATTAATTCTTGACTTATCTCTTCTTCTTTTAGACTATAAGAAGACTCGGTTTCTAAATATTCTTCTAAAGCTAAGTCTAAAGCTTTAGTTTCTATTTGTTGAACTGATCTTGAAGAAGCAGATTTTGAAGAATCTGAATCATCACTATTTTCTTTTAGTTGTTCTAAAAGTTCTTGTTTTTTCTTTTCATTTTCTTCTTGTTTTCTCTTTTCTTCTCGACTCCTTTTTCTTCCAATTTTCCTTTTTTCTTTTTCAAAGTGGGCATTATTTTTTGTGAAACCTATGAATCGAAATGCTTGATTCATAGCTCTTCTTCCCAGAATAAAATCACTTCCTAAGTTTTTATAAACATAGAAAGTATCTATTCTAAATTCTATTTGTCCAATTTGCAAATAAAGGTTTTTATAACCCTTTTCATATCGGGTTTCATTCTGATGAATATCATAAGCATTGATAGCTTTTATCAAATAAAACATCTTTTCTTGGAAGAGGATAAGTATTAGACTTAACTACCCTGTTTAGAGGTTTGTAGTCTATTACAAATCTTGGTTCTCCCCTCTTTTGTTCCGAATAATTTCTTACTAAAAATCGAAAGAACAATTCAGAGGAACTATGTAACATTTGGCATTTCCAAATAACGACCGAAGGGTATGTTTGGTTTCCAGCGGAGCCCAAAATTTACTCTCCCATTAAAAAAAGATGAAAGGATAAATTTTAGGTTTCTTTCATCTAAAAAGATAATTTATCCCCCATCCTCTCCCCTCAAACTAAACACACCATAAATGTGTAGTGAAAGATTAGCCTAGAGACAAATAAAATAGTATAATATAATATATGTACCGTGTCCTGGCTTTCGGCAAAAGAGAAATGAATTTTGTGTCACTATTTTGATCTGATGTGATAGGGACCCTTGTCTCAGTATGTGCGCCATCTCTTTCGTCTCCGACAACAAACGGAGCAGCTCAGGGTGGTCCTTCTTCATCGGGCCCCCACACCACGTTCACGGTGAGCCAGTGGCTGGATTAAGTCTCTATACCAACGTCAACAACTGCTCCGACTCCGTCTCTGGCTCCTATATGTTGTAGCCCACTGTCTCTTCTGTGTGATCTTTCTTAGTTAGAGCACAATCTTCATAATATTTCCTCCCAGGTTCTGAAAAATGGTCGGATACTGGGTCAAGGGTTAGTGGGTCAAACAGAGTCAAATCGGATATAATCTGGGGACAAACCCATGAAAAATTGAATATTTTAGAATTATTAATATGAAATTCTAAATATATATTTAAAAAATTGATTTAAAAAACAATCCTGGACTGGACTGGACTTGTTTACCTGCCGGTTGACCAGTTCTTGGTCCGGACTAACCGGTCCAGGTTTAAGAGCTTGGACTTGCTCTCAACTTGTTTATAGGTATCTGGCTTTTGTTGGTGTCTTTTATGTGTTTTGTAATGCTTGTCGACCATGTGTGTCACTCTATACTAATAACCAATTCCCCTGCCTGAATAAAAAATGAACCATGCTATCATGGTATGCCCACCGCACGCCCATGTTCTAACACAAACTTTTGAAATCAGACCACCGACAATATTACGTGCAGTATGGTTCTTAAACTGCTTGTTCAAATCTGAGGTGTTGATAAATTTGAGGTCCATTGAAATGACGTAGGAAAAGTTACGTTAACACCAGACTTATTCACAAATAATTCTAACAAATTTGCAAAAATATAGCTAAGCTTCTTTGGACTTAACTGCAGCTTGTCATGAATTTTACTTGCAATGAACTCAGATTTAATGACAAAACAAGAAAATGAAAAGGGGAAAAAACTGTTTCGTTATTTTTGAACTAAACTAAGTGTTGGCTACGGCAAGTTCTTGATGGGAGTCAAGACGAATATTGATCACAGAGTCAGTTTCAAAACATATGTGCGACTATCATTTTTTTTTCATTTCTTCATATTAATTTCATAAGTAGTTTATATTTGAGCCTAATTTTTCATTTAATCCAATTTCTATGTTGGTTTAACTTATCTTTATTAATTGTTTTTATGTACATACGTAGTATTTATACTTATTTATCCAGTATCATTGGTGCAATACAGGCCCTGTTTTGTTTTTCTTTAGAATAGTTCCGGATTATCATTTTAATAAGATGAACACCTATACAATAAACGGCATTACTGTTTTTTTTTTGTTTTGTTTTGTTTTTAGACTGATTTAGCTGGTTACAAAGTATTCACTTTGATGGCTTGACTTATAACAACTTGATTATGTTATTCTTTACATATAATTTCTTTTCAAACATTGACTGATTAATCAATAAGCAAAGTTTAGGGTGGGTGCTCCAATTATGCTTATATGCAACATTGATTAGGACATGCATATTTTTTGTTGGGTATATGTGTACCAGCACCTTGAAACTTTTTTTTGAGTGCAACCAGCACCCTACAGTATTTAGTAATGATAATAAAATATACTAATATAATCTCACCCATAATTTATCAACTGGGATACAACACAACACATAAAACCAACCATGTGGCATCGGAATTTCTTTTGTGAAAAAAAGGTAATTATGCTAGAATACTACAAATTCCTCACTCACCTCACGTTCTCTCAACCACGCCTCCATCCCTGCACTTGTTCTTCCAAAAACAAAGAAGATGAAGAATGCCCATCAACATTAGAGAGAATGGAGTTAAGGGGATGTTAGAGCATTCTTACCTAATTCCTTTCAACTCATATCAGACACCCAGTCTCCAACAACTTTTTGGTTCACCAAGCCAAACCCGATCCACGTCCCCGCATAGACTCAGGATGTATCACCATTTGGTTAAGAAGATGATTTGTTAAACTTCAAGTACCTCCAAGGAGAGGTGACAAAGTTAAGGAGGCTAATAAATTAAGGGTGATATTGCTCTATTTTTATTATCTCAGAGGCAAAATTGCACAATTAAATATTTAGAGGTGTTGGATGTACCTCCAAAATGTGATTCTTTTAATGACTTGAAGGATAACAATTTTGATTAGAGTCTAATTCTTTAAATATTTTTTGAAACAAGTAATGTTTGAGGTGGGTACTCCAATTATACTTATATTGCACTTTGTAATAGAACTCAGGATTTGATTGACGAAATTTGTTATGGGAATAGATATAATAATAAGGAGCAACGAAGGCCTTAATATGCAAATCCCTGCGAGTCACGGTTATGCCTTTTGAATCATTTTTGCCTTTACATGTTCATAAGGCAATTCTTAGTAATGCCCACTTTTGCTATAACCATCAACAAAAATAGTTTGCTTAATATTGCCTATTAATCACACACTGTCCTTTGGATAACATCGGTGTATTTAGGTCAATGGAAGGGTGGAGCATGAACCGCATGCCAAAGAACACCCCAGATACAAGACGTCCAATGCTCTTTACAATAAGATTTTTAGCAATCTTATCCCTTGAAGCACATTTATAATTTTCAGTCGACAAACGTATCTCCATCCAAACTTTTAAAGTGGTCATCATCATCATACAACATGGGCCACTTGCGTTGAAGATTTGCCCGACTGTGATTAATGCATTCTTGTGTAAAAAATATTATCAGTGAACGTGACATGCGAACTAACTCAATATGATAAGCGTGAAATTCCAAATCAAGGCAAATCCACTCGATTTCATATGTCCGGTTCTGATCCATTTTTGGAAGGCGAATGATGATAAAAGAACATTATGATGCTGACAGTCTAGCCTAAATTAAATTAATTTTTTTTAGACAGATGCGCATTTCTCATAGATAAGGAAAAATACAAAGCAATTCCAAAACAAATGTGAACACAAAGCAAAACCAAAGCAACATTAACATAAAGCAAAAACAAAGCAACGTAAACACGAATCAATTCATAGTGCTTTAGCCAACTCCCGATCTAGCTACTGGCATCATGTTTTCTGCAGGAGACCATTACACTTCCTGAACATCCGAGGTTAGAATTGAAGACAAAGAGAGTGACGGTTTTGATACCCACCCAATCGGGAACACTCCCTTAAAAGCCTCTGTTGCTAGTAAATCAGCTGCAGCATTTCCAAGTCTAGGAGTAAAAGAAACGGAGAACCCAACTTCGGATGAAATGAGATTAATGATATCATGCACGATACCCCTACTTTTCCATTCATAAAGATGTGGCAGTTGCATTTCGACGCAAGATTGCAGAAGTTTGGAATTAGTTTCAAACACGACCTTATCATTTCCCAAATCAACAGCTAACATGAGAGCTCTTTTTAGCGCAAGTGCCTCGGTCATAAAAGCATATATTGATTTAATTTTATCCACAAAACCCCATAAGAAATTGCCCTTATCATCACGACAAACAATCCCCAACGATGATTGGCCTGAAAATTCTTGATATGCACCATCACAATTTATCTTGATAAAACCTGGAGAGGGTGGACACCAACTTGCATTTTCTGAATTGGGCATTGAAGTAACATTAGAGGATTCCCCATTAACAGACAAACATTCATTATTCTTTCTAGTACCTAATTCAATCACCAATGAAGGATTTAGTTGCGCCCCATTAAAGATCTTATCATTTCTTTGCTTCCAGATCAACCATAATAACCAGCAAATCAATGTAATATCCACATCCTTAAGGCTACTGTTAGCATCATTAATCCTTTGCCACCAGGACGTAAAATTTGCAGTGCTGCACATATCTAACTTTACACCGAGACGGCAGCAAAACCAAACACAACGGGTCCAACTACACCTAAAAAAGAGATGCTCAATGGATTCATTCTCCTGATAACATATCGAGCAAAGTGGAGTTAGAGATCTCTTTCGATGGAAGAGTGCTTCATTTGTAGCCATTGCATTACTCAAGATTCGCCAAAGAAATTGTTGTATTCGGGGAATGGTTTTTAACTTCCATAAAGATTTCCAATCAGTAGTGGAAACCATACATGAAGTGTTAGCTTTTTGAACTGCTATGTCACCGCATATCTTTCCATGCTTGTACCCAAGTTTGACTGAGTATTGACCATTAGGAGCTACCTTCCAAAAAAGCTTATCCTCAATATCATTAGCAGGGATTGGAATTTGAGAAATAGCATGAAGTACATTTTCAGGTAGCAACTCACGTACTGAAGCAAGATCCCAAACACCATTTCTTATCAAATCCCTAACCTTGCCATGGTTCACAATAAAATTTTCTGAATCTGTAGGCTTCTCTGGGAAGGTAATACTTGGCACCCAATTATCACCCCATATTCGGATTGAAGTTCCTTTACCAAGATCCCAAAATAAATCATTCTTTAAAAATTCTCTTCCTTCTAGAATACTGGACCAGCACCATGAAGCTCTGGATCCTTTCTTGGCCTCAATAAACTCGCTTCTTGGGAAGTAGATGCTTTTGAGAACCTGAACCCACAAGGCATCCGGACTATGCATGAGATTCCATGCTGTCTTTGCGAGCAAAGCATTATTCATAATTAGAAAATCTCTGAAGCCCATTCCTCCCTCGGATTTACTCCGTGTGAGCTGTTCCCAGGCTTTCCAATGAGTTTTACCTCCTGTTGCGCTACTATCCCGCCAGAAATTTGAGATACTAGTACTCAACTCTTTACATGTCTTGAGAGGGAATTTGAAACAATTCATGGGGGTAGATAGGAATGGCATTGATCTCTGATTTAATCATGACTTCTCGGCCAGCATATGAGAGAGTGGATTTACACCTCCCCTGAACTTTGTAATAGACCCTATTCCAGATATAAGAAAGAGCTTGATGTTTAGTTTTTCCCCAGATACTTGGAATGCCCAAATATTTGCCAGGATCTCCAGCTGCTTGTATGCCCAGAAGTTCACCCACTCTTGTTTTAACCTCTGTTGGAGTGTTTGTAGAGAAAAAAACACATGATTTATCAATATTGGCAACCTGTCCCGAAGCATTACAATAACAATTCAGGATTTGTGCAAGTTTGAGGCAATTTCTATCACTAGCATTCATAAACAACAGAGCATCATCTGCAAAGAAACTATGTGTCAATTATGGATAGGCATTACTCAATTTGGTCCCACGAAGTTCTCGAGACTGCAAATTTTTAGTTATCATATTGCTCAAAACTTCTGCAACCAGAATAAAGAGATAAGGGGAAAGAGGATCCCCTTGGCGGAGTCCTCTACCTGGAGTAATAGAGCCAACCTTCTAACCTAAAAGGCATAAGTTCAGTTTAATTGAGCTTACACAGCGCATTATAAGAGTGACCCAATCAACACTGAAACCCATTCTCAATAAGACAAGTTCCAAAAAATCCCACTCAACTCTGTCATAAGCTTTACTCATGTCCATTTTTAGAGCAAACTCATATTTGCAGCTTGTCTTTTTCCTTCGTAAATAATGGTACACTTCATGAGCTATGATAATATTATCGTGGATAGATCTACCAGGGACAAAATCACTCTGATTTGGGGAGACACAAACATCTAGAAGGGGTCTCATGCGATTTGCAATGATCTTGGAGATAATCTTATAAGAGAAATTACAGAGCCCAATCGGTCTAAACTGGGAGATGTGATCAGGTTTATCAACTTTAGGGATCAAAGTGATGTTGGTATCATTTATATCATGAATGAGAGCATGCCCAGCAAAAAAATTCAATACCAAAGAGCAAACTGTATCTCCTATCTCCTTCCATGCAGAATGATAAAATTTACCTGAAAAGCCATCAGGGCCAAGTGCTTTCAATTAAATTTGAAATGTCCAAAATTAATTTAGAAAATTCGAATTAGTGATGGTAATACTATACTCATAAAAATATGAGCACAAAATGTGCTCCGAAACAATAATATGATGGTATCGGGTGTAATACCCTGAATTTTGAGATTTGAGGCTAGAGAATAAGCCTAAAATAAGTGGACTGCTAAACCCCAGTTTAGCAGGAGCCCAAATTTATTCCCTAATGATTCTCATATCTTTGGGGTATTAAAGAAAGTAAAATGGTGAATTTTTGAGAAAGTAATTATGTTTTTGGTGAAATCGCCTCTGAGGTAGTAAGCTTGTCATGAGGTTTTGGAAAAAATCAAATGATGAGTAAAAATTATGAGATTTTACAGTATGAAAGTAGACATCCTAAGCTTTAATTTGATAGGTCATATGACTCAATTGGAGCTATATACAAAAAGATAAAATTTTTTGAAATCAGCACAGAAAAACTGTGAAGTTTCTGGAACAACATGCAAAGATTGAAATTCTAGAAATTTTGTGATTCCAGCTAGCAAAAGTCTATATATTTTTTTGAAACTAGACTCAATAAGGGTTCTATAGGCTTTGGAATCACTTCATTTCAATTTTTTTCTAGAATTAGTTATGATTTTTAAAAGTTTGGGCAGAAATCTGCCAGAAAATCCGAAAATGTCAAATTTTGGAGTTATGACATCATCAAAAGGAAAGATGACATAAGCATGGAATTAAAACATTTTCTCATCATCTTCAGCTCTCATTTCCGTCATATTGCAGCTGAAAGAGAGAGAAAGAGGAGAAATCTTAAGAGGTAGGTCGATTTTTTTGGTGAATTCGTACCTAATGCATATAACCTTACTCCTTAGCTTCTCTTTCATATTCTTTAAGGTGTTGGAAGCTCAATTTTCAGTGGTAAGAAGGGTTAGGGTTCAGCCATATTAGGGAAAAGGCAGAAGGAGCTTGAGGCAACTTACAAACTATTGTATATTGACTATTCTGGCTGTTGTTGACAATTTAATCAGTGAAATTTCGCCGGATTGCTGTTGATTTTAAAGTTTGGAAATGACGTGGCCTAGGGGTTATGCTATCCAAATTGGATCTTAATGTTAGTTTTAACCTAATGTAATGGTTAATAAAGTGATTAGGAGTAGAAAGGAATGCGTTTACGCAGTCGAAACCGAAAAACCCCAATTTTTCCCGGGCAACTGAGAATTTTGGCCAAGGCTAGTTTGGAGGGGTTATAGTTGGATTTTCAATGATTTGATGGTTCCATTGAGTTCAGAAGTGAAAATTAGAAGGGGTTACAATTGGTCACTTTTTCGGAAAAGGCCGAAAAATCATAATTACGGAAACGCCCCTGAAACCCTTAAAGTGAGGCTGCCAAGGGTAGTTTTGTAATTTGGAATTGAATTTGATAATTCCGAGTCCAGAAATGGATTCCTTGGGCGAAAATATGTCAGAACAGCCCATGTCAAAATTTCAAGAAAAGTACAGTCGGAACAGGTACGACGGTGCTGGGCTAGGTCCTTGGGGACATTTTAGTAAATTTTCATAATATGCTCATATAACCCCCAGAAACACTATGGAAGTGTCTAAATCGTATATTTGGAATTATAGGACCAAGTTGTGAGCCTAGTCATTGGCACGGTTTAGGAGGCACACGTTTCAAGGCGTAAAAGGGTTAAGGTAGGGAATTTACCTCTCCTACATGTATATGATATTTGTGTTAGTTTGTTGATGCATGTTATTGCTTTGCTTGATTATGTGAAACATGTATGAATGATTTGAAGCTATGTTTCAATTTATGCTATGGCCATAAGTATATTGTTCGAAGCATTGAGCTTACAGATTTGTTATCGTGTGAGCATGAGTTGTGTGGTGCAAGCATATAATGCATTAAACATTTTATCGTACATGCATATTGGTATTGTTTTTCTACTGAGATTCTCTTGAATCTCATCCCCCTACCAACAATTTAGGCAGGAGAAGACAGAAGATATGCTGAGAACAATGCAGAGAACCATATGAGGGGATTGCGATAGTGGAACAAAGACGGGAAGATGTCTCTATTTTACTGGGATGGGTTTAGATACCCTAATAGCCTTGTGCGGCTACATTATTTGAATTTATCAGGTACGAACCCCTCGGGGGAAATTATGTAATTATGTACATATTATCAGTATATTCATGCTATTCTTGTGTTGCTCACCGAACCGCATATTATTTTCCACGAATACTCTAAAAAAAAGTTAAAACAATGCAAGGGCGTGACATCGGGTGAGTCAGTGTCGGTGCGAAAGAACATAACAAAATATATTAGAGTTTAATTCTTTGCATATATGTGTGCGTGCATTGAAACATTGATTCATTCCTGCCATGTACTACTTGCGTCACTTTTATATATAGAAATTAAATAAGAAACCAATAATAAAAATTATAATATATAATATATCATACAGTGAGATTTTTTTAAGAAATTGAATAAGGCGTCTCAATTAAAATGGAATATACACCTTTATTCAGATAAAGGTGCACCTTTATCTCCTAATTTTTTAATGACTTGAAGGACAACAATTTTGATTAGAGTTTAATTCTTTAAATATTTTTTGAAACAAGTAATGTTTGAGGTGGGTACTCCAATTATACTTATATTGGACTTTGTAATAGAACTCATGATTTGATTGAAGAAATTTGTTATGGGAATAGATATAATAATAAGGAGCAATGAAGGCCTTAATATGCAAATCCCTGTGAGTCACGGTTATGCCTTTTGAATCATTTTTGCCTTTACATGTTCATAAGGCAATTTTTAGTAATGCCCACTTTTGCTATAACAATCAATAAAAGTTAAGGCAATAGTTTGCTTAATATTACCTATTAGTCACAAACTGTCCTTTGGATATAACCTCGGTGTATCTAGGTCATTGGTTGGGTGGAGCTTGAACCACATGCCACCTCTTCAACCGTTGAACCCACGAACGAAGGGTTTAACTTTTCTAGCTATTGTACACTTGTAGGTAACAATCTCACTTGTCAGAAGAAAAAGAAGAGTTGAAAATAAAGATTTTAGATGCTCAAGAACGTCCCAGATACAAAACGTCCAATATTCTTTAGAAAAAAATTCTTTTCAAACGTATCTCCATCCAAACTTTTATTTTGCAATATCAACACTCATTGGCACCCCTGCATGGCACAAGATCTAAACTAGTTAAAGCGATCATCATCATCGTTAAATAATAATAATAACCATATAAAGATAAAATTATTGTATATATAACATGTCCGACATGATGAGAAGGTACTCTGTCTGGCATTAATGCACTGTTGCGTAAAAATATTATCAGTGAAGTAACATGCGAACTAACTCAATATGATAAGCATGAAATTCCAAATCAAGGCAAAGACACTAGATTTCATATGTCCGGCTCTGCTCCATTTTTGGAAGGTGCATTATCATAAAAGAAAATTATGATGCTGAGAGTCTAGACTAAATTAAATTAAATTAAATTTGGACTGTCCAAAATTAATTTAGACAATTCAAATTAGTGGTAGCAATAGTACAGTCATAAAATAAATTTGGACTAGACTAAATTAAATTTGGACTGTCCAAAATAAAATTTTGGAAGGCCATAGTTTGTTTAATACATGTTTTGCCTAGTCACACACAACACAATTGCCTATCGGTCACACACAACCCTTTACATAACCTCGGTGTGCCAAGGTCATTGGCTGGGGCAAAACAATAATCATCTGGGAATTAGGCTCAAATTCCGTTCTTATCTGGGTATGGGATGCCTCCTCTAGTGTTGCGTTAGTCTCAGGGATCGAATTCACTCCCTTTAGCAAGGTTGTCCAACTAAAAATACCGCTGAACCTTGTATGTAACAATCTCACGTTGGAAGAAAAAGAAGAGTTGAAAGTAAAGATGTTAGAAGCCAATGATGCTGCTGATCGTTGGCCAAAGAGGCAATTCCCAGAGCAAAGGGAGCTGCATTTTTTCAGACTCCTCCACATTTCCTTCGGGACACTATTGATGTTGATCTAGGCGCTTAGTGCCACGTGCTATTTGTATTTATCGAAAAAAGCATGAGATGCTGAAGAACACCCCAGATACAAAACGTCCAATATTCTTTACAATAAGATTTTTAGCAATCTTATCCCTTGAAGCACATTTATAATTTTCAGTCGACAAACGTATCTCCATCCAACCTTTTAAGGTGATCATCATCATTATATAACATGACCCACTTGCGTTGAAGATTTGTCTGACTGTCATTAATGCATTCTTGTGCAAAAATATTATCAGTGAAAGTGATATGCCAACTAACTCAATATGATAAGCATGAAATTCCAAATCAAGGCAAATCCACTGGATTTCATGTGTCCGGTTCTGCTCCATTTTTGGAAAGCGAATTATGATAAAAGAAAATTATGATGCGGACAGTCTAGCCTAAATTAAATTAAATTTGGACTATCCAAAATTAATTTAGACAATTCGAATTAGTGATGGTAATACTATACTCATAAAAATATGAGCACAAAATGTGCTCCGAAACAATAATATGATGGTATCATCGGGTGTGTCGGTGTCGGTGTCGGTGTGAAAGAAAATAACAAAATAAATTAGAGTGTAATTCTTTGCATATATGTATGCGTATATTGAAACATTGATTCATTCTTGCCATGTACTCCTTGCGTCACTTTTATATATAAAAATTAAATAAGAAGCCAATAATAAAAATATATAAAATATAATATATCATACAGTAAGATTTTAAGAAATTAAATAAGGCGTTTCATTTAAAATGGAATATACACTTTTATTCAGATCACGCATATTCAAAGCTAATTTTAATATCTCGATAAAAAAAAAAAAGAAGCGAATTTTAATAGTCCTAATAATAATATTTAATAATGACAATTAATGCTAATCTACACACACAGATATATAATCTAGCTATATGTATATATGACTTGAACGATTACAATTTTGATTAGAATTTAATTCTTTACATTTTTTTTGAAACATTAATTACTGATTAGTTGATAAGTGAAGTTTAACGTGGGTATTCCAATTATGCTTATATCGGACTTTGTAATAGAACTCGTGATTAGATTGAATAAATATGTTATAGGAATAGAAACAATAATAAAGAGCAATGAAGGCCTAATATTTTAATCTCACGCAACTCACTATTATGCCTTCTGAATTATTTTTGCCCTTTGATATGTTCATAAGGCAATTCCCAGTAATGACCAATTTTGCTTCGACTTCCAACAAAAGTCAAATCCATAGTTTGCTTAATACATGTTTTGCTTGGTCATACACAACACAATTGCCAATCAGTCACACACAACCCTTTAGGTAACCTCGGTGTGACTAGGTCACCGGCTGGGGTACAAATTCTTGGCCTTACTCAAGTATGGGATGCCTCCCCAGTGTACAGTCTCAGAGATCCAACTAGCTCCCTTTAATGAGTTTGTCCAACAATTCAACCGCTAGCGGTTTAACATGTCTGGTGTACAATTGCATCACTACATGATGTGGGAAGTACTACTAGATCACCCTTTACATGATGTCATTATAGATACTAGATCCTTTATTTATAAAAATTGGGAAGTAGAAATCTCCCATACCTACGGGGAAAATCTCAGATGTGCTGACTTCTTAGCAAAAAATGCTCACACAAGCATTCAGGAATACACAGAGATAGAGTTAATGTCTACGGAATGCACCCAACTTTTTGCACTAGAGTGTGCCCAGTCACTGCAGGATTTTGTATGTACTACCTATTCATAGGTCTATGTAATCCTTAAGCTTTGCTTGCCTTTGTATTCAAAAAAGAAAAAAAAAAGAATATGGAGGCAGAGGAGGAGGTAGATTACGCATAACCAACGACAAAATTGGGAAGTACTAGAGATGTTTTCTAAGATAAATAATCCAAACCAACTAATAAATCTATACACTAAGAAAGATAAAGTTAAGGAAACCTACCAACTAGCATTCATACTATAGATTTCTGAGGAACCCTAATATGAACACTGGTTTTGTGGTCAACAAGGAAGCCATTATTGATCTATTTCGATCAATTGATGAGAACATGCATGCCGCTTCTTTGAATGAAGGGTGACACGTCCTGAGGTGATATTTTGTTGCATATAAATAATATCTTGTGTCGTGTTTAACTCCTTTGGTCCACTCTATCTTCTAGAGGAACGCATTTCTTTCCCCATGCCTGCAAGGGTATGACGCGCGACTTGTAGATCATCATGGTCCATATATAAAAATATTAGCTAATCTTATTTTACAGAGTTCGTATTCAGCAAAAGGCATGTTCCACGTTTTCTTCATCACTCTCTTGCTTTAATTTAACAGACGCGTGTACTTGACTGGGGCCCAAGTCCTTTGGGTCATTACAGTATGTGGCCCTATATTTGTTTTTTATCGAAATATGTGGCCCTATATAAAGGCATGCATATAGGTTGTTTGAGCATTCATCAGTAGCGTCACAAACTAATTAAACAAATGGCTCTCAGAGTTGCATTGTGTTGTCTTGTTTTACTACTCTCACTACTCTTCAGCTTCACTGCGTCCGTAAGTAATTGTTCTCTTGTGTTGATCCATTATTAGTTTCAATAAGCTTTTATTATTCTTTCTGCTTAGTTGTTTGTGTGTGTGTGTGTGTTTGTCTAGATGCGTTCATGCAAGCAGGAACTGGAAGATCAACAGTGCCAGTACATTGTTAGAGTTAAGACAGGAGATGTCCCCGACGCCGGAACGGACTCCACCATCAGCCTCGAGTTAAACAACCCTTCCGGCAATGGCATTACCGTCGACAACCTCACAAAATGGGGCATAATGTCACCTGGTCACAAGTACTTCCAGCGGAACAACCTCGACCTCTTCCGCGGCGTGGGATCTTGCCTCAATGTTTGCGCCATCACTGTCACCTCCGACGACAAAGGGAAAGAGAAAGGCTGGTACTTGAAATACGTGGAAATCACCATCACTGGATTCAGCAGTAACCCTATCACCGAAATCTTCACCGTGGACCAGTGGCTGTCTCTTGACAACGAACCCTATAGTCTCAAAGCCAGTGTGGACATATGCTCCCGGCCCCCTGTCTCTTATATATGAGGTGCGTGAGGTTGTAAAACACACAGAGATGTGTGTGTGTGTGTGGGGCTTTAATCTTATGGTATGTTGTGTGTCACGTACCCTGTTTGGATACATGTTTGTCATCTGTCTCGTCTTACTATATTCAGTAGTTATTACCTCTCTCGGCTTATGCATAATATATAAATAAAAATAGGCCCCGAGGTAATAATATGTATCTGGCTTTTGTTGGTGTACTGCGTTATGTGTTGTTACGCAATAAATGTGTGTGTGTTCTGTGGTTTTATGCCACGGACTTGCAGTCTACTAATATATATATGAACTCTTTCTTTTTCAATTTTCATTGTTAGTTTTGTTTTAAAATACAAATTCCCAACCCGCCAAACAGCAAACAACCACATTCCGCCACCTTCACCCTCCCCACGGCGACAAGGGGCATGTGCCTTTCCAAATTTCCCGTAAACTATATTGGTAATAATCGAAAAAGTTCAGAAAATATAATCATAATTATTTTAAAGTATACTACAAAACAATTGATTAATTAACTATCTGTGTCTTTCTTCACTTTACTAATTAACTATCATGCACATTAGTCTGAAGCATGTATCATGATTGTGTTCTGAATCTTGAAATTTTTTAAGGTGAACTCCAACGAAACCACCAAAAAGCATATAGCAGAACTTGACCTTAAGAGCTAGAGAAGCAAGGGCCGACAATAGAGGTAAAAGGGAAACTTAATTCCCTTCTTTTTTACCTCATTCTATCTTTATTTTTGGATTAAGTATTTAACGACTGAGATTTAATATTAATTCCAATAGGCCCACAAAATATTTATTACTCATTTGGAATATCTAAATGTTACCCTCAATATTTGGCAATACACTTCTAGGGCCTTCTGGAGGAATTTCAAGGCTCCAGCTTCCACCATGCCCTGTCCAATCCTATTGGAGTGAGAAAACATCCTAAACGAGAGGTCCTAAGTTCATTTTATGCAAAAAATCCGTAAAAAGATATTATGTAAAGGAAAAAGAATTAATACTAAAATTTTAAATGTTGATAATATATTCTTGAATCTTAACATATTAAGTTTAATTTTCAAAATGCTAAAGTATATTTTTAGTCAATTAAATTTATATGATGTTTATATGATGTATTGTTTTAATCTTCAAGTATGTATAGTATATTTTAGTCCTTAAAATTTAACACCGTTAACATTACTAATGGTGAAGAAGGATGTGCTTTGTGCCTTATCTTGGTAACCTCTTCAAAATTTTAACTAAGGATTGTAATATAGAGTGCAATCTCAGATCATCTATTGAGGAGCCTTTTATTAATTACCTACAAACTAAGTGTACATGATGATTGGCATAAAACAAGTTAAAAATGATTTTTAGATTTTTATTTAACAATTAAATTTCAATTAAACTAAAATGCTTTAAAAACTAGTATTTTTGGATTTTTGGAATAAAAGTGGAATAGAATGAAAATTAGTTTTGAAAGTTATGATAAAAACCTCTTAGAACAATGAATTTCATCAATCCTTGCTTCAAAAGATAATGAAAGTGTGCTAGTATGACAAATTTGCTCAAAAGACCTTTTGAGCTAGTTTGAGGTAGGTAAATTAATTCCTTCACACTGGGTAAAAATTAATCCTTCTAATCAAAACCCAATTTAAATACTAGCAATTGAAATTAACCATATGCAAGATACAAGTAACTAAGAACCCTTATATTACAATCACAATTATATATTCATAACAACTTCAAACAAAAGCTATACCAAGTCAATTACATGAAATTACTACTAATGAAGAATAAGTGTCAAATACATACATAAAAATCCAAATACACATCTAATCTAAAAAAAATACATGGAACCCCAATGCAAAATGTTCATTCCAACATACTAATTAAACTCTAAACTTAGAATTTAACTAATACAAAAGTTTAGATATAGAAATTAGATGGTAAAATACTAACCACTCAAAGTTAAAGGCTCAAACCATTACTACAGGAGAAAAGAGCTTAGGCACTCATGAAATTAGCTTCAGTAAACAAAATTATCTCCAAATTCAAAACATCAGCTATGACTTATCAACCAAGGAGACAGAACCAAGTGACAATTAAGTTCAGGGGAGCCACGCTCTGAATTTGATGAAAGGGCCACAGCTCAAATTCTGGCAGCAAGACCGGCGCATATCGCCAGTGATGGTTTGTGCAGAATAGGTGTAGACCGACGAAGGTGGTCTCGCGGTCCGGAAATCCTACCTCTGAGCTTCACCTCTGATTCTAGTTCCCAGGTTCGCGGCTACTACAGGGCTGATATGGAGCTGTTGTGTCTGGTGGTGAGAGAAAGAGACAAAGGTAGATGATGAAGGTGGAGCGCGAAGGTCGCCGGCGATGGAGAACCGACAGTTATGAGGAAATGACGCTGGATGGTGAATAAGATGGGAACTCCTAGCTCCCTGCCTTTAGCTCTCTCCTCTTCGATCCTCGCCTCAAATCCTGTTCTGTTTTAGCCTCACTCTGAATCTCGCCGGCCACGGAAGTATATGGCGACGATGTAACTAAGGTCGCCGGCGAGAGAGGAAGAAGAAGGCGAAGGTTATAAGAGGTAGGGTCGAAGGTCTGAGTGTTGTGGCGGCGCTTTCTGCTCTGTATTTTCTGTCGAAAGCTCCTCTGAATAAGACCTAAAGACCTGCTGCCAAAACGTTGTGTTGAATTCGTGGACCAAACTAACATTTTTAAAATTCGTGGAACTAAATAGTCATTTCTGAAATTCGAACCCAAAACTGTCATTTTCAATTTTAATCTAATTTTTCAAGTACCTATAATTAAAACAATTCAACTAACATCAAATATGCTAAGAAAAATCAATGATTAAGTATAATGATAATTATTTTGACAATTTTACCCTTTTTAGTCTTAATTTCTTACAAACACATCTAATCATAATTAATTACAAAAAAGATATTTTAAGTGTAATTACTATGACAAAATCCCAATTAATATATGAAAATATATAATAAAAATAGGATTTATCAAATGACAAATGCTGACTAGTCAAAGTTAGATGGTGACTGGACAACACGGATGAAGAAAACTGACCACTTAACAACATAACGTCGACGACCTCCTAGGAAGTTCGTGGGGGTATGGAACCCTTTCACGACTACTTCGAGCGTAACAAAACATCGACGAATTCTTTGGCTCGGTCACTTGTCTTGGCGTGTGCGTCATCATCTCCGATGGCCAAGGGACCCGCTCAGGGTGGTACCTGGAATACGTGGAAGCCAGTTCATCAGGCCAAGGCACCACGTTCCACGGTGAACCAGTGGTTGTTTTCTCCCGAAGGTAGTCTCTGTGCCAACGTCAACAAATGCTCCGGTTCCTCTATTTCGAAGCCCACTCTCTCTTCTGTGTGATGTTTCTTAATTAGAGCACAATCTTCATAACATTACCTCTCCGCTTGTTTCTCATAAATAGACATGAGGTAGTAACAATATATATGTATCTGGCTTTTGTTGGGGTGTTGTGTTTTTCATAATGTTTGTCGATCATGTCTGTCACTCTATATTAATAACTACTCCCCTTCATGAATAAATGGATTTGTGCAATTATGATATGCAGTATGAGATCTTATAATTTGTGCGCTGAGTTTTTTAGGGATGAATTTTTTTTTGTCTCTCTATTTTCGTAACTTAGATAGTTAGCTTATATGGATAATATATTTTTGTCAAATTAAGTTTGAACTAAACTTAGAAGTACATAAGTTAACAATGTTAATATTAAAAAAATTAGCTATATATAAAATAGTTCACTACAAAAAATATTGTATTTAAAATAAATCATGCTTAAAACAATTCATTGTCCCGATTTAATTAAAAAAAAAAAGTATATAGGTTTATAACTTATAATTATAAGTTCTGTCCTTCACACCCATGCAATAAATTGAAAGAGCAAAATTGAAGCCCTTCAGGATGAGAGCGGGAATTGGGTTACTGAAGCTAACCAATTGAGGGATATGGCGCTTGATTATTTCAAGAAGCTATATACGGCTGAGAATTTGTCCTCCCCCTTTTCCCCTTGGCCTGCAAATTTCCCTACTTTAGATTCGAGCCAGTTGGAAGTACTTCAGAGTCAGGTTTCTCCCATTGAAATAAAGAATGCAGCCTTTGCTATGGGTGCTCTCAAAGCGCCGGGCCCAGACGGCCACCATCCTCACTTCTTTCAAACCCAATGGAACTGGATTGGTCAAAAAGTGTGTGATATGGTATATACCATATTTGAGAATCCGGGGGAGATGCAAGCGATTAATCATACCAATATCATCCTAATCCCTAAGATTGATCATCCCCTATCCCTTAGAGACTTCAGGCCTATTTCCCTGTGCAATGTGAGCTACAAAATTGTTAGCAAAGTGCTCGCAAACCGCTTCAAAAATGTTATGAGCCATCTCGTGGCGGAAAACCAATGTAGCTTCATCTCGGGAAGACAGGGTGTTGATAATGTCATCTTAGCTCAAGAAGCTATCCACACTATGCGAAATAGAAGAGGCAGGAAGGGATTTGTAGCAGTGAAGGTGGATATGGAGAAGGCCTTTGATAGGTTAGACTGGCGGTTCATTGAGTTCACTCTTCACAGTCTGGGTTTGAGACATGACTTCGTTAACCTAATCATGTCATGTGTCTCTTCTGCTTCTATGAGTATTATCTGGAACGGTGTTGCCTCTGAAAATTTCAAACCTTCTAGGGGTGTGAGGCAGGGGGACCCATTGAGTCCATACCTGTTTGTTCTATGTATGGAGCTCCTGGGTCAACTTATTCATCAGAAGGTTGAATTGGGCCATTGGAAACCCCTAAAAATGAGCTCCGCGGGACCGGCGATATCTCATCTTTTCTTTGCGGATGATTTGATATTATTTGGCGCGGCCACCTCCAATCAGATGGAGGTAATGAGGAGTACCATGGAACTCTTTTGCAAGGTATCTGGCCACAAAATAAACCCTCAAAAATCCAAAATGTTTGTCTCCAGAAACATCCAGTTCAACAGGGCCTATGAGATGAGTCAGAGTGTGGGGATTGGGCTGACAGCTGACCTTGGGAAATACTTGGGCGTTCCGCTCCTACACAAAAGAATGGTTAAGTTGACTTTTGCCCCTTTAATTCAAAAGGTGAGATCAAAGCTGGCAGGTTGGAAAGGGAGATTTCTAAGCATGGCTGGGAGAACGGTGCTTATCAAATCTGTCCTTTCTGCGATTCCCCAATATCAGATGCAATCAACATTAATTCCTAAAGGGGTTCTGTCGCTCATTGAGAAAATAAGTAGGGATTTCTTTTGGAACCAGCATGAAGACTCTAAGAAACTTCATCTTATAGCATGGGATGTGCTGAAGAGGGCTAAAACGGAAGGAGGCCTGGGAATTAAAGATCTCAGTCATCAGAACAAGGCATTCCTCATGAAACTTTGCTGGGGAATGATCACGAAACCAGACTCTTTGTGGGTTAAATGCCTGCGTATGAAATACTCATGTGGGATGAGTACTATACCTCAGGTACAGAGAAAGCATAGCCAATCAGCCGTATGGAGTGGTATTGTGGCAGTGTGGGATGTCTTTAAGCAGGGTCTGGGTAGGAAAGTAAAGGATGGAAGGTCTACAAAGGCTTGGCAGGATATTTGGTCCCCAATGGACAGACCGCTTAAAGATTACATAAACAACAATGCTGCTTTGGTAGACCTGGATGCCCGTGTTTGCTTTTTTGTTACACAGCATGGTCAATGGGACAAGAGGAAATGGGAGAATTTCCTCCCTGCCAGGGTGGTGGAGCAGATAATGCTGGTAACCCCTCCTGGTGGATCCGAAGAGGATGGAATATATTGGCGATTATCCCCGGATGATACGTTCAGTGTGAAGTCTGCTTACAATCATATCTACCGTCAGCAAAACTTGGATAACCAATCTAATTGGCGGAATTTATGGCGCTGGGGAACTCCGGAGAGGGTAAAATTCTTTATGTGGCAGGTTTTCCATAAGAAGCTTCCGACAAACCAAATGAGAGCGAGGTTTAACCGAAGTATCCAAAACACTTGCCCTTTTGAGTGTGAGAGTGAAGAAACTATTCTTCATATTTTGAGAGACTGTGAGCAAGCCAGGAGAGTGTGGATTTCTGTTACTAACTCTTTATATCATAGTATGTTTTTCTTTGGTAATTTGCAGGATTGGTTACAATGGAACTTCCATTGCTCTCCAGGGAATAGGAGGACAGCCAGGTGGCCATGGCAGCGAGTGTTCAGCACTATTTGTTGGCTTCTGTGGAAGAACCACTGCAGTAGAGCCTTCGAAGGAACAGCTGATGATGCGAAGATAATAGTTCAAAAGTGTATGTTTCACCTATTTGAAGGAGTGGAGAACGGGCACCTCCGACACCAAATATTTCAGATGCCTGTTAGGGGGGAAGATCAGTGGAGGCCGCCAGACACAGGATATGTACGCGTGGATGTGGATGGTTCGAGGGACAATAGAGGACATGCAGCTTGTGGAGGTGTCATCCGGGACCATCTGGGCACTTGGGTGTGTGGATTTCAACAGAAGTTGGGACATAATACCTCGACTGCTGCTGAAATCCATGCAATACACAGTGGTCTTCGATTGTGTAAGCAGATGGGTCTTAAGAAGATCAGGTTGTATTCAGATTCTCTTCAGGCCATCCAGTTGTTATCGATTGATTGTGGATCTGCTCATCCGCTGTATGACGTCATCTTTGATACTAGATCTCTTATTCTCATGGATTGGGATCTGGAGATTTTGCATACTTATCGGGAGAACGTTAGATGTGCTGATCACCTAGCACGAAGGGCTCAGATGAGCGATCATGTCTACTCGGTGTTCGACAATCCGCCAGCGGAATGTAATGCGCTTTTTGCCTTAGAGTGTGGTGATATACTACCGGGTCATCGTGTGATGCATTCCTAGCATCCCTCTTGTAAACCTCAAGCTTTTGCTTGCCTTTGTATTTCTAAAAAAAAAAAAAATAACTTTTTGAGATGCAAGGTGTAACCCCCTCAGTAATTATATCCGAAATACACAATTAAAATGAAATAGAGACCAATAATAATCAAATAAAATTTACTAACCCATCACATGATGGGGTTTTCAAAAAATACCTTTCGAAATCATTTATAAACTTGGTCTCATATTCACATTTCGAATACAATTACTACGCGAAGATAAATCACATTCATATAAATATCAGAGTGCACAACATAATCATCCCGGCAATCTCGGGTACATACCTTCGCTAAAGATATATAGGGCACAATTGCCCATTACAATTCTTCAAATGGGGATTACACAATCTCATCTCGAATGAGTCCTGCCGCTCCCTCCACGAGCCACTTGCCCTGTCTAAATTGTTGGTAAGGGAGGGTGAGATTCGAGAGAATCTCAGTAGGGAAACATTATCAATATGCAGGCAAGATAAGTGTTTAATGCATGACATGCTTGCATCACATAACTCATGCACACATACAATGACAAATCTATAAGCTCAATGCTTCGAACGATACACATATGGCCATAGCATATATTGAAACATAGCTTCAAATCATTCATACATGTTCCACATAATCAAGCAAAGCAATAACATGCATCAACACATTAATACAGTTATCAGAGCATGCAGGAGAGATAAGTTCCCTACCTCCAGTCCTTTCTCCTCGATTTGCGTGCCAGCAACTCGGGGCTTCACATTCGATCCTACAATGTCAAATGTACTATTTAGACACTTCCATAGTGTTTCTGAGGGTCATATGAAGCTATATTGAAAATTTGCTAAAATGCCCCCGGGGACCCGGTCTGGCCCCACCGTACCCGGTCCGACTATACTTTTCCTGAAATTTTGACATGGGCTATTCTAACATATTTTTGCCCAAGGAATCCATTTCCGGACTCGGAATTATCAAATTCAATTTCAATTTACAAATTTACCCTTGGCAGCCCCACTTTAAGGGTTTCAAGGGCGTTTTCGTAATTATGCTTTTTCGGCCTTTTCCGAAAAAGTGCCCAACTGTAACCCCACCTATTTTCGCCCACTGAATCCAATGGAATCATCAAATCATTGAAAATCCAACTCTAAGACCCATTTACAATGCTGGCCGAAATATATAGGTTTTAAGGGGAAAATTGGGGTTTTTCGGTTTCGGCTCCGTAAACGCGTTCCTTTCTACTCCTAACCGCTTTATTGACTATTCCATTAGGTTACAACTACCATTTAGTATCAATTTGGGCAGCATAACCCCTAGGGAAACCCATTTTCCATTTTTACAACCAATGGCAATCCGGCGAAATTTCACCGATTAAATTGCCCACAGCAGCCAGAATAGTCAATATACAAGAGTTTGGAAGTTACCTCAAGCTCCCACTAGCTTTTCTCAAAGATGGCTGAAAACCCTAACTTTCAAAACACCAAATTTGAGCTTTCCAAACCTTAAAGAACAAAGAGGAGTAGTTTAGAGTCGGAGTTATACGCGTTAGGAGCGAAATCGTCGGAGAAATCGGCTTACCTTACGAGATTTCTTCCTCTTTCTCTCTCTAAAGATCCCATATGCTCTCTCTCTATTTCAGCTGTTCTCAGCGTCAGAAATGAGGAGGAAGAAGGGAAAAAACCGTTTAATAACATATCTTATGATGATGTCATCTTTTATTGAGATGATGTCATAATTACCATTTTCGGATTTTCTGGCAGATTTTCTGCCCAAACTTTGAAAAATCATAACTAATTCTAGAAAAATCTAAATGAGGTGATCCTAAAGCCAAATGAAAGGTATTTAAGTCCTCTTTATAGGAAAAATATTGGCCATTACTAAAAATCACCACACAATTCCAGAATTACACAAATTTCATCACTGCCCCAAAACAGAGTCCATTTTTGACCTCAAACTTTGGACAGTCATATCTCCCAGTTCACAAAATGAAATGGCACAAATTATATGTCCATTCTGAAGCTTGAGATGTGAACTATAAGACTGGAACGTTTCATAATTTTTAGACACCATTTGGTCATTCAAAACGTTCACACAAACTGACAGCCCAGAATAGAGTTTCACTGGACAGCATTTCCAGTTTTGCAACCAATGTGTCCAATCCAATTTAAAACAATTCCAATGATTAAATACCACAACATGACACCATTTCCATCACAATAAACCATTCAATTCTTCCCTCTATTCTAAGTCAATTTGGATGTTAATCCACAATTGAACTCAAATACAGGGTTTTGGCGTTGCTCATAACACAAGCGACTACAATCCTCTTTATATTCTCTAAAAGGGTTCATTAATCACTAACCACGTCCACTTTTGTAGTCATTAACCCCTAATCACAATTTGGGATCTTGCTAAACCAGGGCTTAGCAATCCACTAATCTCAGGCTTATTCTCTAGCCTCGAGTCTCAAAATTCGGGGTATTACATTTCTCCCCCCGTTCAATAAATTTCGTCCTCGAAATTTGTCATACCACTTAATCCAAAAACTACGGATGCTTCTTCACGATAGCTTCCATTTCACAATTCATTTCATATTGGGACAGTCTCCTCTAGACCACCCACACACAAATGATACTCCACAAATCTGATTCTCGCAAGAATCTCAACAATGAATGCAACACAGTTGCCATAAATTGCAATCGGCCCATTTCACGATTGCCGCACAAACATAATCACCACATGGTGTCAAACAAATGCAATCGTCTCAACATACGATTGCCACAAAACCACCATCACATAACCATAAGGTCAGAGGCTCTAAATTATGAGCCATATCATAAGATTTTGGCAGTTAGGCAGCATAGGCCACCACTCTGCTCAACTCAATTTGGTTATCCCTTCCGGGAGTAAACACCACAACCTCAATACATCAAACGACAGCCTCAGCTGTATACACAAACATTCAGCTTCTACTTTATCCACTTTCACAGCTTTACCCTCACCCGTACACCCACCAGTAACTCCGCTAGTGGTAATCGGGACTTTTGGGCGTCCACAACAATCACAATATCACATTGCCATATCAAGTTTCACGGCGTTACTCTCACCCATCCGGGACTTTTGGGTATTACACAATGTCTACGATAGATTCACCTTGATGCGTGACGATTGTCACAAGACGACAGCACCCACGGCTGTACTCAATGATACGTAGCTTTGACCACTTGCACACATATCACATTGCAAGAATACCTCGGCTTCTACCACTTGCACAAATACGACAGCTTCCCGCTGCCTCATAAATACACATTGCCCTTTCGGCATTCACATCACAGTTCACATTCACAACAACACACATCTGTATCAACTTTCATGGTGTCGCCCTCACCCGTACACCCACCAGTGACTCCGCTAGTGGTAACCGGGACTTTTGGGTATCAACACAATATCACATCATCTGGTCACTCCGGAATCTCAATTTCTTTTATCCAAAGTACCTGACCATAATGGCCCACCTAGAGTCTCAGTCTCTTCTATCTAGGAGCCTTTTATTGTCACACCCCCCCTTAATGGGTGCCCACGCTTCTGCTGCGTGGCTGGCTCCCACATCACACCCGTCCGATGGATGCCCGTGGGTTACCGGACTCATAATTTTATTGTCACAACCACCCCGGTTTTACCCCCTCTAGGGATGCCCCGTGCCGGTGGTGCCCACCTCGGTTTTACCCCCCGCTGGGGATGCCCCACGACGGTGGCTGGGTTACTCAATTATTGTCACACCCACCCCGGTTTTACCCCCTCTAGGGATGCCTCGTGCCGGTGGTGCCCACCCCGGTTTTACCCCCCGCTGGGGATGCCCCGCGACAGTGGCTGGGTTACTCACATTTCACCCAGGACTCACAAGAAAATCCATTTCCTTATCAAACGTACATTGCAGATTCTAATTTTACGCACCACCTTTCGGCCTTGGGTCAATACCGGTGCAACCAACGTGGTGGCTAGCCAGGTTGGCCATGCCGGGGTAGTGCCCTCAAAATAGAGAACCCCCGATCATGTAGTCGAATTAGCCATCAGCTGAATTAGCTCTGCTCTACTAGACAACTATACCTCAGTCCCAGCTTATTCACAACTGTCACATATTCACAATCACACTCCACTCTCATCCCCTTTCTCCGCCGGGAAGACACACAGTCTTTACCCGAACCGTTGTTAGCTACTCAGGGACTATTGACATGGCAGTGCACACACATAGCCATTCAGGCTCACAATAGTAGATCCATAATCACACCCTACCCTCATCCCCTTTCTCCGTCGGGAAGACACACAGTCTAACCCGAACCGTTGTTAGCTACTCAGGGACTATTGGCATAGCGGTGCTCACACACAGCCTTTCGGCTTCCATATTACACTCCACCCTCATCCCCTTTCTCCGCCGAGAAGACACACAGTCTTTACCCGAACTGTTGTTAGCTACTCAGGGACTATTGGCGTGGCAGTGCATACACATAGCCTTATAGCTCATACAGCTATCCGGCTTTCACAAATGGTCCGTCGGCCTTCACAAATAGCCTGTCCCCCGTATCGCCACCGCCCCGAAGGCACGGTCCTCTGCCATAGGAATCACCCTATGCGGCTGCAGGTAAGAGACTCACAATGCACAATTGCAACAAGCTGGAACCAGGCATATTAACAACTTCACCTTCAATATCTCAAACCCTTTTCACGTACTGGGATCCTTCAAGACCCCTTTTCACAATACAACTTGACCCTGAAGTTTTACCTCCCGAAGCCATCACTAACGCATTGCACTTTCTGCAGATTCGAGCTTCTGCTCAACACAATTCTCAAACATCACATTCACCACGCTTCCACTGCACACTCTGAGGTCTTTCTCCTCATTTGTGCTTTCATAATGTCAAGTTGATTTAACAGAAGTCCCATTGGAATCTCCCACCACAACTGACAACATTCACAACTTATATTCATTTGTGCCAGACCTTGGCCCGATTCCACTTGAATCATTCAAAGCCACAACCAGTACTTCGTTGAGATCCCATACTCCCAACGTTCCCAGAGCTCTATTCTACGATTCAATGTCACGGCGATTGCTCTCGACGGTTCGTTATCAAGGCGGCTGCACACTAGGGTTCATCGTCACGGTGGCTCCACTCTAGGGTTCATCGTCATGGTGGCTCCACACTATGGTACTGTACTCGATGCTTCACTCAGTCACCTGACTGGTCAGCCCCTTCGGTCAGCATCCTCCGTAGGTAGCCCTTTCCAATCAGATCTCACCGTAGGTAGCCCTCTCCGATCAAATCTCACCGTAGGTAGCCCTCTTCCATCAAAACTCCCCGTAGGTAGCACTCTCCGATCCGAATCCTCCATAGGTAACTTTTTCAAATTCAAATTCTCTGCGGAATCACTTTTCCCTGTGCAGGATTAACACTAGCAACCTCAGGATACCTGATACACATTTCAATGCCAATCTAGTACCACATCCTGGTACCACGGACCATATAGGTCATATCAACCTCCTAAGGACCAGCTTGACTATTGAGTCTGATCCTTGGATCACAATTCATCTTTCAAACCTTCAACCTCAGTTGAATTGGGAAATCACTTCCCTCCAATCCACGGAGCATCATCAACTCCAACTCAAATTCATCATTTCTACGGAGCATCTTTATAACTCCTACCCAAATTCAAATATCTCTGCCCGCCTAAGGCACACCGGTCCCCTAGGTCTTAAGGCCTTTACACCCACAAGCTCTGTATGACGTCACTACATGTAACATCATACCACCTAGGGTTTCTCACCCCACCATTAGGTTCATACTGAAACCTAAAACCTCAATATCACACATCTAGGAAATCATTTTCCTTAGTTCTTTAATCAGACGATGGGTCTGATTACCTCCACCTCTGAATCTACACATCTAATTCTCGGGTGAATCATACTGACTCACCATATCCACAACACAAATAATGTATACATAGTCCATAAATCACATATATCCACAACCAGCAGGGACCATAATGTGTATACCACAACAAACAAAGCCATTCTCTATGACTTAAGGCAGCAACTACTGCCATTATCCTAGCAAATCCTTTACTTGCCAGGAACGGCAGCTCTGATACCAAAATGTAACCCCCTCAGTAATTATATCCGAAATACACGATTAAAATGAAATAGAGACCAATAATAATCAAATAAAATTTACTAACCCATCACATGATGGGGTTTTCAAAAAATACCTTTCGAAATCATTTATAAACTTGGTCTCATATTCACATTTCGAATACAATTACTACGCGAAGATAAATCACATTCATATAAATATCAGAGTGCACAACATAATCATCCCGGCAATCTCGGGTACATACCTTCGCTAAAGATATATAGGGCACAATTGCCCATTACAATTCTTCAAATGGGGATTACACAATCTCATCTCGAATGAGTCCTGCCGCTCCCTCCACGAGCCACTTGCCCTGTCTAAATTGTTGGTAAGGGAGGGTGAGATTCGAGAGAATCTCAGTAGGGAAACATTATCAATATGCAGGCAAGATAAGTGTTTAATGCATGACATGCTTGCATCACATAACTCATGCACACATACAATGACAAATCTATAAGCTCAATGCTTCGAACGATACACATATGGCCATAGCATATATTGAAACATAGCTTCAAATCATTCATACATGTTCCACATAATCAAGCAAAGCAATAACATGCATCAACACATTAATACAGTTATCAGAGCATGCAGGAGAGATAAGTTCCCTACCTCCAGTCCTTTCTCCTCGATTTGCGTGCCAGCAACTCGGGGCTTCACATTCGATCCTACAATGTCAAATGTACTATTTAGACACTTCCATAGTGTTTCTGAGGGTCATATGAAGCTATATTGAAAATTTGCTAAAATGCCCCCGGGGACCCGGTCTGGCCCCACCGTACCCGGTCCGACTATACTTTTCCTGAAATTTTGACATGGGCTATTCTAACATATTTTTGCCCAAGGAATCCATTTCCGGACTCGGAATTATCAAATTCAATTTCAATTTACAAATTTACCCTTGGCAGCCCCACTTTAAGGGTTTCAAGGGCGTTTTCGTAATTATGCTTTTTCGGCCTTTTCCGAAAAAGTGCCCAACTGTAACCCCACCTATTTTCGCCCACTGAATCCAATGGAATCATCAAATCATTGAAAATCCAACTCTAAGACCCATTTACAATGCTGGCCGAAATATATAGGTTTTAAGGGGAAAATTGGGGTTTTTCGGTTTCGGCTCCGTAAACGCGTTCCTTTCTACTCCTAACCGCTTTATTGACTATTCCATTAGGTTACAACTACCATTTAGTATCAATTTGGGCAGCATAACCCCTAGGGAAACCCATTTTCCATTTTTACAACCAATGGCAATCCGGCGAAATTTCACCGATTAAATTGCCCACAGCAGCCAGAATAGTCAATATACAAGAGTTTGGAAGTTACCTCAAGCTCCCACTAGCTTTTCTCAAAGATGGCTGAAAACCCTAACTTTCAAAACACCAAATTTGAGCTTTCCAAACCTTAAAGAACAAAGAGGAGTAGTTTAGAGTCGGAGTTATACGCGTTAGGAGCGAAATCGTCGGAGAAATCGGCTTACCTTACGAGATTTCTTCCTCTTTCTCTCTCTAAAGATCCCATATGCTCTCTCTCTATTTCAGCTGTTCTCAGCGTCAGAAATGAGGAGGAAGAAGGGAAAAAACCGTTTAATAACATATCTTATGATGATGTCATCTTTTATTGAGATGATGTCATAATTACCATTTTCGGATTTTCTGGCAGATTTTCTGCCCAAACTTTGAAAAATCATAACTAATTCTAGAAAAATCTAAATGAGGTGATCCTAAAGCCAAATGAAAGGTATTTAAGTCCTCTTTATAGGAAAAATATTGGCCATTACTAAAAATCACCACACAATTCCAGAATTACACAAATTTCATCACTGCCCCAAAACAGAGTCCATTTTTGACCTCAAACTTTGGACAGTCATATCTCCCAGTTCACAAAATGAAATGGCACAAATTATATGTCCATTCTGAAGCTTGAGATGTGAACTATAAGACTGGAACGTTTCATAATTTTTAGACACCATTTGGTCATTCAAAACGTTCACACAAACTGACAGCCCAGAATAGAGTTTCACTGGACAGCATTTCCAGTTTTGCAACCAATGTGTCCAATCCAATTTAAAACAATTCCAATGATTAAATACCACAACATGACACCATTTCCATCACAATAAACCATTCAATTCTTCCCTCTATTCTAAGTCAATTTGGATGTTAATCCACAATTGAACTCAAATACAGGGTTTTGGCGTTGCTCATAACACAAGCGACTACAATCCTCTTTATATTCTCTAAAAGGGTTCATTAATCACTAACCACGTCCACTTTTGTAGTCATTAACCCCTAATCACAATTTGGGATCTTGCTAAACCAGGGCTTAGCAATCCACTAATCTCAGGCTTATTCTCTAGCCTCGAGTCTCAAAATTCGGGGTATTACACAAGGGGTGGTGAAACCAAGTTTCATCTTGATCACCTCTGTCACAAAAAAATTCCGGCTGTCAAGGTTACGTTAGTTGCCGACTTGCCGGAAGTCCAGTGGCTGACTGTCACAAATTTTTTTAAGACAACGCTGACATTTTTAAATTTTTTGGTACTAGATTTTTAAATTTTGCATATTTTAAAGGGATTTAAATGAAATTTTCCCTGATGAACTTTATAAATATGATATGAGGGCTCACTTGAATGCGTTGCTACATCACTTTCGTTTTTATTTTACTGGGATAAGGTTATACTAGCCAAAAAAAAAAAAAAAATCAACACAAAATTAAAGTCTCATCTCCTCTTGTCTCACACATCAAATTTTTTTCCCATAATACCCATATTTATTAAAACCTTTTTTATTTCTGTGTATTGAATTTCAATCATTAAATAGCATGGTTAGTTTTTCAAAAGTGCCACAAATTTTTCATACATTATTTACAGATAATCAACTCATTTATGTTTAATTCTATTAATTAGTTAATATTGTGTTAAGCTCTATATAGTAATATAGAGCCTTATAATTTATTAAGATGAGTTATCTACTAATATAAATATTTAAATGATGGCAAAATATAACACAAAAATATTGAAAATTTGTGGGTCTCACACACTACAAAAAAAACGTGATTTAGTAGCAGTTAAAAATGGGTATTAGTAGCGGTTTTAACCGTTACAAACAACATTAGTAGTGGTTACTAGAACCGCTACTAAATCGTATGTTGCAAGCAGTTTTATAGCGGTTATATAAAACCGCTACTCAATAAAAAATAACCGCTACATCCTTTGTAGCAGTTCAACCCAACCGCTACAACACCCTCATGAACGAAATTTTTTTCAGAGTTATTTGTAGCGTTATATAACCGCTACAAATATAAAAAATTGAAATTTTGAAGGCGGAAAAAAATGACATTTTTTTATTTTGTAGCGGTTAATAAACCGCTACTAATTTTGAATTTCATGAAATTTGTAGCGGTTATTAAAACCGCTACTAATTTCATGAAATTCAAAATTAGCGCCAAAAAATTGAATTTGAGTTTTAAAAAGGCGCGTTATTTAGTAGCGGTTTAATAACCGCTACAAATATTTAAAATTTTTTTAAAAAATATATGATCATTTGTTTCTGTTTTTTTAATATTAAATTAAATAGTTTATTTTGTTATTATTTTATCTATTTTAATTAGCTTATTATTCAATAGTTTAACTTATTAATAAATTAAAAGGAAAAATGTAATTTAATTGGATTAGTATAAAATTTATATTAATAATATTATTAAGAATAGCTAGGTAATAAGGAATTATTATGTTGTTTAATATAATGTAATTGTATATGAAAAATAGATGAAAATGAGATACAACTCTAAAATATTTGGAAAAAAAAATGGTTAGAATAAATTTTATAGAAAGGAAAGAAGTATTGTAAAAAACATTAAAAATCTTGTTACCATATTTGATCGTATTATTCAGCTCCTCTACTCATACGAAAGAAGTTGTAAATGAGAGAAAATGAAAGAAAGGAAAGGTGAAAAGAAATTGGGGAGTGTTTGAAATGAGTGGTAAGGGTATTTATAGGGATCCACGTACTATTTATAGCGGTTAATGTATCCATTTTGTAGCGGTTATTATTTAGTAGCGGTTATTTGTATTTTTGTAGCGGTTTAATATTTATAGTGATCCACATACTATTTGTAGCGGTTAATGTATCCATTTTGTAGCGGTTATTCATTTAGTAGCGGTTTATTTTATATTTGCAGCGGTTTAATAACCGCTACAAATATTTTTTTTTAAATTTTTTTTTACATTTTGTTTTAAAAAATTGTTTGCATTTTTTTTAAAGACAAAAGCATAATTTGATTTTGATCACTCATCGTCGCCATCCCTACAGAAATTTTGTAGAAAAATTATTGTTATGGATGTATTATTAAATTTAAAAAATTTAATTCAAATGACGTGGACTTAAAAGACTCACCGCAGTAGAGGTAAATTGTCATCGCCTTCAGGGAAGTAGTTTTCAAAATCAGCTGGTTGAAATGGCTCACTCTCGTAGACGATGTTATCGCCTTCACCCATGTCGTAAATGTCTCTTGGCTTTAAATGAACGACCATGTACCAATCCCTATGCCTCTCGTCCTCGACATAATAAACCTGATGTGCCTCTGAAGTTAGAATATACGGCTCATCATCTTGAGAAATACCAGTATGAATCGGCCGTGAGAAATTGACTGATGTGATCCCTAAGTCGTCAGTTGTCAGTCCCCGAGAAGTAGTGGTATTTTCCCACAAACACTTGAACAACGTCACAGTGAAACGGCCTTGATAATTAAGTTCGACCACATCAAGAAGCTTGCCATAGTAAGGGACGCCTCCGAACTGTACGTTGGCGTCACTGCTGTTCGCATAACTCCTTGTCCCAAATGTGCCATAAACACCCGAATTCTGTGTTTGCAATCCTTGATCCCATGAAACCGTGCAAAACTTAAAACCATTGACATTGTATGATGTAAACCGTTTTGCATGATCAAGAGGGCTGATTGCGAGAGCTCTGAAATTTGGTGAGTGTGGGTTGTAGTCATTTAGTATTCTGCGCTCAAACCAGCTCGGGAATTCTCTGTGGACCCTCCTATCAACTTCCAATGATGTCTGTGTATGGATCCTGAGTTGACGCTTAACATGACTTCTGAATTCCCTGCAATTAATAATGGAAAGGCGTTAGTGAAATGAAAGTGAGAAATGTTACGAAAGATATAGATCGAATAACATGTGAGTGTACAATTCTTACCGTATGAAAGGTTCAACTTGAGTGCAATTAATCAAGACATGTCTATGTGCTTGGAACTTCTCAGTTGCCGTTAGTTTGAAGTTCTCAGTTGCTCCAACTGGTTTACCAACACGAGGGATAAATTCTCCTGATGTCGGCGCAGGTTCAGGACAATCGTCAACACGAGGTGGGCGGTTGAAAGCCGTCTCAAGATCATCAAAGTACCTTGAGCAAAAATATAGCACCTCATCCCCTATATAGCCTTCAGCTATAGAACCTTCTGGCCATGCCTTATTCCTCACGTAAGATTTTAATTTCCCAAGGAACCTACGAAGTACAGAAGAGAAAATTGATATAAAATGCTGAAAAGGACGACTAGCAAACATTAAATACGGAGAATAAATTAAAGCACATATTTAAAATGAGTACCTCTCAATCGGATACATCCAACGATATTGTACTGGTCCAGCGAGCTTTGTTTCATGAACGAGGTGGACTGTGAGGTGAACCAACACAATAAAAAAGGACGGAGGAAAGATCATCTCCAAATGACAAAGCGTAAGAATGATTTTCGACTGCAGCTGATCGAGCTCCTCAACGATCAAAACCTTAGAACACAACTTCCGAAAGAAAGAACAAAGTTCCACTAAAACGATGGAAACATCGGGAGGAAGTGTATTCTTTATAGCTAGAGGCAGTAACTGCTACATAAGAACATGTGAGTCATGACTCTTCAGGCCAGCAACCTTTCGAGCCTGCAAGTCAACACATCGAGAAATGTTGCTTGAATACCCATCAGAAACTTTTAATTTCTTCAACGTTGCGAGGAAGACTTCCTTGTTCGGTTTTGTGAGGGTAAACTTTGCCGGTTGAAATCTGTCATGCTCATCTGGCCAAGCGTCTTCATGAACTCCCATGTCGCGTAAATCTTTCCTCGCTTGAAGGTGATCTTTTGTCTTGCCGGGTTCGTTAAGTAGCGTATACAACACATTGTCGCAAACGTTCTTTTCAATGTGCATTACATCAAGACTGTGGCGAAGTAAATTAGATCTCCAATATGGAAGAGTGAATAAAATACTTATCTTCTTCCACTGCTGAGGTGCCGAAGTCCTGCGCGTCTTTTGGCGAGTTTGTGCTGAATCGTCGCTTTTTCCAAACTCGAAGTCAACATGCTCAAGCTGTTGTAAGATATCTGTACCGGATAAAGTCTGAGGTGGTCCTTTTTTTTCTGGTTTCCCATTGAAGCGATTCTGTTGCAATCTGAACTTATGCCTTCCATCGAGAAACCTCCGATGCCCCATAAAGCACCACTTTCGGCTGTGGGGAAGGCGCACTGCGTCAGAGTCAAAATTGCAAGCTGGACACGCCGACCCAGTATGCACATTCGAACCAGATAATGTGCCAAATTAAGAGCGTTATATAAATTCAGGATGATGTGATGTCAGATCACATCATGTGATGCATTTGGTTTGGCAGCTCTCTTGGAGCTAAGGTTGATGCTTTAAACTGCAGATATTTGGAACAATTAAGGATAAACATCACAGGACAGAAGCAATATTCTTGATAGCCGTGACATATATCTTACCTCGTATACTATAAATTACGTTGGAAAAGCTGCTTATACCGCTAATCCAAATAGACACATACTTATTTGCTGTATTCTATGGTTCATATGGTAACACAGAAACCACAAAGTATTTAGTCAAGCTTAAGCAACCGGATCTTTATGACTGGAAATTCAGGATATTCAAAATCTCTTTCAATCTAAAGTTGGTTCGCTTTGGATTTTACACCTAGACGGGCAAGCCCGTGATGATTCTTTTCTGTATGAGATTGTTATTAATTATTATTATTATTATTATTATTATTATTATTTTGTATAGTATACTGTAGAACATTTGTGTTGCCTCTTTCTGATTGGACAATATGTACAGGCCTTGTACTATTTATTACCTAATGAAAGATTAGTGTCTCTTAAGTTGAGAGGACTCGTTAATATTTTGTGACGGCAACTACTTTCACAAAATATTTTGTGACGGAAATTAGCGAAGAATTAGCAATACAATTGAGTGACGGAATTTTTTTGTCCCAAACTTCCATAGCTAATTTCTTTCACAAATTAATTTGTCATAGAATTAGTAACGGAAATTAGTGATGGAAAAAATTTCATTGCTAATTCGGTCTCAAAATATGTTGTGACAAACTTAATTAGTGACGGATTAACAATGGAAACTGGTGATGGAATTTTCTATCACTAATTTTTTTAGCCAATTTTTTGTCACAAAAAAGTTTTCAATGGAAATTAGTGAATTAAAAATTCCTTAACTAATTCCGTCAAAAAATATTTTCTCACAAAAATTAGTGATGGAATTTTTCGATAATTAATTTTTGTCACAAAAATATTTGTCGCGGAAAAATTCTGTTGCTAATTCTGTCACAAAATATTTTTGACAAAAATTAGTGATGGAAATTAAGGATGAAATTTTTCTGTCACTAATTTTTGTCGCTAATCCTTTTGTGATAGAATTAATGACAGATTAGCAATGGAATTTAGTAAAAAAATATTATTCCATTATTAAATTCGGTCATTAATTCCCTATTTTTTTAAATAAAAATTTGAAGTGGGTTAGAGTAAAAGGACCTGAAAATGCACAAAATATGGCCTGCTAAAACTTTCGGAAAACTTGTTTTTACATCGTTATTCTAAGAAAAAGCTCCACAACAATGAGATGATTAGACTCCAGCAACAAGGAAATATTAATCTATCGACATCACAAAGTAACAATACTTGCCAAAAGAAGATTCTTATCAATAATTAACTTCCTTTGTCATTCCTCCACTTGAACAGTAGCATGTAAATTGACCGAATCACCCTTGAGTTCATACCAAATATTGAATGATGTGTTAACTTGAAATCTCTAGAAAGAGATTTTGGCATTATTTTAATTAAATTAAAAAACTTAATGGGGAACAAAAGCCAGAGTTTAGTAGGGAGGGGTGTTTAAATCCTAGGACGGGACCGGGATCACCCATTCTCAGTTCCCGTCCTGGGTGGTAGCCGGGACCAGTCCCGGTCCCGGTCCCAGGAAATTCCCAGTATGACCAGGATTAGGACCAGGAATTCCTGGTTTCAATAATATAATTATATTAGTGAACTTTTTTATAATCTAGTATTTGAAGTGATTATTTAACACCTAATAAGGTCATAAAAATCAAACCAATTGAGCTAGAATTGAAGAATAATATATTATTATTATTATTATTATTATTATTATTATTATTATCACATTCATCATTTTTGTTATTATCTTTATATATTGTATAGTTAGGATTAGTATCACGATATATACGATTTAACTCTAACTAAATATGTGATATATATTTTATTAAATGATAACTTAATTTATGGGGTAAAAAATACAAATATAAAAGAATAATTTATTTTTTAAGGGAAAAAAAAAACCTGGACTGGGAATTCCTGGGATCACAAGGTGTGATCCCGGTCCCGGTCCCGGTCCCGACCGGGACGGGAAATTCCCGGGATAAAATGTCCGGGACCAGGCTGGGACCGGGGACACTTTGAACACCCCTACAACCAATTCGCTTAATAATTGATCATAAATTAGAGGGTGAAATACCATCCCTGCCCTCGCTCACCTGACAAGCTTTCATTATATATAGGGCCATATTGCAGCGACGGTTTTTGAGCAACAATTTTAATTCCTAAGTTTCTGTATAGTGTGTGTGTGTGTGTGAGAGAGAGAGAGAGAGAGAGAGAGAGAGAGATGGAATCCAAAGTTGAAAAGTCGGAAGCTGATGCGCATATAAAGGCTCCAGCAAAGAAGTTTTATGATGTTCTAAGCAGCAGAACTCACCACCTCGCCAACGCTTGTCCTGATAAAGTCCATGGGATTGACCTTCACGAAGGCGAATGGGGCTCTCATGGATCCATCATCTTCTGGAACTATGTCCATGGTATGTAATAATTAAACAGTTAATCATTCATCTAAATCATACATATATAACATCACTTTTGTTTCTTCTTCAAGAAGCTCATATGTTCACACTAAACAATACGTACAACACCAGTACACCACTTTCCGTAATTAAAATATGCACTTGTTAATTATAACTTCAAGTGTTGATATTATATTTACGGGTCTCCAATGTGTATATATGTGTGTGTTTGTTTTTACTTCTTCAGAGTTCAGACATGGATCTAATTCTTCCAGAGGGTGCGTTTTCGTCAGAAATATTCAGTGCCAACTGCACGCTTCAATTAAGCATAATTAATTGTAGATGTCCCACAGTGCTAGTGATAGTTTAAATAAAATATATGTCCACGGGTTTCAAGTTGTGCAAGTTGTTTTCCAGATCGTTTTTTTTATCAGTTAGGGGTTGGGGTTCTCTCATTTTCCTCCCTCTTTTTCTTCTCAAAATCTCATATACACTCTTAGATTAAGAAAATGGAAGATTCAGATTTAATATTTTATAAAATTATTAATATAAATATGTCCATGACCCTCCCAGACCCTACCTGATGAGCGGTTGGGAACCTCTCTTCTTCTCTTTCCATCATCTTCCCTACTTTTAATTTTCTTTTTTATTCATAAGATCAACATTTAAATGGTCCAAGATTTAGTTTTATAGAAAATATTATTTTTATTTTCTTTTTATAATATAACATCTTGATAATAAGTTTATAAAAGATTTTCAAATGTTGATGTAATATTTGGAAAAGAAGAGTAAATGAGGGAAGAGGAACGGTTCTGAACTGCCTGATGGAGCATTGTGTACTAAGCTGCCCTTTTTAAATTATTATAAATATAAATACATAAAATTAAACAGTTAAAATAATTTGATCTTCATAGTTAGTACAGAAAAAATAGGAAAAAATTAATTAATAAAATATTGAGATAATAGTTTAGTAAATTTAAATCTGAACCATTCTTTTTTTTTTTTTAATCAAAGAGTAGAGATGAGATTTTGAGGGAGAAAATAGGAGAAAGAGAAAAAGGAAAGGATCTGCTTACAGAAAGTTGTGATCAATGACAAGTTTTTGTTTTAATTTGTGAAACATATACAGATGGGAAGAAGTGTGTGGCAAAGGAGATGTGGAGATGGAAAAAGAGAACTACAAGATGACATTCAATGTGTTAGAAGGAGATCTGTTGGAAGACTACAAGAGCTTAAGATTCCTAATCGAATTGTTGCCTCAAGAGGAAGGAACTATTGTTCATTGGATCTTAGAATATGAGAAGCGCAAGGGCCACTCTCCTGATCCTCCCACTATGCTTCAGTTTGACATTGATATGACCCAACGTGTGCGTCATCTCTGTCATCTCCGATGGCAAAGGGACCGGCTCAGGGTGGTGCCTGGAATACGTGGAAGCCAGCTCATCAGGCCAAGATACCACGTTCACGGTGAACCAGTGGTTGTTTTCTCCCGAAGGTAGTCTCTATGCCAACGTCAACAAATGATCCGGTTCCTCTATTTCGAAGCCCACTCTCTCTTCTGTGTGATGTTTCTTAATTAGAGCACAATCTTCATAACATTAACTCTCCGCTTGTTTCTCATAAATTGACATGAGGTAGTAACAATATATATGTATCTGGCTTTTGCTGGGGTGTTGTGTTTTTCATGATGTTTGTCGATCATGTGTGTCACTATATGATTAACTACTCCCCTTCATGAATAAATGGATTGTGCTATTATGGTGTGCACAACACTCTCGCCCATCTCTTTATTTTTCACGAATAATTTTTCTCCCATACTTCCATGTCCTCACACACACACACGCAAACTTTCGAAATGAGACTCTCAAGATATAAACTACTAGTATAATCAATTATGCAAAGGTGTAAGATAAACTTCTAAGTCTAGAATCCATTTATCTGAAAACACGTTCACGTTCCCACCATCACCAACCTTCCAATAAAGTTCCTCTTTTCAACAGTTCTCTCCCTTCCAGCACACTATTAGACCGTTCCCATGATACTTTGCTTCCTTTACTAGCTTTTAGAAAATCACATTTAGGAAAACAAATTCCTTTGAGAATCCTGCAACACAGATCATTAGGATTCTGAATTATTCTCCAAGCAGTCTTCACTAGTAAAGCTTTATTAAAAGCCTCCAATTCTCTGAAGCCCATATATACCCCCTTCCCCTTTAGCTTTAAACATCACATTCTACGCCTTCTAAATGAATCCTGCCTTCTTGTTCCTTCTGCTCCCCCACCAAAATTTTGACACATACTATCAAATTCCTTGCATACTTTTCTTGGAAGTTTAAAGGGAGAAATAGGATAGGTTGGGATTGCATTTGCTACAGCTTTAATCTTGATCTCTCTAGCTGCAAAAGTTAGAAGCTTTTGATTTCACCCTGGTGACTTCTGTCCCAGTTTATTCTTAACAAAGGACAAAGCTTCAAAGCCAGTGTCGACATATGCTCCCAGCCCCCTGTCTCTTATATGTGAGGTGCGTGAAGTAGTAAAACACACACAGATGTGTGTGTGTGTGTGGGACTTTAATCTTATGGTATGTTGTGTGTCACGTACCCTATGTTTGGATACAAGTTTGTCATCTGCCTCGTCTTAATATATTCAGTTGTTATTACCTCTCTCGGCTTATTCATAATATATAAATAAAAATAGGCCCCGAGGTAATAATTTGTATCTGGCTTTTGTTGATGTACTGCGTTATGTGTTGTTACGTAATATATGTGTGTGTGTTCTGTGGTTTTATGCCATGGACTTGGAGTCTACTAATATATATATGGACTCTTTCTTTTTCAATTTTCATTGTTAGTTTTGTTTTAAAATACAAATTCCCAACCCGCCAAACAGCAAACAACCACATTCCTCCACCTTCATCCTCTCCACGGCGACAAGGGGCATGTGCCTTTCCAAATTTCTCATATAGTTATAGTATATTGGTAATAATTGAAGAAGTTCATCAAAATATAATCATAATTATTTTAAACTACTACAAGACAAATAATTAATTAACTATCTGTGTCTTTCTTCACTTTACTAATTAACTATTTTACACGTAAGTTTGAAGCATGTATCATGATTGTGTTCTGAATCTCGAAATTTTTTAAGGTAATAAACTCCATAAGCAACGAAACCACCAAAAAGCATATAGCAGAAATCGAACGTAAGAGCTAGAGCACAAGTTTCGACAATTGACGTAAAAGGGAAATTTAATTACCTTCTTTTTCCCCTCATTCTATCTTTATTTTTGAATTAAGCATTTAACGACTGAGATTTAATATTAATTCCAGCAGGCCCAGAAAATATTAATTACTCATTTGGAATATCACCTTCAATATTTGGCAATACATTGCTAGGGCCTTGTGGTGGAATTTCAAGGCTCCAGCTTCCACCGTGCCCTATCCAATCCTATTGGAGCGAGAAATCAACCTAAACGAGAGGTCCTAAGTTCATTGTATGCATAGTGTATTTTTAGTCCTTTAAGTATGTATAGTGTATTTTTAGTTCTTCAAACTTAACACCGTTAACGTTATTAATGGCAAATGCTGATAGAGCAAAGTTAGGTGATGACTGTGCAACGTAGATGAAGTAAGCTGGCCACTTGCAATATAGCATCAACGACCTCGTAGGAAGTTGGTGGGTTATGGAACCCTTTCACGACTACTTCGAGTGAGATAACCTCGACAAATTCTCCGGCTCGGTCCCTTGTCTCAGTGTGTGCGCCATCTCTGTCATCTCCGACGGCAAAGGGACCGGCTCAGGGTGGTACTTGGAATACGTGGAAGTCAGTTCATCCGACCAAGACACCACCCAGTTCACGGTGAACCAGTGCCTGGATTTAGAAGAACCGCCCCGTGGACTCTGCCAACGTCAACAAATGCTCCGACTCCGACTCCGACTCTGACTCCGCCTCTGCCTCCGGCTTATCTATTTGAAGCCCACTCTCTCTTCTGTGTGATCCTTCTTGGTTAGAGCACAATCATCATAACATCACCTCTCCGCCTGTTTCTCATAAATAGGCACGAGTTAGTAACAATATATATGTATCTGGCGTTTGTTGGTGTGTTGTGTGTTTCGAAATGTTTGTCGATCACGTGTCTCACTCTATATTAATAACTATTCCCCTTCATGAATAAATGGATTGTGCTTCTATGGTTCGCACACCACTGTTACCATATCTTCATTTTTCACGAATATTTTTCCTCCCACACCTCCATGTTCTCAAACTTTCGAAATAAGACGCACAAAAATATTACGTGAAATATGATTCTTAAACTGACTCGTTCAAATCTGTGTTGACAAATTTGAGGCCCACTGAATAGAAGTAGGAAAAATTACGGAAACACCGGACTTAATTGCAGTTTGTCATGGACATGGAAAGATATTTTACCTGCAATGAACTCAAATTTAATGACGAAACAAGAAGAAGATGATGAAAATCGGCGAAAAAACTGTTTCGTTATTTTTGAACTGAAATAAGTGTTGGCTACGGTAAGTTCTTGATGGTATGTCATGACGAATTTTGATCACAGCGTCGGCATCAAAACATATGTGCGGCTATCATTCTTTTTTTAATTTCTTCATATTAATTTCATAAGTAATTTATAATTTTTTCTCTCTCCATAACTCATCATCAAATTTTCATACGAACGTGCAATCTCACCTTTTATCTATTATTGTGTAAATTTATATTATTTTTTTAGAAAATACATATATTAAAATAAGGGCAAAGTTACGAACAAGTCATTAATTGAGGTAGTAAGAGGTATCACCCCATAAAGAGAGGAACACAAGTTCGAATCCCAAAAATACACTTATTGATCGAAAACCATTTTTGTTCTAAGTCTTGATAGAGATTATGGGTTATAATTTTTCTAATTTTGATAAAATATGTTGGAAGTGACATATAAATATGGCAAGAGGATTATTAATATTTTCAAAAATTGTAAGGCATGTGCTTATATCTACCTGCGAAATAACTAACTATTAAAAAATGAATTTACAATAATTTTATATCTTGGAATCCCTTATAGAATCGTATTTTTCCGATTAAAAATATTTTTCACTCTCTTTTGTAATTAAAATAATATTATTTAATAATAAAAAAATATAGCAAATATTCTGGTAAGAGAATCACTAAGATTTGCAACGAAAGAAACTTAATTGGGAAAATTGGTAAAAAATTCCCATAAAAAGTTTTATGACTAAGAAGAGCCTAAATTAAAATATCAATATTCTGGGTGTACAAATTTATAGTGTATTGATATTTCATGTACCTAAAAATTTATCGGGTTTTTTCCATCAATATAATTTATACGGGAGATCTTTCAACAATTTTCCCAACACATTTTGGCGTTTTCGAGCTTTCCACCACGACTCAGTGGACGGAGCTCATTTATTCCGTTCCGTATAATAATCTGTGAACTATAAGACTGACGCGTGCCGAGGGGATATTTTGTGATTGTGACTGTGATGACATCAAATAGACACACACACACATATGGCATATGGGTGATCCAGCTAATGAAAAAATGAATTAAAATAAAAAAATTGATTAATAGATTGTTTTATAAAAGATCAAATGCATTTGAGAGGTGCGTTTGTTTATTCATTTAATTAAATTGTATTTTCTTTTAGTTATTAATTTTTAACAAAAATCCAAAAAAAAATCATTTTGCCTTGTTATTTGCATTTAGATTATTTAGAATTTAATAAAAAACTCATCAAGAAAAGAGACGACCCAAGTATTATAATATATACTGCAATTCTTAAAATAAATATTTTGTTTTTGACCCAGAGACGAGACACAGTCAAATCAATATATCATAAATAGGCCATAGTAATATATATATATATATATACATGGCTTTTGTTGGTATGTTGCCGGTAATATAATATTTTCCATGTGTCTCATTTCAAACTGATCCACATGTCAGGTAAATGTTTGGTTTCTTCATGAAATAGTTAACCATTAAAAAAAAAATTGCAATAATTGTAAATGTTGAGGTCTCATATATAGACTTTCGTTTTCGTTTTTTATCATGTTTTTGTTTTTTTTAAGGAAAACACTCAAGTAACTATTATATTCTCATAAAAAATCTTTTTTTCTTCACTATTTTGTAATAAAAATAATATTATTTGATAATAATACAATTGTAATAAATATTATAGTAAGAGAATGACAAGGATCTATTTGCAACCAGACATGACTTTGGCTTCTCCTTTGAAGGTAGAATTTTGTGTGAGAAATTAAATGTATATTGGCCTCTTCTATCTTCCCACGATGAATCAGGTGACTAATGTAATATCCCAAAATGTACTCAAGGGCTAAATGTACATAATAGATGGTGGGATTAATGACAGAATTACCTCTGAAAATTTTATTATGAATTTAGTCAAGTTTCACATGCAAAATTGGCAATTAAATATTATATTGCAAGATAATATATTACAAGATCATCTTCTTCTTCAAAGGGCTATGATTTACATATGACAAGAGGAAACAATATAGGCTACTAAATATGACATGTGAAAGCAATTTGACCAAGTTGTAAAAGATCATGACTAAGTCAACAATTTCAACTAAAGAAGTAACATTTGAAGAGTTGAAATTATGATTAGTTCAAGAAGCCCTTTTGGCTTAATTCTGGAGCAATGTGGGATTTTGTGTAATTCTGGAATTGTGTGGTGATTTCCGGTAAGGATTCATATTTTTCTTATAAAGAGGACTTCAATAGCTTTTCATAGGATTTGGGTTCACCTCATTTCAATTTTTGTAGAATTAGTTATGAGTTTTCAAAGTCTAGAGAAAATTCTGGCAGATTTGGTCCCTTATGCGAAAATTGAAGATGTAATGGAATAATGTAGTATTGTTGAATTTTGAGGTTAGGAATTGGTTTTTTTTTGGTTAATTGACCACTTTAACTCCTTAGTTGATTTGATTAAATGTCCCTAATGATAACCAACTTGAGTGTTTGAATTAAAGAATTGGATTAAGTAATAACCTGTCGCCCGTAATTCTAATTATAGGATTTGACATTTGCCCTGCACGTGATAAACCAGTGCCAGTGCACGAGCGGAAAGAATAAGGTAGTGACTATTTCTCTTATTATGTGTATGATGCCTTGCATGTATGTCATTTCATTGAATATGCCGTGATGTAACATTGCCGTTGTTGTGCTATTGTGAAACATGCTGTTGTGAATGCAGCAAAAGCTGTCGCAAAAATGCCATTGTGTTGTTGTTGTTGTATTTACTTACATGCTTTGTGATTGTACATGTTATAAGTGAATTGTTACTACTTGGATTCTTTTGAATTTCATTCTTTCCAATAATTAACCTACAACAAAGGCGAGTGGTTCAAAGGAAAACCAAGTGACGAAGGGCGGTTAGAGCTCCTAGCTAGGAGTTTTAATTTTGGTAGTTGGTTGTCATATTTTGTTGGGGATTAGTTGCTCATGTTGTATATATTGAATAGTGTTGTGTAATCCCCTGTATGGGAAACTAAGCATTGTAAACCCTTTATTAAGTAACGAAACCTGAGCGTTGTCGGGAATTTTTGGTTGCACTCTGATATGTATGAATGGAACCGAACTGGACAAACCAATTATATTCAAGATGTGAACGTGAAACCGCACTAAACAAGTTTTGGAAAAGTTTTAAATTAACCACTGGTCTCTATTTCAACTTAATGACGTGTTCTCGAACTATAAATTTGGCTATTAAAGTAGGGGGTTACAACTAAGCTCATGTTATTCTGTTTCGTATAATAATCTGTGAACTAAAGACTAAAGTAAAAAAATTTGATATTTTGTTGCATATAAATATAATAGTCATTAATGGATATGTGGCATCACAAGATAATCCAGCTAATGAAGATGGATTAAAATAAGAAGTGTAAAGGTGCAACTAAGACACTGAACTATTTTAGGAGGTGCATTTAGCACCTGAAAGTAATTAGTAGTGCAATTTTAACCCAATGTATTAAAAATGGTTAAATTTTACCACTTCACTAACCAACTTGAAACGCGATTTATCCCATGTCACCTGACTACGGAAAAAAAAAAAGAAAAAAAAGAAAACGAACCCTCAGATGAATGCATGGTGGGTTTCGTAGAAGGAGAAAGGAAAATGTTAAGTGTGGAGGTAAACTCACAGGAAAATTTGGAAAAGAAAGTCTGTCAAATTCAAATCACAGGCTTGAAAGTGGATTTGAGGAGAATCGTGGGGCACTGGTCCGAGACAGTTCGTCCCAATTCAGATAGAGGTGGCTTTTTTATAGTCAGGAAGCATGGGTGAAACCGCGTTTCGAGTCTGTTAGTGAACTTCCACCACTAAATACTTTGGGGTGTTGAACGAACCTCTTAAAATAATTCAGGGTATTAGGTGTACCTTTACCCAAATAAAAATATTGATCAACAAGTAGTGTTGTTATACAAGTGTTGTGGAAATGGAAGAGAATATGATTGCTTAATTAAATATATTGATGTATGGGGTTTTAGTTTTAGTGAATGCAAAATAAAAAAAATACTAATATTGATTAAAGTGTGAATACTCTTGGCATATACTCTTCTACTTCTATTTAGAAGTCACTCCTAGGCCTAACATGTTTCATATAGGTAAGAAAAAAACTTTAAATTTCGTTAACTCTACTTTAAAATTTAACAAAGTTTCAACTTTATCGCTATTTAATATAAACTATACCTTATAAGAGTAAAGTCAATATAAAAATAAATGAAGAGTAAAATCATACATCTATATAAAAAAATGTAATAATACAAGTTATTGAAAGGACAAAAAAAAAAACTTTCCCCAACTTATAAATAAAATCAAAGAAGTATATATTTTTGAATCATTGACTGATTCATGTCACGCAATTTTCCTTTCACTTTTTTATACAAAAAAATTATATAGAGATAAGAGTAGAAACCAATAATAAAAATATACAGGTTAAAGTATATGTTTGCTCATTTAAGTTTACATCATGTGTCAGTTTAGTTTCTTAAGTTTATAAAATGCATTTTTGATCCTTTATGTTAACATTATTAACGTTTACAGATGGAAAATTCCGATATTGTAAATTTAATGCCGACTAAACAATAAAAATGCTCACAACACTTATTTAAATCTAATTTTTTAATATAATGAATTTTATATTCTAAAACTAAAATTAAGAAGAAAATTAAACATGCATTTTTGCTTTACTCTTCTTCCCTGTGGGTCTCCCTCTCCAGACCCGAAGAAACACTCCATACCCACATTTGCCAAGAAATTTTTGCAGCAGAAATTCTAAAACTTTGCTCCACTCTTATCCTATTTTTAACCGTATCTATAATCCATTCTTTTCTTTGATACGCAGTCTAATCCTTCTCAAAATTTGAGAAGTATAAGATTCAGAATTTCTTCACCGGCAATAAAATCAGTTATGCATTCTGATGCAAGAAATTTTATCTCCAACGATAATGACTGATTTTACAAATGTCTTATGCCTACTTTTGGGTAACATGATTCAGAATTCATGAGCATGATTTTGCACAGACATAAATTAAGTAAGATGAGCAATTACTGTAAATGAAGAGGAATGGAAGGGTGAGATGAGTATGAAGGGTTGCGTCAATGGATCTGGAGAGGGAGGGGATGACAAGCCATGTCGTGGGACTATCAAATAAAACTAGACTAACTATGTACTATAGTGATGCTAACCTAGGTCGATCTCTTTGAGGAGCCAATTATTTAGTTCCTAAGTAAGTGTAATTAACAAATTATCCAAAAAGAGTGTGATGAAATGAGATAGCTATTCTAAACTAAGATAAGCTAATATACTTTTTATGATTTTCTGATTTTAGTGAAGGAGTGGATTATGGAATGGAAGAAGTGAAAATCCTTGATGAGTGAATTAGCTAACCTTTCTAGTTCCACTCTCAATGAGTTTAATTGCCCATCTAAACCAAAGGACTAGCGAAGACGCCACCCAGCCAACACCAATAACTCCCTAAATTCACCTAGACCCTAGGTTCCTTTAGTTAATTAGAGATGTCTTAATCGACCTAGCTTATTTTAGACTTTCAATCGGCTCTCTCACTCTCAACCAAACCTAGACACCTAGCCATTTAATCAAGAGCTCAAGAACTTGGATAATTAATCACAATAGGCATCAACAATCCATTAAGCGAAATCCAATACAAGTGACAGAATTCAGATTACACATACTACAATAATCCCCAATATATACATCAATCATAGTCCTAGACACCTAGCTAACTACAATCAAAGTATGTAAAGAGCAAAAACTGAATATAGAAACAATCAAACTCCCCTGTTAGCATCAAGAACTCAGATAAGCTTCATCAATCATCAAGGAGTGGAGAGATCAACTGCTCATGACTGGCGAACAGCTCAACCGAACCTTTGGAACTCTTTCAACCATCACAGTAGTGTCAATGGAGGTGGAAGAGACATCGAATGATCATAGAACTATAATGGAGGTGAATGATCAGTGACGGATATGATTCGGAAGGAGGGACAAAAGAGAGGATGAGAAAGTGAGAATTGGAGATAAAAAGAGTCCGAATCTTAGAGTGAGAGATGAAGGTGATAACGATGAAGGATGGGTCACTGCTGGTGATGGTGGTCAGAGGTGAAGTGGATGGAGAATGACATTGTTGAAGCCGAATGAAGATGGGGTGGAAGTGTGTATGCCGGCTTCCAAACTTCCTCTCGAGCCTCTGCAAGCTTCTATGTTCCGTGATCTTGAATCTCGCTGACGATGTAATAAGATGGTGAAGGTGAATCAATGGTCGCCAGCGAGGGCAGAGGTGGATGGAACAAGCCGAAGTTGATGGTGAGAGCAACCAAGGTGGATCTTTGTGTTCGGCCCCCTTCCTCCCTGATATCATTCTACCCTAAATATCAATCAGCAAAATGCTGGGTTTCACATTGGTCCTTGGGGGTCATTTTGAAAATTCAGGTCCTTAACTATTAATGATTATGGCCCCTTTCCTGTCATTTCTAAAATTGGGGTTCCCAACTGTCATTAATTATGGTACTTTACAATCATTTGTCCTTTTCAGCTTTTTAGTCCAATTTCTCCCAAGTCACCTTCAATGCAATTTAAGACATGGTAATATCATATATCTCAAAAATCAATTAATTTATGAGCAATCACAATGATACGACATTTTTAGCCTTTTATGCTCTATGAAGAATAGGTGTTGTTGGCTTTTGCCTTGTAACCTCTTTAAAAAGTAAACCAAGGATTGCAATATATGGTGCAATCCTGAATCGTCTCTCGAAGAGCTTTTTATTAATTACCTAGAAACTAAGTGCAATGACTGACATGAAATGATAAAAAGTGGAAAACTTGATCTTTTGAAACTACAACTATATGAAAATAATAAAAGTCCTAAATTATAATATTTATGGTATTTTTAGGTATGATGGAATGGAAATAGAAATGTATAAAGTGAATCTCTTGAAAATGGCTTGCAAGGACAATCATAGTTCATATAATGATAATGGGAGTTCAATTTACTAGTTTAGTAAAAAATGCCCAAAAGGCCATTTGAGCTAGTTTGAATTAGATTGATTAAATACTTTCACATCGGGCAAGGTTTAACCCCTCTAATCAAAACTCAATAGAAGACACTAGCAATTGTAACCAAAGTCTCTTAAAATATCAAACCTCAAGCACCGTTGAGTCTAGTGCTTTAATCAATGGTTATTCCTAGACCTAGAAAATAATCACTTCTTAAAACACTATTGAAAAGCACTTTATATGCAATTTATGAAATCACTAAGTTTTCTAAAATACCAAACCCCTTTAACTGATAAGTCTAGCACCAAAAGATAGGAACCCCTACTCTAGAGATGCTATTAAGCTCTCTTAGTGTGTGATTGTGAATTAATTTATGCAATTGGTTCTAATGTAATTCAACAATCAACTCAATATCCCAACAATACCATACAAGATAATAGAGAATCAAAAGAATTATAATGAAATATATATGTAACCATATATATTGATGAGCACAATGTTCAACATCAATCAATCCAAAACACAAATTAGTTCAAATAAAGATTAAACCAAAATCATAGTCTTAACTAAAAATTATAACTCCTAAAATCAAGGAAATCATAAATAAATAGTTAAGCTAAAAACTAGAACTCCCCTTTGTAGCACTTAGAACTCATGCCATCTTTACCATCTTCAAGAGTTGAAACTTAGCCACTGCCGCTCATGGGATCAACATCAAGAACCAAAATCATTTTCAAATTGAAAACCATAGCCATGAATAAACAATCACAGGAGACACAAAATTAATGGGCAATTAAACTAGGATTCTATGGTGAGCTGAAAGCAAATATAAAATAACAATCCAGGGGAGCCACAGTCTTGAAGTTATGGAAGGAGAAGGTCAGTGAAGGAGGGAGGAATAGCCGGAGATGGTGTTGAGAGGTTTGAGGTCACCGCTAAAGCTCCTCTGATTTCCTACTCTCAGCTTTCAGCCTCCTCCCACGGTTTTGCAATGTTCTCTATTAGCCTCACTCTGAAGCTCGCCAGCGAGATAGGAAGAAGTCAAGGTGATGATGGGAGAGTTGAAGGTCTGGAGGTGTGCTCTGAGTTCTGGAGTCTGCGGCAGCTCCCTCTGTTCTCGTCCGTCTCCAAAATTTCGGCACCCAGCTCTCACTCCCTCCAACTCGCGGCAGCTCTGCTTCTCAGACCTCCTTTGCCCTATTATGGTTGCATAAGTTTCTGTGGCGGTAAGATAGGATGCAGCTCGCCGGCGGTTGACAAATCCTTATTTTTATTATATATTTTTATACTTTAATTAGGGATTTTTTCATAGTTATTAAGTCTAAAATATTTTTCTTGAGATAAATTAAGATTAAGAGTAAATGGATTAAATTAAGAGTAAAAAGGGTAAAATTGTCAATAAAATTATAATTACTCTTAATCATTTATTTTCCTCAAAATATTTGATGTTGGTTAAATTTTTTTTTAATTGAAAATACTTGGAAATTTGAATTGAATCTAAAAATTGTAATTTGGGTTTGAATTTAGGAAATTACATTTTGGTTCCATGAATTTAGAAAATGACAATTTAGTCTCGCAAAAACTCAGCGTTTTTGGAACTGTAGGTCAAATCTGAAATCAGCTGAGGAGATTTAATTGTAAAGACACAGCCGCGAACCAGCTGGACCTTGCGACCTTCATTCCCTTTGGTTTCTTCTTCCTCTCGCCGGCGGCTCATCCACCACCACAGGCCATCGGCGAGCATCATCCAGAGCTGCAACTGTCGTGGAGCAGAGAAGGAAGGGAGCTGCTACGATTTTGGAGAGGCAGGGAGTGTGGAGTAGAGAAGGAGGGAAAGACGCTGTAACACCACCATCCTTCCTCCTCACCATCGATTCCATCACCGGTGATCACGAATCCACCATTACCTTCATTTTCTTCCCACCCTGCCTTCACCTTCACCTTGAGCTCGTGTTTCAGCAACAGAGGAGAGCATTTCCAGATTGATTTTAGATCTTAAAACTTGGATTTCATCCCCAGCCGAGAGAGCTGCAGCAAGCTTCAGTCGCATCACACCACCCCTCATCCACCATCATCACCTTTCCTCCACCACCGTCGACCACCATCACCTTCTCTTCAGTCCACTGTCTTCTCACCTTAATCAGTCATCGCTGACACGACCTCCGGCAGCCTCCTCTGCTTCTGAATTCATAATGTCGTGGCTTTCTCTGATTTGTTGATATGATTTTGCCTCTTGATGCTGTATTGATGGTTTGCAGTAGCTAAGTCTCTTCTAATCCTAGAGCAATTTGATTGATTCTTAATGCTTGGAGCTACAAAAGCGGAGTTTTATTTTACTTTATTAGCTTGACTATATATTTATGATTTCTTTGGTTTAAGGAGTTGTAATTTGTAGTTAAGACTAATATATTTGGTTTAATCTTTGTTTGAACCAATTTATGATTTGAATTAATTTATGTTGAACATTGTGCTCATCAATATATGTGGTTACATATATGTTTCATTGTAATTCTCTTGATTCTCTATTATCTTGCATGGTATTGTTTGGATATTTAGTTGATTTTGAATTACTTTGGAATCAATTACATAAATTAATTCATAATCACACACTGAGAGTGCTTAATAACATCTCTAGAGTAAGAGTTTCTCTCTTTTGATGTTAGGCTCATCGGTTGATGGGGTTTGGTATTTTAGAGAACTTAGTGATTTTATAAATTGCATACAAAGTGGTTTTTAATAGTGTTTTAATAAGTAATTATTCCTAGGTCTAGGAGTAATCATTGATTAATGCACTAGACTCAATGGTGTTAGAGGGGTAATATTTTAAGGGACTTTGATTACAATTGCTAGTGTTTTGTATTGAGTTTCGGTTACAGGGATTAAGTCTAGCCCCGGTGTTGGAGATTTAATTCATCTAACTCAAGCTAGCTCAAAGGCTCTTTTGAGCATTTTTGTCAAACTAGCACACTCCAATTATCTTTTGAAGCAAATGATAGATGAAATTTATTGTTCTAGGAGGCTTTATCATATCTTTCAAAACCAATCTCCATTCCATTCCACTTTTATTCCAAAAATCCCAAAAATATCTATTTTAATTGCATTCAATTCATAGTTTTAAAAATCAATCAATCATGTTTATCCTTGTCAATTTTACATTGTAATTACTTAGTTTACTAGGAATTAGTTTCATAATCGGCTCCTCAAAGTGAAACGACCTGAGTTGTTCACTATATTGCATTAATTCAGTTTTATTCTTGATAACCCTGAGGCAACTGAAAGGGATTATTCTTCAAGTGACGCCGTTGCCACTTGATATAACAAATGAAAATACATGTTTTGAATTTTTAGGTGGTAATAGCTTAATCAATTCTCTTTCTTCTTCCACTCTTTCATCTCCCAATTCTTGTGATTGCAAAAGTGATGTAATGTAATCCAACACTAAGTTGGATTCTGCAGTTTACCCATTGCAAGCACAAGAGGATTTTCAAAATGTGACCACTTGTTCAGTTCCTACTAAAGGGAACCAAATTGACTTTCTTGGTTGTAAAGTTCACTTGGAGAATCTCATTCATACAATGCCAATGTTTTATTTTAAATCTCTCAATATATTTATTTCTGAACTAGATATTGCTATTGGTCTGGTGTTTTTTTTTTTGCAGGAGCATACACTACCAAGAGGGTACATTTTAGGAGAAGTGGTTACAAAAAGGAAATTCATGTTTCTCATCCGAGATGAGAACTTCCCATATACAAGAGTCTACGGAGACTAAAGCATCAGGTTGTCTCTTTCCTCACTTGCTTTCTTCTCATTTTTATATGTATCTTGAGCTTAATTGTTATGTAAAGAAGATAAATGTGGGGGAGACAAAACCATTAGTAAAAGATAGAATTCTTTTGTTGTTCACCCCTTTAGGCTTTGAGCTCTTGTCATTCCTTTGCCCTTAGGTTTTGCATTGAGGACAATGCAAGATTTAAGTGTGGGGGGGGGGGATTAGGATGTGAGTCTTGTTTGCTTCATTGTGCTTCATTTCAAAAATGTGTCATTTTCAAAAAAAAAAATTCAGAAAATTCTTGATCCAAACCACACTTTTAAATTTTTGTCACTCCTTGTTTTATAAATTTGTCTAAATACCTATGGGAATTGCATATGTTCTTGGTTGATTTTTAATGAATTGATTGATTATTGCTTAGAGATAGCATTTGGATTGTTGGGTTAATGTATTTTGAGTAGGATAATGTTCAATTAATCTTTGTGAATGTGCATTTGAGAAGAAACCCTTTGTTGGAAGGAATTTGAGCCTAATTTTCATTCATTAATGTGTGTTTGCCACCTATTCCAGTGTACCTCTAAAATTTGTTTAAATTCTTTTTCAAAATCACATTTACATTTAGATTAATAAATATGATAGGGGCAGTCATTTTTAAACCTATTGACCTAAACACAAACCATTCATCATTGCCTTTGTTTACCCCTTTGAGCCCTTCACATTCGCAAATCTATCATCTATTGACAAGTACTATGTATGTATCCTGTTTGCATTAGATTGGCATCCAAATGTCATTGAATTGCCATTAATATTGTTGGAATGAAGAAATGCCATTTACATACATTATATATGAAAAAAAAAGAATTAGAAGAAAAATCATGAAGAAAAAAAAAAGAAAAAAAGGCATTTGTTTTGATTAGCAAGGAGATTTGATTATTTGAGCTTAAAGAAAAAGGAAAAAAAAGTGAATGCCATTGTATACTTTTGTACATGCATAGTACTTGTTGTTTCATTTTCCTTTCCATGAGACCATTTCCATCATTACAACCCTTTTAAAAGTCCCCTTGATTCAAGAGCCTAGGTGCTACGTAGTGGTGGAGAGAGTAGAATTTCTACAAGCATATGGCAAGACCTAGTCTAGGTGGTATTGAGCAAAATTTCCTATACTTGTGAGAGGAGTTAAACACTTAAATCCTTGAGTGTTTTCTTGTGTACATTTCTTTGAATAATTGTGTATTAATTTAGTCCATTTTCATTATACCATGCTAAAACTTGAGCTAGCTTGATTAGTAATAATTGATTAATTCATTGAGTCCAATTTTAAGCATTTGAAGTTTTCATCTATGTTTAGTTTTGAATTAATTAGTGTTTTGCCTAGGAGTGCAAAAGTTTAGCAGCTATGGTGGTGAATGATGCTGCCAGCAAGAGAGGAAGAAGGCGGTGAAGGTTGAAGATGAAGATGTATTGTGGCTCTGCTCTGTAATCTCTGTATCAGCTTCATATATTTGCCAAAGATATCTGAAATCAGACCTAATCCATTAAACCAAAACGCTGTAGTTTAGTTGGGGATTAAACTGAAATTTTGCAAATTCGTGGCATGAAACTGTCATTTCTGATATTCGAAGTCCAAACTTTCATTTTCAATTTTAATTCAAATTTTCAAATACTTACCATTAAAACCATTAAATCAACATCAAATATTCTCAGAAAAATTAATGATTAAGAGTAATTACAATTTTTATGACAATTTTGTCCTTTTAATCCTAATTTAATGTACTTACTTTTAATTTCAATTAAGCACAAATAAGGTATTTTAAACTCAGTTATTATGACAAAATCTCTAAATAAAATATAAAAATATATAATAAAAATAGGGATTTGTCAATTCCCCCACACTTAAACTTTTGCACTTCTGGGCAAAACACTAAACAATTCAAAACTAAACACAAATGAAAACTTGAAATGGTCAAGGTTGGAGTTGATGAATTAATCAATAATGACAAATCAAGCTAACACAAGTCTTAGTATGAGGTGATGTAGATGGACTAAATTAATGCACAATTAATAACAGAAATGTACACAAGAGAACACTCAATGATTTAAGTGATTTAAGTGTTTAACTCCTCTCACAGTAGGAAATTTTGCTCAACACCACTTAGACTAGGCCCTACAATATGCTTGTAGAAATTCTACTTTATCTACCACTATGCAACACATAGATTCATGAATTAAGGGGACTTTTAAAAGGGTTGTAATGATGCAAATGGTCTCATGGAAGGGATAATGAAATAACAAGTAATATGCATGCACAAAAGTGTACAATGGCATCCACTTTTTTTTCTTTTTTTCTTTTATTTAAGCTCAAATAACCACATCTCCTTGCCAATCAAAATAAATGCCTTATTTTTTTTATTTCTTCTTTTCTTTCTTTCTATATTTTTTATGATATTTTTCTTTCTTTCTTTTTATTTCTTTCATGCTTTTTCTCTTAATTCTTTATATATATATAATGTCTGTAAATGGCATTTGATTTGACCGTGTCTTTACGCCTTGGGGTCAAATGCAAAATATTTTTAATCCAAGAATTGCAGTATAATGCAACACTCGGGTCGTCTCACTTAAGGGGCCTTTATTGAACTACCTAAGTAAACTAATTATCATGCAAATGAAATTAAAATAAGGGGAAAATGATTTTTGGATTTTTGAAATTAATAATTAAAAGAAAATGCAATTGTTAATTAAAAGCTAATCTAATATTTTTTGGTATTTTTCTTATAAAAATGGAGAATGAGTAAAAGTGAATGGAATGGTATGGAGTGAAAAATATGAATGATGAATGCTCTTAGTAATGAAGAAGTGACAATCCTTGCTCAAAAAGATTATGGGAGTTAATTCTCTCTAAGTCGAAAGCAAAACCCCAAACGATCGCTCGGGTCTAGTGTTCTTAATTAATAGTTACTCCTGCGAACGCAGCTAGTAACTATCTCTTAAGGCACTATTAGGAACCACTTAGAATGCAATTAAAATAGATAATTATAACTTGTTTCCTCTTAATATGAATGCGATAACATGACACTCAATTAATCCAATTCAATTATACAATCTAACAATAACACGTAGAAAACACAATTTCATTTAATCAATAAGGAAATATATATATATAAATTTAACAAGCCACAAAAATCCAATCCAATCATAAATATTAAACCAACAGAGATAATTAACATCAATCTCAGTTCCAGAATCATACACAATAATTCCTAAAACTAGGCAATTAATATATAATTCTAGATAAATAGAATGATAGAAAAACTCCCTTATGTAGTCCAATAAGCTCAAGCACAAATCTCCATCCCAAGAGGCAAAGGAATCAGCCACTCACAGCCATGGATTCAAGAAATATAATCATTCTAGGATTCAAACATCCAGCCATATGAAACACTAATTAAAGAAATTAATTAGCATTAAACCAATTAAAAACAGGGCTGGATTTGAACCCAAAAAAAAAAAAAACACAAAACAGAGGAAGCCACGGCTGTGATTTCCTGACTGTAGCTTCTGGCAGTAGAGCTTTCAGGTGATGGTGAAGGTTGGTGGAGAGAGTGGTTTATGGAAGTGGAGGAAGAAATGATGGACGAAAGATGGCTGTGGTGAGCGACGTGGGAGGCTGTAGTCTGAGAACAGAGAAGGTCACCGGAATCTGGATATTCCGCCAGAGAACTCAAAACGCAGGTTGCCGATGGTGATGAGTGGAATGTGACGGTGATGATGGAAATGACTGAGAATCAGCTCCTCCGTCTTTGTTCCTTGCGACGCTCAACTCTGGTTTAGCTTCGGTGGTGGTGTGAGACGAAGCTCTCCTCTCAAGCTCTCATTTTCGAGTCTCTGGTGTGAAGTGTGGTCGCCGGCGACGTGAATGGTGGTGAATGTCGCCGGCGACGGAAGTGAGGAAGGAAGGAGAGGATGAAGGTCCAAGTGATGCGATGATCCTTCCCTCTGCGCGGCGCGCCCTATGATAAATCCTCTCAGCTTTCTGTTTTCAATCTCGGATCCTCGCATGTCCGAAGCCCATATCGACAGCGCTGTCGGGTCTGCTGAAGAAGAGAATGAATAGTAACCCTGGTCAAAACTTGCGTTTTGACCAGAGACTTCAGTGAACAAATGAAAAGTTCTCTGGAGGGACTTAGAAGAAGCGTTTTTAAACGTTGATGGTCTGAACTGAAAAGTCTGAAATTCTGGGGTACTTTTATGTACTTTTCTCTGGCCATTTTCCTTCGTTCTTTGTCATTTTCACAAAAAATCTGGGGACTTTTCTGTAATTTTTTCAAGAGATCAACATATTAATTTGTCCTCCAAAATTTCCAATTTTCTTCCAAACCACCTACAAAACAATATTAAACACCATGTAGTATCAAAAGTTCAAGGGACAATTTGTACAAAAATAATTAATAAATTATGAAAATTTTGCCCCTAATTGCAATTAATTCAAAACAATTGTCCCTAACTCAAATTAATGCTTAATAATGCAATAATGTCCTAGGAAATACATTAAAATCCCAAATTAATCATGAAAAATTCATATAAAAATATAGTTTAATAAGCATTTCTTCATACCTATATTAATGGCAGTTCAATGTATTTGGATGTCAATCTAATGCAGAAGGGATCCATACATGGTGCTTGTTAACAAATGATAGATTTTGAAGTATGAAGAGCTCAAAGGGGATTCACAATGGATTAATGTATAGGGTTTGTGTTTGGTATAAAGGGTAATGAAATGAATGCCCCTATCGTATTCATTAATCCAAATGCAAATGTGATTTGAAAATGAATTTAAACAAGTTCTAGAGGTACACTAGAATAGGTGGCAAACACTCATTAATGAATGGAAATTAGGCTCAAAATCGTTCCAACAAAGGTTTTTTTCTCAAATACACATTCACAAAGATTAATTGAACATTAGCTTTATCAAAATGCATTAGCTCAATTAATCCTAATGCTCACTCTAAACAATAACGAATCAATTCATTAAAAATCAACCAAGAGCATAAGCAATTCCCATAAGTATTTAGACAAATTTCTAAAACAAGGAGTAACAAAAATTCAAAAGTGTGGTTTGGATCAAGAATTTGCTGAAATCTTTTTTTTTGTTTTGAAAATGACACATTTTTTAAATTAAGCACAATGAAGCACACAAGACCAAAATCCTAATCCCTCCTCCACACTTAAATCTTGCATTGTCCTCAATGCAAAACCTATGGCTAAAGGAATGACAAGAGCTCAAAGCCTAGGGGGTGAATAACAAAAGAATTCTACCTTTTACTACTGGATTACGTCTCTCCCCCACACTTATCTTTCTCATACAACAACTAAACTCAAACAATCATAAAAATTAGGAAGAAAACAAATGAGGAAAGAGACAACCTTTGTTAGAATATTTTAAGGCACGTGAAAGAGAAGTTCTCATCCAATATGAGAAACATGATGGTCTTCATAATGCATACTTCTCTTTGCCTAATTTTCTTAGGTAGAGGCGGTTCAGGATCAATCGGAAGAGGTTCGAGCATGTAGGGTGGAGATTGGTACCGCAAAGGACCCTTCCAAGTGTATGCCTGCAAAAAAGACAAGCCAGAAGCAGTACCAAATCCAAAGATATAAACATGGAGAGACTTAGAGTATTGTATAAACATATTAAGAACAAAACTCTCCAAGTAGGAATCACACCCAAGAAAATTAAGTTGGTTCCCTTCAGTAGGAACCAAACAAGTAGCCACAGTTTCAAAAATCCCCTTGTGTTGGCAATGGGAAAAAATGCAAAATCCAACTTAGTGTTGGAATACATTACATCACTTTTGCAATCACTAGTGTTGGGAGGTAAAAGAGTGGAAGAAGAAAGAGAATTGATCAAGCTATCACCACCAAAATTTCAAAAGAAATATTTGCATTTTCTATACTACTACAAAAAACATAAGTTGTAGCGCTTAATTTAAAGAATACTATAGCGCTTGGAAAGCACCATAACTTCCAGAGCCGTTAAAACAAGCTACGGCGCTTTTTCAATATACGAAAGCGCCATAGCTTGATTGTTATTTTTTAAAAAAATATCACTTCCTATGGCGCTTCTCCAGGGAAGTGCCATAGGAAGTTAAATGACTTCCTATGGCACTTCCCTGGAGAAGCTCCGTAGGAAGTCTTTTATTTAAAAAAAAATTGTAACTTCCTACGGCACTTCCCTGGAGAAGCACCGTAGGAAGTCTTTTATTTTAAAAAAAAATTTATGACTTCCTACGGCGCTTCCTTGGAGAAGTGCCGTAGGAAGTCTTTTATTTAAAAAATAATAATTTTTCATAATAATTTTATTTTCCTGATGAAAACTTCCATTTGCAATCCAAAATCCATTGCAATTTACAATACAATCTACAACAAAATGAAATAATATAGCACGTATTTTTTGCAATATTGTGTCTTCATGTATCAAGCATAAAAGAATTTCAGCATTTAAGTTGCTTAAACTTGAGCCATACACGTTACTTCTATGAAGGATTAAACTAAGTATGATTATATTTGTAATCTCAAAAATTAAAAAACTTACAATGTATAAGAAATGCAAGAAGATAGAGTTGATACTTCCAATAAATACATGAAAAAAAATTACGAGCACACATGTAAGATTCATGACAGATTTTAACTAAAAGAAAACGTGAATCAAATATTGAAAAAAGAAAAACACTTACAGTCCTTGAAAAATATCAAACTCTTCTCTTTTTAATTGTGCATGTCAATCATTGTACTTAGTCCATAGGTAATTAATAAAAGGCTCCTCAAGAGACGATTCAGAATTGCACCCTATATTACTATTTCCTTTGATCCACTTTATAAGACATTTCTAACTGGTTCACACATTCTAATAAAATCAGGTAAAGGTATTAAATTTGTCATAAAATTTAAGGGATTTTTAATATTACCTTAATTAACTTTTTTTTTGCCAACAATATTACCTTTATTAACTGCACTAAACTCAATTGTATCACATTAATTTCTACTCTCTCTCTCTCTCTCTCTCTCATTACCCTTATTATATATAACCATATACAGAAAAGTATTTAACGCTCGTTGAAATTATTAAAACATCCTATGAAAAGGACTAAAAATACCTTTTAGAAGAAAATGAACCAGTGGGAGGAGTTGTGGGAGAACCACTTGGAGTGCATATATATCTCTATGTCGTCCTACCAAGATATTCATCCTTACTTCCAACTTAAGATCCATTGGCTATGTTTTGAATAAGGATGAAGGGATTATAATGTACTTTATGCGCCACCTTTTTCTTAATAGAATCTATATATATTTCAATGATCAGTTTTTTAAAATAATTTTAGAAATTTGGGAAAAAAGAGTCTTGCCCACCAATAACTAAAATAATTAATATTGAAAGGAATAATTCAATACTAATATTAATAAGCAAGTTGAGATTGACACTCTCCCCTCTATTACACAAATCAAAATAGAAGAACCAATGCTTATATTTCTGGGTGATCAACATTGAAGTTTGAGCTCTTCACAAATTTGAGGTCCACCCAATGAAAGAAAATGTAAATTTGGGCACTTTAAAATTTCCAAAAACATTGCACCATATATAATACAACTATTATTTTTAAAGACTTCTCATCACAAGCTCGTCTCTTTAGAATATAATATTGTGCACTATATGGTTTATAGAGCTTTTTTTCAACAAAGTTGGTTGTGAGCTTTGGAGTTGCTATTCATTTTTTTTATTTTTAAATTTTTATTTGAAAGTTGGAAAATTGATTCAAGATACAATAAATCTGTTACATGCTAAGAGCCTCATTGTCATTTTTTCCCCTTTTATAGGTAAAGGTATCTTCCAATATTTGGGGCTATCATATTTGAGACATTATCAACCACACTAATTGCGGGTATATCTTCCGGTGAGAATTTGAACCTAACCCAACTCCGTTAAAACCAACATAGTTGTTCTCCTTCAATTCCCTTGGTGCAATCTACATGTTAGGACTTTGATACTAATTAACATGTTTAACCCCCTTCCATAATTAATATTCAGAATACGTAATTAAAGTGAAATAAAGACCAATAACAATCAAATAACATTTATAAACCCATATACCAGACGGGGTTTTCACAAATACCTTTCGAAATCATTTATAACCTGGTCTCACATTCACATTCCGAATACAATTACTACATAAAGATAAATCGCATTTAATATATCAGAGTACACAATGTAATAATTCCGGCAATTCCAGATTCCATTTATTAACTCAAGCTTTATAGGGCACATTCGCCCATTACAAGCCCTCATATGGGGATTACACAAATCTATCTCAAATACATAACAAATCCTCATCCAAATCATACATAGTCATTCCAACTCATATTGATAACCAACTACCAACTCTCATCTCGAAAGAGTCATAGCCGCTCCCTCCACGAGCCACTTGCCCTGTCTAAATTGTTGGTAGGAGAGAGTGAGATTCGAGAGAATCTCAGTAGGAAACAGATACCAATATGCATGCAAGATATGTATTTAATGCTTGACATGCTTGCATTACATAACTCATGCTCACACAATGACATATCTGTAAACTCAATGCTTCAAACAATATACTTATGGCCATAGCATAATAGAAATAGAGCTTCAATAGTTCATATATGTTTCACATAATCAAGCAAAGCAATAACATGCATCAATACACCAACACAAATATCAAATACATGCAGGAGAGGTAAGTTCCCTACCTCCAGTCTTTTCTCCTCGATTTGTGTACCATCAACTCGGGCCCTCAATTGGGTCATACAATTCCAAATGTACCATTTAGACACTTCCATAGTGTTTCTGGGGGTTAGATGAGGCTATATTGAAAAATTACTAAAATGCCCCAGGGGACCCGACCAGGCCTGGCTCAGCCCGGCCGTACCCAATCCGGTTGTACTTTTCCCGAAATTCTATCCTGAGCTATCCTAACTTATTTTCACCCAAGGAATCCATTTCCGGATTCAGAATTATCAAATTCATTGTCAAATTATAAATTTACTCTTGACAGCCCCACTTTAAGGGTTTTAGGGGCGTTTTCGTAATTATGCTTTTTTGACCTTTTCTGAAAATGTGACTAACTATAACCCCACCTAATTTTCACTCTTGAACTCAATAAAATCATCAATCATTGAAAATCCATCTCTAAGGCCCATTTATAGCCTTGGCCGAAATATACAAGTACTCCGGGAAAAATTGGGGTTTTTTGGTTTCGGCTCCATAAACGTGTTCCTTTCTACTCCTAACCACTTTATTGACTATTCCATTAGGTTACAACTACCATTTAGTACAAATTTGGGCAGCATAACAGCCCCACACTCCCATTTTCCATTTTTGAAACCAATGACAATCCGACGAAATTTCATCTATTAAATTGTCCACAGCAGCTAGAATAGTCAATACACAAGAGTTTGGAAGTTACCTCAAGCTCCCACTAGCTTTTCTCAAGAGTGGCTGAAACCCTAGCCCTTCTTCACCATGAAAATTGAGCTTCCAACACCTTAAAAACCATGAAAGAGAAGCTTAGGAGCAAGGTTATACGCGTTAGGAGCTAGATCGTCAGAGAAATCGGCTTACCCTGTGAGATTTCTCCTCTTTCTCTCTCTAAGAGCTCTCAACACTCTCTCTCTCCTTGGCTGCTGAACCTCACGACAGAAATGGGAGGAAGAAGAAGATGGAAAATATTTTAATTCCATGCTGATGTCATCTTTTATTTTGATGATGTCATAATTCCCATTTTCGGAGTTTTCTAGCAAATTTTCTACCCAAACTTTGAAAAATCATAACTAATTCTAGAAAAATCGAAATGAGGTGATCCTAAAACCTATTGAAAGCTATTTAAGTCCTCTTCATAGGAAAAATATGAGCCATTACTAGAAATCACCACAAAATTCTAGAATTACATGAAATTCCCTTGCTGTTCCAGATTTGCACCCAGTTTTAACATCAAACTTTGGAAACCATAACTCCCATAACTCCAATTATATGTCCATTTTGAAGCTTGGAATGTGAACTTTAAGACTGGAAAGTTTCCGAATTTCTAGAGACCATTTGCCCACTCAAAACATCAATACAAACAGACTGCCCAGAACAGAGTTTCACTGGACAAAATTTTAGATTATGCATCTTTGCTTCCAATGGTCCCATTTTCATACCAAACATCATTCCCACATAAATTTTCACAAGGAATCCATTGGAAACACCAAATCAATCAAATTCACATTCCATTGACATGTTTCACCAATAATCACAACATGTCAACACAAGTCACAATTCAAACTCACATGGCAATTCTTTACTTTCCAAAGTTCCAAACCAATTCCTTCCTTCTATTACTATCATCACCACTGTTTTCATCTCCATTGGTTTTGGACCTTGAGAGCTTGACAAAGAAATAGAGTACGGTGCCATAACACAGAGCATCTGAACCTCTTTAAAACACTGTTCACTAACTTCATTTCACCATCTTCGCTTTCCTCTTCATCATCTTCACCTTCATCATCTTCAGCTCTAGCAGCACTACCACCGTCGGACTTCCCATTTCCGGCCCCAACTCCGGCAAGCTTGTTGCAGTTTCTGGCGGCACTTCATCATCATTTTCACAGGGCATCATCAACCACCTTCATCCTCACCAGAGCATCGGACTTCACCCTCTTCCACCTCCATCATAAACACACTGCCACCACGCCTTTACCGTTCTTCATTGATGGTGAAACAAAGAGCTCCGACGCCCAACTTCTGGCAACCTCTAGTTCTGACACTCATTCTTCTCCACGACCCTTCATCTTCTTCCTTCATCGTTGGCAACATACGGAGAGAAAAGAGACCACAGAAAACAAAGCTGATAAGAGAAGAGATACCAACACCTACGACAACTTCGACCCCCACTTCCGGCGATTTTTAGTTCCGGCGATCTCCAACCCACATTGCACCAGAGGACCTGAACCGAAGATAGAGAACTGGAAGCTTGGATCTGGAACCATCATCGTCCACCATAATCATCAGCGCCACGGATCAGTTGGAGTGAAACCATCGTGACTTCTACAATGAATCCATGCATGCTGACAACATGAATATATTGCATCTCTTTGACTTTAAGCGTGAACAGGGGAATTATTTAATTTGGCTTGTTTTGTTATTTAACTTGAAAATTGATTATTGTTTGTATAATGTGTGAATTAAATTTGTGTGATTAATTTTGTGCTTGTGGGATTTATATTTATACTTTTCTTATGATTTAATTGGGTGACATTCTTGTTTATGTATTTAATTAAATTACATTTTCTCTTCTATTTTAATGTGTTCGTTTAATGCATGCATTTAATTTTTTTTAAAAATATTTAATTTCTGAAACCATTTTTAGCCACTTTCTCTTAACACTTAGTTTTACCTAGAGAAGTCAAAAGACTTTTTGAGTGAGACAACCCGAATATTGTATTATATACTGCAATTCTTGGATTTAAAATTTTGTATTTGACCTCAAGACGCAAAGACACGGTCTAATCAAGCTGCGACAAACAAATAGGCTTATTTTTATTTATATATTATGAAAAATCCTATTGGAGCGAGAAAACATCCAAAACAAGAGGTCCTAAATTCTTTGTTTGCATAAAATCCGTAAAAAGATAATATGTAAAGGCAAAAATGCGCATTATAGTCCTTTTAACTTCACATATGATGTTTTAATTATAGAGGAGTATACATTAATTAGTTCAACTTATTATTCACTTTTGGCTATGTTGAGACGCTTTATGGGCAAGCCAATTCACACGTGTCCGCTTTTGTGAATGAGTAGTCAATGGAAACGTTCTAACCTCTCTTAATAAGATTTCTAATCCTTATGATAATGCTATTAAAGGAGTGAATCTCTAAGTGTATATCTATATGCCGGCCTACCAAGATGTTGTTCCTTACTTCCAAATTAAAATTTGAGTCCACCCATCGAAAAACACCATAAATTTGGGTACTTTGAATTTTCCGAAAATATATATGTACGGTGCATAGAATCTCTTAATTGTTCAAGTTTGTACTATTATTTTCAAGGTCTTTTCATTACATGCTCGTCTTTCTAGAATATATGTATTGTGCACTCTATGGTTCATAAACGACCTCTTTTTCAACAAAGTCTGTTGTGAACTTTGGAGTTGCTTTCTATTTTTTAAATTTTATTTCAAAGTTAAAAAATCGATTTTAAATATAATCGGTCTGTCACATGCCAAGAGCCTCATTGTCATTTTCTTCTTCAATACCCTTTTTCTTTATAAGCACATGTATCCTCCAAGGGGGGATATCCTGTTCAAGACACAGCCAACAAAGTTTATCTTAGAGAATTCAAACATTGATTCATCATATTGTGAAGGACTAGCCCTTTCTCCCAAATCCAACCCTCATTGTTCTTCTTCAATTCCCTTCATACAATACTAGGACTTTAATGCTAACATGCCTTTCAAACCTCAGTTCAGTTCAACAAAAAGACAAAAAGAAAACCTAATAATAATAATAATAAATGAATTATTAGTATGTTCTTATTTTAATTTGAACATATCACACATTAACAAACACATACAAATTTCAGTGCCGCAACAGGACAATTTCAAGTTTTTTAAACTAGATCTATGGGAGAATCTGATAAAGTTCATAATTGTGTTATTTCATTTGTACGGATCTTCCTGTTCCAAATATGAAATAATTTGCATGAATTACTTCAATTTTTATTGTGTTATTTCATTGGTAATAAATAGACTCTGAGGTAGTAATTTCTATTGTGTATCTTTCCAATATTAATCATTGTCCCCCTTCGTGCCGCAAACTTATCCACTTGCCCGGTATATGTTTACTTTCCTCATGTATGATAGAACTTGCAATAAAAACTCTATATGTGAAACAAATTACATCATTCCTCGTTCTCATGAATCAATTTTTAATTTATTACCTGTGCATTTTTTTCCTTCTTATTAAATCCTTTAATTTTACTCTATTAGCACAATTAGCTTCTGTGCAAGGGCTAACTATGCTAACAGAGCAAAGTTACAGGGGTTAACAAGAACGATGGTGAAAAAGAAAAAAAAAAGGTGACAGGGATAAAGATAATGAAGAAGGGAAGTGATCATGAGCCAAACAAATAAAACATACCAATCATAATTTCTTTCCCTTCTTCCATATTATTCCGGAGGTTGCAAGGACTGGTCATGATGGTTAGAAAAAGAATCGTAGGGTTGAGTTTCGCCCTGTAGTGAGAAGAAAGAAGGAAGGAAGTCTGGTTTAGTGTCTATTTGGGTTAGCGTTAGAAGCTGCTTTTCCAATATAATTTACAGTCTATGAGGTATGCATGTGAGAGGAGTTTTGTCTCGACTTACATGAGCATGCTTTTTAAAACGCTAACTCAAACAGGCACTTAGTTTATCACGCCAAGTTTGCAATATCATGTGGGGGGCAATAAATTCACTTGGCTAAAGACTTTTCACCTTTCAACTAGATGTTTACTTATTTTATTAATATATTTTAGTTAATGATTGAGATATAACTAAAGGAACCTAGGGTCTAGGTGAATTTAGGGAGTTTTTGGTGTTGGCTAGGGGAAGGTGTCTTCGCTAGTCCTGTGGCTTAGATAGGCAATTAAACTCATTGAGAGTGGCACTATGAAGGTTAGCTAAGTCACTCATCAAGGAAGTTTGCTTCTTCCATTATATTGCATAATCCACTCCATCACTAAAATTGGAAAATCATAAAAAGTATATTAGCTTGGCTTAGTTTAGAATAGTTAATTAATTCCATTACACTCTTTGGTTAATTTGTTAATTAATGCTTAGTTGGCTAGGGACTAAATAATCAGCTTCTTGAAGAGATCGACCTAGGTTAGCATCACGAAAGTGCATAATTAGTCTAGTTTTATTTGATAGCCCCCATGACATGGCTTGTCATTCACCTATTCCTGAAAACATCTTCTTTCGTGTTCATGATGCTTTTACCAATTAAGTTATTTTGACTATAAATTATTTAATTAGATAATATTAAATATATAATATAATAATTAAAAAAAGTAATATTATATTTCATTTTTAATATATTATTTAATATTTATTTTTATTTTTCATATTACATTTAAATATTTTTTTATTAATTTAATTTAATTAATATAATATATTATATTACAAATTAATTTTCTTATATTCAAATAATTTATATTTAATTTTTTTATATTTAATTTTTATTTTTTATTATTTTTATTATTATATAAATTATTATAATATAATAAAAAAATTACAAATTGTACCGACATAATTGTTCTGTCGATAAACTTATTGGTAATTTTTGTGACAAATTACCTACAGAATTTCCGCTGATATTCCATTGGTAATGGAAAAAATTCCTTTGAAAATTGTATTTTCGGATAAAATTTACCAATGGAATTTTGCTGTTAACAATTCGTCAATAAATTTATCGAGAAAAAAATTCTATCGGTAATTTCATATTTTCAGTGCTTCAACTATACAATAAACATATGGAACCATTTATTGATTCAATTAGAACATGTAAAATAAATATATGCTATTACATTTCAACAACAGTTATTTGAGAGTGATGTAGACGAAGAAAGCAAAATAGACTAACCAAACAAAGTTTATCATATAACCATTTCAAATTCTCATAAAAAAATAACGATATTTTGTACTTTCAAACAAAAATCAAATTTTGAAAAATAGCACTAGAGAAGTTCCTTTTTTTTTTTGAAAAAAGTGTTCAATAGTGAGATTTATCATCGTTAATTTATTTTACAATAGGACATAACTCATTATATTATGATAAATTATAAAAAAAATTATTATAAAAAGTGTAGCAAGATTACCGATGGAATTATGCACAACATTCTGTCGTTAAAATCTTAGACACAGAATTTCGGTCAAAAAAGCTGTCAAAAAAATTTTCCAAAACATTATAATTAAAATATTTAGCACTTTTTGCTGCCGGAATTTGAGACAGAATACTTCTGTCACTAAATTCTATCAGAAAACTGTCTGATATCTGTCAATATGTTTTTTAAAATATTACAAATAAATAAATAAATAATGAAGTTTACCGACGGAACTATCAACAAATATGTCCGCTGCTAAATTTTGTTGGAAAACCATACGAAAATCTGTCGGTAATTTTTTTTGAAATATAAAAAGTAATTAAATACTGAAATTCACTGACAAAATAGGCCCCTTGCTAAAATCCGTTGGAATTCTATTGAAAAATCCGTCGGGAATCACCGGTGGACCTATGATCCATCTGAAAAGTAAACATTTCAAGTGAAAAACTGCTACCCAAATTCCTTTGGTAACATTTCTAATAGTTTAATGATGAAATTAGTGACGGATTATATTCCGTCGGAAATATGTTATTTTTTTAAAGTAGGTTAGGCCCTAGGCTTAGGCTTACTTCCACCCTAACCATTTTTTTAAAATAAAATGAAGGGTATAATTTTTTTAGTGCGTTGGTGTCCTCTCACCCCTAACCACTCCATGAGGGGATATAAAATATGCCTTGGAATTTTTTAAAAGGTTAAGGTGCAAATTTACTAATGAAGTTTTGTCTGAAGAGCGTCTAGCACAAATATCTTTTAGAAGGGGCAAAAATACCAATGAACAATTAAAAAGGGGCATCCACCACAAAAACCGTTAATCCGTACTAACGGCGTTAAATTATAAGAGAAGAAAACTCCTAATGGCATTAGTACAGATTTAATGGTGTTTGTGGTGAATGCCCCTTTTTAATTGTTCATTGGTATTTTTGCCCCTTTTTAATTGTTCATTGGTAAATTTACACCTTAACCCTTTTTTAAAATATTATTTCCCGCCATATTGTCGTCATGAAGAAACCAAACATGTAACCTGACAAGTGGATAAGTTTGGACTATGACGGGGAATAATTATCAATATGAAAAGAGACAAATGACAAACATTATGTAACATACAACACACCAACAAAAGCCATATATATATATATATATATATGTATGTATGTATATTTATATGTCAGTACCGGACCTATTTATAACTATATAATTAAGCCGATAGATGAGTTGGCCTGCATAGAGATGTTTTGATCGCTCGTTTAACTAGAGCTAGTGGTCCAGTGACATTTTTGCCCTTAATATATATTTACATACTCCCTCTTATCCTTAGTAAAAAATTCAGTTGACTTTTTTTTTGGAGAGATTATGGAAGCTAAATAAGCTAATTAATTATAGCATATGTTGTATATCATTTGATTATATATTAATTTATAAGTTTAACAAATTAGTTTGATATAAAAAAGGTGAATATAAATACTTTAAAACATTTTATTTAACTTCTTCAATCTCTCAAAAAAAAATTGAATGGGTCTTATATTTAATTAGGACCCGCGGTACTATTATATATTTATATCCTCTCCACGTAAGCGAGCTCCTGTGCAGAGGCTTTCCTACGGGATTGTTTGATATGGGGGGAATTTTTTGAGTTGGATTTAAAAAATTAGAGAAATGGGGTTAAAATTTTTTAATTAATTTTTCTTAATCTTTTAACAAACATATTTTTTTATTAAAATTTTATAACCCCAATTCTCTATTTTTTTTTTAAACTTAACTTAGAAAAATGTTCTCTCCCCTCCCCTTCCCTTCCAATCCCTCATTGCAAACAGGCCCTTGCCTGCTCGACGAAGAGTCTGAGACGTAATTCACCCCAACGTTATTCTTTTTTTGATATATTCTAATACTTTACAATGACATTTGCATCCTTTAAAGAATAGAAGGCCTTAAAAAATTATATTTAATATTTATTATACGTATTTTCTAAACAGCTTTTTTTAATACACCGGAAATAAATTTCTAAACAGCATATGACGTTGTTTATATCATAATATGAAGCTGGGAAACATATTTTGTATGCAGAAGCTAAGGGACAAAAGAGAGTAGAGCCCGTGGATCATCCTCGGCCACGTGTTCCACATTGAGCTCCTTTTTTTTTTTTTTTTTAATGATTAGGTGCATCTTTTTGCAACCACTGGAATATGCTTCTTGTCGTCAGAAGAATTAGGAGACTATATGATATGTGAAATAACTTTTATTAAATATTTACAGTTAATATTATTATTGGTGCTTAAAGTTTAATCGAATTTTAATTTTGGTTTATATAGTTTCAAATCGTTGTTTTTAGTCTCTGTAATTTCATAAATATTTGGTTTGAATCTAACAACATTAACTTTAGAAGTTAACCCCATTAAGTATAAGGATCAAAATCAAAACTCAATAAAAATATAGAAATTGCAGTTTTTGCTCTAGTCTCTATGCTTTTAAGGTTGGCATAAAAGAGTCTGAATGCTTTTAGGAGTTTTGGTACTATTCCTTATACATTTAAGGAGTTTTACTTTTGGTCCCTTTATTTTTTTTAGCAATTTTGGGTTTTAATTGCTATATTTAGCGATGTTAACTAACATTGAGACCTTATGAAACTATAGGGTGTAAAATCCACAATTTGAAATTACAAGGACCAAAATTTTTTTTTTTTTTTGAACAAACTAAAACTAAAATTCCATCTAACTATAAGGACTAGTAACAGTATTAACCCAATATTTTATTGAGGGCTCTCTTGTAAAGGAACATATAACAGCTTGGTTTTTATTATTTATTGAGTACATAAATTCTATGAATTAAGTTATTCGAAGTTAAAAAAAAAATGGATTAACTTGTTCTACGAAAACAATTATGGAAAGTGGATATAGATTCAAATTAAAATTCAAATACTAAATTGATAACTGAAGAAGAAAAAGTTTAAAAATCAAAATTTATATTGTTTTTCTTTATAAATAAGACAAGGAGATCAAATAGGTAACCATTAAAAATAAATAAATTTACATCAATTTTATATTGTGAAGACGTGAAGTCTTATATATAGACTCTTTCTTTTTCGTTTTTCTATCACAGTTTTGTTTTGTTTAATGAAAACAGTTAGCCTATATATTCACATAAAATAATATTTTTCTTCACTTTCTTTTTGTAATAAAAATAATATTATTTGATAATAATGAAAATATAATACATATTATAGTAAGAGAATGACAATGATATGTTTGCCACCAGACAAGAATTTGGCTCAATATGGCTTTTTCGAACTTTCCGCTTCGACGCGTAGGACTGAGCTCAATACTCCGTTCGGTATAATAATCTGTGAACTAAAAGACAGAACCTGACGTGATAGTTTGTCCAATTTAAATAAAGATGGATTAAAATAAAAATATTGATCAACACGTGTTTTTGCCGTGGAAGAGAATAGTACGATCGCTTAAATATAATGGTATATCGGGCTTGCGTTTCTGTGGATGCAAAATAAAATAATACTAATATATCATGGAGTCAGATTCAAATAAACAAGACGTTTTAATTAAACTGGAGTATGCGCTACTATCGGGAGAATATTATTGCGCGTCCATATTCAAAGCTACTTTTAATTAAGTGCTAATCAAAATTATTTAATAGTGCTTAGTATGGCGGTCTTTTAGCCCAATAATACCAGGCACCCCTTACGTTTTCTTTTTGTGATGCTTTTTTAAGTTTTTTTTAAAAAAAAAATGTGAGGTTGCGAGTTTGACTCTCTATAGATATGATAGAAGCATGGCAAGTCTCTTTAATTAAGTGAAGGATGAGGGAAAAAGTAACAAATTATAACATGGTCCCCTTGCGTAAGTACTTGTCATTCATGAAATTTTGTGTAAAATATTATTAAGTGAAAGTAACATGCGAGATAACTCAATTATGAGAGTCATAAAATAATAAATTAAGGAAAATCATGTTATAATAATGTTATAACCTCATCGCGATGTATGTCGTCGCCCTATATAAAGGCCTGCATGTAGCTTGTTTCAGCATCGATCAGTAGCGTCACAAACTAAACTAAACAAAACAAATGGCTTTCAGAGTTATTGCAGTGTCTTGTCTTGTGTTTCTCCTCTCACTCACCATGGCTACATCTGTAAGTAATTGCTCTATTATTTTGATCGATTATTAGCTCCAAGCTTTGATTCCTTTCTATCTACTTAGTTGTGTGTGTGAGTATTTTTATATGCATGCATGCAGGATGAGTGCCAGTACCTTGTGAGAGTTCAGACAGGAGATCGCCTTAGTGCAGGAACGAACTCCAAAATTAGCCTCAAGTTATTCAACTCATCGTCCGGCGATAGCTATACCGTCAAGAACCTCGAAGATTGGGGCATAATGGGAAAGGGTCACGACTACTTCGAGCGGGGCAATCTTGATATCTTCAGCCACAGTGCCCCTTGCATTAGTGTTTGCGCCATCAACGTCACCTCCGACGGCTCAGGGTACAAGCCAGGGTGGTACTTGGACTACGTGGAAGTCACCATCAGTGGCAGCATATCTAAGAAGATATCGTTTCCTGTGAACCAGTGGCTGGCTCGCGACGAATCGCCCTATCGTCTCTATGTCACCGTCGACTTATGCTCCTGGTTCATTAGTTTGAAGTCCACTCTCTCCTCTGTGTGACCGAGATCTTAATATTACCTCTCTCCTCTTATTTATAAATAAACTGAGATGGTAATATATATATCTGGCTTGTGTATTATGTAATGTTTGTCATGTATCTGTCTCATTTCAATAAAATAATTATTACCTCCATCGGCTTATTCAAAAACTACAACTATGAATAAGCTTTGAGGTAGTAATATGTATCTGGCTTTTGTTGGTTTGTTGTGTGTTAAGTAATGTTTGTTATGTATCTCTCATCTCAATATTAATAAGTAACCTTTAAAAAATAAAGTTACTATAATATTATACCTTGGAGTCTCATATATATAGACTATTTCATTTTCGGCTTTCATTTTTAGTTCTCCTTTGTTTGAGGGGATTACTGAAGTGAAAAATAAAAAGAAAACGGGACGCTGTTTGGGGAGAGGGAGCGTGAATGCAGGAAGAGTAAAATTATTTATTCTTGTTTCTGTTTTAAAATACAAATTACTCTATACCTACTCATGCTGATACTAGCTCCGATGCCTAATATAAGTGTTAGTTAGAAGTTGGATTTCGTTTTAATTATAAGACCTCGATCTATTTTATCCTCCATAATTATCATTTGTACTCTAAATTATCTCTATTGATTCCACATGTTAAGCGAGTTTGTATAAAATTTCGATTTATGTGATTTTCTTAATCTTTTATTATACATATTCTCTTTATTAAAATTTTATCATTTCTCCAAATGTTTTAAATTCAACTTATAAAAATTTTCATCTCCTACATTCCCCTCCAAATCCTTCATACCAAACAGGCTCTTAATGTATGCAATCAATAGAGATATTTTAGAACAAAATTTAAAATTTGAAAGTCAAAGTGGATTGAGATCTTATATTTATAACCAAATCTAATCCCTAACTAGCTTTTCTATTAGGGATAGAAGGTAGTATTAAATATCGGAGGTAGTTTTATTTTTTATATATACATAATAATTCATGTGGAACGAATTAAGATAGAGATAATTTTGAACCAGACATGAATGAGAGGGAGCCATTGGTATCACTTGCCGCCTCAATGCAACGTTCCCATATCCTTCATCTAATTTTGTGAGTTAATTAGGAACTTAATTTCCTTAGACTTTGGGGTTTAGTTTACATTCTTCTATTTCGATATTTTGAGCGGTAATTAATGATTACCTCGTGTGTGCGGAGAAATAAGGGGAATATTTTAATTTGATAAGGAGAAATAAGGTTGGCTAATGCAATTAGTACCTTTTAACTTCAAATTAATTCAATCACTAAAAAATAAACATACAATAACAATTTAACCAATCAAGAAATATCAAGGAAGCATGTGTCAATACAAAAAAACTCGAATTTTAGCGGCGACTTTTGTTGCCGTAAAGACGCTGCCCCCGGCTATATTTTTAAATAAATGAAATATGACTATAATTAATATACTATTTTTAATTATATATATATATATATTAATTTTTATTTATTTTTAATGATATTTATTTAATTTATTAATAAATATGTTAACATATAAAAACTTTGGCTTCTTCATAGCAAGGCTACATAACTTCGTCGTCAGGTAAAGTCATATCTTAGATAAATTATTAAAAACCACTTGATGTATGTTTGAAATTCATTTTAAAGTGCTTGCTCTTGTAATTGTTCCGTATTGGATTATAGATTTTCAGTTTCTCAGCAACAAGGACGGGTGGGAAAAGGAAAATTAGAGGACTCGTTTGAATTCTCTCTCTTGAAAAACGTGTCACCGAAAATTTGCTTCAATGGATGACGTTTTTTCTTTGAAGATTCCGCCGGATATATCGCCGGATTCACAAACCTCGTCTGTTGAATCAGAAAATAAGCTCATTTCATGCACTTCATCAGAAGATCTCACTTTGGTTGGGATTGAGGAAGGGCTAGGAAAAGAGTTGTTAGTGGTTCCTGAAGACTCTGTAACTGGTTTGCAAAGGGAAAAACAGGGGTGTACTTTGGGCTCTCCAAAACAGGTGAAAAACTTCTCATACAAAGAATCTCTGCTGGGGTTTAAGAGATCGGAGTTTAATGGTATAGCTCATGGTTCATTGGCATCTAATGAGGATCAGATAACATCAAATTTATTGAATCAAAAGTGGAAAATTCCAAAGCCTTCTGAAGAGACCAAAAAGCTCATGACTGTTTATCCCTCATTGGCCATTTCTGATGATGAATTCAATGAAGCTTGTCAACCCTGGAATAAATCTCTAATCATCACGGTTCTAGGCGCTCACTTTTATTTACTCAAGCTTAAAGAAATGCTTGGCCGGATGTGGGGATTTAGTGATTTTGAACTGGTGGATCTTCCAAATAACTATTATGTTATTCGGTTCACAAATCATGAAAACTGGGAAGCTCAGTATAAACGTATTCTCTTGGAAGGACCGTGGGTAATAGCAAATCATGCAATCTTGGTTCAAAAGTGGAATCCGTATTTTGATCCTTTCCAAAATCAACTGGGGAAGATTGCTACTTGGGTGAGAATACCGAACATTCCTCTAATCTACTACTCTCAGAAATTCATTTCCAGATTGGGGGACATGATCGGTAAAACAATTAAAGTTGATTTACATACTCTCAACTGTCGGGAAAATTCCTCAGGCGTCGTATCGAGGGGAAGGTACGCAAGAATATGTGTAGAGTTAGATCTCCAGAAGCGTCTTGTACCAAGAATCATAGTTGCATCCACTATCTTCAATGTTGAATATGAGGGATTGGACGCGATTTGCTTCACCTGCGGGAGGTACGGCCACAAGAAAGACGCATGTGTAAAAAGAGAAATCGAAAATGATACTCAGAAAATGCAGAAATCTGCGTCGATGTCGGAGAAGCTGGCCACTGACAAGGAAATCCCGAATTCAACGCCGGAGAAGAACTTACCAAGATCGGAGGAAGCTTTTGGTCCTTGGATGTTGGTGGGAGGTCAGAGGAAGTCTCGAAATCCAAGGAAAGATCAGCATGAAGTCGGCGTAGCAGGAGGAAGGCATGGGTTGATCTCTGAAAAAGTCAGGGGGAGAAGGTATCAATCATCAAGGTTTCAAGCCCTAGCTGACATGGAGGAAGTTCGTGGAGAGCTTGAGGATTTTAATCACTCAAAGCACCGTGAACAGGCACGGCAAAACGCGGAGAAAGAAGAGAGGAAATTGGAGATAAAAGGTGCAAAGAAAAGTCAAAGAGAGGAAACTTTGATGGGACAAGCCAATAGCTCTCTTAATGAAAAAATCTCGCGTCCCCCAAAGCGTATATATCAGATCAAAAGCTCTCAAAAAAGTGGTCTAAGTTTGAAGACAATTCTCCCCAAGGTTATTCCTCGAAGTCCAGACGCAACTGAAGTACAAGACCAAGCCCAAAATCAAAAGGAAATTGATGGGCCAACTCTTGAAGCCCAAGCTTCTATTCCAGGCCAGCGCACATTAGAGAATAAATCAGCAAAAAATGCCACCAGGACACATCTTGTTGTGACGGGCTCAATGTCTTCATCAGTGTCCAAAAATATCATCTCGCCAGGGCCTGCAGAAAACCAATTGCTGGAATTAATTCCAGAGTCAACCAATTTGGACATATCTACCCAAAAGCTGAACCCAAATCACCAAAACGCTGAAGGAAAAGCGGAAGCAGAAAAAGCTGAGCCAGATACGCTAATTGCAGATCATTTAGAAAATTATGAAACTCCTCTCGTGGCACCCGCACCAGTGACAGAAATGGATGTGCAAATCCTCTCAGACAAGAAAAATGAGCAAAGCAAGCCAATCAAGAACTTAAGGGAAGTCAAAAACAGAGGTAGATCTGCTTCAAAGCGCATTCCGCCTGATAAGTAATTCTTTCCTTGCGTGTTAATTTCCATTTTTTATTTATGATTATATCAAGTTGGAATTGCAGAGGAACTTGTAGCAAAGTTTTTCCTCGTGTCTTTCGGGATATTATTTCTAAGCATTATATATCGGTTATGTGTCTTGTGGAAACCAGAGTTAGTGGTCATAGGGCTGATTTAATTGTTCGTAAACTCGGTTTTAGTAATTGGATAAGGGTTGAAGCCACGGGTTATGCTGGTGGTATCTGGGTTCTTTGGAATGACATTGAAGTTTCTGTTGATTATCTTTGTTCTACTACCCAGTTTCTTCATTGTCGTTTGACTGATAAAATTACAAATGATAGTTTTTGCACCACTTTTGTTTATGGGGACCCCAGATGGAGCTATAGACAGGAACTTTGGACTGATCTCCGTGTTTTGGCAGATAAAGTTTCCGAAGCTTGGCTTATTCTTGGTGATTTCAACTCATTTTTAAACCAATCTGATAAGATAGGTGGAGCGGTTGTTCCTGATAGATCCCTTCAGCCTTTTAGAAATTGTATTCATGATTGTGATTTATTGGATCTGCCTGTGGTTGGTGACAGATTTACCTGGTCTAGAAATGACATTAAAGAAAGATTGGATTGGGCTTTTTGTAATTTAGCTTGGGAAATGAGTCACCAAAACCATAAAGTCTTCCATCATCTCCGTTACAAATCTGACCACAGAGTTTTGGTGATATCTTCTGGAAATGTGAATGCCACTCCCTCCTCAATTCGTTTTAAGTACCAAGCCGCCTGGAGCCTTGAAGAGGGATTCCCAGAATTAGTAAACTCCTCATGGCAAAACAATGATTGGTTAACTGGATGTAATGTTTTCCAGGATAAAGCCTCCTGGTGGAATAAGAATGAAGTTGGCAGTCTTTCTAAAAAGAAAAGGATCCTGGTTAAGCGATTAGAGGGAATTGATCGTGAAATCATCAAACGCCCTCATGCAGGCCTTTTCAAGCTGGAAGCAAAGCTTTGGAAAGAGTACTCCAAAGTTGTAAACCAAGAAGAGCTCCTCTGGTACCAAAAGTCAAGGTGCAAATGGCTCAAATATGGAGACAAAAACACCAGTTTCTTCCATGCCTCTACTGTGATTAAAAGGAAGAAAAATAAAATTGAAGCTCTTCAAAATGCTCAGGGCGAGTGGATTACCGACCAGAAAGAGCTCAAGATTTCTGCTCTTAACTATTTCCAAGATCTTTTCTCATCAGACCAAGATGTACTGAATGTAACAGGTTGGCCGGTGGAATACAAAATTCTGAATGATTCTCAGATTTCTGGAATTCAGAGAGATGTGTCTGAGGTTGAGATTAAAAATGCAGCTTTTGAGATGGATGCTTTCAAGGCGCCTGGACCCGACGGTCTCCAACCCCATTTTTTCCAATCCCAGTGGGAGGTTGTAGGTTCGAAGATCTGTGATCTAATTTACTCCATATTTAGAGATCCAGATAAGGTCTCTGAAATTAACCAGACCCATATCACTTTGATTCCTAAGGTTGACAATCCTACCTCGATTAAGGATTTCCGGCCAATATCTCTCTGCAATGTGAGCTATAAAATTCTCAGCAAAGTTCTTGCAAACAGGATGAGATCTGTTATGGACTACCTGATTCATCCTACTCAGTGTAGTTTCATAAAGGGAAGACAAAGCTGTGACAATATAATTCTCGCCCAAGAAGCAATCCATACAATGAGAACGATACGGAAAAAGAAGGGGTATGTTGCTATTAAAGTGGACATGGAAAAAGCTTTCGACAGACTCGACTGGAATTTTCTGCGTTTCAATCTTCATAGTCTGGGCATAAGCGAGCACTTTGTGAAGCTGGTGATGAGGTGTGTCTCAACTTCATCTATGAAAGTGGTTTGGAACGGGTCTTTATCTGACCAGTTCCAGCCAACAAGAGGTGTGCATCAGGGGGACCCGCTGAGTCCCTATCTATTTATCCTCTGTATGGAACGGTTAAGCCAATTGATAAACCGAGAAGTGGATGAGGGAAGATGGAAACCTTTGAGACTTAGCAATACAAGCCCGAAGCTTTCTCATCTTTTCTTCGCTGATGATCTCCTCTTATTCAGTGAGGCCTCATCATGTCAGATGGAGATCATTAGAGAAGTGATGGCTTATTTCTGCAGAGTTTCGGGTCACAAAATCAACCTATCCAAATCCAAATTATTTGCTTCTCGAAATGTTCAGTTTCCCAGAGCTTTGCATCTTGCTCAATCCATAGGAATCAATATCTCAGGGGATCTGGGCAAGTACTTAGGTGTCCCTCTTCTCCATAAACGAACCACCAAGCTGACCTTCGCTCCTCTGGTTTCTAAAGTTTAGAAAAAGTTATCTACCTGGAAAGGTAGATTCTTGAGTATGGCTGGTAGAACTGTCCTGATAAATTCCATTCTCTCGACCCTTCCGTCTTATCAGATGCAAACCAACCTTCTGCCTAAAGGGATTTTGCAAGATCTCGAGAGAATAAATAGGAATTTCTTCTGGAATCAAGGTCCGGATAAAAAGAAACAGCATTTAGTAGCTTGGGAGAAAATCAAGATGGGAAAAAAGGACGGGAGTCTTGGCATCAAGGATCTTTTGAGCCAAAATAAAGCTCTTATCATGAAGTTATGCTGGAACCTCATTGCTAGACAAGATGCCTTATGGGTGAAAGTTCTAAGATCGAAATACGACTGCGGAGATGGTAATCTTCCAAGAGTTGAGAGGAAGAGGAATCAATCTGCTGTCTGGCATGCAGTTACAACGGTTTGGGACTCATTCAGGCCAGCAGTGGGCAGAAAGCTTCGAAGCGGGCAATTAACAAATGCTTGGTGGGACTTATGGACAAGCCTTGAGCAGCCTCTCATATACTATGTTGACCGCAACCATAGTTTAATAAATCCGGAAGAAGCGGTTAGAACTTTTGTCGGTCCAAATGGGGAGTGGGATCTCCAAAGATGGGGAATGTACTTACCTTGGTGGGTTGTTGAAAAGATTGAAAGAGTTCCTCCTCCATCTCAACCAGGAGATGATACATTCTGGTGGAGGAAATCATCTGATGGAAATTTCAGCGTCAAATCTGCTTATTCAATGATCTACTCGTCGCTTGAGGAATCTTCCGATCCTTTCTGGCAACATCTCTGGAAATGGCCTATTCCGGAAAAAGTAAAATTTTTTATGTGGCAATTATTTCAGGAAAGAGTTCCTACGAATTCTATTCGAGCCAAGAGGGATGCGAGGATAAACACAGAGTGTCCTTTTGAGTGTAAATGCGAGGAAACAACAATTCATACATTGAGAGATTGCGAGTTTGCAAATTCAGTGTGGCTTTCTTGTATTAACCCGATTTATTACTCTGTTTTTTTTCTGGCAATTTACAGGTGTGGATTAACTGGAATATGCAACACTCACCGGGTAATCACAAGATGTCTCAATGGCCCTGGCTTAGGGTCTTTGGTTCATTATGCTGGCTTATTTGGAAAAACAGGTGCAGACGAGCTTTTGAAGGAACTAGTGACATGCCACAGCAACTTCTTCACAGAGGTTTACACTTTCTACATGAAGGCACAGAAGATGGGCGACTAAGGCACAAGATATTCAGAGTACCAGACAGAGACACAGTAAGATGGACAGCTCCACCGGAGGGTTTTGCTCGAGTTGATGTGGACGCTGCAGTTGATGAACACAGAAATGCTGCAATTGGAGGAGTGATTCGTGATAGTTCAGGAGCTTGGATTTGCGGGTTTCAACAGAACCTAGGATTCACTTTTGGTTCAACAGCTTCTGAGGTTCAAGCAATTAGAGTAGGACTACTGACCTGCCAAAACATGAATCTCAGAAATATCAAGCTACACACGGATTCTACGGAAGCCATTCGATTACTACTTCAGTCAGAGGGTCAACATCATCCCCTGCAGAATGAGCTAGAGGAAGTAAGGCAATTGATCTACAAAGATTGGGATTTAGAGATTTCCCATAGTCATCGAGAAGCCATTTTGTGTGCTGATATTTTGGCGAAGAGTGCCCTTGACTTGAACAATGATTTGTCACTTTTGGACCACCCGCCAGATGTTTGTTTGATCCAAACGTTGGCTGACCTCAGCTAACTATTGGGTCGAATTTGATATGTATTTTTTGTATCTAGGAATGCTGTAACGGCCGTCTTGGCCTCAAGAGTCTACTCTCTTGTCATCTCAATTCAAAAAAAAAGATTTTCAGTTTCTCATCAAAAAAAAAAAAAATTCATTTTAAAGCACTTATTTCCTCTTAAATAAGAGCACAATCACAACACTTAATATGAATTAATTTAACTACATACCATAGTAATCACATATAATGCATAATCTCATTAACACAAGAGGAAATATGTTTTGTAACATCCCAAATTATGGGCTTAGAATATATAGAATTAGTCTAAATTAAGTAAACTATTAAGCCCAGTTGAGTCAAATGTCTTAAGCATATCATAAGGAAAATACTTAAAATAATTATAAAAAAATTACTTATTTAAGGGATCAGATATATTGAAGAAATATTATAAAATGTTATTATGGGGAGTTAGAGAAATTATAAAGAGGTTTCATTCCCCAAAAATGGCACAAATAATTTTAAAGCTAATTTTTGAGAATTTAAGAGCCTATTTTCCACAATTTTTATAAAAAAAAAAGTTAGAGGTTATAGTTCGGCTTGAAAATTTCAGCACCTTGAACGCCATCGTCAATGTCAACTCTCTCTTCACTTTGGCCATCTTCATGGTCAATGCCAACAATAGTCTCATTTCCAATTCTGACTGCATCGCTTCTCCTTCCATTGCCGAGAACCTCGTTTCCTTCCATGTCTACTCCTTCAGCCTCGTTGTCCTCGCTCTCAAGCAGGCCATCCGCCTCTCTTGATCCCCCGGTTTCCACTACCCCGTCGAGTTCTTCGCCCACATCAACAAAACGATTCTCCGCCTCGGCATGCTTGTCTTCGGTGCTGGCTCCGCCGGCGGTTGTGGTTTCTTGATGTTGGCCTTGGTCAATGTGGTTCAGATCAAGCTGGGCACTCTTGCTTGTGGCAGCTCCCACACTTACTCTGTTGTCGTCCTCCTCTTCATATTGGTTTCAATGTTTCCTTTCCATTATCGTCTTCTGTAAAAAGTAGGAGTTTAAATGATGTGAACAAATCTCCTGCAGTGAATGCTCTCAATGCTCCAGTGGAGAAACACAAAACTAAGCATAAGATACTATGGAGAACGAAGGAGGAAGCAGCAGACCACGTGATTCTGAGCAATAGCAGGCGAGTCCCACCTTAACAGTAAAACGTGATTCTGAACAATAGCAGGCAGGTCCCATAGGGAAAAAGAAGATGCACAAGGGTCCTACTTAGCCGCAGAAAAAAACCCTAGCCATTACTATTCCTGGTAACAGTAAAACGTGAAAAAAAAACCCTTGAAAGTATTGTTCACGCGGCTTATCTCAATTCGGCATACCCTCTATATTGATTTAATGTATTCACTCTTAATCTCAATTTCTCTCAAGAAAGGAATTTTAAGCTCAATAATTACAACAAAATTGCCAATTAAAGTATAAAAATATATAATAAAAATAGGGTTTATCAATTCTCCCACACTTAAACTTTTGCACTTTTAGGCAAAATAAAACCAAAGTTTTCAAAAATATGCCTAATGTTGCAATCATCAAGTAATTCAACAAAGGGATTACATAAAGATTGCAAAACCACAATCCCAAATCAATCAAAGCTCATGGAATTTTTAATACAAAGAAACCAACTTGAATACATAACAAAATCAAGAAAGATAGACATGATAGAGCTCTCAACGAAATAAGTGTTTCTCTCATCTCTCAAATCATAGGGAAGAAAGTAGTGTTTTAAGTGTGGCGGAAGTGGGGGAAGATGAAATGGAGATTATGGTTCTTGGTAAAGTGGAGTAGGTGATTTTTGATGGAATGGGTAGGGTGAAGACGTATGGTTGAACTGGGATTGAGGTGGTTGGAAGGTGGGTTCATGGTCAAAATAGGGGATTTGTGGACAAGATAGTTCATAATATTGATGGAGATATTGAGGAGGTTGAAATTCAAGGGCTCCTCCTTGATAATTTATTTGTGCTAGGAGGGAATCCACTTCTTGTTGAAGTACATCAAGCTTTTGAGAATATGTGAGATTAGAAAGTGCTTCATGTCTCCAAGAGTCATAAGATTCATCCAAAAATTGAGAGCTTGAGGTTCTTTCATTTCCTAAAAAGGAATGCATAAGAGGATTAGCGTAGAATCTAAACTCATGATTTTCATTAAACCAAACCATTCAAATTGCAATAAATTAAATCCCAATGAATGCTAAGTCCTAAAAAGTCCTAGAGATACAAATGAATCCTAAAAATTGGAAGAAATAAAGAAAAACAAACCTAATAAAAAATCTGGAAAAATTATAGAAAATAAAGAAAAAGTCGAAAAGTAGCCAAAACGATGGAATTTAGCTAAAATTCACTACACCTAATAGCAAAGCTATTGGTCATACTTAGAATGGCTCAAAACTTTAGAAAACTGAAGCTCACAATTTTCTAGGCAAAATTTCTGAAAATTTCCAGCAAGTTCAATAGAGGTGCTACCGAATTTTGAGCAAATTTCAATCAATATGTAAGCAGAGTATCACTTAGTTCCAGCCACAAACCAAATGATTTTGCTAAAAATTGGAAAAATCCTGTAAGATATGAAGGTTTAGATCAAATCTGGAAATTTTCTCAATAGTCCCAGCAAGTCAAAGTTTGAAAATAGTGAGCAAAATCAGAAAAATCAGCGGCAAGTTTAGTACAATTAATGTCCAAACTTCAGAAAAGTCAGCAGCTATTCACCAAAAACTTCAGAATTTGAATTCCCAAAATTGATCTTAGCTCGGAATTTCACCGCAATCATTGCACAATTTCAGCAACAAACGTTTACACAAACTGACCCAGATTTCAATTTTCAGCTCTCAACCCTCTACCACAACAGATTTCTAACAGCCAACAACTAAAATGTAATTTCAAGAGGCAATGACAGCACAAAATCACAACAACCAAGGCCCAATATGATAGTAAAGATTTCACACCTTGGCCACATGACCTACAAGAGAAGGAACAAGGAGCCTAAGCTAAAGAGCCAAATGCAAATCAAGTGTAGGACGTTGCAAAGACACCCAACAATATAGAAAATGAGTGTTTTCAGCAATGCAAAGTCAATAACAATGAGACCTAGTTAAATCTGATTCAGCACGCAATCATGCACAAGCTTCAGACAATAATACAGAACACATGTTGCCAATAAAGATGCAATAACATGCAGCAGTGAAGTCGCATACTTTCTTGAGTCTGTTGACATTCAGGTATTTAGACTAAGATCTCAGTGACTAAGCATACTCTGATAGCTTTCCAAAGATTCAATATTTTTACAGCTAATAATTGACCAAAGGGACAGCCAAAACTTACTCTTTCGAGTCCAGAGTAGTGCAGTAAAAGCTTTCAGCAGCACAAGTAACAAACGGAATGTAGGAGGTTCATAAAGTGCAAGAGTTTATATTTCAAAAATCAACATCCCTTTGCTAACTGATTGAATTTCATATCAGTTTATCGAATTTTCAAGTGCTTGCTACTTTCTATGAGCTTTGGGATTGTGTGCATTTGGGATCTTGCTAAAATTTGCATTGCTGACCAAATTTTTTTTTTTGATACAAAGGCAAGCATAGCTTGTAAGATTACAAAAACCTATAGGGTAGGCCCCATAGACTGTTCCTGTGGTAACAACCCACAATCCAAGGCAAAAAGGTGAATACATTCCATAGGGGATACCCCTATTTCTACGTAGTCCAGATTGTTAGAATGAGCCATTCGTGCCAGGTAATCAGCACAACGAATACTCTCCATGTGGGTATGAGAGATCTCCAAATCCCAGTCTGCACAGATAAGAGACCTGGTATCCAAAATGACATCATACAAAGGGTGATCGGTCCCACAGTTAGCAGATAATAGGTGAATGGCATGGAGGGAATCTGTGAAAGCTTGATTTTCTTAAGACCCATCTGTTTACATAAGTGAAGTTCGTGTTGTATTGCATGGATTTCCGCAGCAGTTGGGAAAGTTTGTCCTAACTTCTGTTGAAATCCAAGCACCCAGTTTCCTTGGTGATCACGGATAACACCTTCGCAGGCTGCCTGACCTCCACTGAAGGTGGAACCGTCGACGTCTAAGCGATAGAAGGTCTGCTCTGGGGGCTGCCAGTGAAGAAGCCCTCTCTCTGGAACTCGAAATATCTGGTGATGAAAATGACTGCTCTCCACACTTTTCGAGAGGTGGTATATGCATCTGTGAACTATCTCCTCAGGGCTATCAGCTGATCCTTCAAATGCTTGGTGGCATCGGTTATTCCATAGTAACCAACATGTGGTGCTGAACACTCTTTGCCATGACCATCTAGACATCCTTCTGTTTGCTGGCGAATTCTGTAAATTCCAATTAAGCCAATCCTGCAAATTACCAGAACAAAAGATAGTATAATATAGCTGGTTAGTTAAAGAGATCCACACTCTCTGGGCTTGCTCACAATCTCTCAACACATGAAGGATGCTCTCCTCACTCTCACACTGAAAGGGGCAAATATTTGGAACACTCGGGTTATGTCTCGCTCTTATCTCATTTGTTGGGAGCCTCTCATGGAATACTTGCCACACATGAAGAGTTTGATTCTTTCTGGAATTCCCCAGCGCCATAAATTTTGCCAGTGAGGGTGGTAACCAAGGTTCTGCTGATGATAGAGACAATCATAGGCAGACTTCACGCTAAAGTTGCCATCAGGAGCATTCCACCAACATGGAACATCTTCTTCAGTGCTCAATGGAGGGGTCATCATCATTATACGATCAACCGCCCAAAATGGGAGAAAGGTCTCCCATTTGGCTCTATCCCAATGACCCGTCGGAGATGTAAAGGAACAAACATTAGCCTCCATATCAACCAGGTGTATATTTCTTTCAATGTAAAACTTAAGTGGCTTATCCAGCGGGGCCCAGCATTCATGTCAAGTGATTGAACCATATTTTTATATGAATTTTCCATGATTAATTTGGGATTTTAATGTATTTTTTGGGAAATTATTGCATTATTAAGCATTAATTTTGGTTAGGGACAATTGTTTTGAATTAATGGGAATTAGGGGCTAAAATGGTCAAAATTCATTAATTATTATTTTCTTTTATATTGTCCCTTGAATTTTTGATGCTACCTTATGCTTAATTTTGTATTGTAGGTATTAAAGAAGAAAATTAATGATCTTGGAGCTTCAAATTAATTATTTTGGGTGATTTGGGCCAAGAAAAAAAAGGGCCCTATGTCAGTTTTCTGTTTAATGGGCTTAAAAGAAAAGAAAAAAAAAAAGAACAGGCCCAAAAGCTAAGCCCAGATCTGACCCAAAAACGAAAAAAAAATGGACCTAGCCCACAGACCCGACTTATCTACTGGATATGGGAAACGGACACACACAGAGACCCGACATGGAATAGAGGGACGCAGCTGAGAATAAAACAGAGAGGCGCCGCACAAGAAGGAGGATCGAGCTTCATCATCATCGCAGATCATCATCTTCTACTCCTTCCTTCCTCTTCTTCTGGTCGCCGGCGGTGAGCTTCACTCTCACCATTATTAGCAGCCGGCGACTTAGCTTTGAACCACCATAGACGTGAGAGTTGAGAGAGGACGGCTGGAGCTGAACACAAACCCGAAAGCTGGGAGTTTTAGGATGGAGTTGCGCCGCAACTAGACGTGAGCTTTAGAGGGAGGCCAAGACAGAACCGAAATCAAGAGGGAGCAGTGGCAATCTCAACACCATACACCGCCCCTCATCTTTCATCCACCACCATCATCATCCTTCACTATCGCTGCTCCACCTCCGGTAACCTCTCCTCTGTTCTTGAATTGTCTAAACCGTGGCTTAATTTCCTCTATTCTGTTCTGCTTCTGAATTCAAATCCAGCCCCAATGCTTAATTGATTAAATGCTGATTTGTCATTTTTAATATGTGATTTCATGGCTGGGTGTTTGATTCAGAATGTGGCTATGTTTCTTGAAGAGATTCTCCTGATTGGCTAGGCAATTTGTGCTCTTGGGGATGAATTGGAGATGGCTTGAGCTCATATGTGCTTTAAAGGGGAGTTTATTTTATCTATAGCTCATTGTATTTTTGATTTCTTAGGTGTAAGAATTCATTTATATATTGAGACTATGATTTGAGTTATAATTGCTATGGATTGAGTTGTTGTGATTTGGAATTTATAATGAGGATTTGTGCTCATCAATATATATGGTTATATATATGTTTATCTATGATTCTATTGCTTCTCTCTATTTAACATGGTATTGTTGGATAGTTTGATTGAATTGGAATTGTAGTTGAATCTAAATGCATTACTTATTCCATAGTCACTCTCTAAGGGGTTTTAATAATGCTTAAATAAATGGGTTCATGAGTTTAAGCATTAGACTCAATGGTAATTGGGGTTTGGTATATTAGAAAACTTAGAGAAACTTATTACACTAAGAGGGCTTAATAGCATTTCAAGGGTAGGGGTTCCTCTCTTGTGATGCTAGACTCAATGGTAATTGAGGTTTGGTATATTAGAAACTTAGTGTATTAACTCCCCAAATATCTTAATTAAGCAAGGATAACTATTGAAAACCATTTCCAAGAGCATATTTATCACTTGCATTTTTAACCAATTTCCATTCCATATCAATTTTATTCCAAAAATCCAAAAATATTAGTTTTAAAAGCATTTTAGTTTAATTGCAATTTAGTTGTTAGATAAAAAGCTCAAAGACCATTTTTAACTCATTTCATTTCAATCATTGCACTTAGTTTCTAGGTAATTAATAAAAGGCTCTTCGAGAGACGATCCGGGATTATACCCTATATTGCAATCCTTGGTTTAATTTTTGAAGAGGTTACCAAGGCATAAAAGCTGACAAAGCCTTAATTCTTCAAGTGGCGTCGTTGCCGGGGAGCCAAGTAATTGGTTCCTTAGTAGTTAAGTGTCAATCTTTGATTAATTGGTACCTTGAGCCTTTAGGTTGCATTTTACTTAGTTTAGGTAGTTTTGCATGTTTTTCAAAGCATATTGCATCTTTTGTCATTTTAAAATCCTTTTCCCCTTTTTCATTTGCATTTGTATTCTCTTAGATTTTTTTTTTCCTTAGTTTTTATAGTTTTTTGTTAGATAATCCTCTTTGTGATTCATTGGAATTTATTGTGATTGGATTTCATGGCTTGGTTTAATGGTAATCAAGGTTTATACGTTCACTCTCACTGACCCATCGAAGATGTAAAGGAACAAACATTAGTCTCCATATCAACCAGGTGTATATTTCTTTCAATGTAAAACTTAAGTGGCTTGTCCAGTGGGGCCCAGCATTCATGTCAAGCTAGTGTGTTTCTTCCGCTTCTTAATTTCTTTCCTAGACCCTTCTTGAAGTCTTCCTAAACTGCCACTATTCCACTCCACACTGATTGGTTGCGCCGCTTCTGCACTTGAGGAAGCGAAGCTAAGCCACAAGAGTATTTAGCACGTAAACATTTGACCCACAAAGCTTCAGGTTTGTGATTAGTAGCCAACACAATTTCATGAGAAAGGCTTTGTTTTGGTAATAGAGGTCTTTAATTCCCAAGCCACCGTCGCAGTTTCTTCGCTTTAGAACATCCCATGCTATTAGATGCATCTTTTTGGTCTCATCATGTTGATTCCAAAAGAAGTCTCTACTTAGTTTTTCAATTATTGATAGCACTCCTTTCAGAACAAGGGTTGATTGCATCTGGTACTGGGGTATGGCAGATAGAATTGACTTGATGAGGACGGTCCAGCCAGCCATACTCAAATATTTCCCTTTCTAGTTTGTCAATTTCGATTTCACCTTCTGGAGAAGTAGGGCAAAGGTCATCTTCACCATACGTTTGTGTAATAGAGGGACCCCCAAGTATTTCCCAAGATCGGCTGTCAGACCAACCCCCACAATCTGGCTCATCTCATATGCTCTATTGAAGTGAACATTCCTGGACACAAACATTTTAGATTTAGACAGATTTATCCTATGTCCTGAAATGCGACAAAACAACTCCATAACGTTTCTTATCTCTTCCATCTGCTCATTTGTAACTTCTCCAAAGAGGACTAGGTCATCTGCAAAGAAAAGGTGGGAAATACAAGGGTCGGAAGAGTTCTGTCGTAGAGGATGCCAATTCCCTAAATCAACCTCCTGGTGGATAAGCTGGCCGAGTAACTCCATACAGAGGACAAACAGGTAGGGACTCAGAGGGTCACCTTGCCTTACCCCCTAGAAGGATTAAATTTTTCTGAAGCAATTCCATTCCAGATAATGCTCATGGATGAAGATGAAACACATCACATTATCAATCTAACAAAATCCACACCCAAACCTAAGCTCTGAAGAGTGAATTCCAAGAATCACCAGTCTAGCCTGTTGAATGCCTTTTCCATGTCAACTTTCACAGCAATATAACCCTTCTTGCCTCTCTTGTTTCTCATGGTGTGTATTGCCTCCTGAGCAATGATTATATTGTCCATGCCCTGTCTGCCGGAAATGAAGCTACACTGGTTTTCTGCTACAAGGTGGTTCATGACTCCTTTGAAGCGATTAGCAATTACCTTGGTGACAATTTTGTAACTAACGTTGCACAAAGAGATAAGCCTAAGGTCTTTAAAGGACGCTGGTGAGTCAACCTTGGGAATAAGGATGATGTTCGTCTGGTTTATTTCCTGCACCTTTTCTGGATTGATAAAGATTTCGATCACCAGGTTACATATCTTTTGACCAACTAATCTCCACTGGGTTTGGAAAAAGTAGGGATTGAGGTCGTCTGGACCCGCGGCTTTGAAAGCTCCTATCTCAAAAGTAGCATTTTTAATTTCAATTGGGGATGGTTGAATCTATAAGAGTTGTAATTGTTGAGCTTGAAGGGGTGGAAATCTTGCCTTCCAAGGAGAGAAGGGGAGTGGTGGAGTTTCAGCCGAATAGAGCTTGTGAAAATAATCGTGGGCCATATCTCTCAGTAATTTCTCATCTGAGATACAAGTACCATTAACATCTTGCAAGGCCTCAATTATGCGTCGTTTCCTCTTCGCTACTACATTGGCATGGAAATATTTTGTATTTCTATCACCTCCGCTTAGCCACTTGCATCTTGATTTCTGGAACCAAATCAGCTCTTCTTGTAAAGCAATTTTTTGATACATGTCCCACAGCTGTTTTTCGATCTTGTAGAGTCCATTTTGGCAACCCTTCCTACTTCTGGCTCGATCAATTCCTTCCAATCTTCAGATAATTTCTCTCTTCTTTTTTACTACATTCCCAACTATTTTATCATTCCATTCCGAGGTGACTTTAGCAAACTGAGATTGACCTTGGAGCCAATTCTTCCCCTGCCAAGCCTTTGCAACCACATCACTGAAACCTTCTTCAATACACCACGCCGCTTGATATTGGAACTTACTTCCCTTCTTACTGCATGTACTGGTATTACGGTCGGCAACAACAATTACCCAGTGGTCAGACTTAAACTTGAGGTAATGATATGCTTTAGCTTGGGGATTAAGAATTTCCCAATCAAAATTGTAGAAAACCCAGTCTAGTCTCTCCTTAACCCCAGATTTTTCCCAAGTAAATCTGTCTCCCACAACAAGCACTTCAACCAGATTGCAGCGATCAATGCAAGATTGAAAATCATTCATAGAGCTATAGATGGGGGCGGCCCCTCCTTCTTTGTCATTAGTGCTAAGGATGGCATTAAAGTCACCTAAGACAAGCCAGGGGATGGACACTGTTTGATTAATGGCATGCAAAGACGACCACAGTTCCTTCCTCTTCAAGACGCTAGTATCCCCATAGACAAAAGTGACAAACATAGTATCATTGTTATTTATATTGGAAATTTGGCAGTGGATTAGTTGAGTATTTGAAGTAATGTAATCCAGTTGAAGCTCCCAATTATTCCAAAGCACCCAAATACGCCCTGCGTAGCCTGTGGCTTCAATTCTAAACTAGTCAATGAACCCCAATTTCCTCACCATCTTCTCAGCTCTATTTCCACTGATTCTAGGTTCTACTAAACACATTACGTTAATACCATATTTGATAACCACATCCTTCAACATTCTAGGGAAGGTGCTACCACTCGCCCCGCGACAATTCCATGAAGAGATAATCATAAATAAAAGCACAAACAGGGGGGAGGGGAGCACGAGACTTACTTGTCCGGTGGTTTGCCTCCCATCATGACAACAACTTCCAATTGGGAAACTGAGTGAACCTCTGAACTGAAGTCTTGAAGATTCTGGTTTGTGATGGCTTCATTAAAAGGAACCAGCTCCAAGCTTGAATTGTCCAAAGGGAGTTTTTTCTCCTGCGTCATGGTCTTCCTTTCAGGTGTCGACGTGTTTGGGATTAATTCCGAACCTTGGTGATGCTGATTTATATTAATCCCACAATTGGGGTCTTTTTTTGGGCCTAATTCCGAGTTCTGGTGTTGCTGGATCACGGTCTCCCTTTCAGCTCCATGCATTACTGCTGACGGCCCACAATTGGGGTCTTTATCTTGTTGAGGACCGTTCTTGCATGTTCCCTCTGACTAAAATATGAGTTCTTTGTGATATTGCCTTTTTGGGCTTCTTTAAACCGGAAATCGATGCTTCTTCTGGGCCCAAAACGGGTTTTGTTGCTTTCACCTTTACACCATTTATAGTGGGCTTTAATGCATCTTTTTGCTTTTTCACTTCAGTCCATTGCTTAGTCCCCACGTGGATACCTTTTTTGGGAATAGGAATACCTTCTTTCCCACTCTGCTTCGTACGTTGAATGGGTCTCGACCCTTCCATAGCCATTTTTGCCTCACGACTCACTTCGGTCTTCCCCTTTCCATGTTCAGAATTCAAAAGTGGCTCGGGAACCACACCTTCAGATGAAGCCGTACCTGCTAAGATGGCAAATCTAGATTGTGATGCTATACCGTCAGCCATACCCTCAGCAGATTCGGTATGGCGCACATCACCGACTCTGGCCGTACCCTCAGTTTTCCTCAGGAATCGTGATCTAGCAGGCTTGTGCACAAGCATCCATGGCCCGAACTGATGTTCCTTAGTCGGGAGAGGATTTTTCGATGACGCTTTCGGCGCCGATGCTGCCGTCTGATTTGAGCTAGCAAGTGAGGATACACCAGCTGATTTCACCATCAACGTGCACTGCTCCTTCCTATGCCCATACCTTCCACAGGTAAAACATATAAGTCCCAGCCCTTCATACTCTATGTTAAAGAGCGCCGAAGCAGAGATGATTCCAGGAACTAGTTTTTTCTGCAAATCCAATTCTACACAGATTCTGGCATAGCGACCCCTGTGAATTTTTGCTTCTGTATCATCTAGATGTTCAATCGTATTGGTGTCTACTCTGAGAGTTTTACCAATCATATCATCTAATCTCCACAAACATTCCTTGTTATAGCATAGCAACGGAACATGGGGAATTCTAATCCAGGTAGCAACTCTTCCAAGAGGATTTTGGAAAGGGTCAAAATAGGGGGACCATCGCTGCACAAGGATTGTGTGCTGGGAAATCGTCCAAGATCCACCGAAAAGAATATTTTTATAATGCCGTTCCCAGTTGTTTTGATCTGAAAATTTTACAACATAATAATTGTTGGGAAGGTCTATTAGCTCAAAACCATTGGTCTGCCATATTCTTTTTAGATGCTCCTTAAGCCTATAGAAATTGATTTTTGCACCCTGGATAGTGATGATAAGAGAATTGTTCCAAGGTCTTGCCCATCTATTATAATCTTCGTGCGACATTTGCATTGTAGGGTAGACCTCCATGAGCTTTTTCAATTCTTCTGAAGGTACGGGTAAATCCTAGGATTGGTCCATAAGATCTGATAGCAAAGTATCGTCCTGTGAGTTGGATTCACCATAAGCCACACCATTAAAATCTGTTCCCTTGAAGCCAATGAGCAAGTCCTTATACGAAGGCGCCTGCCCTGTTTTAACTGGAGATGAGTTGATGAACATCCCCTCCTGCTCTGTTTCTTTGCCAAAGTTTTCATGCATTTTGATGTTATCGGAATGATCAAGAGAAGACGATCCCTTCATACTCGAATCCATACCGGCAGTCCCCTTAGCTACCGCTCCTTCTGGCGGCATTTCCCGGTCGCCGGGGGCATCCATCAAGCGAAAAACACTCACTGGCACGAATTCCAAAAGACAGCTCCTATACTTCTTATTGCTGACCAAATTTTAATCGGAAAAATTCTGTCCAAAATTTAGTTGCTTGCATGGTCAAGTAATTGCAGTAGCAAGAGCTTTTGTTGGTAGCAAAAATTCCGCTACCTTGTGTGCAAGAATGATGACAAGACTCAAAAATTTGTTCCAAGAGAAATTGCACAGTTCAGTGACAAATTACAGCAGCAACTCTTTCTCCAAACAAAAATCATGCAAATTCACAGCAATGGAACAATGTGTATAAGTGCAGAAATCAATGAACCAGTATCCTCCAGAATTAAATCTAAGCAAGCAAGTCAGCTTTTGAATCCAGTTTGCAACAAACAAGCATATGTGATCACCCTGGACAACTATGATCCTTCCAATATAATACTTCCAAAATTAGTAGCAAGAGCTTTTTCACATAAAATATGATTCAATCAGTTAAAAGAATTCACGTTTTGCACAGCTTTGCCAATAACAACAGAGAATCCCAATCAATGACAACAATGGCATTATGATTTCAAGCAAATTTCAAAAACAAGTTCAACTTCACAAATGCAACGCAACTCCCAAAGAATGACAGCAAAGAGTCAAACAAGCCCTTTCAACCGGTTAGTAACAAATCCAACCAACCCACAAAACAATGAATATGAGTTTAACAATTTAATAACAGTTTCTCACCAAGTAATCAAGTAAGGTGCAACAATATAATGAATTAGAATTTCTTTTTCCAAAGTGCAAAATGCAATCAAATCTCTGGTGCAAATGATCTCGCAAGGTTTGATGTATATTTAGAGTTAAATTCCTGTCCCAAATCAGATTCAAGCAAACTGCACAAATTTTAGAGATAAAAGACAATGCAAAGAAAATACTTTATCAATGCAAAGCCAAAACAGTGAAAGTGCAACACTTCCCTTATCAGTTTCACACCAAATATACCAACTAAGTGACAGCAAATGAGTTCCAAACAGCCACAAACCAAAATCCACAATGAAATGTCTCAATAACAGTTCATGTAACATCAGCAAATACCCAGCAATCTCATTAGCACAGCAAAGAGCTCAACAACAGCAGCAACATGTATCTCTATTTCCTTATGAAGCATTTGTTTTTTCTGTTTTCCATAAAATTATCTCAACAAAATGAAAAAAAAAGAAAAAAAATGATGAACCTATCTATAATGTAGCCTACACCTCAGTCAATCTGATAAATGACACTTAGTTACTAGGAAACCAATTTCTTGCCTTCCCAGAAACAACGCCACTTGAAGAATGAAGAAGACGTGTGCTTTGTGCCTTGATAACCTTTTCAAAATTTAACCAAGGATTGCAATATACAGTGTAATCCCGGATCGTCCCTTGAAGAGATGATTATGAAACTAATTCCTCATAAACTAAGTAATCACAATACAAAATTGACAAAGGTAAAACATGTATGATTGATTTTTAAAAGTATGAATTGAATGCAATTTAAATAGATTTTTTTAGATTTTTTTGAAATAAAAGTATAATAGAATAAAAATTAATTTTGAAAGGTATGATAAAAGCCTCCTATAACAATGATTTTCATCTATCATTTGCTTAAAAATATTTGTATGAGTGTGCTAGTTTAACAAAAATTATTCAAAAGACTCTTTAAGCTAGCTTGAATTAAGTAAATTAAATCTTTCATACCGGGCAAGACATAATCCCTCTAACCGAAACTCAATACAAAACATTAGCAATTGCAACCAAAGTACCTCAAAATACCAAACCTCAAGCACCGTTGAGTCTAATGCATTAATCAATGATTATTCCTAGACCTAGAAAATAATAACTTCTTAAAACACTATTAGAAACCACTTTGTATGTAATTTATGAAATCACTAAGTTTTCTAAAATACCAAACCCCATCAACCGATGGGTTTAGTACCAAAAGAGAGGAACCCCTACTCTAGAAATGCTATTAGGCACTCTTAGTGTGTTATTATGAATTAGTTAATGCAATTAGTTTCGATGCAATCAAAAATCAATTCAATATCCAAATAATATCATACAAGATAATAGAGAATCAAGAGAATTACAATGAAACATATATAAAACCACGTATATTAATGAGCACAATATTCAACATTAACTAATTTAAATCATAATAATTAAAGATTAAATCAAATATATTAGTCTTAGTTACAAATTATAATTTCTAAAATTAAAGAAATAGTAAATATATAGTTAACCTAATGAATTAAAACCACAACTCCCCTTTTGTAACACAAAAGCTTCAAGCATCATCAAGACTTAATCCTTTACTCTAGGAGAAGGGATTTTAGCTGCTGTAATTCATCAACACAACCCCTCCACACATATTCAAGCACCAGCCATGAAATCAGTTAAAAGAGGAGAAAACTTGATGATGAACTGACAGATTGTGGGTGGTCTGAATTGAGAAATAACAGAGCAGCCAGGGGAAAGCCACGGCTGTTGAGAGTGAAGCTCGCCAGAAATTGCAGAAACAGATGCTTCGCTGGAAAAAATGGAATACTGATGGTGAGACTCTGTGTTCTCTCCCCGTCTCGTGGTTCCTCCCTATTCTGTTCTGCCCTCAATCTGAAGCTCGCCGGCGACGGAAGTATATAGCGAAGGTGTAGCTAAGGTCGCTGGTGAGAGAGGAAGAAGAAGGCGAAGGTGATGAAGATGGAGACCCAAGCTCTCGATGCTCTCGCGGCTATTTTCTCCTCCAATTCAAGCGTGTCGAGCTACTGGTCCCAATTTCAGACCTAAAGATCTGAACCAAAACGCTGTGTTGTACGTGGACCAAACTGGCATTTTTAAAATTCGTGGGACCAAACGGACATTTGTCAAATTGGAGCCCCAAATTGCCATTTTCAGTTTTAATCCCATTTTTCAAGTACCTGCAAATAAAAATAATTAACCCAACATCCAATTTTCTCAAAAAAATAAATGATTAAGAGTAATTACAAATTTTATAACAATTTTACCCTTATTAGCCTAATTCAATGTATTTACTCTTAATGTCAATTTAATCACAAAAAAGGTATTTTAAACTCTCTAAGTATGACAAAAATCCCTAAATAAAATATAAAAAAAGATAATAAAATTAGAATTTATCAGCCTCATTGTTATGTTTTTGTTCTTTATGGGCAAAGGTATCTTCCTTTGGGCTATCATATATGAGACACTATCAACCACACTAACTGCGAGAATGACGTTTTTATTCCCATCGTACAAATAAAATCAAATCCCATCGCATTATTAATGTCATTTCACTCCAAGTGATACACTCATAGTCTGGGTGGTCATCGATATTCGCGGCACATTATTACCGCTTGTCAACTGGTTGAAAACAAATTAAACCTAAATTTTAGATATTATCAACATCCACTAAGCAACTAGTTCCTATCCATTACGCAATAATATTCAATTTTTTTAAAACAGAAATACATAACTTCAAAAGAAATAGGACAGAATCTGTATTTTTAAAATTATTTAAATTGTAAATAAGTAATAATAAATTATCGCTGAGTGTGAGTGTGGATTCAATGAAAGCAAAATATATACTTTCACCAGCAAGCCACAAGCTCAAAAAATAATAAACAAACGGTACAAAAACAATTCTTTTAGTTTTGTATATTATATTGTTATATTGATTTTAGAGGTTGGTTTCTTATGCTTTCTGAAGTCGCTTGTTTTATAATTAAACCCAACCCCAGTAAATTAAACCATCATTTTGCAAGGTAGTTTTCTTTGTTTCCAAAGTTTAGCTCCATTTGTCATTAGGATTAGTGATCCCACCACACCATAGCATTAGAAAATATGGCCCCTTTTTATCTTAAGAAAATAGGAAAACCACTATTTTTGATAATTTCTCTTGAATAAATTGATAATATTTTGAAAAGAAGTATACACTTATTTCTTTGCTAGCCACACAGGTATGCACTTACAAGAGATAATCCTGTTTGAAGTGCTGTTGTGCATTAAATGTGGACTATTATCCTAGGTGGGATTCAAATACACTTATTTCTTTAAATACGTGCATTATATGTTAGTCCTACAACTTTATAGTTTCTTCTAATATTTTATCACAATAAAATTGAAAGCCTCCTTCTTTATAATCCCAATTGTTATGCTGATAAAGCATTCTCCAATAATAACCAACAAGCTGTTAGTTGAGGTAGTAAGGTGTCTTACTTCGGTAAGGAGGAGAATACCAATTTAAATATCGGAAAGCGCACTTATTGGAAGAGGTGAGAACTTTTTGATCTCTAAGCCTTGAGAGGGAAACCCTTGATCATATCCGAAAAAAAAAAAGCATTCTCCAATACTAACAAAACAAAGCGGTGCATGCCAATGACAAATTGACCAACCCATCTTTTTTTTTTTTTTGACAAAAGCGAAAATCCCATTCCTTTTCCCTCAAAAATAGTTACCTTTTTTTCCTGCTTAAAAAAAAAACCTGAGTTGGATTTTTCTTTACCAGAAAAAGAGAGAATTAATAATACTTTGTCAACATTTATGATTGTTTGATCAACATTTTTTATTAATATTATTAATAATATAAAAAAAATTTCATTGTATTATGTTAGAAAACCAAGGAAATAAATTAAGGTAAAGGATAAAAAATCTAATATAAAAGTAAAAAATTAAAAATGTACTTTTGTCTAAATTTTTTGTATATTTATATATTGGCTTGTGCACATGTATTTTTTTTATTGGAGACAATTATGTTTGAGGTATGATTGAAAATTAAATGTGACCACCTTTGCTTAAAGGAATTCAAATTTTGATTTGTCATGTTGTGATAGAACACTCCGTTCTGCAAGAAAAACCCAGTCCACATCGGTTATGTGCTTAAAACTTTCTAGATATATACTATTTTCGTGGTTAACGATATATCATTTATGTGCTTTTATTTTTTTCTTCAGTTGATATTCTTTTATTTTTACACTTCTAAGTAATTGCAAGCTCTCTAAATTTTGAATAAAAATTGATATATTTCTTAAAAGGAAATTATAATAGGATGATTAGCAATGAAAATCTTGTGAGCTAATTAATTCAGCAATAATAACAAATTGAGATTAACTTAAAATTTTTTTCTCACAAATTCAAGAAAAATAATTAAAGTTTTATCATACCATGCAAATAACAAATGAAGACTATGTTTATAGAGATAAAAACTTATCACCCATCTCAATATAATTATTGCTAAAAAATTACGCATCATTTTACATATATTATTATTATTATTATTATCTTTTAAGGCTTAATGTGATTATTTTTTAAAATTATTATATCATTTTTAACGAAGTACCTCTCGGGCACCTATTTAAATTTCTTAGTTAAGAATTCAAAGAAATTATAATCCTCTCTCAAGCCATGTGTGGTCCCCAAATCCAAAATAATCCCTCCGATTATTAATATAAGACTCATTTCTTAATTCAATTTCTTTATTAAAATATATCTTATATTAAGTATTGGTGGTAGTTTAAAATATTGAGGATAATATATACTTTGGAATCTGTATCCTCCCCACGAACATGTCTCAGATTATGCGGTCTCCATTATCCAAGTCCGACTAATAACATATCACAAACGTGCTTATCCATACAATTAAGAGCTCTCCAACTAAGTTATCACCATATAAGTTGCCCTATATAAAGGCATATGCTTATAGGTTGTTTCAGCATCAATCATCAGTAGCATCACAAACTAACAAAACAAATGGCTCCCAGAGTTGCATTGTCTTGTGTTGTTTTTCTAGTTTCACTCATCAGCTTCGCTTCAATGGCTACAGCTGTAAGTAATTGCTTTGATCTCGTGTTGATCCTTTATTAGTTTCAAGCTTTTATTCCTTCTACTTAGTTGAATGCGTGTGTGTGTGTTTTATATGCATGCATGCAGGAGCAGTGCACGTACATTGTGATAGTTAAGACAGGAGATCGCGATAGAGCAGGAACGGACTCTATCATCAGCCTCAAGTTTAAGTGCTATTCCGGCTATGGCTTCACCGTCGATAACCTCGAAAACTGGGGCTTAATGGGACCTGGTCACGACTACTTTGAGCGGGGCAACCTCGATGTCTTCAGCGGCAGGGGCCCTTGCGTCAATGTTTGCGCCATATCTATCATCTCCAACGGCGAAGGGAACATGCCAGGGTGGTACTTGGATTACGTGGAAATTAACATCGTTGGATCCTGCCAATCAACCAAGCTATCGTTCCCGGCCAACCAGTGGCTGGCTCTAGACGAATCGCCCGGATATCTCTATGCCAACCTCAGCTTATGCTACCGCCCCAAAGCCTTGAGGTAGCGGAAAATAATGTCTCCATTGATTTCTCCCTCCATTTTCACTTCATTGAATGTTTCCAACATTAGATCAAGTTTTAATAATTGAAATTGAATTTTATATTTAATCCTGTATTAATAATTTTATATAGCATAATTAAATCCCAACTATTAAAACTTGATTAAATGGTAGAGACATTCAATAAAGAGGAAATAGAGATAGGAATCAATGGAGATATTTCTCTCGGTTGAGGTAGTAACATTTGTATGGCGTTTTGATGGTGTGTAATGTGTTACCTAATGTTTGTTTTGTTTTTCATTTAAATAGTAATAATTATTACTTCTCTCAGCTTATTTATAATTTATAAATAGACCCTGAGGTAGGAATATGTATCTGCCTTTTTCTTGTGTGTTGTGTGTTGTTTGTCATGTGTGCGTACTTTAATTTCTCGTTTCAATATTAATAAATTTATCCACTTGTTGGGTACTCTACACGCCTTTTTTTTCCCCCCTCCATATATGAGACAACTAGCGATAATTAAAAACGCTATCTATGAAACATATAACTTTCTCATATGAATCAATTTCCTAATACCTACCTCCCTTAATTAATTTTTTAATAAATTTATCCATTAGTTTTCTTTTTATCATATATGAGGCACCTAGCAATAATTAAAAACGCTATCTATTAAACAAATAACTTCATTCTTCGTTCTCATATGAATCAATTTCCGAATACCTACCTCCCTTGATTAATTTCATTCTCTTGTCTTTAGTTTGGATAGTCTAAATTATATTCAAACATGATGAGATGGTTCAAATTTCATTGTAATGACTGATAATTGTGATGACCATTCAATGTGAAGCCCATTTCTCACTAAAAAAAACCATCGAATTATCAAAGGAATTTTTTCCGTCACTAAATTTACTATCACCGGCAACTGGACCACGTTTCCTAAGTCAATGTTAGATAATGGCTGGTTTCCTTTTGTGACGAAGAATTTACTGACGAAAAAAAATTACGTTAGTAATCCCTCGGTAAAATTTATAATTATTTGTTATTATATTTAATAATTTATATAATATAATAAAATAATAAATAATAAAAATAGTATATAAAAAAATAAAAACTTAAATATCAAAAAATAATATTTAATATAATATACTAAATATATATTATATTAATAATAAATGTTTATATGAAATAAACAAATAACAAATATTAAATATATACATTTATATATATGTACATATATATTTATAATAATATTATATTTTTTTTTAATTTTTATATTAAATATATATAATTATGTGAATAAATATCACAAGGTCAAAACAACTTAATTGACAAAGGCATCAAGAACACATGTGAGGTCCAGGGTTCGATTCCTCTCTTTGTCACAAAAGCCAACTATTATCTCGCGGGTAAACTAATTTACTCCTTACTCATCTCAGATTTAAATCAAAATAAACCAATTAAAAATTCATTTGGCTTTCTAAAATACCAATTACCATAACTCAATTAATATTAAGTCTAATCTCCTAATTAATGAAAACCCATTCCCTAAGACAATATTAAGCTCTCCTAATGTGCAATTTAGGTTGGCTAATGCAATTAGTCCCTTTTAACGTCAAATTAATTCAATCACTCAAACATGAACATACAAGAACAATTTAACCAATCAAGAAATATCAAGGAAGCATATATCATTACAAAAAAAAATCGACTTTCAGCGGCAACTTTTTTTGCCAAAAAGTTGCTGCCCCCGTCCGTATTTTTAAATAAATGAAAATATGACTATAATTAAAATACTATTTTAAATTTAATATATATTAATTTTTATTTATTTTTAATGATATTTATTTAATTTATTAATAAATATGTTAACATATAAATACTTTGGCTTCTTCATAGCAAGGCTACATAACTTCGTCGTCAGGTAAAGTCCCCCATGTGAAATGTACATATATCTGAACTATATGCATACACTTGTTTTCAAGTTTATCACCATAAAAAGAAAAGATTTTTTAAAAAAATTTCGGTTTATCAAGAGGCCAGCATAAAAACCTTATTTCAATAAATAATATATACAAATAAAAAAATTATCATTCTTAACAATATTTATGAGTTGCTTACACGTATATCGGTCTCTTTCACAAGAGGATGTAAAAGATGTTTTCAAGTGAAATAATACAAACTAATAAATTTATATATTGTTCGTCCAATTCTTCTTTCAATCCCGACAGTAAAACTTCGGATAATTTTTTGTTTTGGCTTGCACAACCTACAGAATTAGCTTGCTTAGCTTGACTGTTCATACTTGTCAGTTATAAACAAAAGCATCAAGTAACGTGAGACGGTAGTTGAGCAAGAAATTATTGGACGGTTATGATGTTAACCATCAAATAAGTATGAGCAATTATTTGACAGAATAATATTAAACAACCATCAAATTGTTGTATTTTTTAAATTGTCCAAAAATTTTATAGTCATTTAATTTGATTGTTCTTTCTTTGATAAAAAAAATGTTCAAAAAAATAATCAAACAGACCTATCTTTGTCACTTGTTTTAAAACAAGTGTTAAGTAGTGAGAACTATAAGACACCAAAATGCATCAGAAAAGGATTATAATGTTGCCTTAGTACAACAGAGGGCTTCGCATAGAACCCAGAGACAAGAATATACACTGCTTTTATTTGCAACTTTGTAAATATAATTTAGGATCATTTATCCACAATTTACCAATGAAAATTGTTTTGGGACCTTATTATTCAAATATTTTTAAAGATAGATAAAGTTAAGCCAACCTGCCAATTCACATTCTAACTATATATAGAAAACGTGCATTTGGCTTCTTTGAATAAAGACTGAAATGTACTGAGATATTTTGCTGCATATAAATAATATCTTGTGTCGTGTTTAACTCTCTTGTAGGATGTTTCAGCAGAAGGAAATAGCAGAGAGGATATATCATATTATGTGCAATATTACCAAACCTTATTTACTGAGTTCGCATGAATATTACAGAGTTCACACTGGATTTGCTGAGGACATAATAAAATGAATTGGATCTAAGAGTGAAACTCAGTTATCACCATATGTATGTCGCGCCCTATATGAAGGCATGTCTATGGGTTGTTTCAGCATTATATTACAATGATCAGTAGCGTCAGAAACTGATTAATTTTTTTTTTTATTTAAAGGGCTGATACTAACGGCCGGAGATTACAAAGTGGGATCAAACCGGCGACCTTCTACTTAAAAGGGAGTTTTTATACCATTAGTCTACAAGGCTTTTGGTACAACTGATTAATTTAACAAATGGCTCACAGAGTTGCATTGTGTTGTGTTGTTTTACTACTCTCACTACTCATCAGCTTCACTGCAATAATGGCTACATCCGTAAGTAATTACTCTCTGCATCAGGAACAGGAACTGTGTGAGTACATTGTGGAAGTTAAGACAGGAGATTGCCCTGAAGCCTCAGGTTAAGAAACCCTTGCTTCAGAGTTTTGTCACTTTGTCTGCTTGAGAAAGATTTGTCCAGTTCTCCTGCCCTGCTTATCCTGACACTGATGTGATATTTTGTTGCGTATCTTTTGTCGTGTTTAACTCTCTTCTCGACAAACACATTTCTTTCCCCATGGTCCATATATAACAATTTTATGTGCAATATTACCAAATCCATATTTTTGACAGAATTCATACGTACGCCTAGCTTGTTTCAGCAAAAGGAAATCGAAAAAGACACTTCTGTCCATATATACTGCGGCATGTTCCACGTTTTCAGAACTGGTTTAGGTAAATCTAAGCCGTCAGATCTGATTTTTTAAAAGTCTATATATTTATTTACCCTTTTAAAAATTTATTTTAATAGGTATATGATTTAAAATAAAAAATAATCTCTTAACTATCATTTGTTTACAAAATGATTTTTTTTATTAAAAAAATCATCATTTTAAAAAAACTCAAATCGTGCTATTATATATTTTTTATTAAGACGAGACAGATGGCAAATATGTATCCAAACAGATGGCACGTGACAAACATCTTCTGTGACAAGTAATAGGCCTAATTTTTATTTATATATTATGAAAAATCCTATTGGAGCGAGAAAACATCCTAAGCAAGAGGTCCTAAATTCTTTGTATGCGTAAAATCCGTAAAAAGATAATATGTAAAGGAAAAAATGCATATCATAGTCCTTTAACTTCACATATGATGTTTTTTTTTATAGAGGACTATAGATAAATTAGTTCAAATTATTGTTCACTTTTGGCTATGTTGAGACGCTTTATGGGCAAGCCAATTCACACGTGTCTGCTTTTGTGAACGAGTAATCAATGGAAACGTTCTAACCTCTCTCAATAAGGTTTCTAATCCTTATGATGATGCTATTAAAGGAGTGACTCTCTAAGATGTTGTTCCTTACTTCCAAATTAAAATTTGGGTCCACCCATTGGAAAAAAAAACATAAATTTGGGTACTTTGAATTTTCCGAAAATATAGGCATGGCGCATAGAATCTCTTGATTGTAATTTTATTTTCAAGGACTTCTCATGACATGCTCGTCTTTCTAGAATATATGTATTGTGCACTCTATAGACGACCACTTTTTCAACAAAGTTTGTTGTTAACTTTGGAGTTGCTTTCTATTTTTTAAATTTTATTTCAAAGTTATAAAATAGATTTTAAATACAATTGGGTCTGTCACAAGCCAGGACCCTCATTATCATTTTCTTCTTCAATTCCCTTTTTCTTTATAAGCATTTGTATCCTCCAAGGGGGAATATCCTGTTCAAGACACAGCCACCAACATTTCTCTTCGAGAATCCAACCTTGATTTGTTATATTGTGAAGGATTAACCCCTTCTCCCAATCCAACCCTCGTTATTCTTCTTCAATTCCCTTCATACAATATTAGGACTTTAATACTAACATGCCTCTCAAACCTTAGTTCAGTTCAACAAAAAGACAAAAAAAAATCAACAACAATAATAATAAATGAATTATTAGGATGTTCTTATTTTAAATTGAACATATCACACATTAACAAATACAAATTTCAGTGTCAGTGCCGCAACAGGACAATTTCAATTTTTTTAAACTAGAACTATGGGAGAATCTGATAAAGTTCATAATTGTGTTAATTCATTCGTACGGATCTTCCTGTTCCAGATATGAAATAATTTCCATGAATTACTTTAATTTGTGTTGTGTTATTTCATTGGTAATAAATAGACTCTAAGGTAGTAATTTCTATTGTGTGTCTTTCCAATATTAATCATCGTCCCCCTTCGTGCCGCAAACTTATCCACTTGCCCGGTATATGTTTACTTTCCTCATGTGTAATAGAACTGGCAATAAAAACGCTATATGTGAAACAAATTACATCACTCCTCGTTCTCATGAATCAATTTTTAATTTATGACCTGTGCATTTTTTTCTTCTTATTGAATCCTTTAATTTTACTTTATTAGCACAATTGCCTTCTGTGCAAAGGCTAACTATGCTAACAGAGCAAAAAGTTACAGGGTTTAACAACGCTAAAAGAGTAAAATCAAAATATTTAATAAGGAGAAAAACACAGATAAAAAACTACAAGAACCTCAGGAATGGTCTCCCCAATTTTCCCTCCTCCGATTTCAAGTATCTTCTCCATGTACCCAAACATGACCTTAAGGCCTTCATGGTAGTTATTTCTAAGGAAAATGCCTTTTTTCTGAAAAATTGGGAGGGATAGAAAACATTAACGGCAAATGATGTTGCCCTATGATTCTGAATATGGCTCGAAATATAGTGGCATATGATTCTGAACACTATCAATTCACTATCATATTCTCAAAAAAATGTATCTTTCTTCTCTCTTTTTTTTTAACTAACTAACTACTCGCTCCGGTCCTAAAAATAAGAATCAATTGACTCCTTTTGGAGAGATTAAGGAAGTTAGATAAGTCACTTAATTATATCATATGTTGTGTATTATTAGATTATATATTAGTTTATTAGTTAAACAAAAATTAGTTTGGAAAAAAAATATAAATACTTTAAAGCAATTTAATTAGCTTCTTTAATCTCTTCAAAAAAGGCAACTGGATCTTATATTTAGAACAAGAGGTAGTATCATACAGGCAAAAGCATAATTAGCACAACAAAAGGAGTATCGTTCTGAATCTTTAAAATTTTGAAGGAAATTCCCAAAGCAACGAAACCACCAACAAGCATGGAGCAGAAATTGAACTTAAGAGTTACGGAGCAGCAAGTGTTACCAATTGACGTAAAAGAAAGAAAACTTCAAAGCTTATGGTTTCTCTCCGTCGACTTTATCTGAAATCAGAGGTCCTAAAGTCGTTCTGTGCTCAAATTCCGTCAACAAAGAACACACCAAAAAAAAAAAGGATCTTAGTAATTCCAAAAGGCTTAAATTCGCACTATATTTTTTGGATAAAAAAATTTAACGATTGAGATTTAATATTAATTCCAAAAGGCCTACTAAATACTACCTCCGGTCCTTAATATAAGATCTCATTCATAATGCAAATCTCATTCGTGGTACAATTTACACTATGAATGAGATCTTATATAAAGGTTAAGAGGTAATATTAATTACTCATTTATAATATATAAATGTTTCCTTCAATACTTGGCAATACAACAGCAATATCATTTTTAGGGCTCTGTGGAGGAATATCAAAGTTCCAGCTTCCACCACCATGCCCTATCGAATCCCATTGGAGTGAGAAAACATCCTAAACGAGATGTCCTAAATTTGTTGTATGCAAAAAAAATCCATAAAAAGATAATATTGAAGGAGAGCATGTTGACTTATGTCTGGGTAACTTCAAAAAAATAACTAAAGATTGTAATATAGAGTGCAATCCCCAACCACCTCTTTATGAGCCTTTTATTAATTACTTAGGAACTAAATGTGATTTGACACAACTTTAGTTGCCTTAGGGTTAAATCACAATTTTTTTTTTCTTTTTCAAAGGCAAGCAATGCTTGTAGATTACACTAAGTGCTAGGAAACCTGCATTACAAGTTGATCCTGTAGTATACCACCACATTCCATCACAAAAAGTTCATTGCATTCCATTGGGGATATTCCTGTTTCGAAATACTCCCGATTTCTCAGCTGAACCTTCTTCACTAGATAGTCAGCACAACGGACATTCTCCCTGTAAGCGTGTGAGATCTCCAAATCCCAATCCGTGTAGATAAGGGATCTAGTGTCCAAGATGATATCATACAGTGGATGAACAGACTCACAATCTATAGATAACAAATGAATAGCCTGTAAGGAGTCTGTATACAACCTGATCTTGGTCAACCCTAGCTGTTTACATAATTTTAATCCTGTGTTAATTGCAAGGATTTCCATAGCAGTCGAGGTGTTGAGGCCTAACTTATGTTGAAATCCCCGTATCCAAGATCCCTGATGGTCTCGTATAACTCCTCCACAAGCTGCATGTCCTCTGGTGTCCCTGGATCCATCCACATCCACACGTACATACCCCGAGTCTGGTGGCTTCCAATGTTGTTCCCCCCTTTCTGGCATTTGGAAAATTTGGTGATGGAAACGCCCATTCTCCACACCTTCGAATAGATGATACATACACTTATGCACTATCTATTTTGGATTAGCAGTTGTCCCTTCAATAGCCTTACTGCAGCGGTTCTTCCATAAGAGCCAACATATAGGACTGAACACTCTTTGCCTTGGCCATCTAGTCATCCTCCTATTTCCTGGAGCGTTTTGTGAATTCCATTTAAGCCATTCCTGCAAATTACCATGAAAAAACATACTATAATATACATGGTTAGTCACAAAAAACCACACTCTCTAGGCTTGCTCACAATCTCTCAGTATGTGTAGAATACTCTATTCGTTCTCACACTCAAAAGGGCAAGTGTTTGGGACACTCAGATTATGTCTTGCTCTCAATTGGTTCAAAGGAAATCTCTCATAGAATACTTGCCACATAAAGAATTTAACTCTTTCAGGACTCTTCCAATGCCACAAATTCTGCCAGAGAGGCTGATTACGTAGTTCTTGCTGTTGAAAGATGCTGTTGTATGTGGACTTAACACTGAACATGCCATCTGAATTCGCTTGCCAACATACTACATCCTCCTCGGTACCCCTAGGGGGGTCACCATCAAAATCTTCTTGACAACCTAAGTAGGAAGGAAGCTCTCCCATTTTTGCTCTGCCCCATTAACGTCCCTGGGTTACAAATGAGCATACACAGGCATCCATGTAAACTAAATCCTTATTCCTTACAATGTACTCTTTTAATGGTCTCTCAATCGGGACCCAAAAATCCTGCCAAGCCTGTGTATATCTCCCATTTCTAACTTTTCTGTCTAGTCCTCTTTTAAAATCTTCCCATACTGCCACAATACCACTCCATACGGCCGATTAGTTCCGTCTTCTCTGCACTTGTGGTATTTTGTTCATCCCACATAAGTACTCCATCCGTAAGTATTTTACCCACAAGGCCTTAGGCTTCGTGATCATTCCCCAACAAAGCTTCATGAAAAATGCTTTATTCTGGCTACGTAGATCCTTTATTCCCAACCCTCCCTCGGCCTTTTCTCTTTTCAGAACATCCCATGCTATCAGATGCAATTTCTTGGAATCGTCATGTTGATTCCAAAAGAAATCCCTACTAAGTTTCTCAATGAGAGATAGGACCCCTGTTGGAATCAGTGTCGATTGCATCTGATATTGAGGTATTGCAGATAGAACTGACTTGATGAGTATGGTTCTCCCTACCATACTTAGGTACCTCCCTTTCCAACATGCCAGTTTCGATCTCACCTTTTGAATGATCGGAGCAAAAGTCAATTTAACCATTCTTTTATGCAAGAGTAGAACCCCCAAGTATTTGCCAAGGTTTGATGTCAAGCCAATGCCTATACTCTGACTCATCTCATAAGCCCTATTAAAGTGAACGTTCCTGGACACATACATTTTTTATTTCTGCAAGTTGATCTTGTGACCAGACACCCTACAAAATAATTCCATAACACTCCTCATTTCTTCCATCTGATTGGCTGTGGCCTCACCAAATAATATAAGGTCATCTACAAAGAATAGATGAGATAAAGATAGGCCACCGGCACTCAAGCTTAACGGTTTCCAATTCCCTAACTCCACTTCCTGATGAATAAGCTGTCCCAGAAGCTCCATACACAGCACAAATAAGTGCGGACTCAGTGGGTTACCCTGTCTCACACCCCTGGTAGGTTTGAAACTATTAGACACTGCTCCATTCCAAATAATGCTCATGGTGGCAATTAAGACACAATGCATGATAAGGTTAACAAAATCATCCCTCAAACCCAAGCTGTGAAGAGTAAACTCCAGAAACCGCCAGTCAAGATGATCATAAGCCTTCTCCATATCTACCTTCACTGCAACGTAACCCTTCTTACCTCTCTTGTTCCTCATTGTATGAATTGCTTCTTGAGCCATGACAACGTTGTCTACACCCTGTCTTCCTGTGATAAAGCTACATTGATTCTTGGCCACAAGATAATTCATAACACTTTTAAACCGATTTGCAATAACCTTGTTAACTATCTTGAAGCTCACATTACACAGGGATATAGCACTACTACAAAAAACGTTTTTAACGTCCCTTTTTTAGGCCTTTTAATCTCTGAAAACAAGGGGACGTCTATATGAGCGACGTAGTAAAAAATGGCAATAGTGTCCGTAGATAAAAGGACGTCTAAGGTCTGGACGTTAGACGTTCCCACTTTAAATTGGGGACGTCTAAAGTCCCACTTTAGAAGTCCCCACTTTAAAGTGGGAATGTCTAAAGTGCCACTGTGGGACTTTAGACGTCCCCACTTTAAAGTGGCGACTTCTAAAGTCCCACTTTAGATGTCCCCAATTTAAAGTGGGGATGTCTAAAGTGCTTTTTTTTTAAAAAAATGATTTATATTACAGATATGGACTAAACAGTATTTAAAATAAAAAATCATATATCATCGTCAATAAAATTACAGATCTAGTATTGACAAATCCCTAATTTTATTATATATTTTACACTTTATTTGGGGATTTTGTCATAATTTCTGAGCTTAAAATGCATTCTTTGGTTTAATTGAGATTAAGAGTAAATATATTAGATTAGGACTAAAAAGGGCAAAATTGTCATAAAATTTGTAATTACTCTTAATCATTATTTTTTGTTAGAAGATTTGATGTTGGGCAAATTATTTTTACTTGTAGAAACTTGGAAAATGGAATTAAAACTGAAATGGCAGTTTGGGACTTGAATTTGAAAAATGCCAGATTGGACCCACGAATTTGAGAAATTCCACTTTAGTCCACGAGTTAAACACAGCGTTTTGCAGCAAAAGCTTAGGTCTGAATCTGTGGAGCATCGGGGATAACCGGGAGCAGAGGCACGATTCAGAGAGAGCAGCCGCACAGTCCTCGACCTTGGGTCTTCAATCCATTTCATCACCGCCCCGCTTCCATCTTCACCTTCCTTCTCCATTTTCGACCACTACTGTCCCAATTCCGTCATCCTCACCGGTGAGCATCATCCCGAGAAGAGCTGCCGCGAGCTGGGAGGAAGGGGCTGAGCATTCACCATCTCTCCATTTCTCCAACCACACACCGCACCACCGCCCTCATCACGTTTTACCACCGTCACCCATCATCATCTCCGGTTCCCTCTCATCTTCAACCACCGTCAGCTTGGATTGTCCGATCTGGGAAGAGGAGCAGAGCAGAGAGACACAGAGGACGAGCATCTACCATCATCGGCGCCAATCCTCTTCTATCCTCGGTGTTCACTGTCACTCCGTCAATCTTCACCGATCTCGCTTCCTGCAGTGTTGTCAACATTCAGCTTTGTTTCTGAATTCTGAGCCATACCGTGACTTCCCCTGTGTTCCTGAGTTCAATTTCAGATTTAATTCCATGTGTCTTATGGCTGAAACTGTGGATACATTCGGGAATTTGCTGATGGTTGGCAGTGGCTAATTTCCATAATCCCTTGTAGCAAGAGGCAATGGCATGAACTTGGAGCTTCAATAGGGGTGTTTTGCTCTTTCATTTCTCTAATTCTACATTGTAATTGTGATTCCTAGGTCTTAGGATTAATTTTACAATGTTGAATTGATTTATGTTGATATATTTAGAGAATTGGATGTGGCTTGGACCTTTGTTAGATACTTGATATTATGCTTAATTAGCTTAATTATCATTTCTTTGTGCTGGTTAGTCATTGAATTGATAATTTTGTGAATATTTTGTACTAATTTCAAGGTGGCTTGGTTAGTGGATCAACGGTGTCTTGTGTTTGAATTGGTTAATTGAAAGTGAATTTATTAATTGTATTTCGCATTGGGTGTTAGCATTATTAATCTTGATTTTTCCTATGGGTGGCCATTGTTAAATTAAGATTAATGAGAAAATCAAGTGGTAATGCGAGGTGACTCGGTTATTGGATCAAAAGCTAAATATAATTTTTAAGTTCATTTAATTGCTAGAGTGCTTAATCAACCTAATTTAGAGAGATTAATGTGCAAGGTGGCTTGATGTTAATCAATCTAAATTAGGCCTAGTCTAAGGGGTGGCCCTTAGAGTTATTTTGGAACTAGCATGATAAATCTCCCATAATCATTTTAAGTGATGATTGCTTGCGCCATTGCTACGAGGGGTTGTTTATTCCATTGTTGATTCCTTTACTTCTCTTATTTTATTAATTCCATCATCATTTCATTTCATATTTTCAAGAAAAAAAATCCCAAAAAAAGAATTAGTTTAGAACAATTTAATTCTTAATTGCAAAAAGTAGTTGATAGAGCTTTAATGTGCTACAAAAAAACAAAAACCCACGTTTGCTAATTAGGTAAGCTCAATCTATATTTTCCTTCTTCTCTCGTGACTATATTGAAAACAAAGGCCCAAAAAAAAAACCATTTCCCAGTTTGCCAGTAACAATTAATCTATATTGTATTAAAAATTATTTTGATAGGTATATAATTTAAAATAAAGATAATATCTTAACTATTACCTTTTCCAAAAATGATTTTTATTTAAAAAATTAATCATTTAAAAAAACTAAAATCTGGACTTTCTGATCTAATTTGCTCTCCCTACTAAGCAAAATGCGTACCCTATATTTTGATGTAGAGAAAAATGAGTAGAAAACAGGGGGAATGGAATATTATGAATGAAAACTTCTTAAAATGTTAAAAAAAAAAATTACTCCACTACTTTTGGAAGTTTTCCCTGTTAGTATTCTTTTTTCCTTAATTTTCTCTCCAACCAAAGGTTACGAAAATCGGTCTATCTTCTTGACCAAGACATTTCTATCCATGCTTGAATATCATTCTGAATATGTCTCTAAATATAATGGTGCCGCCGTGCATGCATGCAGGACATGTGTACAAACAACGTTATCAGAACGAAACTAGGTTGACACATACCACGTTATCTGAGCAAGCTTTTTCACAAGTTTTCCAAACCCATCGTTGCAAACAAAAACCCACTTTTGCTAATTATGTAAGCTCAATCTATAATTTTCCTTCCTCTCTCGTGACTATATTGAAAACAAAGGCAGAAAAAAAACCATTTCCCAGTTTGCCAGTAACAATTAATCAATAGTTGAAACTTTTGATCCGAGGGATTATAGGGAATTGGATTAGGAGCAATTTATTATATGTACATTTATATTTTGTTTTTTTATCCTATCAAATAATTATAATTATTAAAATCCTCTCTAATAAATATTAATTGCTCTGCTAGGTCCTTCTCCCTAATAATTAGTCATACTTGTTTTCGTTTTAAAATGCAAATTCCCCGCTACCAAACAAAATATTATAGTCATAAAATGAATTCTTTATCCTATGCCAAACAAGACTTTGGCTTCACTCATAGCATGGAAACCAACTTCATTGTTCCAAGGGAAGATTAAAAACAAAATTATATAGATTTATTTTCATGTTCCAAAATTTCTTGAAGCTTAATTTAAATGTATTCAATATTTTTACTATTCAGAAATTCATAAATAAATATTTTTCTAAAAAGTAAATTAAGCATGTTATGATTCCTTATTGATTTGCTTGAATATTTTCTGCTTTTCATGTGCCTATATATATATATCCTGGTTTCTCAGATTAATTCTAGATTTAGGATAGAATACATCAGCAATGAATTTCTACAAAAAACACATAAAATTGAGCATATATACTTGGAAGAGGTAGCTATAGCTGAAAAGAAAAAGAGCCTTGCTGTTTTTAATAAAAAAACGTTTTGGTTTCTATTATATATAATAAGTAACATTTCTTTTTCTTTTTCTTTTCCGTTTATTAAGTAACATTTCAAAAATGCTGTATAACCATAAGAAACTAGTGGGAATGGGGGAAAAAACCTAAATCTATAAATGCTCTAAAATGATGCATAACCTAAGCAATTTTTTTAAAAAAAAAATATTAATGACACTAATATTCAGGTTGACCCGTGGGCTAGCAATTGCTAGGCGCGGCAGGCTTCAGTAATTATTTTCAATCAATTATAAGAATATCACCTATGTTTCTCATAATAAGCAGCCCCTTATGCTTCGGGTGCATATGGATTAGTGTTAAGTATAGTATAGCTTATGAGAAAATTGTCTTTTTGTAACTGCACATGTTATAAAAAATCATTCCATACTCCTCTAGTCCTTAATGTAACATACTATAAATTAGAATGTTTATCCAAACATTGTACAAATGTATCCGAACTGAAAGCTTGTTTAACCTCACAGGCTAAAATTTAAATATGTAACATACTATAAAATCCTTTTCCTTCCTTCTTATTGAAGCTATCTTGTAACTTCATAATTTTCTTCGGAGACCTTTTCAGTAATCTTAAAAGAAATAGTTTTAATTTTTGAAGTGGGTGGAGTAATTTATACTTGCATATTTCTACCATTAGATCAATTTTCAATGGTTGAGATTTATCATGATAGATTTTTATTATAATGAAATTCTTTATATATTATTAAATCTCAACCATTGAAAATTGATATAATGGTAGAAACACTCAATGGAGAGTAAATAGAGAAGAAAATCATTGGCGACACCCCTCTCCATGATTTCATATGTTGGTCCGTTTTGGAGGGCGCATTGTAACTTGAGCATAAAACGAAAATTAATGCTGACTTAATTTGCCAAGTGACATAATTAAAAAAGAAACCAATAATGTTATACCCTCCTCACCATGTTCGTCGCCCTATATATAAAGGCATGCATATAGGTTTTCTCAGCATCGATCAGGAGCGTCACAAACTAAACAATAATGGCTCTTAGAGTTGAATTGTCTTGTCTTGCGTTTCTAATCTCACTACTCATCAGCTTCGCTGCAATGGCTAATTCTGTAAGTAATTGCTCTCTTGTAAGCTTTTTCTCTTCTTATTTTGTGTTTGTGTGTCACTGCATGCATTATTAGAATATATAACCTTGAGCAGATTCTATCAAATTAGCTTAATGTGTATTTGGGTAACAGCCGAAAAGCATTTTTTGAGCCCTAAACCATGGTTTTGCTAAAAGGCACCCAAACATCTTAAATTTTATAAAGGAAGTTTTCCACCTGAAACCATGATTTGGGGAGTTGAAACCATGGTTTTTGAGAAGCCAATTTTTTTTCCCTTTCCAAAATATATTCTCCAAAATCACCATTTTTTTTTACTTTTTCTCAAAAAGTTATCCAAACACAACCATGACTATTTTGGTAGAAAGGCAGACATAATATATTTATATCTATATCTAAAAGTTTAATATGCATGCAGCAGCAGTGCCAATATGTTGTGAGAGTTAAGACAGGAGATCGCCGTAGTGCAGGAACGGACTCCATGTGATCAGCCTCAAGTTAATGGCGTCTAACGGAAATGGCTTTACCGTCAACAACCTCCAAGGTTGGGGGATAATGGGACCCGGTCATGAATACTTCGAGCGGGGCAACCTGGACCTCTTTAGCGGCAAGACCACTTGCGTCAATGTTTGTGCCATCACTGTCACCTCCAACGGTGCAGGATACAAGCCAGGGTGGTACTTGGACTACGTCGAAATCACCATCAGTGGCGGTGTATCTAAGAATTTAAAATTTCCGGTGAACCAGTGGCTGGCACTAGACGAAAGGCCCCATCATCTCCATGCCGACGTCAACCTATTCCCTCGCTTCGGTGGTTTGGGACCAATTCTCTCTCATGTGTGACGATTCTACATTACCTAAATCTCAATATTACCTCTTTGCCTTATTAGTAATATAATTATAAATAATAATAAATAGGCCCTGATGAGGTAGCCATATGTATCTGGCTTTTGTTTGTGTGTTGTGTGTTATGTGATATTTGTCTTGTGTCTCATTTCAATATTAATAATAATTCCCCTTCATGGTGCGTGCGAACTTATCCTCTTGTCCTGATTAACATGTTTAACTCCTTGATGACAGTGAAGTGACAAATAAGTTTTCTAAAAGGAAGCTTTTTTTACATCCGCTCGGAAATGAAATAATTAATAACCTTTTTAAAAAATAAAGTTACAGCCTAGCATTATATAGACTCTTTCTTTTTCGGTTTTCATCATTAGTTTTGTTTTGTTCAGTGAAATTACAAAAAAATGAAAAATAACAAGAAAAAGGGACGCTGTTTGGGGGAAAGCGAGTGGGACGGTGTGAGTGACACACCAGCATAAAATTACTGATATTTAATTTGTTCCTATTTTAAAATATAAACTATTCTGTGCCTGCTTACGCTAATTAAATTTTGTATAAAATTTACCTAAGCCTCATTTCTCAAAGAATACTGTTAGTGCAGCTACTTATAAATTTTATATCATAGACATATACAAAAATTAATATAGAATTATTTCCAAGTTAAAAAATTTGCAAGATAAATTTGAAATTTTTACTATTCTTCGTATTCCGAAATCCATACCTAAATAATATTTCTTTTAAAATTAAATCCATCAAGTTATAAAATGCTTATTTTGTTCTATTTAATAATGAATATTGCACTATGGTATGGGTGTGGGTGTGGGATCACTGTGGTCCATATAAAGATATTGGCTGCAATATGGTTCTTATTTGAGGTCATGACAAATTTAAGGTCCATTGAATTAACGCAGGAAAAATTACGTAAATATACCGGAAGTAGAATGGCTGTCCTCCCACTCTAAACACGCCGTTTTGAGAAAAATGTAATTCTCATTAATTGAAAATATCTGTACACACAGCAGCTGAGGCATCTGTTTGATATTTATACAATCATGGAAACGCCGTATTGCTCATTAATTGAAAATATATGTACACACGGCAGCTGAGTCATCTGTTTGATATTTATACAATCATGGAAATGCCGTATTGAGCAATACGGCAATACTAGACACAGCCAGCCATGGACACAAACCGACAAACATCACAAGACTAATTGTTTATAGAAAATAACATCAATATCCTAATTATAATACACTATATTCTTCACTCCCCCTCAAGTTGGGGTCGGAATAGGTCAGTAGCCCCCAACTTGCACAACAGTTTTCTTTGAATATCACAACTGACCGGTTTTGTGAGCAAGTCAGCCTGTTGTTCTGCAGAACGAACGTGTCTCAAATCGATGTCATGACGCCGCCATTTTTCACAAAGGAAATGGCAGTCGATCTCAATGTGCTTGGTCCGCTCATGAAAGATAGGATTCACAGCTATATGTATCGCTGCTATGCTGACACAATACACAACAACAGGAGATAAATTCTGAATATCAAGATCCTTGAGTAATCCTCAGGCCCAAGTGATTTCTGAAGTTGCCATGTTGAGTGCACGATATTCTGCTTTAGCTGAAGACTTGGAAACAGTCCCTTGCTTCTTTGTCTTCCACATTACTAATGAGCCTCCAAACTTAAGCAGATACCCGGTGACTGATCGCCTTGAAATAGGATAGGAAGCCCAATCTGAATCACAATAACACTTGAGTTGCAGATTTCCTTTTGAGTTGAGAAATATGCCTAAGTCTGGGCTGCCATTCAGGTATCTTACAACATTCATTACTGCAGCCATATGCGCCTTAGTTGGAGTTTGCATGAATTGAGTGAGATTCTGCACACAAAAGGATAGGTTGTAATGCCCCAAAATGTACTCAAAAGGTTGGAACATTTGTAGTCAAGTAAATGAAGAGTTGAAAAGTCAAAGTATATATGATAAATTGTAATTAATAATATATTATTTTAAGAAGGTGAAAATGGCTTAATCAATAAGCCATTTAATTCATCCAATGCCTCTTATTAACGTCCAAATTCAAGAGAAGGAGAGGAGGTATAGTCAACATGCCATACACATGCAAAAAGGCAAGACTTGGTCAAATTCATTCACTTCTCTTTATTTATGTTGAGACATCCAAGTCACAAAAGAGAAAGGAAGAGCATTAAGTAAACAATTCTTCCTCTTAGTCAATAATTTCGGCCAACATCAATGAAAAGGAAGAGGGAATTGAATCAAATATATATAGCCTCTTTAAGGTGTAGTTTCGGTCAAGTTAAGATGAAGGAAGAGAAAAGGTGATGGAAAAAGTCTTACGGTCAAATATTTCAACTCTAAATAAAATATGTGGAGGAGGAAGATAGGATAATTCAAAGTTCCTTTTTAGTTAAAACAAGAAGCAATTTTTGGCCAAGGATATGGAAATAGAAAAGATGATGATCTCAATTTATTTGGCACATGTTAAAGCTATTAAAATATATTATTTTGAGGAGGTGTAAGTGTGATATTTTTTATAGATCATTTATCCCTTTCAAGTCCCATATTTCGGCTGGAATTTAAGAGATAGGAGGGACCAAAAATCTGATCATTACATCACATATTTTCTCTTTCTTCAAGTCGGTTCTGCAGCTCCAACAAAAGAGAAAGAAGAGCAAGGTAAAGGTGAGACTTTCTGCCTTGATTTTCACCTCAATAACCTCATCTATGGCTCAAGTGTCCTTCATAAATATTGTTCCTCTTGATGAGAGCTTCATTTCTATGGTTTTAAAATTTCAAGAGGAGGTGTTTTGAGCCACCATCCAAGAACAAAAGCTGAAGAATCAAACAAATAATCTAAGGAGGAGCAATATGTGAGTATTAGCATCAATTTGAGCTATTGGTTGTGTTGATTGAATGAGTATTTTGGCATTTGTAAATCTACCCTGATTTTGACCAAACAAGGGTTTGGGTAATTCATGATGTTTTGGTTATGTTATTGGTGGTTTATGATGATTGGAAACCATTTGACATAAGTTTGATGCTGAAATTGGAAGTTGGTAATTGTTAGAATTTATTTTCAATTTTCTGCCAAAACAGGACATGGAGAATGAGTGGGAATTTGTTTATTTTGATGCTTCCATTGTGTTCTACATGAAAAATTATGTTGGAATAGCCCTGGGTTGTGAATTATGGGTCATTGAAACTCAAAATGTAAATCTGGATTTTCAGCCTGAACAGAATTCCAGCGAGGTACTCTACTTGTGTGGTATTTTTGGATAACCAAATGATCTCTAAAAAATATGAAACTTTCCAGTATAATAGTTGACATTCCAAGCTTGAAAATGGACATAAAGTGGGTGTCATTTCAATTTTTGTGCTGGGATTTATGATTTTCCAAAGTTTGGGGTTGAAACTGGAAGCAATTCTGGAGCAGTATAGGATTTCCTGTAATTCTGTATTTTTGTGTTTATGGAAAGGATTGATACATATTTTTACTGTATAGATGACTTCAATAGATTTCCATAGGACTTGGGAACACCTCATTTTGATTTTTGTAGAATTAGTTATGATTTTTCAAAGTCTAGAGAAAATTCTGGCAGATTTGGTTCAAGTGTGTGAAAATTCAAAGGTAATGGCACATGGTAATATTGTTGAACTCTGAGGTTAGGAATTGGTCTTTTAGGTTGATTGACCACTTTATCTTCTTAGTTGAATTGATTAAATGTCCCTAATGATAACCAACTTGAGTGTTTGAATTAAAGAAGAATTGGATTAAGTAATAACCTGTCGCCTATAATTCTAATTATAGGATTTGACATTTGCCCTGTACGCCATAAACCAATGCCAGAGCACGAGCAGAAAGAACAAGGTAGTGACTCTTTCTCTTATTCTGTGTATGATGCCTTGCATGTATGTCATTTCATTGAATAGGTCGTGATGTAACATTGCCGTTGTGAAATGCCGTTGTTGTGCTATTGTGAAACATGCTATTGTGAAACATGCTGTTGTGAATGCAGTGAAAGTTGTCGCAGAAATGCTGTTGTGTTGTTGTTGTGATTTGCTTGTATGCTTTGTGATAATACATATTATAAGTGAATTGTTACTACTGGGATTCTTTTGAATCTCATTCTTTCCAATGACTAACCTACAGCAAGGGCAAGCGGTTCAAAGGAAAAGCAAGTGACGAAGGTCGGTTAGAGCTCCTAACTAGGAGTTTTAATTTTGGTAGTTGGTTGTCATATTTTATTGAGGATTAGTTGCACTTGTTGTAAATATTGAATAGTGTTGTGTAATCCCCTGTATGAGAAACTGAGAATAGGCAATGTACCATATAAACCCTTTATTAAGTAACGAAACTTGAGCATTGTCAGGAATTTTTGGTTGCACTCTGATATGTATGAATGAAACTGAACTGCACAGACCAATTATATTCGAGATGTGAACGTGAGACTGCACTAAACAGGTTTTGGAAAATTTTTACATTAACCGCTGGTCTCTATTTCAACTTAATTACGCATTCTCGAACTATAAATTTAGCTATTAAGGTAGGGGGTTACATAGGTCAGGGCGAGTCATGGTTAAATAAAGCAACTTACCCACCAAACGACGATATTTATCCGGATTCTGCAACAGCTCCCCCTTTCTATTTTTTGCCTTCTTGATATGGCAGTAATTTCATATTTTGAGCTAATAGAGAGTGGCTTACATCCATTGATCCCTGTTTCAAACAATAGATCAAGAACATACTTTCATTGAGATAAAACTATACCTTTAACAGATTTGGCAACCTCAATTCCTAGAAAATATCTCATCATTCCTAAATCTTTGATCCTAAAGTTTTCATGTAGCAATTCTTTAGCATACTTAATACCACTTTCTGAACTACCCATGATTAAAAGGTCATCTACATAAAAAAGAATTAAGACCATGCCATCATCACAGTTCAAAATAAACAAAGAGTAACCGCTTTTACTTTGTCTAAACCCTCCTATAATAACTGCTTTAGTTAATTTCAGATTCCATTGACTAGAGGCCTGCTTAAGGCCATACAAAGATTTATTTAACGTGCAAGCCATGTGCTCCCCCTTACCTTCAAAACCTTGAGGGATTCGCATATAGACCTCTTCTTGAAGGTCTCCCTATAAAAATGCATTATTTACATCCAGTTGAAACAAGTCCTAAAGGTTTAAGGCTGCTAATTTAAGGACTAGACACACAATAAACATTTTTACTACAGGAGAGAAGGTTTTAGTGTAATATATCCCTTTTCTTTGAGAGTACCCTTTAGCTACTAACCTAGCCTTATATTTATCTATATTACCAAATGAATCATATTTAATTTTATAAACCCACTTACAACCAATTGCTTTCTTTCCCTTCGGAAGAGGTACTATCTCCCAAGTATGATTGTTCTCCAAAGCTTGCATTTCAGCATGCAGAGCATCTATCCATTCCTTACGCTTAATTGCTTCTATGTATGTAATGGGCTCACTAACTGCATCAATGGAACATAGAAAGCAAAGAGAGTTAGAAGAAACATATGCATATGAAATATAATTGTCAATCGGGTAGGCACAATTATTCTCATAAACTGGACAAGTTTCAGATGTCAAAAGTGAACAAAGATAGTCATTTGCCCAAATTGGAGGTCTGTTATTCTTAATTGGCCAAGAAGAACTCAAATCCTCATGAACTCGACTAGTATTTGCAGCATGTCTACCTTGGTCATCATGTGCAGAAGTGTTTGGAGAATCAAATCTATGAGTTGTCAATGCCTCTTGAGCACTACCTTGCTATGTATGTTTTGTATCAAACCAGAACATTTCTCTCAATGCTAGGTGTACTGCCTTTTGTTGGTTACTTGGCATATCAAAGAATGGGAACTTGTTTTCAGCAAAGCTCACATGCCTATTAACAACCAATTGGTTAGTTTTAAGGTCAAGTAAAATGAAACCCTTTTGGTTATCTGGGTAGCCCAAAAATATACAAGGCGCTGCACATGGCTACAACTTGTCAGTGACCTTGAGGTCTGTTGCATATGCAAGGCATCCAAAGGTTTTTAAATGAGATAAATCAGCCCTATGCCCATATACCTTTTCATATAGTGTTTTGAAGTCAAGGACCTTTGAGGGAATTCTATTAATCAAGTAAACAACCATTTTGACACACTCTCCCCAATACTTAGTAGGAATATTATATTGCAACATTAAGCTCCTAGTCACTTGCATGATAGTCCTATGTTTTCTCTCAACAACTCCACTTTTTGTGGAGTGTAAGGACATGTAGTCTCATGGATCACTCCCTTATGTTAAACAAAAAACTTAAACTCAGCATTCATAAATTCTAGTCTATTATCACTTCTGATTTTCTTAATTTGTAATTGTAATTGAGTGAAAACATACACAACAAAAATTTTAATGTGTAACAAAGAATTCAGATTTATTTCTTATAAAGAATATCCATGTTGCCCTTTAAAAATCATCTACTATTGCAAGAAAGTATTGATAACCATGATGTGTAGGAGTTCTATATAGGCCCCCACACATCTACATGTATAAGCTCAAAACAGCAACGGCTCTTAATACAACTTGAAGTAAAAGGAAATTTTGTTTGCTTAGATTGTGCACAAATGTTTCATACATGATCAATAAGTGTATCATCAAAGGAAACAAAATCTAAATGCCGTATTACAGAGAGAAGGGCATGTCCTAATCTCTTATGCCACAGAATGATATCATTACAATGCAATAAGGAAACACTACTTGAGGTAACATTCACATTGTAACTAGTCTTATTTGTCTTCAATCATTTCAGAATGTATAATCCATCTATCAATTTACTAGTCAGGTTGATTTTTCCACCCCGAAGGTCCTGTAATGAGCAATCATTAGGGGAAAGACTAATTACACATCGATGTTCTTTAGTTAGCCTAGAGATAGCAATTAAGTTGAATTTAAGTCTTGGAGAGTATAAAACATTAGTAAGTTTAATTTCTACAAAAATATTGACACTAAGAACATGAGTCACAGGGACTCGATGTCCATCTAGGATTTTAATTGTCCTAACCGGTCCATTATATTTGCTATAGGTATCTAAAAGGGCCAAATCATCTACCATATGGGTGGTGGCCCCAGAGTCCATAATCCAATTTGCATATGAATTAGTATGAGTATTAGGAAAATGCAAACCTATACCAGTTAATGCATGAACCATGTTATCTGCATCTTTCTGCAGGAGATCAAGGATGCAGTCATATTGTTCCTGAGTAAAGGATGGAGCCATAATAGACATGGTGCTGGTTTGAGCCTCTGCATCCTGTGTTGATTCTTGTGCAAGGGAGGCTGATTCCCTATTCTGTCGAGAACCATTTGCTCTAAAGCTTGATACCCAACCAACTGATAGCAATTCTACATAGTTCTCTGATCCAGTGAGGACGTGTTGAATAATGGAGGTTCCCTACGTGTCTGAGGGGTGGAATAGTGGATGTGAGAACGGAAGGGAATCCAAGGCCGATTTCATTTCAGATCGACGAGCTTCTTGCGTCGCCATTGATGGAGTCTCCGATCCCCCATTTCAGTCCGTCAGCGAGATTGAGTAGAGATAGAAGGACGATTTTAGTCTAGTTCGGTGGGAGACGGTTGCCGCAGGACGATGATTTTGTTGATGCCTAGGATTGCTTGGTGGATGACGATTTCGGCGATTCTTAAAACTTCTTGAGGACGACTGTGAGTTCTGTGCACGACAGTGTAGTGGGCCTTGATATTGGGCTTTCCTGCTTTGAAGCTAATCCAGCCAATGGCTCTGGTACCACGTAGAATACCTGTCCTCCCACTCTAAACACATCATTTTGAGAAAAATGTAATTCTCATTAATTGAAAATTTCTGTACACAATGCAGCTGAGCCATCTGTTTAATATTTATACAATCATGGAAATGCCGTATTGAGCAATACGGCAATACTAGACACAGCCAGCCGTAGACACAAAACGACAAGCAGCACAAGACTAATTGTTTATACAAAATAACGTCAATATCCTAATTATAATGCACTATATTCTTCCCCGGACTTGTTTACAAATAATTCTAGTAAATTTTCAAAAATATAGCCAAGTGTTTTAGGAGTAGCTCTAACTTGCCATGAATGTGAAAAGACCACATTGTCCTCTTCAACTTCAAATTAAATTACGAAATTCTAGTTGTAAATTTTTTATAATTAGTTGTAAATTATGAAATCCCTTATTTGTTGTCCGATTCATACTTATGCAAGGTGTGCTATTTTAAATTTAAGTTGAACATCTCTGTTAAAAAAAATTAAGTTAAACATCTTGTAAGATTTGTTCCCTTCTAGAATTGAGTCCATGACTCCATGGGCCACTACACGGGCACGTTCATTTTCTCCCCACTGTACCTTATTTATTCCATTTTGGTTCTTATACCAACTCCAGTCCTTAATATAAAAACTAGTTGATTGATTAAGGTAGTTATATTAGTTATTAATGTCATCTTTCATCATGACTACCCTTTAATATGTACAATTAATATAGATAATTTACGAAAAAATTATAAATTTGGGAGATAAAGTTGATTGAGATCTTATATTTAATACCAAATCCAATCCTCAACTAGCTTTTATACTAGTAAGCAAAAGTAGTATTTTGTGAGAAATTCTTGTGTAAACATAGTTTGCCACGTCTTTTATGGTCTAACTAATTAAAATACAACAACTAAGCTAATATTACTTATAGTTGGCTGCTCAACTAATTCAAATTTTTATTTTTCTTAAGAAAATAAATTCCTCAAGTAATTAAGATTTCACAAGTAATGAAAAAGTAAATCTTGTGAAATCTTTTAATTTTATTAATATGCCAGTTAATATTTTTAGAAGGTGCCAAATCAACTCATGAGTTATTGTATTTTCTTTGAGTGGTGTAAGAAAAAAATAGATTATGAATACAATTAATTTTTAATTATGACTTTTTATCATAATTTAAAATATATTATGATTTTGAGATGATGATCTGGCAAGAAGAGAATTGAAGGGACTCGGATGGCAGCTGCCCCTCAATTTTGGGGCATTTCTCAATTTTTTTTCTAATTTCCTTTTACCATTATATTCTAGATAAAAAGGATAACATTTTGATATTTTATGGGAAAAAATGGATCCATTTTCAATTTTTTATGATTTTTCAAAGATTTACTGCTCTAAGTGAAACAGAAAATCACACCATTTTTCTGAAAAATCTTTGAGAAATCATTAAAAATTGAATATAGCTCCATTTTTTTGCCCATAAAATATCAAAATGTTACTCATTTTATATAAATCTAATGGTAAAAAAGAAACACAAAAAAATATTTGTGAGGTGCCCCAAAATTGAAGTGTAGCTGACACGCCTAGCCAAAAAAAAAAAAACAGAGAATAAATTTGGCAATAATATTTTAAAAAATTTGTTTATATGATTGATTTTTTAAAAAGTAGAATTGAAAAGTCAAAACCACGTTTTCTTAAAAATATATTCAAACATGCATACTAAAATCAACTATGAATTTTAAACCATGTTTATATGAGATAATTAACAATGATTTTTTTGTTCAATCATACTTTTCTAAAACTATACCCAAACACCGTTTTTTTAAAATCAATTTTGCTTATAAATCTAATTTATAAACTAGGCTTTACCTAATACATTTGCACCCAAAGTACGTGGGGCTGCTTATGAGAAATATGATTTATGGTCTCATAATTTATTTTAATCAAATTATGGATATTCATGCCAAAATCAATTAAGAACCAAAAATCATATTTATCTCATAAATTACTATTGCACACTTTTCGATTATACTTTCCTAAAATTTAATCTAAACACCGTCTTTGTAAATCAATTATGCGGATAATTATAAGCTCTATTTGTGGAAATAACAACTTCTTGACCATGAAGTTATCCGTTCTGGCCAAACACAGAACATTATTCAAAGTTTTTCTGTTTGCGAGGCTTTTATATTCTCCACGTTGTTCGAGTGAGAGAGGAATTATTGGGCATTCTATGGATTTATTAGTTTCTATTATTTCACTTTAAAAAAATCTTTTGCATCCTAAATCTCACGTTGGTTATACTTGAAAACTACTGAGAAATAGTGCTAAGAATGATATTTTTTGTGAATAAAATTTATTGAAAGAATGAGTCTTTTATGCTGATTTGTGATAAACTAAAAATTTATTTATTTTTTTCAAAAAAGAATTGAGCCTACCAGTTTTGCAAGAAATAGACATGGTTGAAATTAGGCTAAAGTATATTTTTCGGCCCTTTAAATTTACATGAGGTATACTTTTAGTCCTATAATTCTAACACTGTTAATATTACTAATAGAAAACACTGACACAATAAATGTTATTAATCTTAAATTTAAAATGTGTAAATTGAAAAATACCTAAAAACCTAATGAAGTAGTCCATATCAAAACCTTGATTGTATTACAAAGTTTTAGTTTAATAATTTAAATATCAAAACCTCAATTTCATTTTAAGCTATTTGTCAGTTTATTTTTGTTTATTAAACTAAATATATTATATTAAAAAATTAAAACTTAAATATGCTTTTTTAGCTACACGGTCATCACTTGAGTTTGCAGTGTTAACATTTTCTGTTAGCAATATTAACAGTGTTAAAAATATAAGACCAAAAATATGCTTTATAAAATTAAGAAAATAAAAATATACCTCATGTAAAACTTAAAAGAATAAAAGTACGTGCACATTAGCAGTTGAAATTATTAGGAGAGACCACTGGAGATTCGCAGCCAAACTTTTAGGAATTACGAATACAAGACAGCAAAATTTATTTAAAAAATATTATAATGTTGCCGTACCAACCCGAGGGCTACGCATAGAACCCAGAGACCAGAATACTCTTTTTATTTGCAACTTTGTAAATATAATTTACGAAATTAAAATTGTTTTGGTACCTTATCATTTGAATATAACATGTTTTTTTATAGTGTTAAGATACAAATTTATTCTGGAATTTTTCGTTAAGGAGCAATGTTACCGTCGAAGTTTTCTAAAGTTCAATGTTAGTCCGAAAGTATTAAAATAGAGAAATGTTACTCTTTAACATTAAAAAATTTAATGATTAACATCAATTTTTTTAACAGAAAAAACTTACGGGACAATATTACTCATCAGTAAATACTTCCATGACAAATTTGCTCAAAAAGTTCTTTTTAAGATAAAGTTAATCCCAATATCAACCCTCGTTGAGGTCGCCATTATTAATTTATTCTCATGAATTGACTTAAGACTTGTATTTGACTTCGTTGAATTTTTCAAAACCACGCACTGAGACGATATTTTGTTCCATATAAATAAATATAGCCATTAATGTGCACGAGACATTTAAAATAAAATATAATGCTATTTGAGCTTGCGTGAATGCAACATAAAATAGCAAATTGATTAAGGTTTAAAAAGTTTTCTCCAGGCATGCGCCAAGTCGCCAACACCCGTCGTTAATTTTTGAAATACAGATTGATCCGTGTCAAGCCCTCCTTGTGTCACTTATATATATATATATATATATATAGATAGAGAGAGAGAGAGAGAGAGAGAGAGATCACAGAAAGAAACAATAATAAAAAAATATATATGTAATATATCATGCAGCGAGATTCAATGAAACAAAGCGTTTTAATTAAATTGGAGTAAGCGCTATTACTATATAGAGCAATTTTCCTTACGTACTATGAATCATATCGTACATATTCAAAGCTAATTTTAATAAGGTGCTAACCATAATTATTTAATGATCATAATTAATGCTAATTCGCATATAATGGTAAGATTATTATGTACAACATGGTCCACTTGTGTAGGATGATATGCAGTACTTGACTAAAGAAAGAAAGGGCAGCCAAGGACATGCACTCTGGCAAATCTCTTAGCAGAAGGAAGGTGTGTTGAACGTTGTCATTAATGTATTTTTGTAAAATATTATAAGTGGAAATAAAATGAGCTAACTCAATTATGAGAGACGAGAATTAATAAATTAGGGCAAATCATTTTATAAATAGCCCATAATTTTTTTGCCAAATCATTATAGGGAAAATTAAACTGAAAGGACCTGGAGGAAAAGATATTTATAGAGAATGACAAAAAAAAATTGTAATTATTTAGAAGAACCAAATACAACAATATAAAATTAAAAAAAATATTAAAATGCCTCTAACAAAATTTTATGCGTTCCCTCCTGCATTCTCTTCCACATTCTACTTATAAAACTAATACAAAATTTTAAGTTTCACTAAACTAAACAACGGTTTTCTCAATTTTCATTTGTCACAACTTGAACAGATGTCTATGAGAAAAAAAGTTACACATTCTTCAATTATGTAAAAATTATAATTTTTTTAAAATTGACAAAAATTTTAATTAAAAATAGAACTATATAATTTTAATAAAACTCAAGTTCTTTTATAATTTATCATATATATGAAACCAATAAAGTTTATATGATTTATTTTTTTAGAAGTAATTTTTGTGGGTTAAAAAATTCATTTAATGTTAATAAAATTAAAAAAAAAAATCTAAGTAACCTACTACATAGTGCAAAATATGAAATGAGTTTATTTTTTATTTTTATAAAAATAGTTTAATTGATATTAAACTTGGTAATATAAATTGGTGAAAAAATTGAAAAAAAAAAATATTAGTTGAACCATTGGGAGCTTAATTGTTATTTTAAAACATGTATTATGTTGGATTTTTAAATTTATATTATGATGTTTCGCCTTTCTAAATAATTACAATTTTTATGTTTCTTTATAATAAATATTATTTTCTCTAGATCTTTTATTTTAATTTTCCCATCATTATACTGGGGTGTAGACGTGTAGTGCATCATAATTATTTAAAAATTACAAGTAATGTTCATATACATCTAATGATAAAATTATTATATACTCCTTTCAATCCACAATTTAGGGCATTTCTAGAAGGAATGCATGATTCAGAATATAAGTCACATTCAGCTTAATTAATACTCTTTTTCCTTTTTTGCCCCTGCGACTAATACTCCGGTCCTTTTTATAAGCAACTTTCTCTCTTTTGAGGCTGATTCTTTTTATAAACAACTTTCTCCTTATGTCCTAAAATTTAAACTACCTTTTCCTTTTCTACCACTATTAAATACATATTTTTTAATTAATTATCTCCTACTCACCACTAATTCTCTTTCATTTAATCATTTATTACATATTCTCTCTCATATTTTATTGATTAAATTTAAAAGCAATTCACGCCTCCTATGACTAGTTGCAAGTTGCAACAATTTCGATATGAACGATTATTATATTAACTTTGTCTTATAATTTTTACTTTTAAAGTAATAATCTCATTTTCTTTTTACTATTTAATTTAATAATTTAATGTATGTATCATATTTTGATGATAAAAAATGCATACTTGTTATTTAAAAACGGCGAGAGAGAAGGAGGAGGAGACCACCGCCGTCACCTCCATTCTTTCACCTTCTCAGCATCACTGGAGACCAATTTTGAGTGCACCGTAGGCTGAGAAAGAGAGACACTAGGGCCGGGGATTGAAAAAAGACCAAAAACTGGGGAACCTCAGCACAGAGATCCACTTTCATCTTCTTCTTTCTCATAGCCATTGGCAACCTTGATTCATCACTGTGGAAGGAGTTCGCTGTTGAGAGTTCTTGTGTTCGAACTAGCGATCCAGAACCGGTGAACACCAGAAGTGTCATAGGCGAGAGGCAGAGAGAGCTGGAAAGGAGAAGGAAAGAGATGAAAGAGCTTTAATAACCGTACCCTTTCCCCCTTCATCCTCCTTCATTGTGTTCCACCATGGGGAGAGAGCACCAGCAAAGACAATCGGAAACTCTGAAAGTTCAGAGCTCAGAATCATTGGCGGAGAACTAGGAGAGCATCAGTTTCATTTTCTACATTTACAAACCACCACAGAGCTGAGAAATCAGAACTCCGGCAAGCTTTGAGTTTCCCGGTGATGTTTTTACATTTTCCGGTGCAGCTCTCTCTCTGTCCACTATCGTGCCTCTGTATTCTTCCTTCCTTATCAACCATTAACCTCCATTCACCTCTGGAATCTTCTTCTTTCAAAGAGCAGAACAGGGTTGTGACATTCCACTAAGATCGGTGACTCCATTTTTTTTCCGGCTAATTTCTGGCTTCCATGTCAATTTATGTGTTTTAGTTTATTCAAATGATGTTTCACTACTACAAAAAGGTTGAAAGGTGGCGCACATATTGTGGCACTTCCTTAATGAAGTGCCACAGCTGCTCATTTATTATTTTTTTAAAGTTTTATGTTTTTTTTTTATACCAGCTGTGGCGCCTGAAAGGATAGGCGGCACTGCTGGTAAGGTTAAGTGTGGCGCCTGTCTGGACAGGCGCCACACTTGACCTGTAGAACCAGCTGTGGCGCCTGGCCCTCCAGGCTCCACACTAGGGGCTGGATCAGGGGTGGCGCCTGCCTGGTCAGGCGCCACCCCTGATGCTTTTTCAAAAAAAAAAAAAAATTGTTGTTCGGGTGCATGCCTATTCAATCTTTTAACAAAAAAAAAAAAATTTGTTCAGGGGTGGCGCCTATCTGGTCAAGCGCCACCCCTGATGCTTTTTCAATAAAAAAAAATTGTTTTTCGGGTGCATGCCTATTCAATCTTTTAACATAAAAAAAAAAAATTTGTTCAGGGGTGGCGCCTATCTGGTCAGGCGCCACCCCTGATGCTATTAAAAAAAAAAAAAAAATTGTTCAGGGGTGGCGCCTATCTGGTCAGGCGCCACCCCTGATCCTATTAAAAAAAAAAAAATTTTTTGTTGTCACGGGTACCTGACCTTTTTTAAGCAAAAAAAAAAAAAAATTTGTTCAGGGGTGGCGCCTGTCTGGTCAGGCGCCACCCCTGACCTGTTTTTTAAAAAAATAAAATAAAATTTAGGATTTTCTATCCCTTCCCAGCCAATTAGAACCCACCCCGCCCCACCCCCTTATCCTTAATGTTTCCCGCCTCTCTCCCCCCATTCTCTTTTCATTTCCCGCATGCCGACACCCACCTCCCTCTCTTTACCTTTTTCTCATATCTTTAATCATTCACTCTCTCATTTTCACTTTCAGTATCTGCGTGCTCTCCCCTTCCTTCCATTTTCTTTTCTTCACTTCTTAAAACGACATTCACACGAGCACACGTCTTTGTTTTATCCCAACTGCCAACCCCACTCCTGTCCCTTTTATTCCCTTTTCTTTGTATTGTCTACAAGTTTTTGGTCCCCACTTCATTTGGTAGCTCAAATTTCTTCCTTCCCTTACTGAAGATTGCGTCACCAACGGCAATTACGTGGTCCCCCACTCCACTGTACTGATCAACCTGTAAGTTCAACTTGCGTTTTGTTTTTATTAATTTTTTTTTTCAAGTGAAACTGTGAAAGTTAATTTTCATGATTCCTTTAGCGTTAGACTTATTATGATGGAGATATATTAATAAAGTCATCGTAGAGTTATAAAAATGATTAGTACCATAACTTCTTTGTTTTTAATGAGCTGCGCTGAACCTAAAAGAGTTTGAATTAATGTTGATAATATTTTATTTTTAAAAAAAAAAGTATAGTTCACCTCCATAGTAATTGCACTATGTGAGCTTTTAAATTTTACCCTTAAATAGTTAAATTTACTTTTGCACCGTATAGGAAATGTTGCTTTTGGTAAAGGATAAGTCATTTGTTGGCATATGCAAGCAAGAGAATAATTTTGCTTCTAAATTGTAGACAATAATTGAAAAGGTGATTTGCAGTACGTATAGGAAATGTTGCTTCTAAATTGGTTCAACTTTATGTCACTTTATGTTGACAATAATTTTGTTGTTGCAAGAGAATAACAACAAAATGTCACTTTCAACTTTAGCAATTATTGTCATAAAAAAAAAAGAGGAAGAATCGAAAATGATGCAGATGATTTCATTTAACACCTATATATATATATATATATAATGTACAAATGTGTGTGTTGTTTGTAGGCGTGTGTGTACATATATATTCCCATTACTAGAGACTTATCCGATCCCTATTGTAGGCGTGTGTACTGTGTTTTAGCTCTCACTAGTTCTAAAGAATTAATGCAACAAGTTACAAGCTCACTAGTTCTAAGAAATTAATGCAACAAGTTACAAGAATAATGAAAGAATTGAATTAAATGTTATATATAACCATAAATTTGAACGACAGTAATTAATATACAAGTGACTTAAAATTAGATAATCAAATTAACTTTTAATAATACTGTTATTTCTTTTAAAACTGCTTCAAATTATTTGTTTTCCAAAAATCAAAATCATTTATTTAATATTATTTCACGTATTTAATATATATTTGTGTTAGTGCAATATATTTTGTAGAGGTAAGAAAATAATTTTTTGTATTATTTTATTAAACTATAATAGAGAAAATCCCATTTAAACCCAATGAAAATAGGAAAAATTGAAATCAGGATAATAAATTGAATAATTCGTTAATTGAGTCATTAACTTATTTAATAATTTTAAAATATGGATAAAATGAGTTTAATATATCAATATATATCAACGTTAATATTTAATAAAATAAAATATAATTTGTCTATATTGTTTAACTTTAAATATATTAACTAAAACCGTAAGGGGAAAAACATATAATAAGGAGAAAATTAATATTGGGATTATGCTTTCTTTTTCATTTTATATTATTTTCTTTATTTTTTTTTTCTGAATCATATTTTTTGATTTAAGCTAATCATATTTGATTTTATTATATTTTGATGTTTATTACACATATTATTATTTAAAAAAATAACTTAGAACCTCAAATATCTTATTGATTTGTTTATGTTTAATTTGTGTTTGTAGGTTCAGTTCATCAGTCTATTGAAGCTTCTATTTACGGTATGTTTTTTAAATTTTGAGTTTACAAATGTGATTTTAGTTAAATTTAATAGTTATAATTTGTAGGTGTTCTAATGATTGTTATTGATTAATTGCATAAGCAAAATAATTCTTTATATATTCTTAACACTTGTATTTTATTTATCGACTTGTAATGTTTTCTAATTTAACTATGATATATTGTGGCAAATATGGTTTCTTTTGTTATAAGTTGTAAAAAATTATTATAATGCCTGGGAATAATTAATGAATTATTTGACAATTTAAACATTCAGTTTAAGACTTAGAAAGCTTCAATTATAAAGATTCATGTGGTGTATGTTATTTTAAATTAAAATTGGTAAGAGAATATAAAAGTAATTAGTAAATGCAATAGTCATACAACATCTAACCACGTACTTTTTTAAAAAAATAGATTGAAGCCCATAGATGGATCGTAAATGGATGTCATCTAATCGATGTTCAAGGGAATATATAGATGGGGTGAAGGATTTTATTAGATTTGCAACTGAGCACACAAAAGATCCTGGCAAAATCTTATGTCCTTGCTTATCCTGTTGTTTTGGAAAGCGGATTAGTCAACTTGATTTGCTAGATCATCTAGTGTGTTATGGTATTGATCAAACATATATACGATGGACAAGGCATGGTGAGACCAACGATGCATATAGTGATCGGGTGCATACCACGGGTGGTGCCTCGGATGAATTTGATCAAAGCATGTTTGATGAAGATGATGGTCTTGAAGAAATGGTAAATATGGTTGAAGGGGTGCTTCATAACTGCCCTAACGAATTTGAGAAGTTGAAAGGTGATGCTGAGAAACCATTATATGTCGGAAGTACTAAATACACAAGATTGCTAGCAGTGTTGAAGTTGTATAACTTTAAAGCTCGCTACGGATTGAGTGATTCGGGTTTCACCGCATTGCTTGAACTGTTGCAAGATATGCTTCCAGAAGAAAATGTACTTCCTACCAAGACATACGAGGCAAAGCGAATTCTTTGCTCTACAACCGGTATGGGATATGAGAAGATACATGCGTGTCCTAACGATTGCGTATTATTTCGAAATCAGTATGCAACGTTGGAGAAGTGCCCTAAATGCAACGCATCTCGATATAGGAAGAAGAAAGGAAAAAGTCCTTTGAAGGTGCTATGGTATTTTCCCATTGTTCCGAGATTCAGGCGACTGTATAGTAATGCAGAGACTGCTAAGCAGTTGACATGGCATGCAGATGAAAGGATTAAAGACACGAAGCTTAGGCACCCTGCAGACGCTCCTCAATGGAAAAAAATTGATCATGAGTACCCTGACTTTGCTGATGAAGTCAGGAACCTTCGCCTTGCACTGTCAACTGATGGAATTAATCCGCACGGTGTTCAGAGTAGCACACATAGCACGTGGGCGGTGATATTGATGATTTATAACCTTCCTCCACACTTAATCATGAAACGCAAATTTATGATGTTGTCCATGTTAATTTCTGGGCCAAGGCAACCTGGGAATGATATAGATGTATACTTGGCTCCTTTAATTGATGACCTGAAGCTGCTTTGGGATGAAGGCGTTAGTGTGTATGACGGGTACATGGAAGAAAGTTTCACTTTGAAAGCCATGTTGTTTGGCACAATTAATGATTTCCCTGCTTATGGAAATTTGTCAGGATACAGCGTCAAAGGATATGGTGCATGCCCTATATGTGAAGATGACACTCATTCAATGCGACTTCATCATTGTAAGAAAAATGTTTACATGGGGCATCGAAGATTCTTACCATCACAACATCGTTGGAGGAAGTGGAAAAAGCCTTTCAATGGTGATGCAGAAGAAGGTAGCCCGCCGAAGATGTTGACCGGTTCCCAGGTGTATTCCAAGGTAAAAGACTTGGAGAACAATTTTGGCAAACCTTTTGCGAAACAAATCGAGACAAGCGGTTGGAAGAAAAAGTCTATTTTCTTTGAACTTCCATATTGGAAGTCTTTATATGTGAGGCATTTTCTTGATGTGATGCACATAGAAAAAAATATATGTGATAGTCTAATTGGCACGTTGCTTAATATCCAAGGAAAAAGCAAGGACAATGTCAATTCGAGGTTGGATTTAGTGAAATTGGGAATTAGAGAAGAGTTGGCACCGATTGAGCAAGGGTTTCGTACCTATCTACCGCCAGCGGCATACACTCTGTCGAGGAAAGAGAAGAAATTGTTTTGTGAGTTTCTGCAAGGAATTAAAGTCCCCGAGGGCTACTCTTCAAATATAAAGAACCTTGTATCGGTAAAAGAGTTGAAGTTAAAGAACCTTAAATCTCATGATTGTCATGTGCTCATGCAAAATTTCCTACCGGTTGGTATACGATCCATTCTTCCCAAAAAATTAAGGAACACTATCACGAAACTTTGCGTGTTTTTCAAGTTGATCTGCAGTAAAGTGGTTGATTCAACCAGGTTACAAGATTTGCAAAGGCTGATTGTGTGTACTCTGTGTGAACTTGAAATGTATTTTCCGCCTTCTTTTTTTGACATTATGGTACATCTAACTGTACACTTGGTCAAAGAAACTCAATTATGCGGTCCAGTGTACTTGAGATGGATGTACCCAAATGAACGATTCATGAAAATATTAAAGGGGTATGTGAAAAATAGATACCGTCCAGAGGGTTGTATCGCTGAAAGTTACATGGTTGAAGAAGCAAGTGACTTCTGTGCTGATTTTCTATCAAATGTTGACCCTGTAGGGATCCCTAAGTCTCGTCATGATGGCCGAAGATCAGGGAAAGGAACAACGGGGAGTGATGTAATAACGATATCAGTGACTGAACGGGATCAAGCCCACTTGTATGTCCTACATAACACTGATGAGGTCGAACCGTATGTAGAAGAACACAAGGATGCTCTCCGATTGGTACATGGTGATGGGAATGAAAATTTATTAACAACAGAACACAATAAACAATTTGCAGGCTGGTTGAAAAATCGTATTAACGATGAGATGGAAAGGAATCCTGATTCAGTTTCCGAAAAATTGAAGTGCCTGTCGAAGGGACCGAGCTTACATGTATTATCTTACAATGGTTATGCAATCAACGGTTACACATTTTATACACAAGACCATGATAAACAGAGCACGATGCAGAATAGTGGGGTAACACTTGTTGCTGATTCTTGGCATAGATCCAGTGCTAAAGATACACACCCTATCTATGCATCAATGTCATACTTTGGTGTCATTGAACGCATATGGGAGTTAGATTACTCTATGTTCAGGGTCCCTGTCTTCAAATGTCAGTGGGTTAACAACAACAGTGGATTGCGGATAGATGACTTAGGCTTTGTGCAAGTGGACCTTTCTAAGGTTTGGTATGAAGATGATCCTTTTATTTTAGCAGCACAGGCAGAACAAGCATTTTACATTCCTGATCCTGCTAAGAAGAATTGGTCTATTGTACTTCCATCCAACAAGAATCGTCAAGCAGAAGTTGATTTTGAAAGTAATGAATATTTGAACATCAATAATGATGATCCTTCATTTGAGGATTTGTGGTCAGCAGAGATTGATATAGATGGAGATGCAGATGAAGATGAAGATGGAGATGGACCCCTATACGTGAGACATGATCATAAAGAGGGAACTTGGGTCAAAAGGAACACAATTCTCAATCCAACACGAATTCTGAAGAATAAAATTTTAAATCAAACAAGAAAAAGGAAAAGATAATGATTGCCTTGACACATTTACTTGTACGTATGTTTTTATAAATTTCAAAATAATTTGCTTTCGTTGATATACAAGACCATTGTGTACTGATGTTTTGATTTGGTTTATTTCACTTGCAGGAGTATGGACTCACCACATGATGACATTGATGACGTTCCCAGTCCCGTACCTGATGACATTGATGACGTTCCCAGGCACATTGGTAGACAGAGATTTGAGGTGAACGTCAGACGTGGCAGGACAGTTATGGCGAGGTTGATCAGACTGAGAAGTAACGGGATCAAGTTACAAGTAGAGTGGAATGAACTTGGGAACCCGGTTGGGGAGAACAGTACCTCGTTAAATAACTTCATCGGGACTACGGTTCGAGACAGAGTCCCTATTACAGTTCAAAATTGGAAAATGGTAAAGAAAAGTTATGAGGATGGGATCTGGGCTGAAATACAGGTAACACCTTAATTATATATTTAGGAGTTGAGCTTTGTTTCACTTCATTTCAATCTTACATATGATATATGTTTTTTGACTTGTTTACAGAGTGTTTTTATTATTGATGATGATCGGAAGAACTTCGTAATGAGAAAAGCCGGAAAAATTTTGTGAAAGTTTCGTTCTGATCTCGTCAAATATTTCTTGAGGGATGATAATGATGATATCATTACTACACCGCCTTATCCATTGTACGAAGGAATCATCACTCAAGCAATGTGGGATGAGTTTATCAAAACACATACAACTCCTGAATTCCTGGTAAGGGGATTTTTTTATTTTTCCCTATTACGTGTAATGTACGTATTTTTAAGTAACATTTATATATTTATATGAATCATTTTGATCTATCTAGGAGTTGAGCGAGAAGAATCGAGCCAACGCGACCAACATGCCATACCGATACACACAAGGACCTGTTTCATACGGAACTTTACAAAAACAAATTGTACGAACTGATGATTATTTCATTCATAATAAAAATTATATGAATATCATTTAACTTCGACTAACTTCGATGTGCAGATACAAGAATCAGGCTCAGATAGTACACAGGTTCCACGACATGAGCTGTGGGTCAAGGGTGTGACAAATAAGAAAGGTGAAATTCGTAGTGAGTAAGCAAGAAGAGTAGCCGAATATTGTGTAAGTATTCAATTATATCATGCGTTCAATAAATAATTGGCTTTACTTAAATGAACTCCATTTATAATAACTAATTTTCATTGTAATTCTTTTTGGTAAAGCGAAAAATGACACAGGAGGATCCTGCGTTGGCGACCTATGTTGGTCGGGACGATTTATTGAGCAGAGCGTTACCAGTACCCGAGTATGATGGTCGTGTTCGGGGTACTGGTTTTGCAGTCACCCCATCAGCATACTTCGGACGTCAGAAGCGCTCGAGTAGAAGTGATGTTTCTCACCTACGTGACGAGATGTCTAGCTTTAAACATCAAATGCAAGAACTTCAACAACAAATGCGCTACAAGGAACAACGAGAAGAACAATTCACCGAACAAATGCGTTTGCTGCAAGAACATAATGCGTTGTTAACAACGCAAATACAACAGTTGGTCCAGGGTAGGCCAATACCAAATGTTCCGTTCTGTGATAGCCCAAGTTTCAGAGATAGCTGCAATTCCGTGCCTAAAGTCCCTTTTCCTTCGGTAATTAATTTTTTTTCTACTTAACTTTATGTTAAATTATAATTAAGCGAATTTAACATATTAACTCTGTTTTCTGTAGGGGGAATTTCAATGCAAGCTATATGTCGAGCAAGCATCCAAGCACGCGGTTGCAGTAGGTGTTGCCTACAACACTGGTGAGGACATACTGCACAATTCACCGTTGCCGGATAACACACTCCGGGTTAGGGTTGACGTCTGCACGAACGAAGACGCCCTCTTACCGATCCCGTCTCAAGATGAGCAAAATAAGGTGGTAGATGTTGTAGGTGGCTATGTTGCTTGGCCAATAGGTCTTATCGAGCCATGTGGAAAGGTCGTTCATTCAAAATTCCCTGCACTTTTCCTTCGAACTTTCATCTCGAACTGTGATTTAATTTTCTGATTTGCGCAGGGTAAGATTTCAAAGTCTTCAACAACACAACCCAAGTCAAAAGCATCGGCCAGCCAACAGAGCAGAAGAAGACATACCTCATATCTCGATCAATTAATATTGATTGCACCACAATTGATCGGTGAGGGAGTAGTGGCATTACGTATTCCAAGACATATCTACAATGTTGGTGGTCTAGTTGATTATATTACTGCCGAGGTCGTGCAGGAAATATGTGCTCGCGATTGGGTTAGTGCTTCGGCTATCAACATCTGGATAAGGTACTTCACTATCATCGTTTATCACTGTTATTAATATATCTCGTTCCATTTCTTTTGTTTCTCATGACACTGTATGTTTTATACCAGGCATTTGGACCAGGACGTTTTAATGGATACACAGAGGGTCCAATTCGCATTTGTCAACCCTTTTCTCGTTGGTAATCATGAGGGTAAATTAGATGTGACTGCGCAATCTAATGGGCTGAAAGATTACTTTAGCAAGAAAGCGGCAGCAAATACATTATTTTTAGTGCCGTATAATGCGGGGTAAGTTATTATTGGTACAATTTTTGTTTTTATTGTTTAACTTCTATCATAACATGATTGTTCAAAAAATTTTTTTAAAATATATTTTAGGCGCCATTGGATATTGATCGTTATCAATCCAGCGGAACCTTCAGGCCCTCGCATTTATTATGTGGATCCTCTGCAAAATGGTCTTCCACAAGAGCGTTTTGATATGATGCTATTGATCAGTAGGTAAGTATACGTGCCTATGTATAAATATTTGCGAACGTGATTGAATAATCAAAAGTAATCATTTTCTGTTTTTTGTTAGCGCATTGACTGCATATCGGTCGTCTGTCGCGTTAAACTATTCTAAAGCTACTGACCCCCGCCTTAGTTATCCTTGGAAGAAGATACAGGTATTGATATTTGACTTTACTTAGAATTTGTTAGTAAACACTTTTTATTCATGAATAGAGTTAAATATTGCATTATATTATTGCAGTGCCCTTTCCAACCTAATGACAATGATTGTGGGTACTATATCATGAAATTTATGAAGGATGTTATTATGCATGATCAAGCATTTATTCCTCAAAAAGTAAGTCATTTAGTTGCACTTCATATTGTGTTGTAATGAAATTGAATTAGTGCCTGACAGTTATGTTTTACTGATTTCAATTTGTTCTAACTTGTGTCTGATTGTATATATCTGTAGTATTATGAAGATCAACGTTGTGACGCTTTGACAGACCATCAGGTTAATGAAGTGATCGAGGAATGGTGTGAATATGTGTTTAAGCAAATCCCTAGGTAGCTATATTTACTATTAAATTCACTAGCTGGTTTTTTTTGTGTTGTTTCTAATTGCCAATATAATTGTTGTGTCTTGCATGTTTGTTCAAGTTGAATTTGTTGTATTATATTTCATTCAGCTAGGTTTACAGTATATTGTATAACAATTTTCATTACTACTTTAGCTAATCAATCATTTGTTGGTATCATTTTAAAGTTATCTATTATTGTTCTTATTAAACCTTGTAGACTATAATTAAATATGCATGAGAAAAAAATATGCTAAAAAAAAACCAATACGAAAAACCCAAAAAAATATGAGAAAAAATATGCAAAAAAAAAAAAAAAGACCTACTGTGGCGCCTGGCCAGCCAGGCGCCACCCAAAAAAATAGAAAAAAAAGCAGAACAAAAAAAAAATATATATATCCTACTGTGGCGCCTGGCCAGCCAGGCGCCACAGGAGGTTAAGGCCTACTGTGGCGCCTGGCCGGCCAGGCGCCACAGCTGGCCTACCTACTGTGGCGCCTGGCCGGCCAGGCGCCACAGCTGGCCCTCCCACCTGTGGCGCCTGACCATCCAGGCGCCACAGGAGGTATGCTTCCTGTGGCGCCTGTCACGTTAGGCGCCACAGAAAGCTATTTTTTTAAAAAAAAAAATTTATAAAACTGTGGCGCTTCCAAGCGCCACAGCTGTTTTTAGTAGCGTTAAGATAGGTGGCATTTCGCAAGCGCCACAGCTAATGCAATAATAAGCGCCACAGATTTGGTTTTTTGTAGTAGTGTTTGAAGCCATAGGAGGCTGATCTTTCTGTATCTTGGTGATGGAAATTTGTGCTTGAGATCCATAGACGACATAGGGGAGTTTTTTGTATGCCTTCATTGGTTTAGAGTTACTTTCCTTCTGTCTTTTTTATAAGCAACTTTTATTTTTGTTGTGCAAAATGAACAGGAGGTTAAAATTAATTAAAAATAATAAATATGTAAAAAATATCATGTTTCTTCCAAATATATCCTTATTTATGAAAAGAATATAGAAGAGAGGATGAGTAACAATATGAGAGAATATGAGTATAAAATATGAGAGAGAATATGTAATGTCAAACCCATTAACATTTCAATATTCGTAGAGTATTAAGCGTGTAGTTTCGTAAGGCATGAAGAAATTGCGGAAATATACTGACAAATCTCTATTTTATTATATATTTTTATATTTTATTTGGGGATTTTGTCATGATAATTTAGCTTAAAATGTCTTTTTTATGATTAAATGCGTTTAAATGAAATTAAGGTTGAAAGAGGGAAAAAATGTCATATATTTTGTAACATTACCTTAATTGATTAATTTTTGGAATATAAGGTATTATATTTTGGGTTCATTTTAATTGTAGATCAGTTTGGGAATAATTTCATAAAAGTACCCAAGATTTCTGGAAATTATAAGTTAATGAGTGACGAGGCACAGAAAATTACAGAAAAGGGCCCAATTGTATTGAAATTATCAGTTAGACCCAGAAACGTTTCCAAGATTCTTAAGTTAGTTCTTCCTCAAAGTTTTCAGTACTTTCAGGTTGGTCCCTTGGTCAAAACGCACGTTTTGACCAAGGGTTTAAGGCGCAGACACGAGCTGAAGGAAAAGAGAGACGGAGCAGCTGGAGACGAATTGCAGAATTGAATAAAAGAAACAGAACCAACAGCCGCAGGAGGTGGGCTGAGACAGAACCGAAATCGAGAGGGAGCAGCGGCAAGCTCAACACCATACACCGCCCCTCATCTTTCATCCACCACCATCGTCATCCATCACCGTCGCTGCTCCACCGCCGGCGACCTCCATCAACCACCATAACCTTCCATTGGCGACGATACTCCATAGTTGATCACAGCCGAGGACCAGAGGATCCAAACCAGATCTGGGTGTGCCACAGAGAAGCAGAGCATCATGGCACCACCACCGTTTACCTCCATCCTGCCACCACTTTCACCTTCAGTCTGCATCTTCAGTTCCATCAGAATCCATAGCGCCACCGTCACTCTTTCTCTGGCTTTCTATTGTGGCTTCCTCTATTTGTTTTTCTGGATTTAGTTTCAGCTGTGCCTATTCCTCTGTTCTGCTTCTGAATTCAAATCCATCCCCAATGTTTAATTGATGATTAAGTGCTGATTTGTCATTTATAATTGTGATTTTATGGCTGGATGTTTGAATCAGTGTGATTATATTTCCTGAAGCTTTTTTTATGAGTGACTAGGAATTTTGCGCTCTTGGAAATGAATTGGATATGACTTGAGCTCATATATGCTTCAAAGGGGAGTTTATTTTGTCTATAGCTCATTATATTTGTGATTTCTTAGGTTTAGGAATTCATTTATGTAATGAGACTATGATTTTAGTTATGTTTGATTCTATGAATTGAGTTGTTGTGATTTAGAATTTGTAATGAGGATTTATACTCATCAATATATATGGTTATATATATGTTTCCTATAATTCTATTGCTTTCTATCTATTTAACGTGGTATTGTTGGATAGTTTGATTGAATTGGAATTATAGTTGAACCTAAATGTATTGCTTATTCCATAGTCACTCTCTAAGGGCTTTTAATAATGCTTAAATAAATGGGTTTAAGAGTTTAAACATTAGACTCAATGGTAATTGAGGTTTGGTATCTTAAAAAACTTAGAGAAACTCATCATATTAAGAGGGATTAATAACATTTCAAGGGTAGAGGTTCCGCTCTTATGATGCTAGATTCATTGATTAATGAGGTTTAGAATATTAGAAGCTTAATGTATAAACTCTCTAAATATTTTAATTGAGCAAGGATAGCCATTGAAAATCATTTCCAAGAGCATCTTCATTACATGCATTTCTAACCTATTTCCATTCCTCCTTATTTGAAAAGTCCCAAAAATGTCTATTTTAATTGCATTCAATTCATAGTTTTGAAAACCTATCAATTATGTTTTACCCTTGTCAATTTTACAATATAATTACTTAATTTACTAGGAATTAGTTTCATAATCGGCTCCTTAAAGTAAAACGACTTGAGTTGTGCACTATATTGCATTAATTTGATTTTATTTTTGATAATCTCGAGGTGACTAAAGGGGCATATTTCAACTGGTGCTGTTGCCAGGGAGCCAAGAAATTGGTTTCCTAGGAACTAAGTGTCAAGTTGCATTTTAATTTTTCATTTTGCATGTTATCAATACAAAAGCATCATTCACGTATCCAAATACAAGATAAAAACTAATGGAAAACTAATAAACTTTCCTTTGTAGCACATTGAAGCTCTGGCACATTCTTTACCACCAAAACTCAAGAGATTTAGCTACTCATATCTTTGATGGCAATCACAGCCCCTCCAAAGCACATATAATCCATTGAACAAGAGTGAAAGAGGCTAATATGGTACAAGAATCTCACTGGAAAATCAAAGCACTCACCGAAAAATTGCAAAACTCCACAAAAATCACAAAAAATTGCTAGAAATAATGGAAGGTTGACTGTGCTATACTCTTCCCCTTCTTCCAATCGATCTTCAGGTCTCCACAGTTGCGGCAACCTTCTTTAGTTCAAAGCTCCATCTAGTCTAAACTCACGTCTCCGTCGCACAGCTCTGGTTTCTGTCCTTATTCGTCGGTGGGGCGGTGAAGATAATAGAGGTTCTAATTCAGTCTCTCCTCCACTCTCACTCCAATCAAGCTCTCCTTCAACCTCATTCTCAATTCTACTGGTCAATATTAGGCTGGTCTCTTTGCCATAAAGGAGGAAGAAGGTGGTAGTGTTGAACGAAGAGACTTTGTTCTCACTCTCCAGTGTCTGTCAACTTCGACGCTGTGGAGATTCGAAGGGAAGAAGAAGGCCTTGGGCCTAAGTCTCTCTGTGGCGCTAAAGCTCTCTCCCTATGTCTGAAGTTTGGTTGTGTATCGAGGAAGAAGAGCTTTGACTAGGGACTAAACTGAAAAGATTCAAAAGTTTGACGAAGGACTCTACTATAAATTTTTAGGGCTAAACTGTGATTTTTGAAAACTCTAGGTCCTTTTCTATAATTTTACCTGGCCCCTTTTCTTCATTGATTATGCAGTTTTTCAGAAACTTTATGTCCTTTTCTGTAATTTTCTTAGTCCTCAAAAATATTAATTATGACCCCAATTGGCATTTTCCACATTCTTCAAATTTTTTTCAAAACACCTATAATGTAAAATTAAACACAAGCTAGCGTAAAGAATCCAAGAAAACATTTGCATGAATAATTAACAAATTATGACCATTTTACCCATAATTATACTTAATTCAATACAAATGTCTCTAATTCAAATTAGTGCATAATCATGAAATAATGACCTAAGAAATGCATTAAAAATAATCCCAATTTAATCATGAAAAAGCCTATAAAAATATGGTTCAATCAAAGTGCAATGATTGACATGAAATAATTAAAAAGGATTTGAGATTTTATCTAACAACTAAATTGCATTGAAATCAAAATGCTTTTAAAACAAATATTTTTATAATTTTTGAATAAAAATGGAGTGAAGTGAAAATTGGTTTCGAAATATAACGAAAGCCTTCTAGAACAATGATTTCATCTATCTTTGCTTCTTGAAATATAATGGGAGTATGTTAGTTTAACAAATTTGCCCAAGAGATTATTTGATCTTTATTGAGTTAGATGAATTAATTCCTTTACATCGGGTAAAAATTAATCTCTCTAACAAACATCCAATTTCAACACTAACAATTTGAATCAATGAAATGTAAGACATAAGTAACCAAGAACCTTTACATTACAATCACAATTATATATTCATAATAACTTTAAGCAAAGGCTATACCAAGTCAATTACATGAAATCACTACTAATAAAGTGTAACGGGTCAAAAACATAACATTAAATCAAAATACACATCCAATCTCAACAAAGATGCATGGAACCCCAATGAAAAATTTCAGTCCAATATACTAGTTAAACTCTAAACATAGAATTTAATTGATACAATAGATTAAAGACAAAAATTAGATGGTAAAGCACTCACCTATGAAGCTTCAAGCTCAAGAATCAATCAATTCCTCTATGAGAAAAGAGCTTTAGCTGTTGCAATTTATCATCATAACTCCACCAACCACTTTCAAAATTCCAGCCATTGAATGCATAACAATTAAAATGACAAATCAATAATGAATAATGAAAGGTTGGTGATTAACAGTGACACCAATAACAGAGGCCACGACTGGGTGAGATGAAAGAACCTCACCGGAAAAGGTTAGGAATGAAGAGGAAGGTCAAATCCGGCTCTGTTCTGGTCTGATCTATGCTTGGTTTGGAGAGAAGATGATGGAGATGATAGAAGGTGGAGAAGACGATGGTGGACCACCCTCTTCTAAAGCTCAGTTTGTGCTCATCCGTGGCTCTGCTTCTACCTGCTGAAGCTCTGTTTCTCCAAAACTCCAGCTCCGACGACGATAATGAAAGGGGATAGAATGACGGTGGTGAGGTGGCACTGTGGTGGTGGTCTGAGATAGGGTCGACAGTGATGAAGGTCCGACTGGTTCGCCGCGCTCAAGATTTCTCTAAAAGTGTTTATGTTGTTGCGGCTGTGCTTGTTTTCTGGTCTCCCACAGCTGAAGCTCTAGTGCCAGGAAATGCAGGTCGCTGGCGATGATGGAGGAAGGGACGTCAAGGGCGACGGAGAAGAACAGAGGTGGAGGGAGTGAGACAAAGTGAAGGTGAGAGCGATCAATGTTCTCCAACTCGTGCCGCCTCTGCCTCTCCTGCAAGGGTCAAGCTTCAAGGTCTAATTCAGACCTAATTTCTGCATTTTGACTAAGGACTTAACTACAAAATATAAAAGCTCATGGTCTTAAGCTATCATTTCTGCAGTTTGAGCTCAAACTTCCATTTTCATATTTGGTCCAATTTCTTCAAACAACTATAATAAAAAAACAATTAATCCAACATCAAATATTCTCAGAAAAATCAATGATTAAGAGCAATTACAATTATTTTGATAATTTTGCTCTTTTTAGTCCTAATTTAATGTATTTACTCTTAATATCAATTTATCATAAGAAAGAGATTTTGAGCTCAATAAATATGACCAAATTCCCAAATAAAGTATGAAAATATATAATAAAAATAGGGATTTATCAAATATATAAAGGCAAAACTGTATATTATAGTCGTTAACTTCACATAAGATGTTTTATTTATAGATTTGTATATATTATTTATAGAATTGAATCCATATGCCACTACACGTTCAAAATATGGAATCGGTTCTGAGGTGTCAATTCAAAGTGATATGTACACAGTTTTGGCATTCTTATTTTAGAGATGCTAATGGGAAGAAAACCCATGGAAGACATGCTTATACTGTGAAATTCTATTAGTCCAGCAACAAAATCTCTTGGTGCAGTATTGAATAAGAAATAATTAGGGTTTAATTATGTATCCATTAGGAATTTGAATGGGTGATACTTCTCAATCAAAATTCGGATTTACTTAGTTATTTATCTTTTAATATTTTGCAATAATCTTTATCATCTTTGATTATAATTAGGATTCGATTTAGGCTTTCATTACTATTTCAAAATTTCCAAAGCTTTGTAAATAGAGGTAGAGTTACCGGTTGTACTCAACCCTTTGATAACTTGATCATACTAACTGATATTCCTAGCCTCCTCATCTCTTCTCTCTCCCTTCTCTCCTACTTCTCTCTTCTTCACTCCTCTTCTTCTACTTCTGCTCTCTCTCTTCCCCTTCTCTTTCCCCATCCTACATCACCTCTAGAGCGCAACATGAGTTCAAGAGTTGTTAGGGAATTGAATTAAATTAACGTAATGAAAGGGTGTCATTGTATATTGCCACTACCAATTCATGTTTTAGTTTTTAAATTTTATCATATTTTCATGCCTCTGTAATCTCCCTAATAAAAGAATTCATTTCTATATTTCCAAGGCAAAATTTAATGAAGTAACAATAATAAGGATTAAAAATATTAGTTACAGACGCGATGAAGTAGACTAATTAGCTCATATATTCATATAATCCGTTCCGTACAATAATTTATGAACTATATGCATTCACTTGTTTCGAAGTTTTGTCACTTTGTCTGATTTGAGCTAGACTTCTCTAGTTCTCCAGCCCTGCTTATCCTGACACTGAAGTGATATTTTGATGCATATAAATGATACGTTTGCTGTGTTTAACTCTCTTGGTCCAGTCTATCTTTGGACCCGATTTTCTTGCTAATGATTTTGCTTAATAGAGAGCGCTAATAAGATGAAGAGTGTACATATTTAAATTGTCCAGATCTAATCTAGACGATCGATATTTAATTTTTTTAAAAGTTTATATTGTATTAAAAATTATTTTGATAGGTATATAATTTAAAATAAAGATAATATCTTAACTATTACCTTTCAAAAAAGGATTTTTATCTAAAAAATTAATCATTTAAAAACAAACTAAAATCTGGACTGTCTGATCTAATTTGCTCGCCCTACTAAGCAAAATGCTTACCCTATATTTGGATGGAGAAAAAAATAAGTAGAAAACAGGGGGAAGGGAATATTATGAATGAAAAGTTCTTAAAATGTTAAAAAAAATTACTACTTTAGGGAGTTTTCCCCCTTAGTATTCTTTTTCACTTAGTGTTCTCTCAATCCAAACATAGGGTTAGGAAAATCGGTCTATCTTCTTGACCAAGACATTTCTATCCATGCTTGCATATGATTCTGAATATGGCACTAAATATCATGGTGCTGCCGTGCATGCATGCAGGACATGTGTACAAATAACGTTATCAGAACGAAACTAGGTTGACACATCCCACGTTATCACCTTGCATCTCGCCCTATATAAAGGCATACTTATAGGCTATTTCCTCGCTCATCGTCACAAACAAAAATAAACAAATGGCTCTCAGAGTTATTGCATTGTCTTGTTTTGTTTTTCTTCTCTCACTTATCAGCTTGGCTTCAATGGCTACAGCTGGAATTAATAGATGCATATATCTGGCTTTTTTTTTTTTGTTTATTGTATGTTACGTAAAGTTTGTCATGTGACTCATATATTTCAATAATAATAATAATAATAATAATAATTACTTCTTTCGGCTTATTTATAATTATAAATGGGCCCTGAGATAGTAGTAATGTAACATGCCTGTGTTTTTTTTTGTTGGTGTGTTTAGTTTCTTCATGTATGAAAGAACTGGCATTAAAAATGATACTGCCTCCGGTCCTTAATATTTGATAGTTAATGATGAATGGGGAAAATGATTTTTTTTTTATTTTAATAGCCAAAAATTAGAAAGAAAGAAAGAAAATAAACTACACTCCCTACTTCTTCCATCTTACTCTCAACAGTAAAGCCAATTCCATGAGCAATAATAGCGGAGAACATTATCTTAGGCAACTGAGCAAGTTTTTTCACAAGATTTCCAAACCCATCGTTGCAAACAAAAACCCACTTTTGCTCAATCTATATTTTTCTTCCTCACTCGTGACTATATTGAAAACAAAGGCCGAAAAAAAAAAAAACCATTTCCCTGTTTGCCAGTAACAATTTATCAATTGTTGAAACTTTTGATCCGAGGGAATATAGGGAATTGGATTAGGAGCAATTTATTATATGTACATTTATATTTTGATTTTTTATCCTATCAAATAATTATAATTATTAAAATCCTCTCTAATAAATATTAATTGCTCTGCTAGGTCCTTCTCCCTAATATTCCCTAGAGTAAAATTAGTCATACTTGTTTTCGTTTTAAAATGCAAATTCCCCGCAACCAAACAAAATATTATAGTCAGAGAATGAATACTTTAATTTATCCTATGCCAAACAAGACTTTGGCTTCACTCATAGCATGGAAACAAACTTCATTGTTCCAAGGGAAGATCCTGGTAAGTTTAGATTAATTTTATTCCATAAAATAATTTCTGAACTATATGCATAGACACTTTATTCAAGTTTGTCTTCTTGAGGAAGACTTTTCCTTCCATGCTTATCTATTTAACTACACTATAGTTGTAATTAATCTTGAAAATTAACATAAGCCTAATTTTTCATAATTTATTATTGGTGCGGTTACTTATAAGTTTTATGTTAAAGATGCATAACAAAATTATATAGATTTATTTTCATGTTCCAAAATTTCTTGAAGCTTAATTTAAATATATTTAATATTTTTACTATTCAGAAATTCATAAATAAATATTTTCCTAAAAAGTAAATTAAGCATGTTATGATTCCTTATTGATTTGCTTGAATTTTTTCTGCTTTTCATGTGCATATATATATATATATATATATCCTGGTTTCTCAGATTAATTCTAGATTTAGGATAGAATACACCAGCAATGAGTTTCTACAAAAAACACATGAAATTGAGCATATATACTTGGAAGAGGTAGCTATAACTGAAAACAAAAGACCCTTGCTGTTTTTAATGAAAAACTTTTAGGTGTCTATTATATATAAGAAGTAACATTTCAAAAATGCTTTATAACCATAAGAAACTAGAGGGAGAGGAAAAAAAGCTAAATCTATAAATGCTCTAAAATGATGCATAACCTAAGCAAATTTTTTTTAAAAAAAAAATTAATGACACTAATAAGCAGGTTGACCCATGGGCTAGCAATTGCTAGGCGTGGTAGGCTTCAGTAATTATCACTACAAAAAAACGTGATTTAATAGCGGTTAAAAATGGGTATTAGTAGCGGTTTTAACCGCTACAAAGTAGGTTAGTAGCGGTTACTCTAACCGCTACTAAATCGTACGTTGCAAGCAGTTTTGTAGCGGTTTTATAAAACCGCTACTCAATCAAAAATAACCGCTACATACTTTGTAGCGGTTCAGCTTAACCGCTACAACACCCAGAGATATTTGTAGCGGTTATATAACCGCTACAAATATAAAAAATTATATTGAGAGCTAAAAAAAAGAATTTTTTTTGTAGCGGTTAATAAACCGCTACAAATATAACAAATTGAAAATTTGTTGGCGAAAAAAAAATGACATTTTTTTTTGTAGCGGTTAACGAACCGCTACTAATTTTGAATTTTATGAAATTAGTAGCGGTTTTTAAAACCGCTACTAATTTCATGAAATTCAAAATTGGTGCCAAAAAATTTAAATTGAGTCGTAAAAAGGCGCGTTATTTAGTAGCGGTTTAATAACCGCTACAAATATTTAAAATTTTTTTTAAAAATATACGATTATTTTTTTCTGTTTTTTCAATATTATATTAAATAGTTTATTTTGTTATTATTTTATCTATTTCAATTAGTTTATTATTCAATAGTTTAAATTATTAATAAATAAAAAGAAAAAATGTAATTGAATAGGATTAGTATAAAATTTATATTAATAATATTATTAAGGATAGCTAGGTAATAAGGAATTATTATGTTTTCTAATATAATGTAATTGTGTATGAAAAATAGATGAAAATGAGATAGAGTTATGATATATTTAGAAAAAAAAATGATTAGAATAAATTTTATAGAAAGGAAAGAAGTATTCTAAAAAAAAATTGAAAATCTTGTTACCATATTTGATCGTATTATTCAGCTCCTCTACTTATACGAAAGAAGTTGTAAATGAGAGGAAATGAAAGAAAGGTAAAGTGAAAAGAAATTGGGGAGTGTTTGAAATGAGTTGTGGTAAGGGTATTTATAGGGATCTACGTACTATTTGTAGCGGTTAATGTAGCGGTTATTAATTAGTAGTGGTTATTTATATTTTTGTAGCGGTTTAATATTCATAGTGCTATTTGTAGCGGTTGATGTAGCGGTTAATGTAGCGGTTATTAATTAGTAGCGGTTATTTATATTTTTGTAGCAGTTCAATAACCGCTACAAATATTATTTTAATTTTTTTTTAAATTTTTTTTTTACAATTTATTTTAACAAATTTTTTGCATTTTTTGTAAAGACAAATTTTTTACACTTGAATTTGATCACTCATCGTCGCCATCCCTACAGAAATTTTGTAGAAAAAGTATTGTTATTGATGTATTATTAATTTAAAAAATTTAATTCAAATGACGTGGACTTAAAAAAACTCACCGCAGTAGAGGTAAATTGTCATCGCCTTCAGGGAAGTAGTTTTCAAAATCAGCTGGCTGAAATGGCTCACTCTCGTAGGCAATGTTATCGCCTTCACCCATGTCGTAAAGGTCTCTTGGCTTTAAATGAACGACCATGTGCCAATCCCTATGCCTTTCGTCCTCGACATAATAAACCTGATGTGCCTTTGAAGCTAGAATATACGGCTCATCATCTTGAGAAATACCAGTATTAATCGGCCGTGAGAAATTGACTGATGTGCTCCCTAGGTTGTCAGTTGTCAGTCCCCGAGAAGTAGTGGTATTTGCCCACAAACACTTGAACAGCGTCACGGTGAAACGGCCTTGATAATTAAGCTCGACCACATCAAGAAGCTTGCCATAGTAAGGGACGCCTCCGAATTGCAAGTTGGCGTCACTGTTGCTCGCATAACTCCTTGTCCCAAATGTGCCATAAACACCCGAATTCTGTGTTTGCAATCTTTGATCCCGTGAAACCATGCAAAACTTAAAACCATTGACATTGTATGCTGTAAACTATTTTGCATGATCAAGAGGGCCGATTGCGAGAGCTCTGAACTGGTGAGTGTGGGTTGTGGTCATTTAGTATTCTGCGCGCAAACCAGCTCGGGAATTCTCTGTGGACCCTCCTATCAACTTCCGAGGATGTCTGTGTATGGATCCTGAGTTGACGCTTGACATGACTTCTGAATTCCCTGCAATTAATAATGGAAAGGCGTTAGTGAAATGAAAGTGAGAAATGTTACGAAAGATATAGATCGAATAACATGTGAGTGTACAATTCTTACCGTATGAAAGGTTCAACTTGAGTGCAATTAATCAAGACATGTCTATGTGCTTGGAACTTCTCAGTTGCCGTTAGTTTGAAGTTCTCAGTTGCTCCAACTGGTTTACCAACACGAGGGATAAATTCTCCTGATGTCGGCGCAGGTTCTGGACAATCATCAACACGAGTCGGGCGGTTGAAAGCCGTCTCAAGATCATCAAAATACCTTGAGCAAAAATATAGCACCTCATCCCCTATATAGCCTTCAGCTATAGAACCTTCTGGCCACGCCTTATTCCTCACGTAAGATTTTAATTTCCCAAGGAACCTACGAAGTACAGAAGAGAAAATTGATATAAAATGATGAAAAGGACGACTAGCAAACATTAAATACGGACAATAAATTAAAGCACATATTTAAAATGAGTACCTCTCAATCGGATACATTCAACGATATTGTACTGGTCCAGCGAGCTTTGTTTCATGAACGAGGTGGACTGTGAAGTGAACCATCACAGTAAAAAAGGACGGAGGAAAGATCATCTCCAAATGACAAAGCGTAAGAATGATTTTCGACTGCAGCTGATCGAGCTCCTCAACGATCAAAACCTTAGAACACAACTTCCGAAAGAAAGAACAAAGTTCCACCAAAACGATGGAAACATCGGGAGGAAGTGTATTCTTTATAGCCAGAGGGAGTAACTGCTGCATAAGAACATGTGAGTCGTGACTCTTCAGGCCAGCAACCTTTAGAGCCTGCAAGTCGACACATCGAGAAATGTTGCTTGAATACCCATCAAGAACTTTTAATTTCTTCAACGTCGCGAGGAACACATCCTTATTCGGTTTTGTGAGGGTAAACTTTGCCGGTATAAATCTGTCATGCTCATCTGGCCAAGCGTCTTCATGAACTCCCATGTCGTGTAAATCTTTCCTCGCTTGAAGGTGATCTTTTGTCTTGCTGGGTTTATTAAGCAGCGTATACAGCACATTGTCGTAAACATTCTTTTCAATGTGCATTACATCAAGACTGTGGCAAAGTAAATTAGATCTCTAATATGGAAGCGTGAAGAAAATACTTATCTTCTTTCACTGCTGAGGCGCCGAAGTCCTGCGCGTCTTTTGGCGAGTTTGTGTTGAATCGTCACTTTTTCCAAACTCGAAGTCAACATGCTCAAGCTGCTGTAAGATATCTGTACCGGACAAAGTCTGAGGTGGTCCTCTTTTCTCTGGTTTCCCATTGAAGCGATTCCGTTGCAATATGAACTTATGCGTTCCATCGAGAAACCTCCGATGCCCCATAAAGCACCACTTTCGGCTGTGGGGAAGGCGCAATACGTCAGAGTCGAAATTGCAAGCTGGACACGCCGACCCAGTATGCACATTCCAACTAGATAATGTGCCAAGGCTAGGAAAGTTACTAATCATCCACATCAAGGCTGCACGCATGTTGAACAAAGTCTTGCTGTAAGCGTCGTACGTCTCCAAGCCGACATTCCACAGGTCAAGCAATTCCGCAATAAGCGGTTGGAGATACACATCGATGTCATTGCCCGGTGCCTTTTTGCCTGGAATGATCATAGACATAATGAAAGAGCTTTGTTTCATACACATCCAGGGGGTAAGTTGTAGGGAATTAAGACTACCGGCCAAATACTATAACTTGTGCTAAGATTCCTGAAAGGATTGAAACCGTCGGTTGCCAACGCAAGCCGAACATTTCTGGGGTCAGTCGCAAAATCTGGAAAGTCGTTGTCAAATGTTTTTCAAGCAGCTACATCCCATGGATGTCTTAATTTACCGTCTTCGTTTTTATCAACGGCATGCCACCTCATGTGCTCAGCAGTTTTAGACGACATAAATAATCTTTGTAGACGAGGTTTCAAAGGGAAGTACCTGAGAATCTTTGCAGGTTTCTTCTTCTGCTTTTTCCCCTTCCGAATTGTCTTGTACCTCGATGTGTGACATCTCTTACACGTCTCCCTGTTGGAATCATCTCCCCAATACAGCATACAATCATTTGGGCACGCTTCAATCTTTTGATAATTCAACCCCAACCTGTTGATAATCTTCTTGGCCTCGTAAAAGGTTGTGGAATCTCGGCGTCGGGGAATGCATCTTGTAATAAATCGAGCAACATCGACATTCCCTTATCTGTGATCCCACACAAGCACTTGATATGATACAATTTGATCAAGAAAGATAATTTAGAATATTTGCGACAACCTTGATATAAAGGACGATCTGCCTCATCCATCAAGCTGAAAAAATCCCGAGCTGCTTCATTCCCCATAAAAACCGGCTCAGAGCCGTGCACTTCTTCGTTGAAGTTGTCGCCTTGAAATCCAAACGCATCACGCACAGCATCATTCACAGGATCATCTTCATCTACTTGAACGCCTACTTGAGAACTTCGAGGAAGAGCATCGTCATATCTAATGCCGGCCTTCTCACCATGAACTGCCCAGAACATATATTCCTCAGGGAAAGGCTTCACAAGCAAATGTTCCTTCACAACATTTCGTGCATGCCACTTCTTGAACTTGCATTTCCGACACGGACAGACGATCTTGCCGTTACAGCTGGCATGAGTGAATGCAAAATCTAAGAAACTGTTTAATCTGTACAAATATTCAGGAGAATTGCGCGGCAACATTATTCATGATTTATCCATAGCTACAAGTGAGAGAGAAGAAAGTATAGAGAAGAAGATGAGTGAGAAGATAATGACGAATGCCTAGAACCTTATATTCTGAAATTCCAACGTTTATAATTAATAACCGCTACACCAACTGCTACAGTTATAAAATATTAGTAGCGGTTATATATATAAAACCGCTACTAATATTCAAGCCGTTACACATTGGTGGGAAATTCAAAATGTACTTGTTGAGTATTAGTAGCGGTTATATATATAAAACCGCTACTAATGTTCAAGCCGTTGGGAAATTCAAAATTTACTTGTTGCGTATTAGTAGCGGTTATATATATAAAACCGCTACTAATATTAAAGCCGTTGGACATTAAATATAAAAATAATTTTCTAATTTGTAGCGGTTATACATAACATAACCGCTACAAATATGCACAAAGGCGGAAAATTTTAAAATTCAAATGATGAGTATTTGTAGCGGTTATTAGTGTATAACCGCTACAAACATATATATTTGTAGCGGTTTTTCAAGAGAAACCGCTACAAATATATATATACGTTTGTAGCGGTTATTAGTTCAAAACCGCTACAAATATATAGATTTGTAGCGGTTTTAAGTTAAAACCGCTACAAATATATATATATACTTTATTTTTTTAAAATTTAGATATAAATCATTCATAAATTATTTCAACGCGATCTAATAATATAAATATAATTATATAAAACAAAATAAGAAAGTTCTGAAATAAAAATTCATAAATATTTACAAATGTTTAAACAAAAGAAAATGTCCTAAACTAAGGAGCTGGGGGCTGATCCTCTGGTGCTCCCTCAGGTGGGGCTCCCTCAGATGCCGTTGGATCGGGCCGCTGCGCAGAGTGAACCGCACCATCGTCATCAGTAGGAGGAGGAGCAGTAGCAGGAGGAGTAGTACTCAGGACGACGTAGCGAGGGACAGGGGGAACTGCTGGATGCTGCTCGTTCGGGAACAGGCAACTCCATGCTCCCTTGAGCATGGTGTTCGCGATCTCACGCCACTGCGTCTGCTGAGCGTACATCATATCTGCGTGCATCTGCAGGTGCTGCTGCTGCTGCACCTGCATCTGCTGCTGCTACGCCATCTACTGCTGCGTCTGCTCCAAATCTGACCGCAGCTGGTCAATAGACTCGTCCCTCCGACGTCTGACCCCTCTAGAGCTGCCAGCTTCAGAGGCGGCGCTCCTGCTGTAGACCATGCTGGGTCTGGCGCCTATCCCCATCCCCCGCACGCGTCCGGGGTGCTCAGGCTGAGCCAGACCCGCCTTCAAAGGAGCCGTCGGGTCCACTGACCCCTGTGACTCCTCAGGTTGGGTCTGTCGCAGCTCCGCCTGCGACTGCTGCATTCGTTCCTGCCATTTTATGAAACAATTACTAATTAGCATTTTTCATTATTAACTTGGTTTTATAAAAAATATAATAATAAAATTACTTACAATGGCTGCCTCTGCCTGCTGAGAGGTCGCAGTCCCGTCACGGTGTCTATGTGTGATGGCGTACAGCTCCGCATAGTCCGTTTGACGGTTCTCTTGTTGTGCCTTCGTCTCCTGAAACAATTACAAAACAATAATTAGTATTATGAAATAATCAGCTAAAAGTAAGTGATATTTTGAAAAGTTACCAGCTCGCTGTAGGTCACAGCAAAGGTCTTCGATCCTGCTGTGTGGTGGATCGTCTGCTGCTCCCGGATCTCTGTGTTCCTCTGAGAAAGCTCCTGGAAAAACAAATAATTAAATGTATTATAATTTAAAATTAAATACAAATTAAATTGAAATTATAATTTAATATTTAACAATTACAAAATTATATATCAAAAATCTAATAAATACATTACCTGCGCCTGAGGGCTCCTCCTGAACTGGATAAAACGCGCCCAGTCGTTCGGCGGCACGCCGTCCGAGACGCTCTCGATCAGCTGCTCCAGAGGCATCGTCCCGTCCTTATCCACCCTGTGGAAGAGACGGTTCCTCCTGTTCCTCCAGGCGTCGCCCATCTTCACGAGGGCGTACCTCTTCCGGTTGGCCCGGACGGCAAACCGCAGCTGGAAAAAAATTATTTAAATACCAATAATTATAAAAACCATAATTTAAAAAAAATTAATTAAATATAATTAATTACAAAAAATATTAATTAAATAGTTTTAATTACCTGAACCACCTCCTCCCAAGCCTAGTCCATCGGCCCCCTCGGAACGTGCCTCCAAGTCGGGAAGTGAAGGGGGAACCGCATCCAATTCGCTCCCAGGTCGTTCAGGAAGCGGTTGAGCAGGTGACCCCCATTGTGGATCGGCTGGTCAGTGCCCTCATTCCACGGCACTATAACTCGCAGGGACCGGTCCATGCTGTTCAGACTGGCCACATCCAGCCTCCTCGTCGACACGTTCCCCTGCTCATCTGCACAGTTGACCGCACGTTAGATAAATTATAATTCAAAGTTAACATTTCTAATTTAAATAAATAATTTACTAAATTAAAAAATTAATTTACCTTCGACCTGCACCTCAAACCCAGTGGACCGCGAAGACGACCCTCGTGGGTTGTTCTACTCCCGAGCATCCTCCTCATCGAGGAACTGCTCCATCTCCCTGAACCCAATCAGGATCTCGAACTCCTCCTCGTTGAGGAAGTCCTCAATGATAATCTCTAGCCTCTCTACCTCAGGCACCTCTGGTGCGGTCGTCGCCTGTGGGATCGTCTGCGGTGCCTGTGGGGGGATGGGCTGAGATGCCGCGGTAGCCCTGCCTGCGCGCTGCCCCTCCCTCTGCCCCCTGCCCGGCTGCTGGCACCTCGTAAAATCGGTCTGGGGACCTCAGGGGCCTTCCCCTTATCCTGTCCTGAAGCCATATCAATTGTAAAAATTAAAAAAAAAAACAAATTAGTCACATTATTATGCAAAAATATAATAAAAATACAAATATAAATAAAAATACGTGTTATATACGTACCTCAAGTGCGAATACTGAGAAATACTGAGCAAAAACTCCTATAGAGACGTCTGAACGCTCAAATCTGGAAGAAATCACTCAGAGAAACCTCAGGAAACAAAATGAGCAAAAGGAGAAATGAAGGACGCGGGGGTTTAAATAGGCCAGATATTAATAGCGGTTATTCAAATAACCGCTACTCTAACCGCTACAAATAATTAACTTTGTAGCGGTTCTACAATAACCGCTACAAAAGTTCACAACGTTTGAAATTCTGTAGCGGTTATTGCCCAGAACCGCTACAAATGTCGAGACTCTTGAAATTCTGTAGCGGTTATAGGGGCATAACCGCTACAAAATTCTGACCTTTGGTATTTTGTAGCGGTTTCTGTGCCATAACCTCTACAAAATCACCGCTACAAGTTTTGGCGGGAATTTCACGCCAAATTTGTAGCGGTTTTTTGTAGGAAACCGCTACAAAAAATCTTGCCGCTACAAATTTGTAGCGGTTTAGGTGAAAACCACTACAAATACTATAATTTGTAGCGGTTTAATATAACCGCTACAATTGCACCGCTACAAAATACCTTTTTTTTTGTAGTGTATTTTCAATCAATTATAGGAATATCACCTATGTTTCTCATAATAAGCTGCCCCTTATGCTTCGGGTGCATATGGATTAGTGTTAAGTATAGCATAGCTTATGAGAAAATTGTCTCTTTGTAACTGCGCATGTGTTATAAAAAATCATTACATACTCCTCTATTCCTTAATGTAAGATACTATAAATTAGAATGTTTAGCCAAACATTGTACAAATGTATCCGAACTGAAAACTTTTTAACCTCACAGGCTAACATTTAAATATGTAACATACTATAAATTCCTCTTCCTTCCTTCTTATTGAAGCTATCTTGTAACTTCATAATTTTCTTCGGAGACCTTTTCAGTAATCTTAAAAGAAATAGTTTTGATTTTTGAAGTGGGTGGCGTAATTTATACTTGTCATATTTATGACGGAAAAAAAAAAAAGGTTTTCTTTCAACCCAATGGTTAAAGAAAAGTACTTACATACTCCATGAGTGCCACATCATATGAATTCTATCTAATAAAAATATAATAACTCAGATCGTTTTAATCCTAATTAGCTAATAACTCATGAAAAATTCACATTTGAATTTGTTTTTAAGAAAAATACATGTTTTCTTAAAAAGAAAATAAAATTCAAACTTTTTCAGATAAGTCATTGGTCAATCAATTAGGATTAAAATGATATGAATTGTTGTATCTTCACTGGATAAAGTTCAACTGATGATGTCGTACTCTTGGAATATGCGAATATTTCGCACGCTTAAATGCTATTGAACTGATCTCGTTATGTTTTAAGAGTTGCCGCCCACTGATTCAAGAGAGAAAACCTCAAGGCTTTTTGTTTTTCGTTAAAGAGCCTCTAAGCTTTTGGTTTCTCTCTCTATGCACAAATTGCCTAAAAAGAGAATATTGAAAAAAAAAAGAATCTTTTTAATTGGACTATAAGAAAAACAAGGGGAGCAATATCGAGTTATCTCTCTACGTCTACCCATGGGTTTTTTGAGCGGTGCAAGAAAAAATAGATTATGAATAAAATTAATTTATAATTATGATTTTTTAATAATAATAATTTATAATATATTTTGAATTTGAGAATGATTTGGGTATAATATATTTAAAAAACTGATTTATATGATTCATTTTTTAAAAGGAAGAATAGAAAATTCAAAACCATGATTTTCTTGAAAAATATTCAAACACACATACCAAAATCAATTATGAGCTTAAAACCATGGTTATATGAAAAAAAAATCCATAGTTATCTAAAAAATCCTTATTTTATTATATATTTTTAATCATTAATTGGGGATTTTGTCATAGTTTTTGTACCTAAAATGCTTTTCTTAAGATTAATTAAGATCAAGAGTAAATGGATTAAATTAGGAGTAAAAAGGGTAAAATTATCAATAACATTATAATTACTCTTAATCATTGATCTTTCTGAGAATGTTTGATGTTGATATAATTATAGATACTTGAAAAATTAGATTAAATATGAAAATGACAGTTTGGGGCTTAAATTTTAGAAATGACACTTTGGTACCACAAATTTGAAAAATTATAGTTTAGTCCACGAGTTAAACACACCGTTTTAGCAGCCCTTAGGTCATAAGTTTTTGATTTAATGGCAGGAAGCTCGACACAGCTAAAGGGAGAAGAGAGCCGCAACAGAGAGCAGACCGACCATATTGATTTGACCTTCATCACCTTCGCCTTACATCATCTCTCTCACCGGCGGCTTCATCACCACCACAGGCCGCCGGCGATCATAGTCTTTACTGCCACAGGGATTCAAACAGAGCAAGGAGAAGAGAGAGCTGAGAGCTGAAGTCTGGGAGCCGCGACCTTTGGGAGATAAGAGTGGAGAGCTGACTGAGAAGAGGAGCTCACTACCACCGCCGTACATCACCGTCGGCCACCATCATCTTCGGTTCCCTTTCATCTTCAACCACCGTAAGCTTTTGTTTTCTGATCTGGGAAGAGGAGCAAAGTCGAGAGATACAGAGGACAAGCTCCTATCATCATCGGCGCCAGTCCTCTGCTGTTCTCCATCTTCACTATCACTCAGTTATCCTTCACCGACTCACTTCCGACGGTGTCTTCAACATTCAGCTCTGTTTCTGAATTCTGAACCAACCGTGACTTCCCCTGTGTTTCGGAGTTCAATTTCAGATTTAATTCCATGTGTCATATGGCTGAAATTGTGAATATATTTGGGGACTCTGTGACGACAAATTGCAGTGGTTCATTCTCAAATCCTCTAGAGCATAGGTGATGGCTTGAGCTTGGAGCTTCAAAAGGGAGTGTTTTACCATTTAATTTCTATCTTTAATCCTTTGTATTAGTTGAATTCTAGGTTTAGAGTTTAATTAATTATTGGACTGAGATTTTACATTGGGGTTCCATGTAATCTATGAGATTAAATATGTATTTGGATTTACTTGTGTGCATTTGACACTTTGAATTTCATTAGTAACAATTTTGACTTCGTATACCTTCTACATGAAGTTGTTATAAATATTTAATTGTGATTGTAATGTAAGAGTTTTTGGTTACTTGTGTCATTGCATTTCATTGATTCAAATTGCTAGTGTTTAAATTGGGTTTCGGTTAGAGGGATTACTTTTTACCCAGTGTGGAGAAATTAATTCACCTAACTAAAGCTAGCTCAAAGGGTCTTTTGAGCAAATTTATCAAACTAATACACTCCCAAATTAATTGAAGCAAGGATAGCTTGAACCATTGTGCTAGAGAATTATCATCTTATTCTTATCACTTGTTAATTTTTATTTCATTAACTCCATCATCATTTCATTTCATATTTTCAAGAAAAATTCCAAAAAGATGTAACAGAGGACCATTTTAATTTTATTTGCAAAAGTAATTTTTCATAAATAAAAGATCAACCCGTTTGCTCCATTTTTTTTAGTCAATTTTGATGCTTATTAGATGCTTAGTTTACTTATGAATTAGTTTCATAATCGGTTCCTCAAAGTGAAATGACCCGAGTTGTGCACTATATTGCATTAATTCGGTTTTATTCTTGATAACCCCGAGGCAACTAAAGGGATTATTCCATTATCTCATAAGATACTATTTCTTACTTTTTAATCATACTACTTTTCTAAAATTATATCCAAACACCCTATCTTTGAATCAATTATGTTTATAAATATATTGTTATATACTATGTTTTACCTAATACAAATGCACCCAAAGCATGTGGGAATGCTTAAGAAAAACATGATTGATGGTCTCATAATTAATTTTAATCATGTTATGGATGTTCATGCCAAAATCAATTATGAACCAAAAATCCTATTTATCTCATAAATTACTATTACGTACTTTTCAATTATACTTTCCTAAAAGTTTATGTAAACACCCTGTTTTTAAATCAATCATGTTTATAATTATAAGCTCTATTTGTGGAAGTTCACTGCAACAACTTCTTGACCATGAAGTTCTCTGTTTTGGCCAAACACAAAATATTATTCAAAGTTTTTCGGTTGGCGAGGTTAATATATTCTACACGTTGTTGAAATGAGAGAAGAATTATTGGGCATTCTATGGATTTATTAGTTTCAATTATTTCACTTTCAAAAATAATTTGCATCCTAATTTTCACGTTGGTTATACGTGAAAGAAAATAAGAAATATTGTAAAGAATGATATTTTTGTGAATAAAATTGATTTAAATAATGTGTCTTTTATGCTGATTTTTTGAGAAACTATTTTTTAAAAAATGAATTTACCCAACCAGTTTTGCAAAAAGATTGACTTGGTTGAAATTATTAAGGGAGACCAGTGGAGATTTTTAGCATTTAGAAATATAAGAAAGAAAAATGGGAAAATCCCTCAAAAAGAACTTTAAAATTAATAAAAGACAAAAAGGTGATTCGAAATTGCATATTTCCAAAAAAGTGTGAGTGCCTGAACTGAGATATTGAATTTGAGACAAAATGACGTGCGTAACCCTGAAAGTTTTTAAATTGAAAAACGTTGAGGGAGCCGTGATAAGAAGGGAGCACTACTACAAAAAGATCAAAAGGTGGCGCACATTTTGTGGCCCTTTTTTAAACAAGTGCCACAGTTGCCTTTTTTTTTAAATTTTGAGTACCAACTGTGGCGCCTGGTGGACCAAGTGCTACAGCTAGTTGGCTCAAGTGTGGCGTCTATCAAGGAAGACTTGGGAGGAGCTGATCAGCTGTGGCACCTGGTTTAATCAGGCACCACAGCTGGGGTGAGCCACCAAGGCAGGGGCCACAGGTGGTCCTTTAAAAAAAATTTTTTTTTTTGACCAACTGGCCACCACGTGACCAGTTGGTATAATTAAAAAAAAAATTTGCCACTATCTGTGGCGCCTAGTTCCTAGGCGCCACAGCTAGTGGCCCTTTATAACAATTTTTTTTAATACCAGCTGGCCACCACGTGACCAGCTGTTTTAATATAAAAAAAATTTGTCACTAGCTGTGGCGCCTGGGAAACTAGGCGCCACAGCTACTTATATTACCAAAAAATTTTTTTTACTAGTTGGAAGTGAATTTTTAAATCATTTCCTGTCAATCAGATTTTCCATCTTTACTTTACTTTTATTCTTTCCCTCCCTTTTACCTTTTTTATTCCCTCTTTTCCTCAGCTCGCCGACGTCCCTCTCTTCCTCTGTAAAAGTCACTTTCTCTCTTGCACAACAAACACACACATAGACGTCTTCTTCATTAAAATTCTCTTGTCCCTTTTTCTATTTTTGTTCTGTCCGTCCCCACTCTTGTCCCTAGTTGTTATCTTTTCTTCATACTCTCTGTCTCTCTTCCTCTTTTGAACCCCACTCCACTCCATAGCTCAGATTTGCTCATCCTCGTCACTCAAGCTAGTGACACCAACGTGGTCCCCCACTCCCTACGCTAGTCAATTAATAGATTTGTAAGTGTCTATGCTTTTTTAATTTTTATTTTTTTCAGGTTCTTTTATAGTCGAATTTTCTGGTTGGTTATGATGTCAAGAAGTAGACTGTTTCGTTCTTTTTATTTTTTATGTTAGCTTTAGAAAGTATTAATGTAAGAACATTATTGTTGATCTATTTTTAGTGATAGGAATACACAGACAAGCAAATCTATTATAGAAACTACTACTGGAAAAGAAATATTGAAATAAATTTTAACAAGAAAATCTTTTTTTAGTGATAGGAACGCACAGACAAATGTAGCAAAACCATACAAACAATTTAAGAAAAGAGAAATTGATATATGGAAGGTAAAAAAAAGAAAAAAGATGCAGGTATATCTTTATTTATGCTTCGTCCCTTCAGATACGAGACTTTTATTAAATATGAAAATAATAAATGTTATATATATATAATATTTAATGTTTTTTTAAAAATACCCTCCTGTGGCGCTTGTTAGAGGAAGTGCCACAGGAGGTGGGTCTCCTGTGGCGCTTGCGTCGGGTCTGGGCTCCTGTGGCCCTTGCTCAAGCAAGCGCCACAAGAGACCCACCTCCTGTGGCACTTCCTCCAACAAGCGCCACAGGAAGGTATTTTAACCAAAAAAAAATTAAAATGTTGTGGCGCTTGGAAGCGCCACAACTTCTTTTAGTGGCGTCCAGATATGTGGCACTTCTCTAGCGCCACAACTTATATAATTATAAGTGTGTTCGCTACCGCAAGTGCACGGATCGCGTCAAGTAATAAAGTGATAAGTAAAGATCGTTCCCACGAGGATTTGAGTAACAAATTAGTTGAGCAATAGTCTTAGTGAGTTTGATTAAGTTGCGCCAAAACAAAGTGTTGAGTGTGGAAAAAGAACTTTCAAAAGATATTTTGATAAAGACTAAAAATTACTGAACAATAATCTATTTCTTGTGAATTCAATCAATTTTAATAAACCTAGGATTGTTCATCCCATTTGCACTTCATAAACTTAATTTCCTTCCTCTATAAGAATACTTTCATAGGTTATATATATGTCAGCCTAAGTTTCATTAGCAAGTGATTAAGCTCTCTCAAGTCATAACCACATTTATACCCTCCATTAACATACACAATCTCTTGCCATAGTTGATGGAAAATAATCTTTAAATAACCACCTTAAATTTGACAATGCTAGGTTAATAACTATATCTCTATGTTATTAACTAACCATCCATTTAATTCTAAAACTTCAAGTCTAGCATAACTCTCCCCAAGTTCTACAATTAAACTAACTCTCTCGAGCTTAATCTAATTGAACGAATGATCCATTGTGCTGGCCAGTCACGGATATAAGCAAAAACAGGGGAAAATTAACATATATATACCATTGGGTACCAAAAGAAAGAAGGAATTAAATTCAATCCATACAAAGGTTTAGAACAATCCTAGAATGAAGAAACTAGCTACTCATGTTCAAAAACAAATCACAAATATCAACATTCAGTCCAGCCATATCAGAATTACAATGGAGAAAGGGAATGAGTACAGAAAAACCAAGAGAATCGGAGTTGGAATCTCTTTCAATCTTCAATCCCACTTGATTTCCTTGAGAAAACCCCTCTCCTTTGCTTGCAAATACTCCTTAGCCGTCTCCACAACTTCTGAATGTCGAACTCTCCCCTTATGTTTCAGCATCTTGCCTTTTAAATGACCTAGAAACAAAACGCATAGCTGCTGTTTTTCGATTTTTGGCTGCAGCCAGAAATTATTGGCTGCAGCCAGAAAACGCATTTTGGCTTTGTCTGTCGCCTGGCTGCAGCCAGAAATGGCTTGGCTGCAGCCAGAAACTTTCTGGAGGTCTTCTGGCTGCAGCCAGCCAATTTCTTGGCTGCAGCCAAGCATCTGTTTCCAACTTTTTCAGCTTTTCCCCAGTGACGCAATCATTGCAAAGGGTGTTGTGCTTTCTTCCCAACTTCTTGATCAATGATTTGTGCTTCCATTGGCTCTTTGAGTGTCTCAAGTGTGATCCTACAAGCACAATGAAGTCTATACAAAACAAAGGGTGATGTATGATAGCAAAATATTCACATTTAATCAAAGAATTATTCCCTTTTTAACCAAACACTCATGGGGTACATTTCCTTCACACTTCACTCCCTATAAACCCCTTAATAAATCAGAAAGTGTGATAAATTGAGTGTAAATGTGCCATTTTGATATGCATTTCACAAGGCTAACACACCCCCAAACTTAAACTTTTACTCGTCCTCGAGTAAAACAAGTTGAACAGTGAAAGAGCTAGATTAAATAATAATTAACTAGCGCTTGCGTCGGGTCTGGGCTCCTGTGGCCCTTGCTCAAGCAAGCGCCACAAGAGACCCACCTCCTGTGGCACTTCCTCCAACAAGCGCCACAGGAAGGTATTTTAACCAAAAAAAAATTAAAATGTTGTGGCGCTTGGAAGCGCCACAACTTCTTTTAGTGGCGTCCAGATATGTGGCACTTCTCTAGCGCCACAACTTATATAATTATAAGTGCCACAGCTTTGCTTTTTTGTAGTAGTGGAGAAATTGTGTGAAAATGCGGTCAACCCTAGTTCTGGCGTCGTCAGTGCCGTTGGTCGACCCTAGTTCCTTAGCATTGAGAGAGGATAGTGGCAGCGCCACTGTAGGGCTAATTTGGGGTGGATTTGAGGAGGAGTGAAGGCAAGGAGAGGTTGTGGTGAAAGACATTGGACAGTTGTAGAGGTACTGGTGTTCGGATGCGAATTTGATCTTTGTTGCTGAAGTTTGGTAAGTGGTTGTGTTTAAAAATGTATTTCATTTTAACTTCTCCAGTTAATTATAATGGCGGTTCAATGTGCATGGGTTAAAATAAGTTTGGGAAATGTGGATAAAATGTAAAAATTACAAAACCTATGAACTCTTTTGTGAGAATGTGCATGGGTTAAGATAAGTTTGGGAAATGTGGATAAAACATAATGAGAAAGGTTGTAAAATAGGTTGTGAAACTTTATTGCTAAGTGGGGAAGTCTGAATTGCAACTTTTGAAATTTCTAAACCATTGAAACAGCACATGAACGCGTCAATTGGTGAAGTTGTGAGACGATGTTGATGTAGGAAATTATGATTTTATTGTTGTGAGAATGTTATACATACAGTTACGAATGGCTTCAGTAAAGTTGTGAAACAAAACCTATGAGAACCCAAAGATAACTTGCAAAAATCGAATGTTATAGGATGCAGAACTCGAGTTTTCTATTGATAACTCGAGTTTGTATCATCACTAAAGGGTAACCGGCGAGTGATTATGCTTATAGGATGCAGAACTTGATTTATGAATTGATAACTCGAGTTTACCAACCCAGTCTTACATTTTCACAACATCTTGTTAGACTTTCACAACTCGAGTTTGCCATTCATAACTCGAGTTCATATCATCACTGGAGGGTAACCGGCGAGTGATTAGCTATTAGGATGCAGAACTCGCGTTATGAATTGATAACTCGAGTTTACCAACACAGTCTTACTTTTTCATGACATCCTATTAGACTTTCACAACTTGAGTTTGCCATTCATAACTCAAGTTCATATCGTCATTGGAGAGTAACCAGCGAGTGATTAGCTTATAGGATGCAGAACTCGAGTTATAAATTGATAACTCTAGTTTACCAACACAGTCTTACATTTTTACGACATCTCGTTAGAATTTCACAACTCGTGTTTGCCATTCATAACTTGAGTTCAAATCGTCACTGGAGGGTAACCGGCGAGTGATTAGCTTATAGGATGTAGAACTCGAGCTATGAATTGATAACTCGAGTTTACCAACACAGTCTTACATTTTCACGACATCCCGTTAGACTTTCACAACTCGAGTTTGCCATTCATAACTCGAGTTCATATCGTCATTGGAGGGTAACCGGCAAGTGATTAGCTTATAGGATGCAGAACTCGAGTTATGAATTGATAACTCGAGTTTACCAACACAGTCTTACATTTTCACGACATCCTATTAGACTTTCACAACTCGAGTTTGCCATTCATAACTCGAGTTCATATCGTCACTGGAGGGTAACCGATGAGAGATTAGGCTTATAGGATGCAGAACTTGAATTGTCCATTGATCACTAGTTTACCAATACAGTCTTACATTTTCACAACATCCTATTAGACTTTCACAACTCGAGTTTGCCATTTTCACAACATTGCAGGGTGATCATCCCACTTCTGGAGATAAGACCATATTCAATAATTCAATTTTCTTCATAAAACAATTACTAAACAGAAAATTTACCAACCTTCCTATGTGAATATATATGCATAATTTTAACTACCACAATCAGCAAAATCTGAATTATAACTTTTACCATTTTGGCAACCATAGATTATCCAGGGTGAAGGAGCAATAACATCAGATGTCATAGGATCCAAATTTGTAGAAGAAAAAAGAGTTCAGTATAAAGAATTTGAGTGGCTTTTCCTGCTAGAACCACTTAATCTGTAAGCATAGAAACACCAATAGTATTAAGGGTTATGCAATAAAAATATCAAGATAACATCACAAGTGAATAATAATTCAAAGTTTGTCGATTCAGACATCTTGAAAACTCATTGCAGTACAAGTGTTTTTCATATTGCATGAAAAATTCAATTACTTTACCTAAATGACTATCATCTCCTCTTAGAGCAAGCTACAGAAATATCACCAAGATCAGGAGCATGTGTTCGCTACCGCAAGTGCACGGATCGCGTCAAGTAATAAAGTGATAAGTAAGATCATTCCCTCGAGGATTTGAGTAACAAATTAGTCAAACAATGGGCTTAATGTGTTTGATTAAGTTGAACCAAAATAAAGTGTTGAGTGTGGGAAAAGGAATTGCAAAAGATATTGTGATAAAAACTAAAAATTGCTGAACAAAACTATGACTCTTGTGAATTCAATCAATTATAATAAACCTAGGATTGTTCGTTCCCTTTGTATTTCATAAACTTAATTTCCTTCTTCTTCAAGGATACTTTCATGGAGTATATATATGTCAGTCTAAGGTTCACTAGCACTTGATTAAGCTCTCTCGAGTCATAACCAAATTTATATCCTCCATTAACATACACAATCTCTTGCTATAGTTAAGGGAAAATAATCATTACATAGCCTCCTTAATTTGACAATGCTAGGTTAATAACTATATCTCTATGTTATTAACAAACCATCCATTTAATTCTTAAACTTCAAGTCTAGCATAATTCTACCCAAGTTCTACAATTAAACTAACTTTCTCAAGCTTAATCTAATTGAACAGATTATCCATAGTGCTGGCCAGTCACGAATATCAGTGAAAACAGGGAAGAATTAACACACATATACCATTAGCTACTAAAAGAAAAAAGGATTCAAGTTTAATCCATACAAAGGTGTAGAACAATCCTAGAATGAAAAACCTAGCTACTCATGTTCAAAAACAAATCACAGATATCAGCATTCAATGTAGCCATATCAGAATCACAATAGAGAAAGGGAATGAATACAGAAAGATCAAGATAAATGGAGATGAAATCTCTTTCAATCTTCAATCCCACTTGATTCTCCTTGATTTAAAGCAGGCCCAAGCTCCAAGGACGTTTGCAGTCGCTTCCTAGGTCTTTCCAAATCGGGGGATGCCCTCTTCAACCTCTCAGTTTTGCTTTTATAGTGCCCCTTTTGACAGAATACACAGCATCAGTTGCGAGGCTTGGCTGCGACTAGTGACTCTGTGGGCCGCGGCCAGCAAGCTTCTATTCATCTTTGGGCCGCGGCCCATGAGTGCTTGGCCGTGGCCAGAAAACATCTGACCTCCTCTTGGCTCCTCTTGGCCGCGGCCCATGACTTTCTGTTTTGCTGTTGGCCGTGGCCCATGACTAGGTTGGCCGCGGCCAGGCACCTTCCAGAGTTCATCTCCTTCTCTTTTCTGCTTTGTTCTCCTCTTTGCTTGCCTTTCCTTAGCATGGTTGATGGCTTCAACTTCCTTCACCTCCTTCTTACTGCATGTGGCTTTCTCTGGGCCAGCTATGACTGAATCTGTATCAGTTCACACAAAGAACTCACAAACACAGTTAATCATTCATAGCAGTTAGTGAATAATGTCCTCCACATTTGCATTCTGCTGTGCCCAACATGAGAAAAGCACATTTCATCAACTTTAACACTCTCGAACGCCCACTAATATACCCAAAGTGAGGTAAAAACAAAATGAAATGTGCAATTCTAACAAGAATTTCATGAGGTTAACACACCCCCAAACTTGAACTTTTGCTCGTCCTTGAGTAAACTCAGTCAATTGCCAGAAGTAAGGTTAAGTTAATCTCAGACATAATGCTCATGCCTGACCCTCTCTTTTCTTAAGCTACTCATGACACCAAATATACATGCATGCCTGGTTCATAGTTTAAAAACGAATTCCCCAACATTTTTCAACTGAGTGTGTGTTCGACAAGAGTTAAATAACAATCGTTCTACATTTATCAAGATCAGAAACAACACTTCAACATGTATGATTCGGCCTCAATATCTAGACTTAATCCTTTTGCATTCTCTTTTCTTTTACTTCTAAATCAATCTACACATCTTTAGTGCCAATGGCACTTTAGGGTTGCATGGAATTACTCATTGCAGTACAAGTGTTTTTCATATTACATGAAAAATTTAATTACTTTACCTAAATGACTGTCATATCCTCTTAGAGCAAGCTACAAGAATATCACCAAGATCAGGAGCATGCTGCACACATTCATAGCAAAAGTTTCTAAAGAGTAAATATAAAGAATACCTGATTCAGCATTAATATAGTTAGGGCGGCTTGCTCCTAACTATAACATTCACATTACCTGATTTAGCTTTAAAATTTGAAATTTTTTTTTAACCTAATAGTGATCTCACCTTTAATTGATCACAGTGATTTGAAGTATTGTAAAGAGTAAATATAAAGAATACCTGCAATTTGTGCAAGGAATTCCTATTAAGCATATGTCATTGGTGCATATTGATTGGAACAGAAAGTTGAGACAAATATTAACATTAAACCACAAAGAAATTGTGCTTATACTTTTCTGTTAATGCTTTCCCTCCCATTGTTTGTGACTCGTATTCAAGAATCTACAATAGCACTTCTAAGAGGATCCTGACAAACAGTTAAAGAAAGGTTTCACTTCCTCAACCTTGATCAAAAAGAACAAAAACTTAATTATAACACCTCATATAAAAGGTCGATATCCAAATTAGTAATTTACTCCTTCATTTTCAAACGTGGATAATCAAGTATTTTTACTAAAGTCAAAATTTTTAGTTTATACATGAAAAGTAGCTTACTGGTTTCATGAGGAGAATATCATGTAACTACTCTCTGGAAAAAAAACTCTTATACAAACACAATAAGCAAAACTCAACTTTTGCAAGATGTTTGCGTTTACTCTGCCATTGTTAGACATCATCTTAGAGGATATATTGATATGCAGGCTCCCAAAGTAGGTTCAAAACTTTAGGAGTTTGACATGCGATTATCTTAATCTAATAATCTAGAGTTATTGTAGATAGATGCATGTACAGGTATGAGCGTACAACATTGGTGCCCAAGGTTTTAAGAACCGATTGCATCATTTTCCTCTTAATCGATTAACAGACTAACCAAAAGTGAAAATCTTAAAAACCAGTTCAATATATCTTGCATACACTTCTAAAGAAACTAAAACAAAATGATCCAATCACTCAGCCGTGTGAGTGTGCTTGCGCATTCTCTTTTAGCCAACCAGTCAACTCATAACAATTAATGTCCAACAAGAAACAATAGCTACCAGTCGAACAATCTAATCCTGATGGAAAAGAATGATAACCTTTGCTAACAAAGAATAGCAAAGAAAGTTGGTTTAGCTTCATTATGATAACCTTTACTTGTTTTGTAGGATTCTCTGTATATGAGCTAAAAAACAGGAATAAACAGAGAATGACGGTGATAACTTATGAGATAGAACAGACAACAACGGACTAATAGTAAGTTTCTCTTCAGTTAACTCGAGGGCTATAGAAGTCGGAGGTCGAGTGGAGTCAACAGAAATGTTTGGGGATTGAGGGATTTAAAGTGTGGAGGGCTGCTTAACTCGAGTTATAATCAATCCACTCGAGTCCTTCTTCCCCTTTTTGTTCTTGACTTTCCAATTACCCTCTAGTGATGATCTTCACTCGAGTTTTAATTGGTAAACTCGAGTCTAACCGTGGATTGACAGCACCACCTAATTAGAGTGTGTTATTTAGAACTCGAGTTCTGTGTATATTGACAGGATAACTCTCTGGTTACCCTCTAGTGATAGGGAAACCTCGAGTTTCTAATGGGCCAACTCGAGTCCACACGCAGATTGAACACAGGAACACACTGGAGTGAGTTTTGTAGAACTTGAGTTTGGTTCTACTAGACACCATCACTCTTTGGTTACCCTACAGTGATTAGGATAACTCAAGTTTTTAGATTAGAAACTCGAGTTCATCCTTGTATTCATAACACTACCTCACTGTCGTCTGTTCTTTACAACTCGAGTTCAGTGTAGCTAGAAACACGCACTATCTGGTTACCCTCCAGTGATGTTTATAACTCGAGTGATATATGGACTAACTCAAGTCGTCATGTGGAAGTAATACAAGTACGCACTGGAGTTAGCTTCTGAACACTTCGAGTTTGATGCGGCTTCACATTGTCACTCTTCGGTCACCCTCCAGTGTTGAGCAAAACTCGAGTATAAATTTCATCAAACTCGAGTTTAATGTGTGCTTTAACAGGATCTTTTTTCTACCTCATTAGATTAGATTGTTATCATATTCATAACAAGATCATACCTTTTCCTCAACAGAGAAAGTTTGAATAAATACTTGGTAGCATCAACAACTATGGCCCTGCTTTTCCCATCGCGATCCAAACAGAAGATTGTATTTCCAAAATTCTTTGAAATATAAATTGGGACATCAAGTGTTTTTATTAGCCATTATATCCATTTGGAAGACAATATTTGATGTAATTTAAAGTTGTGTAAATAAAAACACCATTGTCATCACAGCCTCTACTTTTTACATGGATTGTCTCATGCAGGGTACATTGATGCACAAGCTTGTTGCTAGCAATGACAATGCCATGTTTGTTGAGCAAGGCAACACGTTCCATATCATTAGACCAAACAACATACTTCACCAAGGGTATCTGAATATCACCAAGAACTATCCTCTACTGAAGATCAAATATAACCACCTCATTAATCTCGAGTTTAATGTGTACTTACATTGGGTTACATGAACATAGATCTTTTTGGTAGCATAGCTGCTGTGGTCAAGTATGTTTTAGAAGGTCATGATAGCAGAGTCAAGTGGGTTGCATTCTCATACCATTTTACATCTCCCCATAGTTAAATAAGGTCTCACAACTTATGGAGAATCATTCACAAGTTCTGCATAAGGATTCACAAGTTTTTCTATGAATTTCACAATTTCCTCACCTAAATTGACCTCTACACATATTTACCAACTTTTCATTAGGTTTTCACAAACTTAGATAATGTTTTCACAGGATAACATTCAATTTTCGTAGGTTATCTTTGGGTTTTCATAGGTTTTGTTTCACAACTTCATTGAAGTCATTCGCAACTGTATGTATAACATTCTCACAACAATAAAATCACAATTTCCTACATCTCAACACCGTCTCACAACTTCACCAACTGACGCGAATGGTTTTGCTTCAACTCGACCACACGGGGGAAGAACATTGTCAACTCAATAAAATACATACCTCACTTCTGTTTGTCTTGCCTCCCACTTACGTTCCCGCGCTGACGCTCACCTTGTATCGCGTCATCTTCTTCTTTTGTCACCAACTTTTTTTCTTTCATCAGAGGGCCAAATCTGTTATTTTACCTCCAATTCTAATATTCCAGTTCAGGCACTCGCACTGATATAGAATATACAATTTTGGAGCACCTTTCTGTCTTTTACTACTTTTAAAGTTCTTTTTGAGGGATTTTCCCAAGAAAAATTTATTTGAAAAAGATTATAATATTGCCGTACCAACCAGGGGGCTTCGCATAGAACCCAGAGACTAGAATATCCTTTTATTGGCAACTTTGTAAATATAATTTACGATCATTTATCCACAATTTACGATTAAAAATTTTTTTGGGACCTCATCATTTGAATGTAATAGTTTTTATATTTAAAGACACATAAAGTTAACCCAAATATCAACAAACACCGTTGTTGCTGCCATTATTAATTTGTTTTCATAAATTGAATGAAGACGTGCATTTGGCTTCTTTGAATTTTTCAAAACCACGTACTGACACGATATTTTGTTCCATATATATAAATATAGCCGTTAATGTGCACGAGGCATTTTAAGGGTGATATGGCTAATAAAAATGGATTAAAATAAAAATATTGATCAACAAGTGTTGTTACTAGCGGAAGGGATATCACCCCCTTAATATAATGCTATTTGAGCTTGCGTGAATGCAAAATAAAATTGCAAATTGATTTAAGTTTGAACAATTTTCTGGAGGTGAAACATATAATATATATAAGTTTTGAAATAATGATTGATCCGTGTCACGCACTCCTAGCGTCACTTGTATATAGAGATTACAGAAAGAACCAATAATAAAACAATATATGTAATATATCATGCAGCGAGATTCCATGAAACAAGGTGTTTTAATTAAATTGGAGGAAGCGCTATGACTATTTACAGCAAATTGCCTTACGCACTACGAATCAGATCGTACATATTCAAAGCTAACTTTAATAAGGTGCTAACCTTAATTATTCAGTGATCATAATTAATGCTAATTTGCATATAGTGATAAGGTTATTATTATTATGTAGAATAACATGGTCCACTTGTGTACGATGAAGTAGTACTTGACTTATCTGAAAGTGGTATTGCAAACATTGTTGCCAAAAACTCGTGAGTTGACTCTCCAAGTTTATCATTTTTATAATTCTACCTTAAAAAAATGAGTCTAATCACCGGTAAACTCATGCTAGTCGTAAAATTGGATAAACTCGTGAGTTTACACATCGAGTTTACCATATTTACATTTCTAACTTACAAAATCGTTTTAACTCATTCTTAGACTTGCCTTAATTTTTTCTATTTGATTATACTCAATGACTTTATATATGAATATTATATAAATTTTTTTGTTAGGCATGATACATTATGAATGTTGATGTACTTGATTTCAACTATTTGGATTTAAAATATATTTAACTAAAAATTTTATCATTTTTGTCATTTTAATTATTTAATTATACACTATAAATACATATTTAATGATAAAAGTAAACTCTTATGAGTTTACTATTTGAGTTCACGATACGAGCTTACATCATTATCATAAGTTTGCTTAAACTTGCGAGTTTAATAACCTTAATTGCAAATTAGCTCTCAACCCATGTGCTAGCTTAGAGGATTTGTGATGATTAGAAAATCATGAATTGATATAACTAAAGAAAAGGCAACCAAGGACAAGCACTCGGGCAAATCTATTAGAAGAAGGAAGTGTGTAGAACGTTGTCAATTAATACATTTTTGTCAATTAGTATCAGTGGAAATAAAATATTAGCTCACTCAATTATGAGAGGCGTGAATTAATAAATTAGGGCAAAACATGTCATAGCACATTGCACATAATTTTTTTGCCAAATTGTAGTACATCATAATTATTTAATAATTACAATTAATGTTCATATACATCTAATGATAAAATTATATACAACATGGTCCAATTGCTAATGTATATAAAATTTTATCCTATTAATAAAATTATATACATTTAATTTGTCTACAACTCCCTCATGTTCTTACTATTTTAAGACATCAACTATTAATTCTTGCAGATCCAGGAAGGGTTGTTAAGTCATTAATTTATCTTAAATTGATAAAATTTTTCAACTTTTCCATCTTTAAGTGATGTGATTTAATTTTTCCAACTTTGAACCTCAATTAATAATAAGGGTAAAGTGGGAGAAAATAATTAATGAAGCGGTTGGTGCCTTATATTTGGGACCAAAAGTTGCTTCTAATTGGTGCCTTATGTGCAATCAATTAGAAAGTTGATCAAGGAAATCATAGATTAAGGAGACAAAGTTGATTGAGATATTATATTTAAGACAAAAGTAAACCCCTTGTCTAATTCATATATTTAGTACCAAAGCTAATATATCAAATATTATCCATGACCACATCAGAAGAGGATACTTTCATAATCATTTTTCTTTTTTTTTCTTCTCAAAATCCTAGCTTCACCTTTAGATGTAAAAACGGGAGGTTCATATTTAATATTTTATAAAAATTTTGCTATATCATTTTATAAATTATTTTATTAACTTTATCAGTGTTGCAATTATGAATTGTATAAATAACATTTTAATAGTTTAAATTTATTTATTTATGCTTAAAATAATAATTTTATAAAATATTGAATCTAAAACATCCATCTTTTAATCAGGTGGTGGAGATTAGATTCTAAGAGAACAAAAGGAAGAAAGAGGAAAAATACATAAACCAAATTTACTCATGTTTTAAGTTGTCCATCATTGTAATTATGAATTGATTTCTTCACCAGGAATTTCGGGAGAGGGGTGTCTCCATTGATTTCCCACTTCATTTGCTCTCAATTTAGTGTATCTACTATTATATCAACTTTCAATGGTTGAGATTCATAATAATAGATTTTTATTATAATGATATTATTTATATATTATTAAATATGAATCATTGAAAACTGATCTAATGGTAGATACACTCAATGGAGAATAAATGAAGAAGAAAATCAATGGAGACACCACTCTCCCCATGATTCCATATGTTGGTCCGTTTTGGAGGGCGCATTGTTACTTGTGCATAAAAAGAAAATTAATGCTGACTTAATTTACCAAGTGACATAATTAAAAAAGAAACCAATAATGTTATACCCTCATCACCATGTGCGTCGCCCTATATATAAAGGCATGCATATAGGTTTTCTCAGCATCGATCAGGAGCGTCACAAACGAAACAATAATGGCCCTTAGAGTTTAATTGTCTTGTCTTGCTTTTCTAATCTCACTACTCATCAGCTTCGCAGCAATGGCTAATTCTGTAAGTAATTGCCCTCTTGTAAGCTTTTTCTCTTCTGCTTATTTTGTGTTTGTGTGTCACTGCATGCATTATTAGAATATACAACTTTGAGCATATTCTATCAAATTAGCTTAGTGTGTATTTGGGTAACAGCTGACAAGCATTTTTTAAGACCTAAACCATGGTTTTGCTAAAAGGCACCCAAACATCTTAAATTTTTACAAAAGCCCTTTTCTACCTGAAACCATGGTTTGGGGAGTTGAAACCATGGTTTTTGAGAAGCCAATTTTTTTTTCCCTTTTCAGAAGCTATTTTCCAAAATATATTATCCAAAATCACCTTCTTTTTTTTACTTTTTCTCGAAAAGTTATTTTCCAAAAGTTATCTAAACACAACCATAACTATTTTGGTAGAACGGAAAACCTGATATATTTATGTCTATATCTAAAAGTTTAATATGCATGCAGCAGCAGTGCCAATATGTGTGAGTTAAGACAGGAGATCGCCGTAGTGCAGGAACGGACTCCATGATCAGCCTCAAGTTAATGGCGTATAACGGAAATGGCTTTACCGTCAACAACCTCCAAGGTTGGGGGATAATGGGACCCGGTCACGAATACTTCGAGCGGGGCAACCTCGACCTCTTTAGCGGCAAGGCCACTTGCGTCAATGTTTGCGCCATCATTGTGACCTCCAACGGTGCAGGGTACAAGCCAGGGTGGTACTTGGACTACGCCCAAATCACCATCAGTGGCGGTGTATCTAAGAATTTAAAATTTCCGGTGAACCAGTGGCTGGCACTAGACGAAAGGCCCCATCATCTCTATGCCGACGTCAACCTATGCCCTAGCTTCGGTGGTTTGGGACCAATTCTCTGTCATGTGTGACGATTCTACATTACCTAAATCTTAATATTACCTCTTTGCGTTATTAGTAATATAATTATAAAAAATAATAAATAGGCCCTGATGAGGTAGCCATATGTATCTGGCTTTTGTTTGTGTGTTGTGTGTTATGTAATATATGTCTTGGGTCTCATTTCAATATTAATAATAATTCCCGTTCATGGTGCGAACTTATCCTCTTGTCCGGATTAACATGTTTAACTCCTTGATGACAGTGAAGTGACAAATAAGTTTTCTAAAAGGAAGTTTTTCTTACATCCTGTCGGAAGTGAAATAATTAGTAACCATTTTAAAAAATAAAGTTACAATCTTGCATTATATAGACTCTTTCTTTTTCGGTTTTCATCATTAGTTTTGTTTTGTTCAATGAAATTACCAAAAAATGGAAAATAACAAGAAAAGGGGACGCTGTTTGGGGGAAAGCGAGTGTGACGGAGTGAGTGACATACAAGCGTAAAATTACTGATATTTAATTTGTTTCTATTTTAAAATATAAACTACTCTGTGCCTGCTTACGCTAATTAAATTTTGCATGAAAATTAACCTAAGCCTCATTTCTCAAAGAATATTATTAGTGCAGCGCAGCTACTTATAAATTTTATATCATATATGTATACAAAAATTAATATAGAATTATTTCCACGTTAAAAAATTTCCAAGATAAATTTGAAATTTTTACTATTCTTCTTATTCAGAAATCCATACCTAAATAATATTTCTTTTAAAATTAAATCAATCAAGTTCTAAATCCTTATTTTGTTCTATTTAATAATGAATAGTGCACTATGGTATGGGTGTGGGTGTGGGATCATTGTGGTCCATACAACGATATTGGGTGCAATATGGTTCTTATTTGAGGTCATGACAAATTTAAGGTCCACTGAATTAACGCAGGAAAAATTACGTAAATATACCGGATGTAGAATACCTGTCCTCCTGAAGGAATATAAGGCTTTGTCGGCTTTGTGCCTTGGTAACCTTCTTCAAAATTAAACCAAGGATTGCAATATAGGGTATAATCCCGGATCGTCTCTCGAAGAGCCTTTTATTAATTACCTAGGAACTAAGTGCAATGATTGACATGAAATGATTAAAAATGGAAAATTTTGGTCTTTTTAACTATCAACTACTTTTTGCAATTAAGAATTAAATTGTTCTAAACTAATTCTTTTTGGGATTTTTCTTGACAATATGAAATGAAATGATGATGGAATTAATAAAATAAGAGAAGTAAAGGAATCAACAATGGAATAAACAACCCCTCGTAGCAATGGCGCAATCAATCCTCACTTAAAATGATTATGGAAGATTTATAATGCTAGTTCCAAAATAGCTCCAAGGGCCACCCCTTATACTAGGCCTAATATAGATTGATCAATACCAAGCCACCTTGCATATTAATCTCTCTAAATTAGGTTGATTAAGTACTCTAGCAATTAAATGAATCTAAAAATCATATTTAGCTTTTGATCCAATAACCGAGCCACCTCACATTACCACTTGATTTTCTCATTAATCTTAATTTAACAATGGCCACCCATATGAAAAATCAAGATTAATGATGCTAAAACCCAATGCTAAATATAATTAATAAATTTGCATTCAATTAACCAATGCAAACACAAGACACCATTGATCCACTAACCAAGCCACCTTGAAATTAGCACAAAATGTTTATAAAATTATCAATTCAATGACTAACCAGCACAAAGAAATGATAATTAAGCTAATTAACCACAATATCAAGTGTCTAACAAAGGTTCAAGTCACAACAAATCTCCAAATACATCAAAATAAATCAATTCAACATTATAAAATTCATCCTAAAACCTAGGAATCACAAATATAATGTAGAAATAGAGAATTGAAATAGCAAAAACTCCCCTATTAAGGCTCCAAACTCATGACATTGCCTCTTGCTACAAAGGATTGAGAAGCTTAGCCACAAACACCCATGGAATCAGCCTCAGAAAGCAACACAATCACTGTCTGAATTAAATGCCCAACCATAGAAAAACTACCAATTAAATTTGATAGATTAACCATGGATTTAAATAAATCAGTAATTGCAATTGTAACCACATCAGTACAGAGTGCCACGGCTAAAATGAATCAGAACAGAGGAAGATGCTACGGTCTGTGAAGGATGGTGATGGTGTGGTCGGTGTTGAGGAGACGATGGTGGATTTGGTGAAGAAAGACCGCAGCTCAAGCTCCTCTGCGACTCTCCCCTGCTGTAGCTCTCTCGACTCCCAGCTCTCTGCTCTGTTTTTCACTCGTGGCAGCTGTCTCTCTGTTGATGGTGATGAAGTAATGCTCGCCGGCGGCCTGTGGTGATGGATGAGCCGCCGGTGAGAGAAAGGAAGAAGAAGGCAAAGGAAATGAAGTGAAGATAAGCTGAAGGTCCAGAGGCGTTGCGGCTGTGTCTTTTCCTTACTCCGTTTCGTGTCTTTTCATTCTGAATTTCATTCAACATCTGACCTAGGCTGCTGTCAAAACGCTGTGTTTTCACTTGGACCAAACTAGAATTTCTCAAATTCGTGGGACCAATCTGGCATTTTTTACATTCGAGTCCCAAACTGCCATTTTCAGTTTTGATCCCATTTTCCAAGTTCCTACAAGTAAAAATAATTTATCCAACATAAAATCTTCTAAAAAATAAATGATTAAGAGTAATTACAATTTTATTGACAATTTTACCCTTTTTAGTCTTAATTCAATGTATTTACTCTTAATCTCAATTAAGCACAAAGAAGTCATGTTAAGCTCAATTATCATGACAAAGTCCCCAAATAAAATAGAAAAATATATAATAAAATAGGGATTTGTCACCTCCCACTCTAAACACACCGTTTTGAGAAAAATGTAATTCCCATTAATTGAAAATATCAGTACACAGAGCAGCTGAACCATCTGTTTAATATTTATACAATCATGGAAATGCCGTATTGAGCAATACGGCAATACTAGATATAGCCAATCATAGACACAAAACGACAAACAGCACAAAACTAATTGTTTATACAAAATAACATCAATATCCTAAATATAATACACTATATTCTTCACTCCCCATCAAGTAGGGGTCGGAAAAGGTCAGTGGCCCCCAACTTGCACATGAGTTTTCTTTGAATATTACCACTGACCGGTTTTGTGAGCAAGTCAGCCTGTTGTTCTGCAGAACGGATATGCCTCAAATCGATGTCACGATGCTGCCATTTTTCATGAACGAAATGGCAATCGACCTCAATGTGCTTGGTCCGCTCATGAGAAACAGGATTCGCAGCTATATGTATCGTTGCTAGCAGTTTTAGTAGCGGTTAAAAATGGTTATTAGTAGCGGTTTTAACCATTACAAACAACATTAGTAACGGTTGTACAAACCGCTACTAAATCATATGTTGCAAGTGGTTTTGTAGCGGTTTACAACAACCGCTACTCATGTAACACAACCGCTACAAATTTAGTAGCGGTTACTAAACTGCTACAAATGTTGGTACTACAATTTCGCGTGGCGGAAAATGAAAAATGAAAAATTGGCTCCAATTTTGTAGAGGTTGGAAAACCGCTACTAAATTCAAATGGGAATTTCAAAAGCAACACCTAAAGTTTAATACTATTTTGAGTTTAAATTTGTAGCGGTTCTAAAATCGCTACAAAATTTTGGGAATTTTTTTTAAAAATAATCATACATTTATGTGAGTCCATTGTTATAATATTGTGTTGAATAGTTTATTATTTAAGTAACTTAAATGATATCATTATTATTTATAAAGAATGATTAAATTAAGTTAGAAAAGTATAAATTTTATATAAATAATATTATTGAGAAAGTGTAGATAATGAGTATAAATATTATGAGAAGGGAGAAAATATTGAAATCAAAGAATTCAAATTTCTTTTACTATATTTGATCACCTTACTCAGCTCTTTGGCTCTTAAAAAAAAATTTAGATGAGAGAAAACAAAAGAGAAGAAAGGTTGAAAGAAATGGAGGAGTGTTTGAAATGAGGTGTGCTGAAGGTATTTATAGGGATCTATGTAGCACTTGTAGCGGTTAATATGACAAGTTTTGTAGCGGTTGATATTTGTAGCGGTTTATGTGACATTATTTGTAGCGGTTTTTTTTTTTTGATTTCGTAGCGGTTTCATAACCCCTACAAATATTAGTCTGATTTTTTTTTATAAAAATATTTCACACTTGTAGCGGTTTTATTTTGATTTTGTAGCAGTTTCAGAACCCCTACTAATATTTGTTTGAATTGTTTTTATAAAAATATTTTAAATTTCAAATGTTTAATTTGTAGCGGTTTTGTTTGTAAAACCGCTACAAACATTTATACTTTGTAGCGGTTTATATATAAAAACTATAAACCGCTACAAATTCATTTTATTTTATTTTATTTATAAATATTTATTTTAAATGTATTCTGTAGCGGTTATATTATAAAAAACGCTACAAATTTTCACCACCGTTGATAGGATTTGAAATTCAAACTTTCAATATGCAACACTTTGTAGCAGTTATGTCAAAAAAACCGCTACAAATATTCATGATTGTTAGCGGGAATTAAAATATTCAAATTTTAAATGAACACTTTCTAGCGGTTAGTATTAAAAAACCGCTATAAATATTCATAATCGTTGGTAGGAATTAAAATTTTTCAAATTTCAATTGTTCAATTTATAGCAGTTTTGTTTGTCAAACCACTACAAAGTTACGTATCATTTTGTAGTGGTTTCATCCATTTAACCGCTACAAATATTTATATTTTATTGCGGTTTATATTTATAAACCGCTACAAATGTTTTATTTATTTATTTTTTTAATAAATATTTATTTTAAATACATTTTGTAGCGGTTATACACTATAACTGCTATAAATATGAGTTAAATTTTGTAGCGGTTCTTTGTAACCGCTACAAAAAGGCGGCCCTCTAAATTCCGTAGCGATTACTATCGTAAAAACCACTACAAAAAAATCGCCGCAATAGTTGCGCTAGCTTCAGGCCAAGTTGGCGGCACATTTGTAGTGGTTAATATAGACTAACCATTATGAAATAACCGCGACAAATTTGGCGCGGGTTTGGCGCCAAAATTTGTAGCAGTTATGTCTTGTAAACCGCTACAAATCGTGTTTCCTAACCCACGAGTCACTTGGCACGAAGCATACCGTTACAAATTTGTAGCAGTGTTGCTTAAAACCGCTACAAATCCTGATATTTGTAGCGGTTTATTCTAACCGCTACAAATACACTGCTACGAATTATCTTTTTTTTTTTTTGTAGTGACTATGCTGTCACAGTACACAACAACAAGAGATAAATTCTGAATATCAAGATCCTTGAGTAATCCTCGGGCCCAATTGAGTTCTAAAGTTGCCATGCTGAGTGCATAATATTCTGTTTCAGTTGAAGACTTGGAAATAGTCCCTTGCTTCTTTGTCTTCCACAACACAAACGAGCCTCCAAACTTAAGCAAATACCCGGTGACTGATTGCCTTGAAATAGGACAGCAAGCCCAATCTAGATCACAATAACACTCGAGTTGCAGATTTCCTTCTGAGCTGAGAAATATGTCTAAGCCTGGGCTGCCCTTCAGGTATCTTACAACATTCATTGCCACCGCCATATGCACCTTAGTTGGAGTTTGGATGAATTGAGTGAGATTCTGCACACAAAAGGATAGGTTAGGGTGAGTCATGGTTAAATAAAGCAACTTACCCATCAGACAATGATATTTATCCGGATTCCACAACAGCTCCCCGTTTCTGTTTTTGCCTTCTTGATATGGCAGTAATTTCATATTTTGAGGCATAGGAATAGAGAGTGGTTTACATCCACTCATCCCTATTTCAGACAATAGATCAAGAACATACTTTCGTTGAGATAGAACAATGCCTTTAACAGATTTGGCAACCTCAATTCCTAGAAAATATCTCATCATTCCTAAATCTTTGATCCTAAAGTTTTCATGCAGCAATTCTTTAGCATACTTAATACCACTTTCTGAACTATTAGTGATTAAAAGGTCATCTACATAAACAAGAATTAAGACCATGCCATCATCATAGTTCAAAATAAACAAAGAGTAATCGCTTTTACATTGTCTAAACCCTCCTTTAATAAGTGCTTTAGTTAATTTTAGATTCCGTTGTCTAGAGGCCTGCTTAAGGCCATACAAAGATTTCTTTAACTTGCAAGCCATGTACTCCCCCTTACCTTCAAAACCTTGAGGGATTCGCGTATAGACCTTTTTTTCAAGGTTTTCTTGTAAAAATGCATTATTTACATCTATTTGAAACAAGTCGCAATGATTTAAGGTTGCTAATTTAAGGACTAGATGCACAGTAAACATTTTTACTATAGGAGAGCGGGTTTCAATATAATCTATCCCTTCTCTTTGAGAGTACCCTTTAGCTACTAACCTAGCCTTATATTTATCTATACTACCAGATGAATCATATTTAATTTTATAAATCCACTTACAACCGATTGCTTTCTTTCCATTCGGAAGAGGCACTATCTCCCAAGTATGATTGTTCTCCAAAGCTTGCATTTCACACACCATTTTGAGAAAAATGTAATTCTCATTAATTGAAAATATCTGTACACACAGTAGCTGAGCCATCTGTTTAATATTTATACAATCATGGAAATGTCGTATTGAGCAATACGGCAATACTAGACACAGCCAGCCATAGACACAAAACGACAAACAGCACAAGACTAATTGTTTATACAAAATAACATCAATATCCTAATTATAATACACTATATTCTTCACCGGACTTGTTTACAAATAATTCTAGTAAATTTACAAAAACATAGCGAAGTGTTTTAGGAGTAGCTCTAACTTGTCATTAATGTGAAAAGACCACATTGTCCTCTTCAACTTCAAATTAAGTTACGAAATTCTAGTTGTAAATTTGTTATAATTAGTTGTAAATTATGAAAATCCTTATTTGTTGTCCGATTCATACTTATGCAAGGTGTGCTATTTTAAATTTAAGTTGAACATCTTGTAAGATTCGTTCCCTTCTAGAATTGAGTCCATGACTCCATGTGCCACTACATGGGCACGTTCATTTTCTCCCCACTGCACCTTATTTATTCCATTTAGGATCTTATACCAGCTCTAATCCTTAATATAAAAACTAGTTGATTGATTAAGGTAGTTATATTAGTTATTAATGCATCTTTCATTATGACTACCCTTTAATAGAAATTCCTTAATATGTGCAATTAATATATATATGTTAGGAAAAAATTATAAGTTTGGGAGATAAAGTTGATTGAGATCTTATATTTAATACCAATTCCAATCCTCAACTAGCTTTTATACTAATAACCAAAAGTAGTATTTTGTGAGAAATTCTTGTGTGAACCTAGTTTGCCACGTCTTTTATGGTCTAACCAATTAAAATACAACAACTCAGCTAATATTATTTATAGTTGGCTGCTCAATTAATTCACATTTTTATTTTTCTTAAGAAAATAAATTCCTCAAGTAAGATTTCACAAGTAATGAAAAAGTAAATCTAGTGAAACTTTTAATTTTATTAATATGCCAGTTAATATTTAGAAGTTGTCAAATCAACCCATGAGTTGTTGTATTTTCTTTGAACAGTGCAAGAAAAAATAGATTATGAATAAAATTAATTTTTAATTATGACTTTTTATCATAATTTATAATATATTATGATTTTGAGAATGATAATCTGGGGTGTCAGCTGCCCTCAATTTTGGGGTATTTCTCAATTTTGTTTTCGTATTTCCTTTAATCATTAGATTCTATATAAAATGAATAACATTTTAATATTTTATGAGAAAAAATTGAGCCATTTTCAATTTTTTATGATTTTTCAAAGATTTAGTGCTCTAAGTGAAATAGAAAACCACACCATTTTTCTGAAAAATCTTTGAGAAATCATTAAAAATTGAAAATAGCTCCATTTTTTTCTTATAAAATAACAAAATTTTACTCATTTTATATAAATCTAATGGTAAAAAGAAACACACACAAAAATATTTGTGAAATGCCCCAAAATTGAAGCGTTGACACCGAGCCCAAAAAAAAGAAAATAAATTTGGCAATAATATATTAAAAAATTTTTTTATGTGACTGATTTTTTAAAAAGTAGAATTGAAAAGTCAAAACCACGATTTTCTTAAAAATATTTTCAAACATGCATACTAAAATCAACTAAGAATTTAAAACCATGTTTATATGAGATAATTAACTATAGGGTCCGTTTGGTTCGATCGCATTACACCCTGCAGTGTAGTGCAATGCGATGCAATGGTAATGCAATGCGATATTAATTACAGGGGTAGTGTTTGGTTTGATTTTTAAACAAGGTGCAATGAGTTAATATTTTAACAATTATTTAAAATTAATATATTGCACAAAGTCTATTTTACCCTTAATATAATCTTTATAAAAAAAAAGTTAAGAGTTGGTGGCAGCAAAGATGGAGGTGAAAGAGGTAGTGGTGGTGGCAACGATGGGGGTGGTGGTAGAGGAGGAGGTAGTAGTGGTGGCGGCAGTGGGCGAGTGACAGCGGCGAAAGAGGGAGGAAGAGGCGGCAGTGGCGGCGGAGGAGGTGGTGGCGGGTGGGCTACGACCGTGGTGGAGGAGGAGGCGGTGCCGGTGGTGGTGGCGGTGGGCGGGTGGCGGTGGCGGCAGAGGAGGAAGTGGTGGTGGAGGTGGCGGAGGGCGGGTGGCGGCGGCGGCGATGATGGTGGCGGAGGAGGAAGAGGAGGAGGAGGTGGTGGCGGTGGCGGTGGCGGGGATGGGTGGTGGTGGCGGAGGTGGAGGTGGGCAGGTGGCGGTGGCGGCTGAGGGGGAGGTGGTGGTGGTGACGGTAGATTGGTGGCGGCGGCAGTGATGGCGGAGGAGGGGGAGGTAGTGGTGGTGGCAGTGGGCGGGTAGTGACAGCGACGGCGGAGGAGGAGGAAGTGGTGGTGATAGCAGTGGGCAAGTAGCGGGGCGGAGGAGGTAGTGGTGGTGGTGGCGGCGAGTGTGTGACGGCGACGGTGGTAAAGGAGGAGGTAGTGGCAGCGGCGGCGGGCATGTGACGGTGGCGGCGGCGACGAAGGAGGAGATAGTGGTGGCGGTGGAGGAGGAGGAGGAGGTAGTGGCGGTGGTAGTTGCGGCGTGATACGGCAAGTGAAATGAGATAAGTAAAATAAAGACTCTGGAAACTCAAGGGTAAATTGGACTTTTTAAACCATGCAATGAGATGGTAATGAGGATTCATAGGGGGGGAGATATGAATGAGGATTACCAATTTTTTGGTAATCATCATTACCATGGGAAACCCTATTACCATGCTAAAGAGCAACCAAACACTCTTATCTTGATAATGCAATCATGATTACCATTACAGACATGCAATGGGATTGAACCAAACGGGCTCTATGAGTTTTTGGTTCAATCATACTTTTCTAAAACTATACCCAAACACCGTATTTTTAAATCAATTTTGTTTATAAATATAATTTATAAACTATGCTTTACCTAATACATTTGCACCCAAAGCACGTGGGGCTGCTTATGAGAAATATGATTGATGGTCTCAAAATTTATTTTAATCAAATTATGAATATTCATGCCAAAATCCATCAAGAACCAAAAATCATGTTTATCTCATAAATTACTATTGCACACTTTTCGATTATACTTTCCAAAAACTTAATCTAAACACCCTCTTTTTAAATCAATTATGCGGATAATTATAAGCTCTATTTGTGGAAATAACAACTTCTTGACCATGAAGTTATCCGTTTTGGCCAAACAAAGAACATTATTCAAAATTTTTCTGTTTGCGAGGCTTTTATATTCTCCACGTTGTTGGAGCAAGAGAAGAATTATTGGTCATTCTATGGATTTATTAGTTTCTATTATTTCACTTTAAAAAAATCTTTTGCATCCTAATTTTCACATTGGTTATACTTGAAAACTACTCAGAAATAGTGCTAAGAATGATATTTTTTGCGAATAAAATTTATTCAAATAATGAGTCTTTTATGCTGATTTTTGAGAAACTAAAAATGTATTTATTTTTTTCAAAAAATAATTTACCCTACCAGGTTTGCAAGAAATTGACATGGTTGAAATTAGGCTAAAGTATATTTTTTAGTCCTTTAAATTTACGTGAGGTATACTTTTAGTCCTATAATTCTAACACCATTAATATTACTCATGGAAAACGCTGACACAATAAATGTTATTAATCTTAAATTTAAAATGTATAAATTGAAAAATACCTAAAAACCTAATGAAGTAGTCCATATCAAAACCTTGATTGTACTAAAAATTTTTAGTTTAATAATCTAAATATCAAAACCTCAATTTCATTTGAAGTTATTTGTCAGTTTATTTTTGTTTATTAAACTAAATATATTATATTAAAATATTAAAACTTAAATATGCCTTTTTAACTACATGGTCATCACTTGAGTTTGCTGTGTTAACATTTTTCTATTAGCAACATTAACGATGTTAAAAATATAGGACCAAAAATATACTATATAAAATTAAGAAACTAAAAATATGCCTCATGTAAGACTTAAAAGAATAAAAGTATACATTAGCAGTTGAAATTATTATGAGAGACCACTGGAGATTGGCAGCCGAACTTTATTCCGGAAGTTTTCGCTGAGGAGCAATGTTACCCTCAAAGTTTTTTAAAGTTCAATGTTACTCTGGAAGTATTAAAATGGAGCAATGTTGCCCTTTACCGTTAAAAAGTTAACGATTAACATCAATGTTTTAACGGTAAATGTTAGTTTTTTTAACAATATTAGGCAAGATTGCTACATTTTCAAAATTCCGAAGTGATATTGAACATGAAAAAAGTTATGGGACAACATTACTCATCAGTGAATACTTCCACAACAAATTTTCACAAAAAGTACTTTTTTAGATAAAGTTAATCCAAACATCAACCCTCGTTGCTGTCGCCATTACTAATTTATTCTCATCAATTGAGTTAAGACGTGTATTTGACTTCTTTGAAATTTTCAAAACCACGCACGGAGACGATATTTTGTTCCATATAAATAAATATAGCCATTAATGTACACGAGACATTTTAAGGGTGATATGGCTAATAAAAATGGATTAAAATAAAATATTGATCAACAAGTGTTGTTATCAGTGGAAGGGATATCACCCCATTAATATAATGCTATTTGAGCTTGCGTGAATGCAACATAAAATAACAAATTGATTAAAGTTTAAAAAAATTTCTCGAGGCGTGCTCCAAGTCGCCAACACACGTCTATAATTTTTGAAATACTGATTGATCTGTGTCAAGCCCTCCTTGTGTCACTCATATATATAAATATATATATATATATATATAGAAAGAGAGAGATTACAGAAAGAAACAATAATAAAAAAATATTTATGTAATATATCATGCAGCGAGTTTCAATGAAACAAAGCGTTTTAATTAAATTGGAGTAAGCGCTATTACTATATAGAGCAAATTTCTTTACGTACTACGGATCATATCGTACATATTCAAAGCTAATTTTAATAAGGTGCTAAATTTAATGATCATAATTAATGTTAATTCGCATATAATTATAAAATTATTATGTACAAAAATGGTCCACTTGTGTAGGATGATATGCAGTAGGTGTGTTTGATTCAGCTTATTGGGCAGAAATAAGTCCGTTTTTGGGCAATAAGCCCAAATAAAAACGTATTGTGTTTTTGCAGTGTTTGGTTCAGCTTATTTTAATTGCATTACGAGTAGAATAAGCTACTTATTAAATAAGCTCCTCACTACATCTTTTCTATTAAGTCACTTATTACGTAAGTCAAGATAAAATTCCTCTCACATACTTACCTCGTATACCATAAATCACGATTTATAAGCACTTATTGTTCAAAAATAAATCGCTTATCCAAACATAAATCATATTACAAAAACTGACTTTTCTATTAGGTCATTTTTAATAAGTTAGAATAATAATAAATTATTTTTCCTACCGATATCCCAAACACACAGGTACTTGACTAAAGAAAGAAAGGGCAGCCAAGGACACGCACTCTGGCAAATCTCTTAACAGAAGGAAGGTGTGTAGAACGTTGTCATTAATGTATTTTTGTAAAATATTATAAGTTGAAATAAAATGAGCTAACTCAATTATGAGTGGCGTGAATTAATAAATTAGGGCAAATCATTTTATAATAAATAGCACAAAAGTTTTTTACCAAATCATTATAGGGAAAATTAGAATGAAGGACCTAGAGGAAAAGATATTTATAGAGAATGACCAAAAAAATTGTAATTATTTAAAAGGTCCAAGTACAAAAAATATAAAATTGAAAAATACTAAAATGCCCCTAATAAAATCTCCTGTGTTACCTCCTACATTCTCATCCACATTCTACTTATAAAACTAATACACAATTTTAAGTTTCACTAAATTAAACAACAGTTTTCTCAATTTTCATTTTTTACAACTTGAATAGATGTCTATGAGAAAAAAGTTACACATTCTTCAATTATGTAAAAATTATAATTTTTTTAAAATCAAAAAAATTTTTAATTAAAACTAGAACTATATAATTTTAATAAAACTCAAGGTATTTTATAATTGATCATATATGTTAAACCAAGAAATTTTATATGATTTATTTTTGTTTTAGAAGCAATTTATGTGGGTCAAAAACTTCATATAATGTTAATAAAATAAAATAAAATCTAAGTAACCTATTATATAGTGCAAAATATGAAACGAGTTTATTTTTTATTTTAATAAAAAGAGCTTAATTGATATTAAGTGCGATAATATAAACGGGCAACTTGATAATATAAATTGGCGAAAAAATTAAAAAAATATTAGTTGAACCATTGGAATTGTTATTTTAAAAAATGTATTATGTTGGACTTTTAAATTTATATTATGATGTTTGGTCTTTCTAAATAATTATAATTGTTACGGTTTTTTATAATAAATATTATTTTTTTCGAGATCCTTTATTTTAATTTTCCCATCATTGATTGAACCATATTTTACATGATTTTTTATGATTAATTTAGGATTTTAAATGCATTTCCTGAGACAATATTGCATAATTAAGCACTAATTTTAGTTAGGGACAATTGTTTTGAATTAATTGCAATTAGGGGCAAAATGGTCATAATTTATTAATTATTTTTGTACAATTGTCCCTTGAAATTTTGATGCTACATGGTGTTTAATATTGTATTGTAGGTGGTTTGGAAGAAAATTGGAGATTTTGGAGGTCAAATTAATATGTTAAAGATTGGGGAAAATCACAGAAAGGGCTCCCATATTTTAATTTTGTGGAAATTACAGTTTATGAAAGAAAATGGTCCAAGAAAATTACATAAACTACCCAAATCTTTGGAAATTTTAGTCTGAACCACAAAGTTTCAAAAATATACACTTTAATCCCTATTCAAAACCTTTTTTTTTTTCATGTAGGTCCCTAGTCAAAACTTGCGTTTTGACCAAGGACCTAGGTTACTATCATCATCATCTTCATTCCAACCTTCATCTTCTTCTTCCTCTCTCACCGGCGGCGTCTTCACCACCACAAGCCGCCGGCGAGCCTCGTTCAACACCACAAACAAACCGCAGACAAAACCGAGCTGAGGGCGAGTGTGGCAGCGCCGTGGAGCTTCTGGATAGCAGAGGGAGCTGCTCAGATTAGAGAGAAGCGAATATGAACAACCACCACCGCCGGAGAGCTTGAGAGAGAGAGCACCATTCCTCCGCAAACCACTGTCATCACAGCACCACCAAGACCCTGCTCTGTTTTGCATCTCCATGGGAACCACACTACCTCCTGACCATCTTCACCATTCTCGTCATCTCTATCTTTTGTTCTCTGCACTTCACCATCATCACCCAACCTCCTTCATCTTCATCACTATCACTTTCATAATTCCTCTATAATTCCATTGTCATATTCCCTCTGTTGTGTTCTCCTTTGGACTGATAGCTTCCACTGCAATTCTTTATTTACTTCATTTCCATGGCTGGTTTGATTGTGAGCTATGTGGTGACAGTACTTAGCTCCATGATTGGCTGACTTTTCATTGGGTCTTGGTGGTAGAGAAAGTGGCAAGAGCTTTAAGGTTCTACAAGGGGAGTTCATTATTTTTCATTTGCTCAATTTATACATTATGTCTTTGTGGATTAATTTTGCATTGGGATATGTATGTCTTGAGACTTAGATGAGTGATTATTTGTCTATGTTGGTTAATATCTTGTGTTGAATTTGGTATTGATGCATTTGAATTCTATTGAACTTATTTTTCTATTGGATTAATGAAGTTATACATTCTATGTGATATTTAGATTGTGTGATGGATTTGATTTAATTTGAATGTCGCGTTGTGCTTTCAATGAAGAGGAACCAAGTGCATTAATCCATTTTCAATAGACATCAAGTGATTTTTTTTAACAATTTGTTTAAAAGGTGACTATGAATGCGATTGTAGGACTAGTCATTTATTAGGTAGATTGGATCTAATGCGATTGCTTAGGGTTTTTAATTTAACTTGATGCAAAAGTAACTCCCAAATTATTTTAAGGAGCTATGAAAGCTACCAAATTTGCCACTAAGATTCATTTCATTATTCATATTTCCAATTCCAAATTCATTTCCATTCACTCCTTCATCATTTTTATAGAAAAGATAAAAAATAGTAGTTTAGGGCTTTTAATTAACTTTTGCATTAATCAGGTAGTTTATTAATTTGAAAAATCCAAAACAAATTTTTCCCTTGTTTTTATTGCATTCGCATGGCAAATAGATTACTTAGGACTCAATAAAATGCTCCTTAAGTGAGACGACCCGAGTGTTGTATTGTACTGCGATTCTTGGATTAAAAATATTACTCTAAGGCGTAAAGACACGGTCAAATCAATCATTATACTGGGGTGTAGTACATCATAATTATTTAAAAATTACGAGTAATGTTCATATACATCTAATGATAAAATTATTATATACTCCTTTCAGTCCACAATTTAGGGCACTTCTAGAAGGAAATGTATGGTTCAGAATATAAGTCACCTTCAGTTTAATTAATGCTCTTTTTTCTTTTTTGTCCCTGCGACTAATACTCCCTCCAGTCCTTTTTATAAGCAATTTTCTCTCTTTTAGGGCTGATCCTTTTTATAAATAACTTTCTCCTAGTGTCTCAAAATTTAAACTACTTTTTCCCTTTCTAACCCTATTAAATACATATGTTTATATTAATTGTCTCCTGCTCAGCACTAATTCTCTTTCATTTAATCATTTATTACATATTCTCTCTCATATTTTATTGAATAAATTTAAAAGCAATTCACGTCTACTCTGACTAGTTGCAACAATTTCGATATGAATCATTATTTTATTAATTTTTTTTATAATTTTTACTTTTAAAGTAATTATCTCATATTCCTTTTACTATTTAATTTAATAGTTAAGAATTTAATGTATGCATCATATTTTGATAATAAAAAATGCATACTTGTTATTTAAAAACGGCTAGAAAGAAGGAGGACGAGACCACCACCATCACCTCCACTCCTTCACCTTCTCAGCGTCACCGGAGACCAATTTTGAGTATGCCATAGGCTGACAAAGAGAGACACCAGAGCTGGGATTGAAAACAAAAACAAAAACTGGGGAACCTCAGTGTAGAGATCCACTTTATTCTTCTTCTTTCTCATAGCCACTAGTAACCTTGATTCATCACCCTGGAAGGAGTGTGCCGTTGAGAGTTCTTGTGTTCGAACTAGCAATTTAGAACCGGTGAACACCAGAAGTGTCATCGGTGAGAGGCAGAAAGAGTTGAAAAGGAGAAGGAAAGAGATGAAAGAGCTTTAATAACCATACCCTTTCCTCCTTCATCATGTTGCTTCTTTGAGTTCCACCATAGGGAGAGAGCACTGGCAAAGACAATCGGAAACTCTGAAAGTTCAGAGCTCAAAATCATTGGCGGAGAACTAGGAGAGCACTAGTTTCATTTTCTACATTTACAAACCACCATAGAGTTGAGAAATCAGAACTCCAGCAAGCTCTGAGTTTCCCGGCGATGTTCATACATTTTCCGGTGTAGCTCTCTCTCTCTCTCTCTCTCTGTCCACTACCGTCCCTCTGTCTTCTTCCTTCTTTATCAACCATTAACCTCCATTCACCTCTAGAATCTTCTTCTTCCAAAGATTAGAACAAGGCTGTGACATTCTACTTAGATCGGTGACTCCATTTTTTGTCCGGCAAATTTCTGGCTTCCATGTCAATTTATGTGTTTTAGTTTATTCAAATGATGTTTGAAGCCATGGGAGGCTGATTTTTCTGTCTCTTGGTGATGGAAATTTGTGCTTGAACTCTGTAGACTACACAGGGGAGTTTTTTGTATCCCTTCATTGGTTTAGAGTTACTCCCTTCGTTCTTTTTTATAAGCAACTTTTATCCTTATTGCGCAAAATGAACTGGAGGTTGAGATTAGTTAAAAATAATAAATGTGTAAAAAATGTCATGTTTCTTCCAAATATTTTCTTATTTATGAAAAGAATATAGAAGAGAGAATGAATAACAATATGAGAGAGTATGAGTATAAAATATGAGAGAGAATGTGTAATGTCAAACCCCTTAACATTTCGATATTCGCAGAGTATTAAGCGCATAGTTCCGTAAGGCATGCAGAAATAGCGAAAATATATTGACATTAAGTACTTATTTTCAATACAGGAAATTCCCCATAGAGTTTGAAAGTATATACAAAGTGTTCAAAAAGAACCAAAAGTACAGTTTTAAATAACTAACGGCAGCTTTCGCCTACACCGGGACCCTATTCACTAGTAACTACTACCTTGCCCCTTGAGCCACTAGCTTAAGCTATAATGTTTGTGTTATTGAAAAAGGATGAGATTCAAGTGAATCTCAGTAGCAAGAAGCATTTCAGACATACAAAACGTGAAAATAAATATGCTATGCACTGTTATGTAAAATGATAGAATGATGTATACATACTGTCCAAGGCCAAACAATTGTTCAAACCCGGCTTAACCCTATGCCTCCATTGGGGTCCTAAATCACAACTAAGCTAATATGCGTGTCTGAGACACTATACTCATGCTACAGAAGATGGTATATACAAACATATAATAATCACATAGTATATGCAAGAAAAAGTTACTACTTGACTCCTTTTTCGGTTCCTTAGTCTATCCTAAACTTTGGTTCGGGCTCAGAAAATTTCCAGTTCCTATAAAAATTAGAGTTACAAGTAACTGATCATTACTTGTACTATTACTGCATCTAAATCAAATTCTGTTGGTTATTTATTGCAATTATAATAGTTTCTGCAAGATAAATTCTGCACAGTGCAGTTTCATTGTTTCCAAAAATTGGCAGGTTTTCAGTCAACTTTGATAAATCATAATTAATTCTAAGAAATTCTAAATTGACTAATTCCGAAGCCTATGTGAAGCTATTTAATTCTATTTTCATGGAAAAATACCAAAACAAGTTACTATTATCTCATTTTCCCAAAAATTCGCAAAACTTTCCCTATTTTAGATTACATTCCAGAAATAGGGCACAACTTCAAAACTCCATATCTTTTAGTATACAAGTCCAAAAATTATGAACCACCTATCAAATTAAAGCTCTACATCCGTACTTTAATCCTGAAAAGTTTCATGGCATTTGGACTAGGTTTGGCGAACAAAATTTACTGTACATTAACACTGCCTCCAGTGAAACAAGCAAACAACATGTACTTTAAACTTCAAATTTCAGATTTACATACAAACATTCAAAAATCATGAACAACTATATTCCCACACAATTTTCCCTTCTAAATCCAATGGAATCAACAGAATTACAAAATTCCAGTTCCTCCCTCTTATTCTGCTTTTGGCCAAAAGTTAGGTTTTTGGGAGGGACAATGTGTTTGCTTGATTTCTCTTTTTTTTCACTTCCTTTCCACTTCTAATCACAGAATTAACTACTTAAAGACTAAATGAACATGATTTAGAGAAATTTTGATAGCATTTTAGCTTAGGGTTTTATCTTCCCAATTTTACAAACTAAGGAAAAGTGAAGCCAAATTCAACAATAACAACCACAACAACATCTTATAACACAAGAGGATCGAGTTTATGAGATTACCTCTTGATTTCACCACTTTTTCTCTCTAAACCATGGCTGACCTCTCTCTCTTGCCTCTTGATTTAGCTTGCTATAAGTGATATTCATGAAGGAAAAGAGATTAAGAGAGGTTTATTACAAGGCTTAAACAAGTGATAATCACCATTAACTCACCTTGTTTTGCCTTGAACCTCTTTTTGCTTGCTTGTTCTTGCTCTAACTCTGTCTCTCTCTCTCTCTCTCTCTCTATATATCTCTCTATTTTCAAGTGATGGCCGAAATATGACCAAAAGAAATAGATAAGAAGCTTATAAAAATATCCTCTTGCACCTCCTTGAAATATTGTATTTTATTGTATTTGAAGACATGCTATTTGCTTGTTGCTTCATCTTTTCTTTTTCTCTATTATACTTGGCCGAAAATAGCTTCTTTAAATAGCTAAACGAGTTTCTTCAATTATCATAAATTTCACCTCCACAAATATTAGCTTTGAGTTGCAATTGTTGACCTTGTTGACTTCATCATCATCGTTTCTCTTCTTTCTTTATGCTTGTACGATTATGAACCCTTTTCAATCAAGTCATCATCTTTTTGTTTGGCCATTTTACTTGGCCCAAAATGAATGTTGGGAGGGAGTAATATTATGTCTTCAAATATCACTTTTATCCTTTTCCACATAATTTTAATTAGAGTTGCAATATTTGACTTTCTTATCATCACTTCTTTTTATTTAAGTTTGACCATATACCAAAAATTGCTCCCAAATGGATATAAATTCCCAATTAATTATTTTTCCCTTCTCATATCTCTTTTTGACGAAAAATGGCCAAATAAATTAGGGAAAATAATTGCCTCTTGCTTTTTATGAAAAATTACCATCTTGGCCTTACATTTTGTGATTCTCATACAAGCTGACAGAATTTTCATCAACCTTAGAAAATTCATATCTAATTATATTGATGTCCAATTGGTATGGTTTCAAATGCTATGTGACCCTTATTAAGTCTATTTGTAGGAAAAAAAATATAGCCTTTAGCCAACTGGAAGCTCATAATTCCTAGAATTTTCATTTTTGGAAGCAGTCACAGAAGCTTGTCAGTTTCATTGGGCTAACTTTAAAAATACATAACTCTTTGTACACAACTCCAAATGACTTATATGACCTTTCAAATTTAAGCTTATAAGTCTACTTTTATTCTAGAAATTTTCATAGGCATTGGATATCATTTTCCTATTTAAAAATTTCACACAACAAGGATGCCACACAGGAAAACACACTAGTAGCAAATCTTAATTCTTACAATTTGTGTTCCAAGCATAATCATGTTTTGTGTAACCACCAATTGGAGTGTTTATCATTTTTTGTGTATCACAATTCACCATTTTATTCTATTAAATGTATCAATTACATACAGGGAATATTGGTGATAAAAAATGGGATGTTACATGTAATAAATGAGTAAATGAAAGATAATTAGTGGTGAGCGAGGGATAATTAATATAAAGATGTCTATTTAATAGGAGTAGAAAAGGAAACAGTAGTTTAAATTTTGAGATACAAAGAGAAAGTTGCTTATAAAAAGGACCATCCCCAAGAGAGAGAAAGTAGCTTATAAAAAGGACAGGAGGGAGTATATATTTGGATTTCCTAATTTCAGGAATTATGATATATAATTCTGGAACTGAGATTTGTGTTAATTTGTCTCTGTTGGTTTGATATTTCTAGTTGAGATTGGATTTTGTAGTGTGAAAATTATATATGTTTGAATTCTTTATGGTTATAATGAGATTTTGTTAATTAGCATGTTATTATCTTGTTAATGTGGTTTATTTGTGGCCATGAAGGGCTGTTTGACACTCACATTCAAGAAGAATCATATTGCATTATTCTAATTTCAATTACACATTAACTAGTTTTAAACAATATTTCAAGAGGTAGTAGTTAGCTATGTTTGTAGGAGCTACTAGGAATCAGAAATATTAGACTCAAGTGTTATCTTTAGATTTTTCTTGAGACTTAATAAAGTTTTAACTCCTATAACCTTTTCGAGCAAGAATCACTACTACAAAATATGGATTTAGTGGTGCTAATCTTATTACACTTCTTCAAACAAGCGCCGGAGGAGACTTCTATTATTTTTTTAAAAAAATACATATAACAGCTATGGTACTTGATTAGGGAAGCATCATAGTTGCCTGATACAGTGTATGAGGAAAGCGCCATAGAAGGAGATATTTTTTAAAAAAAAATTACTCCCCTTGTATGGCGCCCCAGGCGCCATACAAGGAGATACTAAAAAAGGTGCCCAGTCATTAATTCAAATGGCCTTAAATGGCGCTTGCAATCAAGGCCATTGCAATATCCATTTAACGGATATTGCAATGGCCTTGTATGGCGCTTGTATTAATGGATATTACAATGGCCTTGTATTGCAAGCGCCGTTCAAGGCCATTTGAATTAATGGCATTGTACAAGCTTGCATTACAAGGGCATATTTTATTTTTAGGTGGTGCAATTTTTTCTTAATAACCCTTGTGAAAAATGTCTTCATTTTTTTTTAAAATAAAGGCTAACTTAACTAGACTGTAACGTTAAATATCACATTAACTAGTACTACTATCTTAGATGTGATCTTTATCTAACTTATCCAAGTGTTCAGGTTATCAATAATGCATTCAAATCTTGTATGAAACCATACAAAATTCTAAGTTCTTTTTAAAATAACAAAATAATTTGCTTTTTGAACTGAATGGGCTTTGTGTTTAGTAAATTCTATCACAAATTAATTTCAATATCTAACTTTAATATTGACAAATCCCTATTTTATTATATATTTTCATATTTTATTTGGGGATTTTGTCATGATAATTGAGCTTAAAATGTCTATTTTGTGATTAATTGTGATTAAATGTGTTTAAATGAAATTAAAGTTGGAAAGGGAGCAAATGTCATATATTTTATGATCTGCCTTAATTGATTAATTTTTGGAATATAAAGTATTACATATTGGGTTCATTTTAATTGTAAATTAGTTTGGGAAGAATTGCAGAAATAACCGAGGATTTTTGAAAATTACAAGCTTAATGAAGCAAGGACTCAGAGAAAATTACTAAAAAGGGAATAAAAGTTATGAAAATTATAGTATACTCACAAAAGTGTTTATGTTTACAGTGTAGTCCCTCTTGAAAAGATTTTTCAAATTTTCACTTTAGTCCCTCGGTCAAAACGCACGTTTTGACCGAGGGTTTATGGGAGACCAGGGACGCAAGATAGGAGCAACTTCTACGATTACATACAGCACCGCGAAGAACAGGGAGCGGAGAACCTTCAGACCTCACTTTCATCATCTCCACCTTTGCCTATTCAACCACTCCGCCGCCCTTCATACTCACCGGTGACATTTACTCTGACCTCACTATCCTTTCCGTCACCGGCGAGTGTTGAGATTCTGAGGAGGAAGCTAATCTCGTGGAGGTCTTGAACACAGAGTGCTGTGACGGAGAAGTATAGCATCATCTAAACTACAGCCGCGGTAGAGAAGCATATTGTAGCTGGTTGGAAGGCCGCAAGCTCGGAGCAGACAAAAACGAGGAACTGAGAGCATGGAATTGGGAAAGCTGAGGGATAATATCTCTGAGTGCCATCCCAGCTATCGGTGCTCTGTCTTAAATCATTCCAGCTGTGGCTCTACTTCACTCTGCCTTCAACGCCATCAGTTCTCTTGTCCAGACCGTGACTCCTCTGATTCTGAACTCAGTTGTGGCTTGCTCTGATTTTTTATGTGGAAATTTCATCTTGGGCTTAATTAATTAGTGCTAATTGGTTTCTTTGATCATTGTTTTATATGGCTGGAATTATGAAATTATTTGGTGGAGCTGTCATGATGGCTGGCAATGGCTAATTTCTCTTCTCCTAGAGTAATGAATTGAGTCTTGACGTTTGGAGCTACAAAGGAAAGTTTTAGTTTTAGTTTTAGTTTATTAGCTTGACTAAATATTCATGATTTCTTTGGTTTTAGGAGTTGTAATTTGTAGTTAGGACTAATATTTGTGGTTTAAACTTAGTTTGGATTAATTTGTGATTTGAATTAGTGGATGTTGAATTTTGTGCTCATCAATATATGTGGTTGAATATATGTTTGAGTGAAATTCCATTGATTCTCTATTGTCTTGCATGGTATTGTTTATATATTGAGTTGATTTTGGAGTTGCATTGAACCAATTGAATTAATTAATTTAGATCACACACTAAAAGTGCTTAATAGCATCTCCAGAGTTGGGGTTCCTCTCTTTGATGCTAGACTCATCAGTTGATGGGGTTTGGTATTTTAGTAAACTTAGTGATTTCATAAATTGCTTACAAAGTGGTTTCTAATAGTGTTTTAAGAAGTGATTATTTTCTAGATCTAGGAATAATCATTGATTAATGCACTAAACTCAACGGTGTTTGAGGTTTGGTATTTTGAGGGACTTTAGTTGCAATTGCTAGTGTTTTGTATTGAGTTTCAATTAGAGGAGTTAAGTCTTGTCTGATGTGCGAGATTTAATTCACCTAACTCAAGCTAGCTCAAAGGGTCTTTTGAGCTTTTTTGTCAAACTAGCACACTCCTAAAAATATTTTGAAGCAAATGATAGATGAATTCATTGTTCTATGAGACTTTATTACACTCCTCAAAACCCATTTCCATTCCAATCCACTTTTATTCCAAAAATTCAAAAATATTATTTTTTAAAGCATTTTTAGTGTAATTGCAATTTAGTGGTTAGATAAAAAGCTAAAAATCATTTTTAACTTGTTTTATGCCAATCATCGCACTTAGTTTCTAGGTAATTAATAAAAGGCTCTTTGAGAGACGATATGGAATTGCACCCTATATTGCAATCCTTAGTTAAATTTTGAAGAGGTTACCAAGGCACAAAGCTGACAACACCTATCTTTAAGTGGTGCTGTTGCCAGGGAGCCAGGAAATGGGTTTCCTAGTAACTAAGTGTCAAGTACTTTTGACCGGGGTGAGCCTTTAGGATTTTTACATACTTAGTCATAGTTTAAGTTGCATTTTAGTTTTTCATTTTGCTTGTTTTCTTTAACATACCATAGCATTTTCCGTCTTGCATAAAAAACTTTGAAGAATACTAATAAATATCTTTGATTTCTTTCAATTTTTTGGGATTCATTTGCATTTTTAAGACTTTTTAGGACTTAGGAATCATTGGGATTTAATCGATTGCAATTTGAATGGCTTGCTCTAACGTGGATCATGAATTTCCATTTTATACTAATCCTCCTATCTATTCCTTCTTAGGAAATTAAAAAACCTCAAGCTCTCAATTATTGGATAAATCTTATAGCACTTAGAGACATGAATCATTTTCTGATCTCACATACTCTCAAAAGCTTGATTTGCTACAACAAGAATGGGATTCCCACCGAGCAAACATGAATTATCAAAGCAGAGTCTCTGAATCTCAACATCTGATGAATATATATTTTTTAATTAAATAGGTATAGATTTTAGGACATAATTGATTAAATTTATTAGTATTTTATACCTATTTAATTATCTTACATATATTTACTCTCTTTTAATTAATTACAAGATAAAAAGAAATTTTGATATAAAATCAACTCATGTCCTATTTTATTTTGCAGGAGATATCATGTGATCTAGTAGAAGAGAAAACATTAAAAAAAAAAACACAATTTATCAAATTATATGTGTGTATATATATATATATTTGATGACAGCTTTGCTTTTATCTTCTTTTAATTCGCATGGAGCCACCGTCCTTTTCAATTGAATATATATATAAGGGAAAAAAAAGGGGAGAATCGGAAATAAAGAGATAGATATCAGATTGTGGACCCTTGATTAAGGAATTAAAAAGGATTCAATAACGTGCGGAAGATATATGTGGCGGCAGGGAATAAAATACGGAAGGTTATAAATAAGAGGGGCAGCGACGCTTTTCTAGGATCCGAACTGAAATAAGAACGGACGAAGAGAGAAAATATAGAGCGTGCATCGATTCAATGAGGGTGCCTTGGTTACCTGCGACAGCAGTGAGCAAACAGCCTCTCAACCCTTGGATTATTCTCCTGTGGCAGTAGCAAGAATTCCGATTTGTTCTCTTCCATCCTTTATTTTCTTTATTCTTTAAATCTGAATTTCTTTATTTCATGATGGATTTTGTTTTAGCCATAAGTGACTAATTTTCTTTTAGACCTAGGGAAACTATGAACTCACTAGTGAACTAGGATTTATATCCATGATTTATTAATTATGATTTATGTTAATTTTGGTTACTTAATCTTGTTTTGATATGTCTGTTTGATGATTGGCCACCATTAAATTTGAATTTGAGCATTAGGATTTATCTTGATGAAGGAAATTTTAATTAGGCTATGAGATTAAGTAATATGGGATTAAATTACTATTTAATTTGCGATTAGGATAGACATATACCTAATAGCCCCATATAATTGTTGAAGAGTGTGTTTGAGTTATCTTGCCTCTTGAGTAATTAGGTTAGAAATAACAGTTATACTTAAGAGAGGGTTGTGAGTGAACTGACAGGCACTTATAACAATTTAGACTCGAGATTAACAAAAATGACATTTTAGATTAACTAATTAAATGGATTTAAGATTTGGGGTGCTAGTGAGGGATTAGTGACTCTAGGTTGTGTTTGATATTGATAGTTTATGTTATTTAATTTCCTTTGAATTTCCTCATAACTAGATTCATTTAACTTAAAATAAATTGAGATTTTATTACCTACAAGTTAATTGATTGATTCCTTGTGGGACGATACTCTACTTATCACTTTATTACTTAGCATGACCCGTATACTTGCGAAGCGCATCAAGGTTTTAGCGACGTTGCCGGGGAATCTAGGCAATTAGTTTTAGTATTAGAGGACCTTTAGTATTTTAAGCTTAAGCATTTTTTTCTTTCCTTTTCTACTTTTTTTAGGTTTGATACTCAATCTTTGTCTCTTTGTCTTTGCAGTTCTTACATTATATGTCAAGGACAGCAAAGAAAACATCTAAGAAAGACAAAGAAGGTTAGCAAACTTTTAGAGACAACACCACCTCAGCATTCAGATCACGAGGAAGAGGAAACCATAAGCAAAGAGATGGCTGAGGATGAGAATGATACATTGGGTGTCAATAATTTTCTAGGAAGGCAATCTTGAGGTTATCAGTCTGGAATCAAAGTGCTTCCGTTTCAAGCCAACAATTTTGAAATCAAGCAAGCAATGCTTAAGATGCTTGAACTACAGGGTCAGTATGTAGGAAACAACACAGAAGATCCAAATCGGCATCTCATACAATTTCTTGATGTTTGTAACTGTTTCAAGCATAATGGAGTTCCTTGTGATGTGATCCATCTTCTGCTTTTTCTATACTCTCTACAACGAAAAGCCAAAGAATGGCTCAATGGTTTAGAAGAGGGTAGCATAACCTCTTGGGAGACATTAGAGGAAAAGTTCAGATCAAGATTCTTTCCACACAACAAGATGGTATATGCAAGAGCTGCTCTTACTAAATTTTGTCAACAGTTAGGTGAACATTTGTATGAAGCTTGGGAGAGATTTAAGTTGCTAGTCAGACAAACTCCAGGTCATAATCTAGAAAAATGGGTATTGCTTCAAATCTTTTGTACTCGCTTGACTCCTGAATCTAAATCTAAATTGAATGCCGTCACTAATGGAGGAATTACAAAGCAACCAGTAAATCATGTTTGGAAATGTTTAGATGACTTATTAGCTGACTTTATCCAAAACAACAATGAAAGAAGGTCAGTGAAGAAAGTTACTAAGGATCCTTCTTCACAGTTAATGGCAATGCTACATACTATCAACAAGAGGTTTGACCACCTAGAAGCTCAAGTAAATAGATCCATGATAGACACATGGGAGTGACGCTATTTATGCGCCTTGTGATTATTGTGGAAATAGCCATGCTAATGGAAAATGCCTTATATCTCAATGGATAGAGCCAGTAAACTATGTAGGGAATTACCATCGCAATAATCAAAGTGATTCATATTCAAATAACTACAATTTTGGGTGGCATAAAAACCCTAACTTCTCTTGGAAAAATGGTGCAACTCTTAATGAAGCATCAACTTCTAATACAAAGCAAGTTTCACCTCCTGGCTTCTATCAATTGGAAAAGGAATCCATTCCTACTCAAGAGCCCAAAACAAATCTAGAGGCAATATCTCAGCTCACGAGTTTTCAATTAAAGAGTACTCAGGATCAAGCTGCTATTGATGCAAGATTAGAATCGTCTATCAAAAATCTTGAGATATAAATGGGACAACTTGTAACTGCTGTGAATGCATTACAACAAAGAGAATTGCCAAGTAATACCGTGCCTAATCCTCATAGAGATGAAAAAGCAGAGTGTAAAGCCATCACCCTTAAAAGTGGTAAAGAATTACTTGAAGTGCAACAGCCAACAACGAAGCCTTCAAGTTCTAATGGCAAAGAAACTCCTAAGGTTCTTGTAGAAAATGATAAAAGGTCAACACAAAAGGTTAAGGGATTAGATGAGGATAGGGACTCCCAAATAAAGGAGGTATAGGAAAAGGCAACAACTACTGAGACACTTGAATAGACACCACCTCTACCATTTCCTCAAATATTTCAAAAGAAGGCATTTGATGAGCAATACAAGAAGTTTTTGGGTATCTTCAAGCAGTTACACATTAACATCCCATTGATAGAAGCTTTGGAGCAAATGCCTAAATATGCTAAGTACCTAAAAGAGATGTTAAGTAAGAAGAAGCATTTTACTGAATTTAAAACTTTAGCATTGACCAAAGAGATCACTAGTGTCATTAAGCCTAATGTTCCTTTAAAGTGTAAAGATCCTGGTTCTTTCACTATTCCATGCATGATTGGTGACAAATTTAAATGTCGTGCACTGAGTGATTTGGGGTCTGCTGTGAGTCTTTTGCCTCTATCTCTTTTTAAGAAACTTTAGCTAGGGGTGGCCAATCCTACAATTGTTACACTCAAGCTAGCTGATCAAAGTTTCTCTTATCCATATGGTATCATTAATGATGTGCTAGTGAAAGTTGGCTCTTTTATCTATCCTGCTGACTTCATTGTTCTTGTCATGGAAGAGGATCTAGACCCTCCACTAATTTTTGGGAGACCATTCCTAGCTATTGCAAGAGCATTAATGGATGTCAAACAAGGAGAGATAATTCTACTACTTGGTGATGAGCAAGTCAAGTTTAAGAGGGACAAAGCAACAGAGTATCAAAATGAGTTTAAACAATGCGCAAGGGTTGTTGTGGTGGATGACCTCAATCCAACTAAATTAGATTAATGTGCCACTAAAGAACCTCTTAGAACAATGATCGTTGTTGAAAAAATTATTGTGGAGAATGCTTATAGGCAAAGTGAGCAAGTTTTGAACACCTCTACATCCTTCTCTGCATTACATTGGCACTGCTTGTTTCAACCTCCATGACCTTGACGTTCTGACATAGTCAGGTTGAAGACTATAAAACAAGCACTTCTTGGGAGGCAACCCAATGATTTGGTTTTCATTTATTATTTTTCTTTTTTTTTTCCTCATTTTTATTCAGGTTTAAAGATTATCGCTTCTCTTGTGGCTACAAATTCTTGCTTGTGCACTCTTTTCGCCCTCAAAAATTTGAAACATCAAGGATAGTATTAGACGAAGAACTCCACATTAGAATAAAAAACCTAAACCAAGGGAGTACTAGTTCCTTTCCCTCTTTATTGATTTTTGCAACATTGAGGACAATGTTTGATTTAAGTGTGGGGCAGAGATATGATTTTTTTTTTGTGCTTGTCCTTATGCAATTGAAAAGAATTTGTCTTGGCAAAAGTTGAAATTTTGGCATTGCTTAAGATTGACCTTAACTTTGAACCTTCCCCATCTTAGAGTGTTATTAAAAAAAAGATTAAAATAGAAAAGAATGTTTCAATTAAGCCTCTAAGCCTTGATGTTTTGTATAAATTTGAGATGAACAATGAGAATAGAGAGCAGTTTGTAATATGATAAACAAATTATTAGTTTATGAATATTTTTGCTACATGATTTCTTTATGAAATTAGATTATGACATTGCTGGCTAAGTAAGCTTTTGTTTAGAGATATGACTCAGGTGAAAAAAAATATAAAAATAAAAGAAAGCAAAAAAAGAAAAAGAAAAAGCAAAGAATAATAAACACAACTCCAATGGCTTCTCTAGACCTAACTTAGTAACCGGGGGCACTTCATCACCAATGTTGGCACTCGCGTCAAACGGTTAACTCAAATAGGGCTATAAGTTGGGCTAAAAGCCTTTTGAGGTATCTACTAGAGTAACTACGTAACCAGTGCTGCATCACCCATGTACAGGGTCATGTCAAAAGGGGACCTACAACAGCTCAAGATGAAAAGAAAAAAAGAAAATAAATGAATCAATTTTGTACCTGATGATCCTTAGTAAATTAAATGAAAAGCTTGGTTAAGTAGGGGCATTTGAATTTTTCTGGAGGATTTTAGTAGCGTAATATTCCTTTACTAATCTTATTGTTGCACTTATTACTTGCCGCTCCTTTGATCATGGGACATTAAGAGATTATTACAATTGTTTAAGGCTATTGGCTTAAGTGACCCATTCTCATAAGACATTAACTTGAATAAAATTTAATAACAAAATCTAAATGTAGTGGTGTTGTTCTTTGTTTAGGAATTTCGTAAGCAATGTTCTTTTTTGTTCAAATAATGAAGTTTCTTTCTTTTGCTTGAGGACAAGCAAATGTTCAAGTGTGGGGAATTTGATAAATATATATTTTTTAATTAAATAGGTATAAATTTTAGGACATAATTGATTAAATTTATTATTATTTTATACATATCTAATTACCTTATATATATTTACTATCTTTTAATTAAGTCCAGGATAAAAAGAAATTTTGATATCAAATCTACTCATATCCTATTTTATTTGGCAGGAGATATCATGTGATCTAGTAGAAGAGAAAATATCAAATAAAAAGAAATAATTTATCAAATTATATGTGTATATATATATATATATTTGATGACAGCTCTGCTTTTATCTTCTTTTAATTCGCTTGGAGCCACCGTCCTTTTCAATTGAATATAAATATATATAAGGAAAAAAAAGGGGAGAATCGGAAATAAAGAGATAGATATCAGATTGTGGACCCTTGATTAAGGAATTAAAAAGGATTCAATAACGTGCGGAAGATATATGTGGGGACAGGGAATAAAATACGGAAGGTTATAAATAAGAGGGGTAGCGATGCTTTTCTGGGATCCAAACAGAAACAAGAACGGACGAAGAGAGAAAATAGAGAGCGTGAATCGACTTAACGAGGGTGCCTTGGTTACCTGCGACAGCAGCGAGGAAACAGCCTCTCAACCCTTGGATTATTCTCCTGTGGCAACCGCAAGAATTCCGATTTGCTCTCTTCCATCCTTTATTTTCTTTATTCTTTAAATCTGAATTTCTTTATTTCATGAAGAATTTTGTTTTAGCCATGAGTGGCTAATTTTCTTTTAGACCTAGGGAAACTATGAACTCACTAGTGAACTAGATTTTATTTCCATGATTTATTAGTTATGATTTTTGTTAATTTTGGTTACTTTATCTTGTTTTGATATATCTGTTTGATGATTGGCCACCATTAAATTTGAATTTGAGCATTAGGATTTACCTTGATGAAGAAAATTTAAATTAGGCTTTGAGATTAAGTAATATGGGATTAAATTACTATTTAATTTGCGATTAGGATAGACATATACCTAATAGCCCCATATAATTGTTGAAGAGTGTGTTTGAGTTATCTTGCCTCTTGAGTAATTAGGTTAGATATAACAGTTATACTTAAGAGAGGGTTGTAAGTGAACCAACAAGCACTTATAACTATTTAGACTCGAGATTAATAAAATTGACATTTTAGATTAACTAATTAAATGGATTTAAGATCACTAGTGCGGGATTAGTGATTCTAGGTTGTGTTTGATATTGATAGTTTATGTTATTTAATTTCCTTTGAATTTTCTCATAACTAGATTCGTTTAACTTAAGATAAATTGAGATTTTAATACCTACAAATTAATTGATTGATTCCTCGTGGGACGATACTCTACTTATTACTTTATTATTTGGCACGACCCATATACTTGCGGAGCGCATCAACATCCTCAGTATCTCTATCAATATTGTGAACCATCTTGTCCACAAACACCCTATTTTGACCATGAACCCACCTTCCAACCACCTCAATCCAACTTCAACTATACTTCTTTGCTATACCCTTTCCATCAAGAATCACCCACTCTACTCTACCAAGAAACATCATCTCCATTTCATCTTCCCCCATTTCCCCCTACTTCCATTCCATGTAGAACTCTCTATGAACCACCTTATCCATCATTCTATGAACCTCCACCACAATCTCCTATACCTCAACCTAGTAGACTTGTTGCTTTCCTTACCTTGCCAAACATGGATGGCAGAACTTGTGCACTAAGAGGAATGTATGATGAGCTCAAGGTTGAACACTTTAAGTTGTTCATGCTGAATGGAAGAGATCGAAGGCTTTATCAAGGCGTTTGTTGACTATGTGCTATGGAGGAGAACGAAGGCTTTATCAAGGTGTTTGTTGACTATGTGCTATGCATAAAGACCAGAGGAGAAGACGGAGCTCCATGGACTTATGACTCTAATAATAAGGGAATCAAAGAGCAAGAGCTTAATACCACTTCAGAAGTGGAAGATTTCATATCTCCAGTGCCTACTCCCACAAAATATGTCAAGAAGAAGCAAGTACATTTTCAACTACTAGAGGAGCCACTTCCAAACAATGGTACTATTCCTCCTTTTCTTGAAGAGGTTGACCCTCCTCTTACTACTATTCTTGATATTGTGGGTGATAATGAGGTGGATGAAGTTGTGATTGAATCCCCTCAAATTTTTAATGTTGATAATGCTCACTGTGATATTTCTAATAGTGGTTGTGTAGTTGATGAGGTTGCTTGCACTGTCAATACTTCTATGTGTGATGAATATGTTCTTTTCCCTAATTCTAGGAGTGATGAACATATTAAGCATAACATTGTGGAGAATGATGAATTTTACTTGAATGCTCAAATTGCGGTAAAATGTGAACCTAATGATAGCTCTAATAATTATCTAAATGATGATTGCTTACATGATTCTTCTTCCCTTTCAAGTGTTGGCACGCATGATTTGGAATTTTATAATGCTATTGAACAAGGTGGAGAATTCATTTTTCCCTCTTGTTTAGACTCTTCTTTTGGTTGTTCATATGAAAAGGAAATGACATGTGTTAATTGTTTGGAAATTGATAATTGGCTTTCTTCTTCACATGACTTGATTCTTCATCTAGTTCAATTGATAACATCAAAGTGCATGCTACACTTGCTACAAGCCTTGACAATTGTGCATCTTTTGATCTCTCTAAATTGTAGGTTTTTGGTAGTTTAATAAGGAAATATTCAATGATTTTGAATGATAAAATTGTAAATAAAAATGAATCTTCCATTTAGTTCTTTCTTGTGATTTGCCACCTGATATAGAAATTGCAAATAATTGTTTTGAAATTTTAGGTGTCAATAGCTTGATCAATTTTCTTTCTTCTTCCATTCTTTTACCTCCCAACTCTTGTGATTGTAAAAGTGATGTAATGCACTCCAACACTAAGTTGGATTCCGTGTTTTTCCCATTGCAAACACAAAAGGATTTTGAAAATATGATCAATTGTTCAGTTCCTACTAAAGGGGACCAAATTGACTTTCTTAGTTGTGAAGTTTACTTGGAGAATCTCGTTCGTACAATGGCTATATTTTATTTTAGATCTCTCCATATATTTATTTCTGGACTAGATACTGTTGCTGGTCTGGTATTTCTTTTGCAGAAACTTACATTACCAAGAGGGTCTAGGAGAAGTGGTTACAAAAAGGAAATGCATGTTTCTCATCCGGGATGAGAACTTCTCCTACAATAGTCTACGGAGATTTAAGCCTCAGATTGTCTCTTTCCTCACTTGTTTTCTTTCCAATTTTTATGATTCTTTGATCTTAATTGTTGTATGAGGGGGATAAGCGTGGGGGCGACAAAACCATTAGTAAAAGGTAAATTTCTCTGTTTTTCTTTTTCTAGGAAGTGAATAAATACTCCATGTTCATATGTCATTCTCATTTCGCACTTAATCTTTACTACATTTTGAGCTTCATTGTTAAACTCACTACACTTGTTTCTTTCTTCTTCCCCTCATGGTGATTGTCAAAGTGTTGTGCCTCAATCTTGAATTGGACTTCACAACTTACTACTGCACCAAAGAAAACAAGTCAAGTTAGTTTCAACTTGTTATTTACATTGAGGACAATGTAAAGATTAAGTGTGGGGGAGGGATTGCTCTAGCCATAATGTTTTGGTTCATGAAATTTGAGAAAAATTGAAAAAAAATTTTGAACTTGGAAGAATTGGTTTTGTGAAGTGCTTATTGGATCCCTATTTTCACTTTCCTAATGCAACTCACATACTCTCAAAAGCTTGATTTCCTGAGAAGTTTCTGGTTTTCCGACGACCTCAACTTCATGATAATGTCTTGAGTTTAAAGAGCTACAAAGGGGAGTGTTTTATTTAATTCTATTTTTCATTTAGTTATTTTGAGACTTGATTATTACTTGTAATATGTGAATTAAATTTGTGTGCTTGTATTAGAATTTTTCTTTGTTGCTTGTTGGACTTCTATATGCATATAATTAAATTGAGTGGTGTGTTTGTTTATGTGTTTAATTAGAGAAAATAATTGCATTTAATAAAATACCAAAAATAATAGTTTAGCTTTTAATTAAATTTCATTTTCTTTTATTTATTTATTTTCAAAAGAAAATAAAAATTAATTTCTCTTTGTTTTATTGTAATTGTTTGGCATTTAGATTACCTAGGATTCAATAAAAGGCTCCTCGAGAAGAGAGACGACATGAGTATTGCATTGTACTGCAATTCTTGAATTAAATATTTTGTATTTGACCCCTAGGCGTAAAGACATGGTCAGATCAATGGCGCCGTTGCTGGGCAGCTAAGTAATTGGCTCCCTAGGTAATCTAATTATCAAATTCAATTTTGACAAGGGGATCTCTTTTTGGTTAGTTTTATATTTTCTGGATTTTTATTAAATATCTTGATCTCTAGTTTGTTTTCTTGATTTGTGTTTTGTTTGTTTTCTTTACTCAAAAAAGAATTTAAAAAAAAATTCAGATCAGTATTTGGGCTTTTAGATAACTTGTTGAACTTTTTTTCTTTATTTTTTAAGAAAAATAAAAAAAAACGTTCAAAAAAATTGTGATTGATTTCTTTACTTTAAAAATAAAAATATATTCAGAAAAAAAATTTGCATTATCTTTTTTTGGTGTATTTAGGTAAATTGCATAGCAATTCTTGCATGCCTTCACTTGGTAGCTTTTGTGTGGTGTTATTGCATCAAATTTGATATGATTTTGAGCTCACTTGTTTGAATTCACCATGTCTCTAAGTTAATTCTTGTATTTCTTTTGCATAAACTTGATTTGTAGATGAAACCAAGTGTGTAACAATTGAAAATTGTTTGGAGTTTCGTTGAAATTTGGCTACACCTTCTTTTTGAAGCTTGCTGGAATTTTTTTTCAAAACTTTTGCCCAAAAAATTATGATATTTGGTTTCCTAAGGTTTTGGGCCGTTTTAAGCAAGATAAATAGAAAAGCTATTGGGTGTAGTGAATTTTAGCCAAATTCCATCGTTTGGGTCACGTTTCGAATTTTTCTTTACCTTCCTGAATTTTTCAAGATTTTTCATTATATTAGTTTTTGAGTTTCCTTTTTAGATTTTTCTTGATTTTTAGGTTTTTTTCTTTCTATTTGAAACTTGTGATTCATTAGAAATTTTGTGATCGAATTTGTAATGGCATGGTTTAATGGCTATCAAATCCTCTTGGGTTTCGTACTTTGCTAAAACCAAGCACTTCCTCATTTGCATCCTTGGGTGCGAGTTGCCTTGTTTGCTTAATTTCTTCATGGATAGAATTTGATTGTTCCAGGACATAATCTTTAAATGGAGGAAACATCTTCTCAAAGACTAATGCAAATACCGCTTCGAGAAAGAGTAGAAACAAGTTCTAGAAGGTGAAAAACTAAGTGAACATCACACATAGAAAGAATTCAAAGCCCAAATAACCTTCCAACAAGGTGTTTCTCCAATGCACATTCTAAGACAATCAATTGAATAGAAAACTAACCACAACGCATTTACTTAACTATTCCAAGTGCTAACCCTACAAATATAATTAATCAAAACATTGCAATCAATTATAATAATGCTCAACTCTTAAATGCACTAATGATGTAGAAACTCTCTTTTTTTTCTAAAGCAAAGAGTAAGCAAAAATCGAATTGTGAGTTTATTTCTCTCCCCATTTACTTGAAAAGCAAATCATGGTTTCAAAAAGTTGCCAAAACATTAGAACTCATGAAAGATCAAAGAATTTCTCACAAATCACATTTTAAAATCGTAAATGTGACCCTTTACCATTTTAACATGCATCAAAGTAAGTCATTCTTGAAAAAATTTTAAAATTTTCTAGTTTAAGGCATTTCTCATTTGAAAACAACTAATGGGATTCGAAATCTATTTTCCCTCCCCCACACTTAATTAACACATTGTCCTCAATGTGTAAAGCAACTCTAAAGAGAATGCTTAGCAAGTTGAAATTCAAGGCACAATGGTAATTAATTAGGGTAATAGCCACAAATGCAAAGCATACAAAGGGAGTTCTTATTTTTTGTACTAAACTACATGACTTCTACCTTTTCTACTAGATTGTGTCCCTCCCCCACACTTATCTTCTTCATACACAAGTAAGCTCAGAGAATCATAGAAAATAGGAAGAAAACAAGTGAGGAAAGAGACAACCTGTGTTAGAGAATCTTGAGTCATTTGAAGGAGAAGTTCTCATCCTTGATGAGAACCATGGTTTGATCTTTCAAAATCACTTCTCCCACATTGAATTTCCTTGGTGGAGGTGACTCGGGATCAATCGGAAGAGGTCCAAGATGTTGGTTCTGTTAGAATCGGTAGGCACAACGGAAGAATTTTAAAAATTTTCACCGATCCTAATCGAGGATCTATCAACGGCGTTTAAATAAAGTTGGAAGGATTCATACCTTTTGATGATTCAGAGTTTTCACGATCTCTAGGAGCCAACACATCAGGTCCGCTCCCTCTACCGGTATCCACATGAATGCTCTCCAACCGAGATTGTGTACTAGCGCCTCTAATGTCTCCTAGGGTTTCCCTTGCGGCTCTCAATTCTCATGTGCATGTGAATATATCTGCTCTATTAAGTCTATAACCTATGAGGGCTATTTTCAAATTTCAAAATTAATCATCATTAATTTTGAAATTAATTAACAATTAATTATCTTGATGAGCTAATTAAATAAATTCAGTTTAAATTAAATCTGTCCAACAGTTTTAATTTAACCTATTTATTTAATCCAAATAAAGAGCCATTAGATTTAATTTATCTTCATAAATTAAATCTGAGATACTATATCTCTATCATGTTAGTTATTAAATGTAATATATCTTAATAAATTAAATTTAAAACTAACACAATATAATATATATATATACATATATATATATAAGATATATATTTCGAAAATATATATATCTATATAATATTATTAATGAGTTTTATATTATATATATATAAATATAAAATTCATCCACCCTAAATTAAACATTATTTCGTGTTGAGCCATTATTGTGTGCGACCCTGTAGGCCCATATGAAGTTGGCAGTGGGCCAACAACTATACTAACCCAAAAGTCGCAAGCGGCCTCTAGCAAGACATTACGACTACCCAATTCATATGAAGATCGTTATCACGATGCAACTTGTCGTGCAACCATGTCACATCCCTTTTGTCACACGATATATCGATCAAGGATAAGGCATGGATAATGTCATCCTCTTGTTCCTGACCATTACTTTCTCGATTCCTGAGTAGCTCGATAACAGAGACAAAAACTCCTTTCATCATAGTATGGCCATACATTTCTCAGACTCACTCATCGAGGGGCCCAGTAATATCTTTCTACTAATGTGAGGGACAAATTCCATCTTGATCATTCATATTTCTTTGCATGAAAAACCACCAAGCCCGATCGTAGCCTTTATCATCACCCGGTCAAAAGTGACTTTTGACTAGTTCAAAGCTTAGCAACTCTCATGTAGGAATCCATGATGACCTCAGGTCTAAGGGCATTGTGACGTGGTTATACATAAGAACAGCTTATGACTTGATCCATGTAGCTTTCTCATAGTAGGTCGGTCCAGCACCTTGTACTTTTACAAGTGCCTAAGACTTCGATTCGTATGTCCATATCTTATCAAAGTCATACTGATCTTGTTTCATCTCTGCTCCCACATAGATGACCGACCAGGGACATTTTAGGACAATCTTTATGAATTATCCAAGGATACAATTATCACAGTTAACATGCAAATAATATGATAACAGAATGGAGAAATTTCATTAAAATAATAATGTTCAAAGTACAATGATTGGCCCTTAGGGCATAATTTCCAACAGGTTCCTCCGACGACCTTTCCAAGAATGTGCCTGCAAAGGATCCGAGCAAACAGCAGTATCCCATCCAAAAATAGAAACATAGAGAGATTTCAAGTGCAGTAAAGGCATATTATGTTCCAAACTCTCCAAGTAACTATCACATCCAAGGAAATCAATGGCACTCCCATAAGTAGGAGTGAGACAACCAGTCAATTTTTGAAAATCCTCTTGTTTTTGCAAAGTGGAAGGTGCGGAATCCAACTTAGTGCTGGGGTACACCACATCATCATTGCAATTACAAGAGGTGGAAGGAAAAAGAGTGGAAGAAGAAGGAGAACTTTTCAAATCATTACCACCCAAAACTTTCAAAGTTTCAAAAGAATCTTTTTCTTTTTCTATATCGGGTGGCAAATCATAAGAAAGAATAATATGGAAAGATTCATTTTCATTTGCAATGTCATCAATCAAAATAGTTGAATCTTTCATTATTAAACTATCATGCAATTCATTAGAATCAAGAGAAAGATCTGTGTCTAGGCTATGGTCCTTCGCACTCACAACAACCACGTTAGCATCCATACAAGATTCAACATTTCCAGAATTGTCATGCTTACAATCATCAATAGTACAAGGAGGTGCATCAAGATCAATAGTAGAATCAACCACTTCATTAAATGCTTTCTTTCGAAACTCAACAAGCAAGTGGTATTTTTCATGATAACAATCTACACAAATATGATTTTCCACACAAGAACATGAAGATATATCATCCAATTGAGCACAATCATCCCTAGTACTATGAAGAGAAGCATTTTCAACAATTGTAACATCACACAAAGAAGTAGAAGCACAATCATCAACAAGTACAATCAAATCACTACTACTAGAACCAATGGATCTCACAATTACATTTTCAAACATTTGAAGGGATTCAACAATTATTTCCTCATCCACCTCATCATCACTCAAATCATGAATTGCTTCACTAGGTAAAGTAGTAGGAGAGTCTATTTCTACAAGGATAGGATCATTACCAAATGGAATGGGAGACTCTTCAATGTTCTTTTGTACTTGTTTTACTTCTTGTACTTGTGTGGGAATAGGCAACAGAGATCTGAAATCTTCCACTTGTGAAGTGGCATGTGACTCTTGAACTTGGACTCCTTGCTCTTGAATTTCTGGATAGAGAATGCCATATTGTTTCAGCGTGGTTTCAATGTTAGGTGGCACTTCACAAGACTCGAAATTCTGGGAAGATTGGAGTTGAGGGAACATTGGAACATTTTTAGGACTCCCCTCTTGCTCTACATGTAACTTTGAAAAGATTGGAGCTCACTCTTCACCTCCAGATTGCTCCCACCATATATTGTATGATAACATTGGAGAGATCTACCATTTCATTGAGCTTATCTATTTTCCCCCTCAAAGTGCTAGACTCCCATATAGCATCCAATAAGCGTTGATGTTAGGTATCCAACTTGTTATTTGCTTCCCTTAAAGCATGCACTCGATCATCAACAGTTGGGATGGAAAGGATTGATTTCAAATTCATTTCAATAGCATAAGACTCAAAAACACTATGTTCAATAAAAGAGCCAGTAGACATGGGTGAATCCTGAGAAATAGAGGGTGGAGTATGGCACTTAGAAGCCTTTTGTGCATGACATGTCATTGCTTTTTCCAACTCTTTATTGTTTTCTTCTAGTTGCTCCACTTGTTGCATATGTAAGAACATGGAAGGAGGATTTTCTTGAGGATTCTTCAATACTTGTGCTTGCTGAGTGAAACGCTCAAGTTCCTTTTCCAATCTCTCACTTTCTTTCTCTTGTTGTTCCATCCTGCTGATAAGAATGTCCATTTGTGATCGCCGCTCTTTGGTATGATCATCCATTTGAGTTTGAAACTCTTGAATCACTTTCATTTGATGAGCAAAGGTGTCCTTATGTGACTGCTCTTGATTGATAGTCTGAGTGATTTGGTTTTGAAACTCTTGAATGACTTCACCAATGGTTGGTTCTTGGTATGGCTCACATGGTTGGGAATGAGGTCCATAAGATTGTGGAAATGGTGGGTAGAGAGGCTCATGAGGTGGATGGTATGGTTGGAAAGTGGAATGGAATAAAGGAGAAGGGTCATGATATGGCATGCAGTTATATGATAGAGGATTAGAATGTGGCTCGTAATATAGGTTGTATGGTGACGGAGATGGCTAGTAGTATGATCTATAGGGTGGGTAGGGTGGGCAATGAGATTGGAATGAAGGTTGTTGGTAGGGTTCATGTTGTGGAGGGTGGAATGGACCATGACATTTTTCACCAATTGGACTATCTTGACATCCTAAATTGGCTTAAAGAAGCTGCAATGTTTGTTGAATAGCATGGATGCTTTCAGAGATGGACTCTTTCCTTTCAGTTGAATCTGTTACAGAAGAGTGAGAGTGAACGGGTAAACCTTGATTACCATTAAACCAAGCCATGAAAATTCAATCACAATACAATCCCAATGAATCACAAGAAGACTATCTAACTATGAACTATAAAAACTAAGAAAAAGAATGAGGAATAAACAAATGCAAGTGAAAAAAAAAGAAAGAAAATTCAAATGGACAAAAGATGCAAGTGTGCTATGAATTAACTTGGAGACATGGTGAATTCAAACAAGTGAGCACAAATCATATCAAATTGAATGCAACAACACCACACAGAAGCTACCAAGTCAAATCAAGGCAAGAATGCTATGCAAACTACCTAAATGCTTAAATCCTAAACTATATGCAATGAAAAACAAAAAAATGCAAAACTAATAAGCTTCACCTGAGAAACCCCTTGTCAAAAGTGAATTTGACAATTAGATTCTCCTTGTTTTAGTGTATTTGCATGATAATTAGATTACCTAGGGAGCCAATTACTTAGCTCCCTGGCAACGGCGCCATTGATTTGACTGAGTCTTTACACCTTGGGGTCAAATACAAAATATTTTTAATCCAAGAATTGCAGTACAATGCAACACTCGGGTCGTCTCACTTTAGGAGATTTTTATTGATTCATAAGTAATCTATATGCCATGCAAATGCACTAAAAGAAAACAAGGGGAAAAAGGTTTTTGGATTTTTCAAATTAATAACTAAAAGAAATGAAAATTAATTAAATGCTAAGCTATTATTTTTGATATTTTTCTTATAAAAATGGAGAATGAGTAAGAGTGAATGGAATGGTATGGAGTGAAAAATATGAATGATGAATGCTCTTGGTAATGAAGAAGTGACAATCCTTGCTCAAAAAGATTATGGGAGCTAATTTTCTCTAAGTCTTGAAATATAAAACCCCAAACGATCGCTCGGGTCTAGTGTTCTTAATTAATAGTTACTCCTGCAAACACAGCTAGTAACTATCCCTTAAGGCACTATTAGGAACCACTTAGAGTGCAATTAAAATAAATAAATGCAGCCAACTTCCTCTTGATATGAATGCGATAACACGACACTCAATTGAATCAATTCAATTATACAATTTAACAATAACATGTAGAAAGCACATTTTCATTGAATCAATAAGGAAATATATATATAAATTCAACAAGCCACAAAAATTCAATCTAATTACAAATATCAAACCAACAGAGACAATTAACATCAATCTCAGTTCCAAAATCATACACAATAATTCCTAAACTAGGTAATTAAATATATAATTCTAGACTGATGGAATGATAGAAAAGAACTCCCCTATATAGTTCATTGAGCTCAAGCAACCTTCTCATCACCAAGAAGCAAACAAAGTCAGCTACTCATAAGTCACACTTTGATTCCAATACCCAGCCATAAAATCACAGAGTAAATTAATCAATTAGCAATAAATCAATTTAGTGCAGGGGCTGGGTTTGAATCAAAACAGAACAAAGGAAACCACGGGTTGAATAATGGAGAGCTTAGGAAGCTAAATATGAACCCAGAAAAAAATTCACATGAGCTACGACTTGTGGTGATTTCAGAACAGAGGAGCTTTGATGTGGAAAACTGAGAAGGAACTGGAGATGATGGTAGGCGACGGTGGGAATGAGGTGGTGAGTGGTGAAAAACTGGAGGTGGACGGTGGTGAGGGTGTGAGTCAGATGAGAATCCGGTGGTGGTGGAGTGATGCAATGACGGTGAAGAAAATGAAAAGCTCCCAGCTCCAGAGTCTCTCTACTGCAGCTCTCTCAACTCCACTCTCTGCTCGCGGCAACTCTCCAAAGTTCCCCAATTCTCAGCTCTATCTTCTGACTCTCCTTCTGTTGGTGACGGACGATGAAACTGCGTGGCTGATGAACAAGGTCGCCGGCAACGGTGAGGTGGGTGGAGGTTGGAGGTCACCGGCGACCAAGAAGAAAGGAAGGAAGAAGTGTGGTGATGTTTTGATGGTGATAATTCGATCTTGCTTCTGCGCGGTGCTCCCTGTTTAATATCCCTCAGCTCCTCCTCCTCGGATCTGCCTCCAGTCGGGTCTGTGCATTGCGTTTGGTCATCTGCACTTCATTATCCAACAAAGGCCCAAACTGCAATCTATGGCCCAGGGACTAAAGTGAAAAGTCACAAAGGTTTTTGGAGGGATTTCAGTGAAAGGTTTTGAAATATTTTGGATGCTCAATTAAAATTTTCAGAACTCATGAGTCCCTTTCTATGGTTTTCCTTAGGCCCTTTTCTTTACTATTTTATAAATTTCAGAAATTGTAGGGCCTTTTCTGTAGTTTTTTATCAATCTTCAAAATATTAATTTATCCTCCAAAATTTCCAATTTTCTTCCAAACCACCTACAAAACAATATTAAACACCATATAGCATCAAAAGTTCAAGAGACAATTGTACAGAAAATAATTAATAAATTATGACCATTTTGCCCATAATTGCAATTAATTTAAAACAATTGTCCCTAACTAAAATCAGTGCTTAATAATGCGATAATGTCCCAGGAAATACATTAAAAATCCCAATTTAATTATAAAATATTATATAAAAATATGGTTCAATCAGTAACACTTGAAAATTGTTTGGAGTTTCGTTGAAATTTGGCTACACCTTCTTTTTGAAGCTTGCTGGAAATTTTTTTCAAAACTTTTGCCCAAAAAATTATGATATTTGGTTTCCTAAGGTTTTGGGCCATTTTAAGCAAGATAAATAGAAAAGCTATTGGGTGTAGTGAATTTTAGCCAAATTCCATCGTTTGGGTCACTTTTCAAATTTTTCTTTACCTTCCTGAATTTTTCAAGATTTTTCATTATATTAGTTTTTGAGTTTCCTTTTTAGATTTTTCTTGATTTTTAGGTTTTTTTCTTTCTACTTGAAACTTGTGATTCATTAGAAATTTTGTGATCGAATTTGTAATGGCATGGTTTAATGGCTATCAAATCCCCTTGGGTTTCCTACTTTGCTAAAACCAAGCACTTCCTCATTTGCATCCTTGGGTACCAGTTGCCTTGTTTGCTTAATTTCTTCATGGATAGAATTTGATTGTTTCAGGACATAATCTTTAATTGGAGGAGACATCTTCTCAAAGACTTTAAATATTGGAAAAAAAAAGAGAGATCTTATTCAGTCTCAAGTGGAAAATGTCATAAAGATTTTGAATTCCCGAATGCACAATGCTAGAGTGCGACCATTCATGCCTCAACCCACTTGAGTGTTTATATAGGTCTGAGAATGAGAGGCATTCATTTTAAACCCATTCACTCAAACACAAACCCTTGTTCATCATCCTTTGTTACCCATTTTGAGCCTTCCCATGATGTATACATGTCATTTAGGTATAGTATTCATAGGAACCTAAAATCAAAATGATTTGCCAATAGAAAGTTGAAAAATGCCGTATATTAAAAAAATGTTGTGTAGTAAAAAAAACAGAGAGAAGTTAAAAAAATAAAAGAAATATCAAGAAGGCATTTGTGCATAAAAAGAAATTTTGGCAAAAAGTTTACCGAGTATTGAGTTGCTATGAACCTATTCATTTATTTTGACTTGCATATACACCATTTTTTTTTATTAATCCATTCCATTTAGTCTTCATCCATCATTACAAGCATTTTAAGTCCTCTTGATTTATGGCATTAATTGCTATTAGTAGTGGAGATGTTAGAGTTGTCACAAGCCTATGATAAGGTGTGGATTGAGTGAACTAAAGTGAAATTATCCTAATGAGGTGAGATGAATAAAATAATAATACCTTGAGAGTCTCTTGTGCTTCATTATAATATTTTGGATTGTATAATTGGCTAATTTATTTGCATCGTTTGATTATGACTACTGTTGGCCTGAAGAATTTGATCAATTGATCCATTGCTTTTTAATTATGAAATTGTTAATCTTCAAATACATTAGTGATTGCAATTTAGAAAATGGTGCTTGATTGTCTTTGTTCAGGAGTTCAAAGACCTAAGTTTGGGGGAATTGATTGAACCTTATTCTTATACGATATTTCATAATTTAATTAGGATTTTTAATGCATTTCCTAGGATATTATTGCATGATTAAGCACTAATCTAAGCTGGAAACATTTGTATTGAATTAAGTTTAATTAGGGGCAAAATGTTCATAATTTGTTAATTATTCATGCAAAAGATTTCTTAAACTTTTAATGCTATATTGTGTTTAATTTTGCATTGCAAGTATTTTGGGAAGAAATTGGTAATTTAGGAGGGTCAGAATTAATATTTTGAGCTTTGGAGAAATTACAGAAAGTTTCCTAGAATTGGTATTAATTACAATGAATGAAGAAAAGGGAATGGGGAAAATCACAGAAACGCCCATCAGCTTTTCCATGAAGAAAATAGACTGGGGAAAATCACAGCAAAGGAACCATCCATGCATGATGCATCACGTGAAAATGAAGCTTTAATTAAAAGCACCAAGCATCTTCTTCCTCCAACCGACAGCACTGGACGAGCATCATATTTTTTTTTATCATGGAAGCTTATCTTATCATCAAGACACTATCATCAACCAAAAGCAGAGATAGAAAGAATATGGGTGAGCTGGGAATCATCATCATCATCACTTTCACTCTTTTCTTCCGATGAAAAAAAGACTCAGAGACATGAGGTACCAACATCCGACCTCCATCTTCTTCTTCCTTCTATCTTGAGTCGCCGGCGGCCTTCACCATCGCCACCATTGCCACCGGCGACGCACCTCCATCTCCACCAATCATCTTCATCACCTCCTCCATTTTTTCCGGTTAGCTTCGGCCTTTCTTCTCTCAAGTAACCCATACCACCACCTTCACCGTGCCCCTCTTCTTCCTCGTCGGACAACCTTCACCCCCAGCTCCGACAGGGTTGAGGCGGACGAAGGACAGGGGGAGCTTGAGATGAGAGAGACCACCGTCACTCTCTGTTTTCCATCTCCGTTCACACCTCCGGGCCCCATTTCCGGCAACATCTCCATTCCACCGTCAACACCAACTCTTCTTTTCTCTGCCAGAAGCTTCTCTACCATTGGAAATTATCATTACAGCGCCTTCCTCCTTTCTCTGTGATAGCCCAGCATTTCTCTGCAAATTCCGTCGACATTTCCAGTTTCCGGCCCCCATTTCTGGCGACCTTCACCGTCGGTCTTCCTTCCTCTACCTTCGCACCACCTCTGTGACCTCTGTGCTCCACCATTCACTACCACTACCTCTCTTTGATCTTGCCAAAGCTTATCATCACTTTTCGGTGGCTTCATGAAATTTTCCAGCCCCCATTTCCAGCGAAGTTTCCATGTTTCTGGCGACCTCAAATTCATGATAATGTCTTGAGTTTAAAGAGCTACAAAGGGGAGTGTTTAATTTAATTCTATTTTTCATTTAGTTATTTTGAGACTTGATTATTATTTGTAATATGTGGATCGATTTTGTGTGATTGTATTAGAATTTTTCTTTGTTGTTTGTTGGACTTATATATGTATATAATTAAATTGAGTGGTGTGTTTTCTTATATGTTTAATTAGAGAAAATAATTGCATTTAATAAAATACCAAAAATAATAGTTTAGCTTTTAATTAAATTTCATTTATTTATTTATTTATTATTTTCAAATAAAAATAAAAATAAAAATCAATTTATTTTATTACAATTGTATGGCATGTAGATTACCTAGGATTCAGTAAAAGGCTCATCGAGAAGAGAGACGATCCGAGTATTATATTGTATTGCAATTCTTGGATTAAATTTTTTGTATTTGATCCCGAGACGTAAAGGCACGGTCAGATCAGCTAGGGTTCCAAAATGAAAAAAAAAGAGGGAAGGGGATTACGAAATTGATTAAAATAATTTATTTAAATTATATTTTTATCTTAAACAAATAAAATACTGTAAATTAAGTAACTGTCACGTAGAATTAAACTAAAATGAGGTATTGTAGTGTAAGTGGCCAGTTTGTTTCGTTAACATTGCATAGTCATCACCTAACTTTGCCTAGTTAGCATTTGCTACTAATAACATTAACGGTGTTAAGTTTTAAAGACTAAAAATGCACTTTACAAACTTAAGGGCTTAAAACAATATTTTAAAAGACCAAAAGTATACTTTGGCCTTTATAAAATACTAAAGCCAAACCATTTAACTTTTAATCCAAAAGTGAATGTGAAATTTTGTTGCTTATAAATGAAATAGTCATTAATGGGTATGTGGCATCACAAGCGTGATCCAGCAAGCAAAGATGGGGAAAAAATATTGATAAACAAGAGCTGTTGCAGCGGAAGAGAATGTGATCGTTAAATATAATGATATATCCACTTTGAGTTTCTGTGAATACAATATAAATCAAAACTAATATTAATTAAATTTTGAATATTCTTCGTATATACTTTACTTATTCTATTTATAAGTAATTTTCCACATGTTTCCCCATCGTAAAAAAACCTTAAATTTTATTAAATCTGCATGGAAATTTAATAACTTTTCAACTCTACTCCACTTTGATATATACATATTACAATAAAATAATAATCTACACAATAATAAATGAATAGCATAATTGTGTATTTATGCAAAAAAAATTAACAATGTGATTTTTGCTAAAAAAGATAGTCCCCGCCCAACTTATTATCAAATAGAATCAGATAAATATATTTTTGAAACATTGGCTGATTCGTTTCACGCAATCCTCAAGTCACTTTTATATGTAGAGATCAGAGAAGAAACCAATAAAAAAATATACATCATACAGTGAGATTCAAAGAAACAAGGCCTTTTTCTTTTTGTTATAAAAAAGTATAGGTGAGTTAAGATTCTAGTGCATACCTCTAGGCTTAGATAGTACGTATAGAGATGCTTACAAATTGCCTATTAACAAAGTAACATGCGAGCTAACTCAATTTATGCCCTGGCTCCTCTTAGTTCGAAGCCCACCCTAAATTAGCACAATCTTCATAATATTACCTCACCGCTTGTTTCTCACAAACAAGCAAGAGGTAGTAACAATATATGTATGTATGTATGTATGTATGTATGTATGTATGTATGTATGTATCTGGCTTTAGTTGGTGTGTTGTGTGTTTCGTAATGTTTGCCCATCATGTGTCATTCTATATTACTAATAATTATTCCCCTTCATGAATAAATGGATTGTGCTATCATGGTATATGCACAACACTGTACTCTTACCCAAATCTTTTTTTTTCAGGAATAATTTCCCTCCCAAACTTCCTTGCATGCGCATACAAACTTTTGAACTGAGACCCGCAAAAATATAAAATATAATCAATTATGCAAGGGTGTGAGAGAGATATCATTCTGGTCCATATATATAACAATATTACGTGAAATATGGTTCTTAGACTGACTTGTTCAAATCTTAGGTCTTGACAAATTTGAGGTCCATTGCATTAATATGCAGGAAAAAATTACATGAATTGACCGGACTTATTTAAACATAATTCTAGTAAATTTACAAAAATATAGCTAAGCTTCTCTGGACTTAATTGTGATTTGTCATCGACGTGAAAAGACCATATTTTACCTGCAATGAACTGGGATTTAATGGACAAAAAACAAGAAGAAACAAGTAAAAAAAAAAATCGTGATTTTTGAACCAAAATAAATGTTGGCTACAAGTTCTTGATAGTAAAGTTCTACTATAATTTAGTCAAAAAAAAAAAAAAATACTACTACTATCGTTTTTGTCATGACGAATTGAATTTTAATCACTGCGTCGGTGTCAAAACAGATCTGCGACTATTAACTTTTTTTTTCATGTCTTCATATTAATTTCATATGTAATATATAATTTTGGGCCTAATTTTTTGTTTATTCCAATTTCAAAGGTGGTTTATCGTTGTTAATAGCCAAATTTATAGTTCGAGAATGCATCATTAAATTGAAATAGAGACCAGTGGTTAATTTAAAACTTTTCCAAAACTTGTTTAGTGCGGTCTCACGTTCACATCTCGAATATAATTGGTCTGTCCAGTTCGGTTCCATTCATACATATCAGAGTGCAACCAAAATTTCCCGACAACGCTCAGGTTTCGTTACTCAATAAAAGGGTTTACAACGCTTAGTTTCTCATACAGGGGATTACACAACACTATTTAATATATACAACATGTGCAACTAATCCCCAACAAAATATGACAACCAACTACCAAAATTAAAACTCCTAGCTAGTCTAACAGCCCTTCGTCACTTGCTTTTCCTTTGAACCGCTCGCCCTTACTGTAGGTTAATTATTGGAAAGAATGAGATTCAAAAGAATCCCAGTAGTAACAATTCACTTATAACATGTACAATCACAAAGCATGTAAGCAAATCACAACAACAACAACAACATATTTGAAACAGCTTTCGCTGCATTCTTAACGGCATATTTCACAACAGCATGTTTCACAAGAGCACAACAACGGCAATGTTATATCACGGCATATTCAATGAAATGACATATATGCAAGGCATCATACAAAGAATAACAGAAAGAGTCACTACTTTGTTCTTTCCGCTCGTACACTGGTACTGGTTTAGCACGTGCAGGGCAAATGTCAAATCCTATAATTAGAATTACAGGCGACAGGTTATTACTTAATCCAATTCTTTAATTCAAACACTCAATTTGGTTATCATTAGGGACATTTAATCAAATCAACTAAGGAGTTAAAGTGGTCAATTAACCTAAAAGATCAATTCCTAACCTCAAAGTTCAACAATATTACATTATGCCATTACATCTTCAATTTCCGCATAAGAGACCAAATCTGCCATAATTTTCTCCAGATATTGAAAAATCATAACTAATTCTACAAAAATTGAATAAGGTTATCCCAAGTCCTATTGGAAAGCTATTGAAGTCCTCTTCATAGGAAAAATATGAATCATTACTGGAAATCACCACACAATTCCAGAATCACACAAAATCCCACACTGCATCAGAATTAAGTCCAGTTTCGACATCAAACTTTGGGCAACCAGAAGTCAGCTCAAAAAACTAAATGACACAAATTATATGTCCATTTTGAAGCTTGGAATGTGAAATTTATTAAGACTGGAAAGTTTCATAATTTATAGAGATCATTTGGTTATCCAAAAAGACCACACAAGTAGAGTACCTCGCTAGAATCCTGTTCAGGCTGAAAACCCAAATTTACACTTTGAGTTTCAATGACCCAAAATTCACCACTCAGGGCTATTCCCACATAATTTTTCGTGTAGAACACAATGGTAACATCAAAATTAACAAATTCCCACTCATTCTCCATGTCCTGTTTTGGCATAAAATTCAAAATAAATCCCAACAATTACCAACTTATAATTTTAGCATCAAACTTATGTCAAATGGTTTCCAATCATCATAAACCACCAATAACATAACCAAAGCATCATGAATTATCCAAACCCTTGTTTAGCCAAAATCAGGGCAGATTTACACGCCAAAATTCTCATTCAACCAACACAACCAATAGCTCAAATTGATGCTAATACTCACCTCTTGCTTCTCCTTAAGTTCTTTCTTTGATTCTTCAGCTTTTGTTCTTGCAAGGTGGCTGAAAACTCCTCTTCTTCAAAAACAAAAACCATATAAATGAAGTTAAGGAAGAGAGGAACAAGTTTCATGAAGGACTCGTGAACCATAGATGAGGTTAAGGAGGTGAAAATCAAGGTGGAAATCTTACCTTTTCCTTGCTCTTCCTTCTCTTTCGTTGGAGCTGCAGCACCGACTTGGAGAGTGTGAGAGAAAGTGATAAATGATTAGGTTTTTCCTTTCCCTTATCACTTAAAGAGCTGACCGAAATATGGGACTTGAAAGGAAAAATGATCTATCAAAATTATCACACTTCCACCTCCTCAAAATAATATATTTTAATAGCTTTAACATGTGCCAAATAAATTGAGATCGTCATCTTTTCTCTTTCCATATACTTGGCCGAATATTGCTTCTTGTTTTGACTAAGAAGAGACTTTGAATTATCCTATCTTCCTCCTCCACATATTTTATTTAGAGTTGCAATATTTGACCATAAGACTTTTTTTCCATCACCTTTTCTCTTCCTTCATCTTAACTTGACCGAAACTACACCTTAAAGAGGCTATATACATTTGATTCAATTCCCTCTTCCTTTTCCTTCATGTTGACCAAAATTATTGACTAAGTCCTCATCTCCTTACTTGGTCTTTCATGCGTTTCTCTTTCTCTCTTTATTGCACAGAAAATAGCTCTTAAAGTAACCAATCGAAAGCTTCTTGAATTATCAATATTTACCTCCTTACTTTAGTTGTAATTGTTGACTAAATTCAACATACTTTCTTTTCCTCTTCATGCCATACGAATTGTAGCCCATGGAATAGCCAAAAGGGCTTCTTCAATTTATCATAATTTCAACTCTTCAAATATTACTTCTTTAGTTGAAATTGTTGACTTAGTCATCATCATTTACAACTTGGTCAAATTGCCTTCACATGTCATATGTAATAGCCTATATTGTTTCCTCTTGTCATACATAAGTCATGGCCCTTTGAAGAAGATGATCTTGAAAAATATCATCTTGCAATATAATATTAAATTGCCAATTTTGCTTATGAAACTTGATTAAAGTCATAACAAAATTTTCCAGAGGTAATTATGTCATTAATCTCACCATCTATTTTGTACATTTAGCCCTTGAGTACTTCTTAGGATATTACAATTCTCCCCCTGTAAAATAAATTTCACCCTCGAAATTTGTTACACAAATTGAGCCATAAACTCTGGATAACGCTTACGCATATCTGCTTCCGCTTCCCAAGTCGCCTCTGTCTGTGTCATTCCCTTCCAGATCACTTTCACAAATGGAATGCTTCGGTGTTTGAGCCGTCGTTCTTCTCGATCAATGATCTGCTCTGGTTCTACCGCATATGTGAAGTTGTCTTGTAATTCGACTTCTTCATATTCAACTATATGAGATGGATCCGGTTGGTACTTCTTCAGTTGGGAAACGTGAAACTCATCGTGGAGCCTGCTCAAGTTTGGGGGTAGGGCTATTATATAAGCAACAGGCCCAATTCTCGCAAGAATTTCAAAAGGACCTATATACCTCAAGCTTAGCTTTTTTCGCTTGATAGCTCTCCCGATGCCCGTAACTGGTGATACTCTCAGAAAAATATGATCACCAACCTCAAACTCTAGAGGCCTTCTCCTCTTGTTAGCATAGGTTTTCTGTTGACTTTGTCCTGCAAGAAGCCTCTTACGGATGATTTGAATTTGCGCTGAGGTTTGATCAACAAGCTCCGGCCTATAAAGCTTCCTCTCAGATAACTCATTCCAGTATAAGGGTGATTGGCACTTTCTCCCGTACAAAGCTTCATACGGCGCCATCTGAATGCTCGCATGATAGCTATTGTTGTAAGCGAATTCAGCAAGTGGAAGAAAACGATCCCAATTCCCTTTGAAGTTGAGAACACAAGCTCGCAACATATCCTTTAGTGTCTGGATAGTCCTTTCTGATTGACTATCTGTCTGAGGATGATAGGCCGTGCTGAATTTCAATTGAGTTCCCAAAGCTTCATGCAACGCCTTCCAAAATCTCGAAGTGAATCGGGGTTCACGGTTGGAAATGATGTTCTTCGGTATGCCATGGAGTTTAACAATCTCCCGGATATAAATCTCTGCTAGCTTGTCCAGAAAGTAACTAACATTGATTGGTATGAAGTGTGCCGACTTCGTTAACCGGTCCATAATTACCCATATCACATCATAATTCCTGATCTTGGGCAATCCCACCACAAAGTTCATGGTCACACTTTCCCATTTCCATTCTGAAATCTCAGGACTTTGAAGCAAACCAGGCGGTCTTTGGTGCTCAATCTTTACCTTCTGGCAAGTGAGACACCTCGCTACATACTTTGTCACATCACTCTTCAAACCCGGCCACCAATACATAGACTTCAGATTATGATACATTTTGGTTATACCAGGATGAAGAGTTTATTGTCTCTTGTGCGCCTCATCCAGAATCTTCTGTCTCAACTCCACCTTAAGTGGAACACAAATTCTCTTTTGATAGTGAACTAGTCCACTAGCTGACAGATCATAGCCCTGAGCTTCTCCCTGTTCAATTCTAGCCAGATTCCGCTGTATCCAGCCATCTTGTCTCTGAGCTTCTTCAATCTCAACCCTCAGATCACTTTCCCCTTGGGAAACATTATAGTTAGCATAGACGATTTGGTTTGAAAAATTCAAGTCCCGAAAATCTTTTATCAATTTCACCTCTTGAATCATCATTGCTGCAACTAGCACCGTCTTTCGACTAAGAGCATCAACGACGACGTTAGCTTTACCCGGATGATACTTGATCTCTAGGTTGTAATCTTTCAGCAACTCCATCCACCGGCGTTGTCACATATTCAACTCTTTCTGTCGTACAAATACTTGAGACTCTTGTGGTCGCAATACAGTTCTACCGTCACACCATACAGATAATGCCGCCATATTTTCAATGCAAACACAATCACCGCAAGCTCCAGATCATGAGTGGGATAGTTCATTTCATGAGGCTTTAGCTGTCAGGAGGTGTAGGCCACCACTCGTCCCTGCTACATAAGGACACACCCCAACCCTTGCTTACTCGCATCACTATACACAACATAAGTCAAGCTAGGATTGGGTATAATCAATACCGGTGCCGTGGTCAACCTCTCTTTCAGCTCAACAAAACTGTTTTCACAACGTTCATCCTACTTAAATGGCTGATCTTTTCACGTGAGGTTGGTCATCGGCAAGCCAATCCGGGAGAAATTTTGAATAAATCTTCGGTAGTAACCAGTAAGACCCAGAAAATTGCGTATCTCAGCAATAGTTTCTGGCCTCTTCCAGTTAAGTACTGCTTCCACTTTACTAGGATCCATCAGGACCCCTTCTTGCGAGATAACATGGCCTAAGAATTTTACTTCTGAAAGCCAGAACTTGTACTTACTCAACTTAACATAGAATTTTACTTCTGAAAGCCAGCACTATTCTTAAATGATGCTCGTGCTCTTCCCTACTCTTAGAGTAGATCAGAATGTCGTCGATAAACACCACTACAAATTGTTCTAGGTATTGTCAAAAGACACGATTCATGTAATCCATGAATACAGCAGGTGCATTAGTTAGGCTAAAGGGCATTACTAGAAACTCATAGTGCCCATACCTAGTTCTGAAGGTAGTTTTTGGTACATCTTCTGCTTTTACTCGCAGTTGATGATAACCTGACCTTAGATCAATCTTCGAAAATACACAAGAACCAGACAGTTGATCTAGAAGGTCATCGATTCTTAGGAGTGATACTTGTTCTTGACAGTTATTTTGTTCAATTCTTTGTAATCCACACATAGTCTCAGACTCCTGTCTTTCGTATTGACAAATAATACTGGAGCTCCTCACGGTGAAACACTAGGTCGAATGAATCCTTTTTCAAGTAAGTCTTCAATTTGTTTCTTTAGCTCCGCCATTTCATTTGGGGCCATTCGGTATGAGGCTTTTGATATAGAACCAGCTCCATGCAAAATTTCAATTGGAAACTGCACTTTCCTTTCCGGAGGTAATCCGCTAAGATCATCCGAAAATACCTCAGGAAACTCTCTTACCATAGGTATACTTTCTAAAGTTTCTTCTATCTCTCCCTGCACAGAAAAGAAGACCATATACCCCTGGCACCCTTTCTCTAGATATTTCTCAGCTTTAGCCGTTGAGAGGAAGTTCAAACTAGAATTCGCATTATCATCCTTATGGGAATTAGGATACACTATTTTCTTGTTTCCACAATCCAACAATACATTATTCACCGTCAACCAATCAAAACCCAATATGACTTCTAATTGGTAGAGTGGCAGACAAATCAAATCAACAGTAGACTCATGCCCCTCAACAGTTATTACACAGTTTAAACAAGCCTCAGCTGTCACAACCTTGACACCCATCGGCGTCGACACAACCAAATCAAATGGCATTTTATGTACATGTAATCCCAGGCGCTTCACACAGTCACAGGTAATGAAGGAATAACTTGCACCCGAATCAAATAAAGCTTGCAGTAAACTACCATTGAGAAAGATTTTACCTTGAATCAGGTCGGGGGACTTCCGGGCTCCCTCGTGTGTCATGGTGAACACCCTACCCTGATTCCTGGGCCTTTGCTCTGTCGGCGGCCGTCTGCATTTAGTAGCAATGTGTCCCGGCTGTTTACAGTTATAACAAACTACTTGCCCCGTATATGTTCTGCCAGGATGTGACCTCCTACAACGAGTGCATGTCAATATTGTTGGGGGTTTCTGATTATCACGACCCTCAGATTGATAGGGCTTCTTACCACTACCCTTAGCTGAGAACCCCTGTCCCTTTCGTTTTTGGGAAGTATTCCCTTTACTAGCCTCACTGCGGTTGCTGGTAGCTTTGGTAGGATACAAATCTCTTAGATGGTTTTCTGTGATTCTGCATTCTTCAATCGCTTTATTGAACTTAGTAAACAAGTGAGTGCCCAATCTCTTTCTTAGTTCTCATCTTAGACCACGAATAAGCATGTCTGAACTCCATTCTTCGTCATCCATTCTCTGAAGATAGGACAATACCAGGACAACCGGACGAAACGGGACAGATGCTCATCAAAGGTCTCCATGTCTCCTTGTTTGATATTTAGAAATTCAGTTTCCTTGTCAAGCCTCACTGACTTGGGGAAATATTTCTCATTGAACTGTCGTTGAAACACTTCCCAGGTCAGTGGTACATTTCAGCTTTGAAGTGTTAGGGCAATATTCAGCCACCAACGGTCTGCATCTCCTTCCAACTTGTACACCGCTAACCGTGCTTTCACCTCTGATGGGCATTCAAGAACCTCGAAGATCTTCTCTAGTCTGTTCAACCAGTCTTCAGCTACTTGAGGATCAAATCTACCTTTAAACATCAGTGGCAAGTGCTTGCAGAATTTGGAGACTCAATACTACAGATCCCTCTCGTCACGGGCTGGTACTCCATGTAACTCTGGGTTTGGTTCGGTGTGAGGAGGTGACTCTGGAGGTTGAATGGACCCTTCAGCGGTTTCCTCATGGCGGGTCTCTTCTTGGGTCTCTTCCTGAGTAGACTGGTTGCGGTCTTCGTTGCGTTTTGCCTTTTCCTCTCTGAGCTCTTCTCTCAGCGCAGCTATCATATCTCTTTGATCCTGAATCAACCCCATCATCTCCCGCATAGGGTCTGGTGGATTGTCATTAAGCACCACCAAAATTCCTTTGAGTGCTATTTGAGCAAGACCCAACCAGTTCAGTTCCTACTCTCGGCAGGACAGTCATGAGGTTGTTCTTGGCTAGATTTCCCGTAGGAGACTTCTCTGCAATCTCAGCCACCCCAATCAATTCAGCAGCCCCATTAGTAACCAACATTCTCCCCGGCGAAGCAACCAGGGCGTTGGAGTCCTCCATCTGGAGTCAAAGACCACACCTGCTCGTATTCCAATACACAGCTTCTCTCACTAATTCTCAAAGACCACACCTTCTTCTACTTAGTTTTGTGTGTGTGTGTTGTTATAATATATATGCGTGCAGGAGCAGCAGTGTGATTACAATATAAAAGTTAAGATAGGGAATGACGCAGGTGGAGGAACGGAGGCCATGATCAGTCTCATGTTAATCTCCTCTTCCGCCAAGAGCTTAACCCGCGACAACCTCGCTCGGGAATAGGGCGTAGGGAAGGGCAGCACCCCAGAGTTCTACAACTTCTTCGAGCTGGGCAGACTCGACGAGTTCACGGGCAGGGACACTTGCGTCATACCTTGCGCCATCACCGTCATCTCCAACGGCAATTTCCCTGGTTCAGGGTGGTACTTGGAATACGTGGACGTCACCCTCAACGGATCGGACCTGGCATTAATAACGTCCAGAAACACTTCATGGTGAACCAGTGGCTGGACACAGCCGAATCGCCCTATGTACTCTATGCCCATGTCAACAACTGCCTCCTTTCAACTGATTAGAGCACAATCTTCATAATATTACCTCTACGCTTGTTTCTTATACAGGCAAGAGGTAGTAACAACATGTATCTGGCTTTTGTTGGTGTGCTGTGTTTTTCGTAATGTTTGTCCATCATGTGTGTCACTCTATATTAATAACTATTCCCCTTCAAGAATAAATGGATTGTGATATTATGGTATGCACACCACTCTTTATTTTAAGATGGTCATGGCTTGAGAAAGAAAAATCCCAGAACAGCGGCGGCAGAACCCCGGTGTCCTATATTCCTCTATGCAGCTACCTTCTTTTCTTTTTTTCCCGATGCTCCCTCTTCTAGCTTAGGTCTCAACTTTTATTTATTTATTTTCTAAAAATTATGCATCCCCAAAACGAAGCCACTTCACCTTTCCTTAGTCTCCTTTTTTTTGTTGGGACGAAATTAGTCTTCTATTGTATTCACTCAAAATTCCATCTAAGGACATCGTTGTGACAGATGCTGCATGATGGGGAAAAAGCAAATACACTAAAAGGAAAAGAATAATACCCATAATAATAATAACCAATATTTTTGTTTTCCTTTTTTAACTTTTAATTCTTAATATTTTTTTATTTATTTTCTTAGATTTAACTATTTATATTCTAATTTAAACCTATGATATTTACAATGAAAACCCTAAATAATGCACTAATTTGATTTGATCTTATAATAATATAATCCCATAGAGATCTCCCAAAATTTTCTTACATAACTCCAAATATTTTCAAAATATACTTTAAAAACACTAAAAATTTCAGCTTCTTTTGAATAAAGACTGACATTTTGTTGCATAGTAGTAATACATCTCCGGTGTCGTGTTTAACTCTCTAGGTACAGTCTGTCTTCCTGACCAAGATATTTCTGTAATTTCAATGTGTATCTATTTAAATACATAATTAATCAATATGGACCCTCTAAAATAAATGTCATCATTCATGTAACGCTGTGATTTGTAGATCATTATGGTCCATGTATAACAATATTACCAAATTTTATTTACAGAGTGTTATGAATATTATGACAGAGTTCACACTAAAACCCCGAGGAATCCAGATATCAACCTGCTTACATAATAAAATGAATTGGATCTAAGAATGAAACTCAGTTATCTCCCTTATTTTTCCTTCCCCCCATTTTCTCTCATGATCCAAATAGGAGAAAATTAATTTTCTCTCCCATTTCTTTCTCACATACTTTTCTCCTCCCCTAATTTTCTTTCCATCCAAACATAGTGTAAGTGTTTAGGAATTTGAAGTTGATATGATAATCCATAAAAATATCAGATGTATCATTAGAATTTCCATATTTAGGAAGGAGTGGAATAATGAGTTGAAACATATTAAGGATAACTTTGAGAAAATATTATCACTCCTCCCATTTAGATGGATGAAGAAAATATGAAGAAAGAAAATAAACAAATATATAAATGACTAAAATACCATTGTGTCAAAATATGTAATGTTTAAAGTTAAATTAAATATCACAATGAAAAAATCGTCTTAAAATTAATATATAAATTATTTGATAAATGCATATTTTCATGTTCTTATATTTTAAAGTCAAATAACTTGACTTAGGACATTATAATCCATGTAAAAAAATTACAAATATATACCTCAAAGGTCTATATATTTTTCTTTGAGAAAACTTATGAAAATCTGATTTCTCATAGGTCCTTTCACTACTATAGATTCGAGCATATATAATGTTCAATAAATAATGGGTACAACAAATAAACGTCATGTATGTCAAGACGGAAGAATATATAATGCCAAAACATAACAATTAAATATACGTATCATCATATTTTGAGAGACTGAATTTGCTAAAACACAAAAATAATGGTGGTAGTTAGTAACCGTCATTTATTTAGTGACAAATATGACCATTCATATGAAACAATCATCGTATAACACTTGCAAATGATTTATCTTCCAACATTATATCAATAAAAACAAATACATAACGGTTATAATAATTAAACATAAACTATGATCATAAACTGAGATATTCTTATATATTAATATATCTGACATTTATACTTATAAGATAAATTCAATATGTTAAGATACAATTATATAATGATATCTAATAATTTCTCAAATTTATACTTTTTAAGGTAAATATAATATGTTAAGATATTAGCCTAATATATAATATCTATTAACATCTTAAGGAGGCGGGAAAGTCGGGTTTCTAAAAAAATTGACAATACTTGACAGTTCTTTATAAAGAACCGTTATGTATTCTTTAAGAATGCTTAATTGTTATCAATGAAAAACTATCATATATAAAAAGACGGGATTCTAAGAAAAAATTATTTCACAATACTTGACAGTTCTTCACGAAGAATAGTTATATATTCTTTATAAGATTATTTAATGTTACAGATCATTATTTTCATACATAAGATGGTAGAATTCAGAAAAAATGTCAAATATAAGGAGGCAGAATTCTATAAAAAAAAATTATTTGACAATATATTACTATTCTTTCCAAACAATATATTAAGTATTAATATTAAAAGGTGACATTCTAAAAAAATTATTTGACAATATATTACGGTTCTTTATAAAGAACTATTAAGTAATCTAACAATTTATCAATATATTGTTTATTGATATATTAATTAATATTATGGACAATATCAATGTTCTAAAGACAAAATCAAACTAGACGGTTTAGCTGGTCTAGCTCTTGACCAAAGTCGGCACTGGCTTAGTTTCTAGGTAAGAGCCATTTTGTGTGTCAAGCCATTTTGGATGGGAAAAAAGCCGCTTTTAGGTCAGAAATCATTTTTAGGCTGGAAGCCGAAACAGCTATACAACAACCGAATGGTCTAATCTCTCCCCTTCTTTGTCTTCCTTAATGAGTCCATGATGACAAGAACGATGATGAAAAAGAAATAAAAAAGGTGACGGGGATAAAGATAATGAAGAAGGGGAGTGATCAACAGCCAAACAAATAAAACATACCAATCATAATTTCTTTCGCTTCTTCCATACTATTCCGAAGGTTGCAAGGACTGGTCATGATGGTTAGAAAAAGAATCGTAGGGTTGAGTTTTTCCCTGTAGTGAGAAGAAAGAAGGAAGGAAGTTTGGTTTAGTGTCTATTTGGGTTAGCGGTAGAAGCTGATTTTGCAATGTAATTTAAGTTATATGTGGTATGCATGTGAGAGGAGTTTTGTCTCGACTTACATGAGCATGCTTTTTAAAACCCTAACTCAAACATACACTTAGTTTATCACGCCAAGTCTGCAATATCACATGGGGGTCAATAAATTCACTTGGCTAAAGACTTTTCACCTTTCAACTAGATGTTTACTTATTTTATTAATATAACTTTTAATGACTAAATTTAAAAGAAATTCACGTCTCCTCTGACTAGTTGCAAGTTGCAACAATTTCGGCATGAATCATTATTTTATTAACTTGTTATTATAATTTTTACTTTTAAAGTAATTATCTCATATTCTTTTTACTATTTAATTTAATAATTTAATATATGCATGATATTTTGATGATATAAAATGCATACTTATTATTTAAAAAACTTGGTTGAAAAAGGAGAAGTGTGAAGTGTTTAGTTGAAGAGGCACAATTTAGAAAATAATAATAACTTTGCTTAAAAATTAGAAAGAAAACCATGAGAATAACAATGATGAAAGATTGAAAATACTCATCTGTACTATTTATTGTTAATATAAAATTTGTTTTCATATTTTCTTATAAAATGATGTTTTTGCCAAAATATAAATTTGAAGTTATATGTTGCTATTTAATTGTTTGTGCGTTGAAGTATTATTATGTTGACAATTAGACCTTTCATAGATTATATATATATATATATATATTATTATATATGTATATGATTATTCTTATTAACTTTTTATTTAATTATTACATCACCAGTTCGACCGAACGGCTAGACCATTCCAACCATTTAAACTATGACCCGTTGACCTTTTCGGTTTGATATTCGGTCCGGCTTTTAAAACATTGGACAATACATTACAGTCCTTCACAAAGAATCGTTAAGTATTCTTTCATCAAAAAAGACGGGATTTTGAAAAATATCAAATATATGAAGGTGGGATTCTGAAAAAAAAAAAATTATTTGATGCAACTCTTCCAACTCTTTCTTAAACATTTTTGAGCTTCCTAGTATGTCTCATACTCTTCTTTCCATGAGTTTTGTTCTGCTGCTATGAGTTTGGTCCTCCACCACTAGCATGGATCTTCACTCTATAACTCCTTCCTCTGGTGATTCTTCCTTGCGTAAGCTTTATTTTTATTTCAATTAATGTTTTTAGTTTCATTTTATTTTTTTAATATAATGAGAGCTCACTAGTTGAGGCTTAAGATTGTCTGATTATCTATGAAGAATCGTAGACAAAAAGCGATAACTAATTTCTGTTGTGAGCTTGACCACTGCTATTATTTACGTTAATCATTAGTATCAATATATCAATACTTGAAGTTACTTATTAAAAATTTTCATAGAAGGAAAATATGGGGAAAAAGGATGTTATTAATAGGATTATAAGAAGTATAAAGGGAGTAATATTGAGCCGTGGATTGAACATTGAGAATTTGCAGTTCTATACTTGTACTCTTACCAAATGGATATTTTTTTTTGTATCTTTTGTTGATATAATTTTTTGTTTTTTTATTCTCAAAACTTGTTCTAGAAAACTGCTGCAAAAGAAAATTGAGAACACAATCACACAAGTCATAAATTAAACAATGGATCATCAGCTCATTGTTGAAGCATCCGTTGTTGTGGGGAAAATACTTTCATTTGAGAATCATTGAAATAAACTTACAATAATTATTATGTTTCAGCAAACAACACAAATCAGCAGTAATTATTATGTTTTAGCAAACAACACAAATCAGCAAAGACGGAGTGAGCTAGTGTTGCCATCTTGAGCGATCAAACATAAGAGGTAGATTTGAACGACGGATGAATGAAAGGGTTGAACTTGTCAGCTTTTATGCTATGCGTTCTAAAAGTAAGCCTAACCTGTTTGCTTAAATAGGTTAAGCAATAGGCATGACCTTGAACTTGATCCTATTTAGTGCCTGATTGGCTTGGTAGTAGAATCTAATTTTCAAATGTGGTTTATGATATACGAGGAAAGTATGAGATAAATTTTATTTCGACTTGTGTGAATATGATGTTAATCCAAATAGGCCCTTACAAGTTGAATTAATTTTCGGAAAAAAATATAGTAAAATATATAACATGCAAAAATTCCTTGGATTGTGGAATTAATGTTTCTTTGGGTTGTGAACATTGTTGTTGACTTACAGAAAAATCACATGCGTATGTATATATGTTTTCTAATAGCTTATATTTGTTCTTTTTAGTTATAGAAATAATGAAAGATAAATACAAAGAAATCAAAATATTGCAATTTCAGCCAATTCTGGACTTCATTTCAGTTTTCCCTTTATTTTGTATACCTTTAAATTATTTTTTCAAATTCGAAACAAATAAAAATATTTTGAAATTTTTAATATTACCATAGCCATAATAATATTGTACACTTGAGATCATTTTTTACAATAGTTATTCCAACTCACATTTAATAGTATAGCTCTGGTGTGGTATTGAATAAGGAATATCTAGAGTTTTATTGTCTTCGTTATTTTAGGATTCATATTTAAGTTTGAATTTAAATTATTTTTATTTTATTATTAGTGCTGTATAAATAGTGGTAGGGTTTTCATTTGTATTAAGCTCTAATTGATTGAATAAATTAAAGAGTTCACCTATTCCTGAAAACATCTTCCGTGTTCATGATCCTTTTACCAGTTAAGCTATTTTGACTGCAAATTCTTTAATTAGATAATATTAAATATATAATATAATAATTAAAAAAATTAATATTATATTTCATTTTTTAATATATTATTTAATATTTATTTTTAATTTTCATATTACATTTAAATATTTGTTATTAATGTAATTTAACTAATATAATATATATTATATTACAAATTAACTTTCTTATATTCAAATACTTTATATTTAATTTTTTATATTTTATTATATTATATAAATTATTATAATATAATAAAAAAATTACAAATTTTACCGACATAATTGTTCTGTCGATAAACTCCATTAGTAATTTTTGTGACAAATTACCGACATAATTGTTCTGTCGATAAACTCCATTGGTAATGTTTGTGACAAATTACCGACAAAATTTCCGCTGATAATCCATTGGTAATGGAAAAAAATTCCTTTGGAATTGTATTTTCGGATAAAATTTACCAATGGAATTTTGCTGTTAACAATTCGACAATAAATTTATCCAGAAAAAATTTCTATCGGTAATTTCATATTTTCAGTGCTTCAACTATATAATAAACATATGGAACCATTTATTTATTCAATTAGAACATGTAAAATAAATATATGCTATTACATTTCAACAACAGTTATTTGAGAGTGATGTAGACGAAGAAAGCAAAATAGACTAACAAAACAAAGTTTATCATATAACCATATCAAATTCTCATAAAAAAATAACCATATTTTGTACTTTCAAACAAAAATCAAATTTTGAAAATAGCACTAGAGAAGTTCCTGTTTTTTTTTTTTTTAAAAAAAGTGTTCAATAGTGAGATTTATCATCGTTAATTTATTTTACAATAGGACATAACTCATTATATTATGATAAATTATAAAAAAAAATTATTATAAAAAGTGTAACAAGATTCCCGATGGAATTATCCACAACATTCTGTCGTTAAAATCTTAGACACAGAATTTCCGTCGAAAAAGTTGTCAAAAAAGTTTTCCAAAACATTATAATTAAAATATTTAGCACTTTTGGCTGCAAGAATTTGAGACGGAATACTTCTGTAACTAAATTCTATCAGAAAACTGACTCATATTTATCAATATGTTTTTTTAAAATATTACAAATAAATAATGAATTTTACTGACGGAACTATCAACAAATATGTCCACCGCTAAATTTTGTTGGAAAACCATATGAAAATCTGTCGGTAATATTTTTTGAAATATAAAAAATAATTAAATACTGAAATTCACTGACAAAATAGGTCCATCGCTAAAATCCGTTGGAATTCTATTGAAAAATCCGTCGGGAAGCAACGGTGGACCTATTACCCGAATTCCGTTGGTAACATTTCTAATATTTTAATGATGAAATTAGTGACTGATTATATTCCGTCGGAAATATGTTATTTTTTTAAAGTAAGTTAGGCCCTAGGCTTAGGCTTACTTCCACCCTAACCATTTTTTTAAATAAAATGAAGGGTATAATTTTTTTAGGGCGTTGGTGTTCTCTCACCCCCTAACCACTCCACCAGGGGATATAAAACATGCCTTGGAATTTTTTAAAATATTATTTCCCACCATATTGTCGTCATGAAGAAACCAAACATTACCAATAAAAGCCATATATATATATATATATATTTCCCACCATATTGCACTATGACGGGGAACAATTATTAATATGAAATGAGACAAATGACAAACATTATGTAACATACAACACACCAACAAAAGCCATATATATATATGTATGTATGTATATTTATATGTCACTACCGGACCTATTTATAACTATATAATTAAGCCGATAGATGAGTTGGCCTGCATAGAGATGTTTTGGTCGCTCGTTTAACTAGAGCTAGTGGTCCAGTGACATTTTTGCCCTTAATATATATTTACATACTCCCTCTTATCCTTAGTAAAAAATTCAGTTGACTTTTTTTTTTGGAGAGATTATGGAAGTTAAATAAACTAATTAATTATAACATATGTTATATATCATTTGATTATGTATTAATTTATAAGTTTAACAAATTAGTTTGATATAAAAAAGGTAAATATAAATAATTTAAAATATTTTATTTAACTTCAATCTCTCAAAAAAAATTGAATGGGTTTTATATTTAATTAGGACCCGCGGTTATATTATATATTTATATCCTCTCCACATAAGCGAGCTCCTGTGCAGAGGCTTTCCTACGGGATTGTTTAATATGAGGGGGGGGGGATTTTTTTGAGTTGGATTTAAAAAATTAGAGAAGTGGGGTTAAAATTTTTTAATTATTTTTTCTTAATCTTTTATCAAACATATTTTTTTTATTAAAATTTTATAACCCCAATTCTCTATATTTTTTTAAACTTAACCTATAAAAATGTTCTCTCCCCTCCCATCCCCTCCCATTCCAATCCCTCATTGCAAACAGGCCCTTGCCTGCTCGACGAAGAGTCTGAGACGTAATTCACCCCAACGTTATTCTTTTTTTGATATATTCTAATACTTTACAATGACATTTGCTTCCTTTAAAGAGTAGAAGTCCCTAAAAAATTATATTTAATATTTATTATACGTATTTTCTAAACAGCTTTTTTAAATACTCCGGAAATAAATTTCTAAACAGACGTTGTTTATATCATAATATGAAGCTGGGAAACATATTTTGTATGCAGAAGTTAAGGGACAAAAGAGAGTAGAGCCACCAACGGAAATTAGCGCAGATGGATAGGCATCTGCGCCACACCAATCCGTTCCTGGGTTCGATCCCAGGAAACGGAAGGTGTAAGGTGTAAAGAATTTCCATTAGGAGCTCTCTCCCCTGGGGTGCCTCAAAGAGGTGGTTCCTTTCGGGCCTGTCAGATTGGGGGCGCCAGGACTAGTCGGTTGTCGGGGGCTTATGTCGGTAAATCTGGCGTTGACCTTCAGGTTAACACCGGATACCTGGAAGGTGAGTACACCGAAGGCCAAAAATGGTCCATTACATAAACTATCAAAAAAAAAAGAGAGAGTAGAGCCCGTGGATCATCCTCGGCCACGTGTTCCACATTGAGCTCCTTTTTTTTTTTTAATGATTAGGTGCATCTTTTTGCAACCACTGGAATATGCTTCTTGTCATCAGAAGAATTAGGAAACTATATGATATGTGAAATAACTTTTATTAAATATTTAGAGTTAATATTATTATTGGTGCTTAAAGTTTGATCGAATTTTAATTTTGGTTCATATAGTTTTAAGTCGTTGTTTTTAGTCTCTGTAATTTCATAAAGATTTGGTTTGAATCTAACAACATTAACTTTAGAAGTTAACACCATTAAGTATAAGGATCAAAATCAAAACTCAATAAAAGTATAGAAATTGAAGTTTTTGCTCTAGTCTCTATGCTTTTAAGGTTGGCATAAAAGAGTCTGTATGCTTTTAAGAGTTTTGGTACTATTCCTTATACATTTAAGGAGTTTTACTTTTGGTCCCTTTATTTTTTTTAGCAATTTTTGGTTTTAATTGCTATATTTAGCGATGTTAACTAACATTGAGACCTTATGAAACTATAGGATGTAAAATCCATACTTTGAAATTACAAGGACCAAAACAATTTTTTTTTTTTTGAACAAACTAAAACTAAAATTCCATCTAACTATAAGGACTAATAATAGTATTAAACCAATATTTTATTGAGGGCTCTCTTGTATAGGAACATATAACAGCTTGGTTTTTATTATTTATAGAGTAAATAAATTCTATGAATTAAGTTATTCGAAGTTAAAAAAAATATATGGATTAACCTGTTCTACGAAAAAAATTATGGAAAGTGGGTATAGATTCAAATTAAAATTCAAATACTAAATTGATAACTGAAGAAGAAAAAGTATAAAAATCAAAATTTATATTGTTTTTCTTTATAAATAAGACAAGGAGATCAAAGAGGTAACCATTAAAAATAAATAAATTTACATCAATTTTATATTGTGAAGACGTGAAGTCTTATATATAGACTCTTTCTTTTTCGTTTTTCTATCACAGTTTTGTTTTGTTTTGTTTAATGAAAACAGCTAGCCTATATATTCACATAAAATAATATTTTTCTTCACCTTCTTTTTGTAATAAAAATAATATTATTTGATAATAATGAAAATATATTACATATTATAGTAAGAGAATGACAATGATATGTTTGCCACCAAACAAGAATTTGGCTCAATTTGGCTTTTTCGAACTTTCCGCTTCGACGCGTAGGACTGAGCTCAATACTCCGTTCGGTATAATAATCTGTGAACTAAAAGACAGAACCTGACGTGATAGTTTGTCCAACTTAAATAAAGATGAATTAAAATAAAAATATTGATCAACACGTGTTTCTGCTGTGGAAGAAAATAGTATGATCGCTTAAATATAATGATATATCGGGCTTGCATTTCTGTGGATGCAAAATAAAATAATACTAATATATCATGCAGTCAGATTTAAATAAACAAGAAGTTTTAATTAAACTGGAGTATGAGCTACTATCGGGAGAATATTATTGCGCGTCCATATTCAAAGCTACTTTTAATTAAGTGCTAATCAAGATTATTTAATAGTGCTTAGTATGGAAGCCTTTTAGGCCAATAATACCAGGCACCCCTTAAGTTTTCTTTTTGTGATGCTTTTTCAAGTTTTTTTGTAAAAAAAAAAAAAACAAATGTGAGGTTGCGAGTTTGACTCTCTATAGATATGATAGGAGCATGGTAAGTATCTTTAATTAAGTGAAGGATGAGGGAAAAAGTTACAAATGTTATAACCTCATCGCGATGTATGTCGGCATCGATCAATACCGTCACAAACTAAACTAAGCAAATGGCTCTCAGAGTTATTGCAGTGTCTTGTCTTGTGTTTCTACTCTCACTCACCATGGCTACATCTGTAAGTAATTGCTCTATTGTTTTGATCGATTATTAGCTTCAAGCTTTTATTCCATTCTATCTACTTAGTTGTGTGTGTGTGTGTGTTTTTATACGCAGGCATGCAGGATCAGTGCCAGTACCTTGTGAGAGTTCAGACAGGAGATCGCAGTCATGCAGGAACGGACTCCAAAATTAGCCTCAAGTTATTCAACACATCGTCGGACGATAGCTATACCGTCGAGAACCTCGAAGATTGGGGCATAATGCCAGCGAGTCACGACTTCTTCGAGAAGGGCAATCTTGATATCTTCAGCCACAGTGCCCCTTGCATTAGCGTTCGCGCCATCACCGTCACCTCCGACGGCACAGGGAAGTGGCCAGGGTGGTACTTGGACTACGTGGAAGTCACCGTCACTGGCAGCATATCTAAGAAGATATCGTTCGAGGTGAACCAGTGGCTGGCTCTCGACGAACCGCCCAAACATCTCTATGCCACCGTCGACTTATGCTCCTGGTTCATTGGTTTGAAGTCCACTCTCTCCTCTGTGTGACCAAGATCTGAATATTACCTCTCTCCCCTTATTTATAAATAAACTAAGATGGTAATATCTGTCTCATTTCAATAAAATAGTTATTACGTCTATCGGCTTATTCAAAAACTACAACTACGAATAAACTTTGAGGTGGTAATATGTATCTGGCTTTTGTTGGTGTGTTGTGTGTTAAGTAATGTTTGTTATGTGTCTCCCATCTCAATATTAATAAGTAACCGTCAAAAAATAAAGTTAATATAATTTTATACCTTAGAGTCTCATATATATAGACTATTTCATTTTCAGCTTTCATTTTTAGTTCTCTTTTGTTTAAGGGGATTACTGAAGTGAAAAATAAAAAGAAAACGGGACGCTGTTTGGGGAGAGGGAGCGTGAATGCAAGGAGAGTAAAATTATTTATGCTTGTTTCTGTTTTAAAATACAAATTACTCTATACCTACTCATGCTAATACTAGCTCTGCTCCCTAATATAAGTGTTAGTTAGAAGTTGGATTTTGTTTTAATTATAAGACCTCGATCTATTTTATCTTCCATAATTATCATTTGTACTCTAAATTATCTCTATTGATTCCACATGTTAAGCGAGTTTGTATAAAATTTCGATTTATGTGATTTTCTTAATCTTTTATCACTAATATTCTCTTTATTAAAATTTTATCATTTCTCCAAATGTTTTAAATTCAACTTATAAAAATTTTCCTCACCTACCTTACCCTCCAAATCCTTCATACCAAATAGACCCTTAATGTGTGCAATCAATAGGGATACTTTGGAAAAAAAATTAAAAATTTGAAAGACAAAGTGGATTGAGATCTTATATTTATAACCAAATCTAATCCTTAACTAGCTTTTCTATTAGGGATAGAAGGTAGTATTAAATATCGGAGGTAGTTTTATTTTTTATATATACATAATAATTCATGTGCAACGAATTAAGATAGAGATTATTTTGAACGAGACATGAATGAGAGGGAGCCATTGGTATCACTTGCCGCCTCAATGCAACGCTCCCATATCCTTCATCTAATTTTGTGAGTTAATTAGGAACTTAATTTCCTTAAACTTTGGGGTTTAGTTTACATTCTTCTATTTCGATATTTTGAGCGGTAATTAATGATTACCTCGTGTGTGCAGAGAAATAAGGGGAATATTTTAATTGAATAAGGAGAAATAAGGTTGGCTAATGCAATTAGTCCCTTTTAACTTCAAATTAATTCAATCACTCAAACATGAACATACAAGAACAATTTAACCAATCAAGAAATATCAAGGAAGCATGTATCAATACAAAAAAACTCAACTTTTAGCGGTGACTTTTGTTGCCGTAAAGACGCTACCCCTGGCTGTATTTTTAAATAAATGAAATATGACTATAATTAATATACATTTTTTAATTATATATATATATATATATTTTTTATTTATTTTTAATTATATTTATTTAATTTATTAATAAATATGTTAACATATAAATGCTTTGGCTTCTTCATAGCAAGGCTACATAACTTCGTCGTCAGGTAAAGTCCCCCATGTGAAATGTACTTATATCTGAACTATATGCATCCACTTGTTTTCAAGTTCATCACCCTATCGGCTTGAGCAACACTTTTCCTGCCATAAAAAGAAAACATTTTTTTTTTAAAAAAAAATTCGGTTTATCAAAAGGCCGGCATAAAAGCTTTCTTTCAATAAATAATAGATACAAATATAAAATTGTCATTCTTAACAATATTTATGAGTTGCTTGCACATATATCGGTCTCTTTCACAAGAGGATGTAAAAGATGTTTTCAAGGGAAATAATGCAAACTAATAAATCTATAGATTGTTCATCCAATTCTTCTTTCAATCCCGACAGTAAAACTTCGGATAATTTTTTGTTTCATGCAAACTAATAATGCACGACTGCTACAAAATTTTTTGAGTATCCAAGCACAATTCATCATTCTCCACAATGTCATACTTAATACATTCAACACTTCTAGAATTAGGGAAAAGAACATGTTCATCACACATAGAAGTATTGACAGTGCAAGCAATATCATCAACTACACAACTACTATTAGAAATATCATAGTGAGCATTTTCAACATCAAGCATATGAGGGGATTCGACCACAATTTCTTCATCCACCTCATCATCACTCACAACATCAATAATAGTAGTAAGAGGTGGGTCAACCTCTTCAAGAAGAAGAGGAATATTACCATTATATGGAAGCGACTCCTCTGGTAATTGAAAACATGCTTTCTTCTTGTTTGCATCTTTTGTGGGAGTAGGCACTGAAGATATGAAATCTTCCACTTCTGAAGTGGCATTTGGCTCTTGAGCTTGGCCTCCTTGTACCTCTTCTTGTAGGTCATGGGGCCAAGGGGTTCCATCTTAACCTCTTGGTTTTACCCATAGCATATGAGCAAAGTATGCTTTGAAAAACTCATCAATGTCTCTTAATTGTTCTTCTATCTCCCTAGAGCTTCCAATTGTGCCTTGATGGAAGAGTAACTGAAGGTATGGCTCTTGGAGTGCTTCACAATTCCTTGTCAATGCACTTGTTAGGGAATCCATGTTGTGGGATGAGAAGAGGGCATCCAATCCACTAGGTTGAGGGGTAGGAGATTGTGGTGGAGGTTCATAGAATGATAAAGAAGGTGGTTTATAGGGAGTTCTACATTGGATGGAAGTAGGGGGAAATTGGGGAATATGAAATGGATATGATGGTTCTTGATAGAGTGGAGTGGGTGATTCTTGATGAAATGGGTAGGGAGAAGAAGTATGATTGAAGTGGGATTGAGGTGGTTGAAAGGTAGGTTTATGGTCAAAATAGGAGGTTTGTGGATAAGATTGTTCCAAATGTGGATAGAGATTTTGAGGATGTTGAGATTTAGAGGCTCCTCTTCGATTTATGTCTGCATGGAGGGAATCTAATTCTTGTTGAAGCAAATCAAGCTTTTGAGAATATGTAAAATCAGAAAGTGATTCATGTCTCCAAGTGCCATAAGATTCATCCATGAATTGAGAGCTTGAGGTTCTTTCATTCCTTAATCAAGAATGCATAGGAGGATTAGTGTAAACTCGAAACTTATGATCCTCATTAAACCAAGCCATTCAAATTGCAATCAATTAAATCCCAATGAAGTCCTAAAAATGCAAATGCAAAAATGAAAGAAAATCAGGATATTTGTTAGTATTTTTTTCAAAATTTTCTATGGAAAGATGCAATATACTATGAAAAACATGCAAAACTACCTAAACTAACTAAAATGCAACCTAAAGGCTCAAGGTATCAATCAATCAAAGATTGACACTTAGCTACTAGGAAACCAATTACTTGGCTCTCCGGCAACGGCGTCACTTGAAGAAATAGGATTTGTCGGCTTTGTGCCTTGGTAAGCTTCTTCAAAATTAAACCAAGGATTGCAATATTGGGTGCAATCCCGGATCGTCTCTCGAAGAGTCTTTTTTTAATTACCTAGAAACTAAGTGCAATGATTGACATGAAATGATTAAAAATGGAAAAATTTGGTCTTTTTAACTATCAACTACTTTTTGCAATTAAGAATTAAATTGTTCTAAACTAATTCTTTTTGGGATTTTTCTTGAAAATATGAAATGGAATGACAATGGTTTTAATGAAACGAAAAAAAAAATAATGGAATAAGCAATCCCTCATAGCAATGACGCAAGCAATCTTCACTTCAAATGTTTATGGGAGAATTAATCATGCTAGTTCCAAAATAACTTTAAGGGCCACCCCTTACACTAGGCCTAATTTAGATTGATTAACACCAAGCCACCTTGCATATTAATCTCTCTAAATTAGGTTGATTAAGCACTCTAGCAATTAAATGAACTTAAAAATTATATTTAGCTTTTGATCCAATAACCGAGCCACCTCGCATTACCACTTGATTTTCTCATTAATCTTAATTTAACAATGGCCACCCATATGAAAAATTAAGATTAATAATGCTAAATACAATTAATAAATTCACTTTCAATTAACCAATTCAAACACAAGACACCATTGATCCACTAACCAAGCCACCTTGGAATTAGCACAAAATGTTCACAAAATCATCAATCCAATGACTAACCAGTACAAAGAAATGATAATTAAGTTAATTAAACATAATGTCAAATGTCTAACAAAGGTTCAAGCCACATCCAATTCTCCAAGTACAACAAAATAAATCAATTCAACATCATAAAATTCATCCTAAGACCTAGGAACCACAATTACAATGTAGAATTAGAGAAATAGAAAAGCAAAAACTCCCCTGTTAAAGCTCCAAGCTCATGTCATAGCCATTTGCTACGAGGGATTGAGACATTAGTCACTGCCACACATCAATTCAGGGGAGAAGTCACTGCTGGTTCAGAATTCAGAAACAGAGGAGGCATTGGTCTGGAATGATTTTAGGCAGTGGGAGTCCGACTGAATAATAGAAGCTGATGCAATGATGGTGGTTGCTGTGGTGGCTGTCGGGGATGAAGGAATGATGAAGGTGATGAAGGGCGGTGGTGAATGATGGTGTAGAACGGCAGCTCCCTCTGTCACTCACGGCTCCCACCTTCTGATCTCCACCTCCCAGTTTCTCAGCTAGGACTGTACTGGCGATGATGCTCGCCGTTGGCTGTGGTGGTGGGTGGTGCCGCCGGCGAGAGATGAAGAAGAAGGTGAAAGTGAAGATGCGATGTGTGTGTTGCGGCTGTGTCTCTGTTTTCGTCCTCTCTGCAATTTTATCAGAAACGAATGACCTAAGGGCTGCTGAAACGATGTGTTTAACTCATGGATTAAACTGTCATTTTTCACATCTGTGGTACCAAAGTGTCATTTCTGAAATTCAAGCCCCAAACTGTCATTTTCAGTTTTAATCTAATTTTTCAAGTACCTATAATTATGTCAACATCAAATATTCTCAAAAAAATCAATGATTAAGAGTAATTATAATTTTATTGACAATTTTTCCATTTTTACTCCTAATTTAATCCATTTACTCTTAATCTCAATTTATCTTAAAAAAGATATTTTAGGCTCAATAATTATGACAAAATCCCCAATTAAAGTATAAAAATATATAATAAAATAAGGATTTGTCAGCACACATCAGTGTCTGTGATAAATAATAGGCCTATTTTTATTTATATATTGTGAAAAATCCTATTGGAGTGAGAAAACATCCTAAACAAGAGGTCCTAAATTCTTTGTATGCCTAAAATCCGTAAAAAGATAATATGTAAGGGCCAAAATGCACATCATGGTCCTTTAACTTCACATATGATGTTTTATTTATAGAGGAGTAATTAGTTCAAATTATTATTCGCTTTTGGTGATGTTGAGATGCTTTATGGGCAAGCCAATTCACCGGTGTCCGCTTTTGTGAATGAGTAGTCAATGGAAACGTTCTAACCTCTCTTCATAAGGTTTCTAATCCTTATGATGACGCTATTAAAGATGTGAATCTCTAAGTGTATATCTCTATGCCGGCTTACCGAGATGTTGTTCCTTACTTCCAAATTAAAATTTGGGTCCACCCATCGATAAAAAACATAAATTTGGGTACTATGAATTTTCCGAAAATATATGCACGGTGCATAGAATCTCTGAATTGTTCAAGTTTGTAATATTATTTTCAAGTACTTCTCATCACATGCTCGTCTTTCTAGAATATATGTATTGTGCACTCTATGGTTTATAGACGACCTCTTTTTCAACAAAGTTTGTTGTGAACTTTGGAGTTGCTTTCTATTTTTTAAATTTTATTTCAAAGTTATAAAATCGATTTTAAATACAATCGGTCTATCACATGCCAAGAACCTCATTGTCATTTTCTTCTTCAATTCCCTTTTTCTTTATAAGCACATGTATCCTCCAAGGGGGAATATCCTGTTCAACACACAGCCGACAACGTTTCTCTTAGAGAGAATTCAAACCATGATTCATCATACTATGAAGGACTAATCCCTTCTCCCAAATTCAACCCTCGTTGTTCTTCTTCAATTCCCTTCATACAATACTAGGACTTTAATACTAACATGCCTTTCAAACCTTAGTTCACACTACTAGAAAAAATGGTTTTGACGTCCCTTTTTTTGGCCTTTTAACATCTGAAAACAAAGGGATGCCTATCTGAGGATCATAGAAAAAAATGTCAATAATGTCCGTAAAATAGGGGACGCAGACATCCCCACTTCAGACTGGGGACGTCTAAAGTCTGAGGTGCACTTTAGACATCCCCAGTTTATACTAGGGACGTCTACACTGACGAGAAAACCTTTCCCACATCCCTTTTTATTTTAAGGACGTTAAATTTTTTTTAAATGACCTTTTTATATATATTTCACTGTTTAGAAAATATAAACTGCAGAAATAGGATAGAAACAATAGAATAAAACAAAAACAGTGTAGCAGAATGGAAACAACGACTTGAAACACAGTGATCAACCCCAAGGCTCTACATGCAATAACTTTAAGGAAAAGCAAACTAATTAACTAACAAACCACACAAACTACACAACAATCTATATCCAACAACAACAACGCTAATTATATATATGATATATAGAACCACCACAAAAGTATGTCCTATACAAACTACTAAAGACTTTACTTTGGTATACGTTGAAGAAGATGTCCAACCAAAAATTCTCTGATCATATTTATGTCTTCATATGAGTAGGCATCTTCATTGTCAAAAATTTGCAAATTAGAAAATAAGCTTAGATGAAATAATGAATCAAGTGAATGAATTGTCATTGAATTACAACACCAAAAATATTATCCTCTGAGAATGAAGAAGCGATTACTTGTTCAAAATCTGTCGTAATGCCACTCTGAATGATGTTAAACATATAAAGTAAGACATAGTATACACATTCCCAACTGCCAAGTTGTTGAGGGCACTATAAATTAAAAGCAAATGGTTAAAATCAATAAAGGCATATCTAAAATGACCGTCAATCAAAAGAACTTGATTTGAAATTACGTACCATTGGAAACAACCATTTCGGGTCTTTGCCACCTTTATGATCGCATTGCCCGCCAAGCGCTCAATATGTTTGGGATGCCCTATCATTAAAATGAAAATCAACATAAATTAGAATAATTCATTTAAGTCAAGAATCAAGAAGCATTGAAATACAAAAAAATAACTTACGTGTTGAAGACGCTTTTAGTTTCTTTGTCTGGTCTTTTACTCAAGGAATCAAACCAGTAAACTACGTGGGACCGAGGACAGAGAACATAGAAACTCCAATGGTAACTATAACAACAAATACAGATTAAAAAGAAGTTAGATGGCAAGGCAATTATTTAATAAACATCTCAAATACACAAAATTAAAATGCATACCCTTGAACAATCGGTGCTAGATAACAACGATAGTCATTCTCTTCCATTGTGAAGCCCACATAGTGCGTCCTTTTTTGCACTGTATTCCTATTCCTTGTCTTATGTGCAAGAGATAAGAATCCATATAAATCAACTTTTTGCAAGTCAATGCATATACGACGGAAGGAGCTATAATAGAATTAAAATAATGAATGTATTAGCTAGTTAAAATAAACTTAACTAAATGAAGAAAAAAATGGAAAATAAAAAACTTACAAGATTGCAAATTTGCCTTATCCTATATCTAGCTCCTCCAACTTAATGAACTGTTTAAGATCTTCTTTATCAATTGTGAAGGGATACTCTAATTCCTGGCCCACAATCCTTTTAGGCATATACAAATTAATCTGGCAAATGCCTTTATAGATCTGTTGCAGTCGTGCTAAGAAGGGCCATTTTCCTGCTTCCTGCTCGTTCTTTTAGAACACAAAAAAACATATTGTTAGTAGGATGCCAACACATCTCAAGTAAAAGTAAGGTAGTTCCATACCATTGGAGGTGTTGCTGCTGAGCCTTATGAGACTTCCTGGCGAATCTTAGCCACAAGCTCCCTACTGGGTTCAGCTTGTGACAAATAAGAATGTGAGGTTCGGCCAAAATACTTCACGACACGAACTCCCCCTGCCTCCCCTTGAACATGACCGGGGTGATCTGCCTTCCCAATCGCCATTGACAAGATGTCCATCCGTCCACTTGGAGTGAACAAACCTTGGCTACTATGATCTTTCAGTTCATCCTGCAGCAGAAAAGTTATCGTAAATGAAAATTAAGCACTCCCAATATGAAAAAAAACTTTGTACTTACGCTTGAACTACTTACAATTCTTGCGGTAACCTCAACAACAGTCGGATTTACGTACTTCCCTCCCTTAGTCCTCCCTGCTTTCCATTTTTTGTGACGTGGAGGAGGTGGCGGGGCCTGAATGACAACACTAGGGTTTGATGTTGCTGCTTCCTTCAATTTCTCCAACTCTTCTGCCATCATCCTTCGCTCAAGCTTCCGATAACCACCACGAGACATGCAATATTGATACTTATTAGTTGCTTGCCTCTCTACATTTGCTGCACTTAATGCCTGTGAAAGGAAAATAATGAACACCCAATCAATAATGTCAACCATGTTCAAATAAAACACTGATGACAGAAATCTTACCAAAAAGTTTGGATCTTCTCGTGATGCCATAAACAACCTCTAGTCCTCTGGAGACAAATACATGTACTCCTAACATGGATCCTTACCCCTTAGGTCCCCTCGAATGTAATCTCGTGTAAGCCTGTTCTTGAAATCTTTCCATCGTAGATGAACCTCCCTCATCCACTCCTTGTACATCACTGCAGTGTCAGGGACATCATAGGTTTAGTGTAAGACAAAAACATAAGTTAATTATATTTGAAGCAATAGGAATAAAGATATATATGCAGATTTATCAAAACTTATATATCAAAAGTTGTTGCCAAATCAAGTCTTTCGTTTTTGGTGAAACCAACTTCCAATTATCATAGGTAATGCGAGCTTTGCTTCGACCCAAAAAACCTAAGTAGCTAATGAAATGGTCTTCCTCCAGACCAATTGGTTTCATATTTTCATCAAAGTCAATATGCAACCTCTCTTGTTGATGGTGATGACGTGCTACCAATACAGGCATTTTTGTACTGCCTCTAACCCTTCTTCTCGTAGCAGGTTCAGGCCTATTCATTTTATTGTCCCTATCACTTTGTGAGTCACTAGAATTGTCCATATTCCTGTAAGCACAAAAATCATTGTCAGATAGGTGAATAAATTGTAAGTAAATGAATAAAATAACTAGTTATTAAACAAATAGCACACATTACTATTTTCTAAATTAAGCTCTTACTCTATATTGTTTCCCATGTTCCTTCACAATGATTATTTCTTATAGCATATTCTTCATCATCTACCAATTCTACTTCACTTGTTGTAGGTGGATTAATTGTGAAAGGTGGTGTGTCGTCAAGGTTGAAGGTCGGATCACCATACTTCTGTTTTTTACTTTGAAGTACAATGGAATTTTTTTTATTTGCAGGATCTGTGACATAAAACACTTGTTTTGCCTAACTTGCTAGAATGAAGGGCTCATTCCTATAACCTACTTTTTCAATATCAAGTGAGACAAATCCAAATTGTTGATCTATTACCACAACAGTATTGCTAACCCACTTACATTTGAATAAAGCAACTTTGAACTTGTTGTAAGTAATTTCCCATATTTCTTCTATAACTCCATAATAGGCCATGGATGCTAATATGGGGTTTTTGTCTTTTGAATTGGAAAAGTGCATGGCTTTAGCTTCTACCATCACCCTACTATTTTGCATGGTACTTCTGTCATCTTGGTTTTTTGTGTAGAAAGAATACCTGTTTATATCATAATTGGTCCAAGTAATGATCTGAAATGAAGGCCCCTAAGCTAGCCACTGTATTGTCTCAGAAACACCGGTCTAATGCAAAACCTTTTCCTGAAACCACTCTATGAATGTCTTGTTTTGCTCAATAGCAATCTGCATGTCATTCTTACTTGGATTCATGTTCTTCAATCTCTTTTTGTGTTCATCTATGTACGGTTGAACTTCTGCCATGTTATTCAGGATATAAAGGTGTGCTTGCAACACCTCTTCACGAGGTATAGTCTTCACTTTCAGTCCTCGTGTTCCCTTGCTTCTGCCCTCTTATGCCGAGATTGTTCCTTCCTCCCTGATAGATAATCACTGCAGAAGTCCATAGCCTCTTCAACTACATATCTTTCAACTATTGAGACTTCTGGTCGATAGGGATTTTTAGAATACCTTTTTAAGATCTTCATGTATCGCTCAAAAGGGTACATCCACCTCAGGTAAACTAGACCATAGAGCCTTACCTCCCTTACCAAATGAACTATCGAATGCTCCATTATATCAAAAAATAAAGAAGGAAAGTGCATCTCTAATTAGGACAATATAGTATAACCCTCAGCTTCCAGTTCATTTAGGTTTTCGGTGTCAATGACTTTATTATAGATAGCATTAAAGAAAACACACAATCTTGTTACAGTGGTTCGAACTTCATCTTTCATAATCCCTCTAATAGCTACTGGTAATAGTTGTTGCACCAACACATGATAATCATGAGACTTCATTCCCACTAACTTCAAATCCTCCATTGACACACATATTCTCACATTTGAAGAATATCCTTGTGGTACCTTAATTTTATGCAAACACCCACATAAACTTCTTTTCTCCACTTTTGATAGTGTATGCGCTGCTGGCTCCATGTATGCCCTCCTACCATAATCTCTTAGCTATGGATGTAACCGTTCTTTTATTCCCATATCAACAAGGTCTAGTCTCACACTAATCCCATCCTTAGTCTTCCCTGGAATGTGCAAAAGTGTACTGACAAGGCTATCACAAATGTTTTTCTCCAAGTGCATCACATCAATACTGTGTCTCACGTCAAGACTATGCCAATATGGAAGATCAAAGAAAATTGATCTCTTCTTCCATATGTTCTTCTCACCCACAGTCTTCTGATTCGAGTAAGACATTGATACGTTCAACCCGACTGTAAACTTCCTCTCCAGTTAATGCCTTTGGAGCCATTCCATGCTCTGGCAAGCTGTTAAAACGCTTTCTTAACCTACGATACGAGGTGGAACCTAAGAAGGAACCTCCTTTGACCAAGGTAGACCGTTTTTCTTCCATGTTTAAGTTGGTGGAAGTGAGTGTCTGCTTCACAGATCGGACATGCTTTATGCTCCTTCACACTATACCATGACTGGTTTTCCGTACACAGGGAATTCATTTATCATGGTGAAAATCATTGCACGTAGCTTGAAAGACTCATTTTTATATGCATCAAACATATCTATGCCTTCTTCCCACAACTTCTTCAAGTCCTCGATTAAAGGCGCCAAGTAGACATCGATATCGTTTCCTGACTGTTTTGTCTAGAAATCATCATAGAAAGCATCACATACTTGCGTTTTATGCAAAGTTAGGGAGGCAAGTTGTATATTACAAGGAGTACTGGCCACGCACTATGTGTGCTATTAAGAGTTCCATACTGATTGATGCCATCTGTACAAAGCCCAAGCCGAAGGTTTCTCGGCTCGCTGCCAAATTTAGGGAACATTTCATCTATTTTCTTCCATTGTGGAGAGTCAACTAGGTGTCGAAGATATTTTCCGTCTGATATTCTATCATCTGAATGCCATCTCAACTTCTTCGCTTTTTCTTTGCAATGCCAAACAAATGCTTAAAGCGCGGTATTATTGGAAGATACCACAAAACTTTTATAGGTTGCCTTTTAGTTGTCCTATCGCCACAACCACCATCTTTCTTCACTTTGTATCATGCAGTTTGACACTTAGGGCACTCACTCAAACCTTCATACTCCTTCCTGTTCAGTACGCAGTCATTAGGGCAAGCGTGTATCTTTTTGTACTCTATACCCATTGTAGACAGGATTTTCTTGGCCTCATACATACGATTTGGAAGTACATTATCATCTGAAAACATCACACAACAGTTCAAGCAGCATTGTGAAACTACTATTGGCCCACCCACAAGTTGCTTTTAAGTTAACCTTTAAGTTAACCAAATGTAATGTTCCTGTCAGCTGTGTGTATTTACTCCCTAGGTACAACGGTGTCTCTGCATCACTCTGTAGGCTGTCATATTCATGCAACTGTGCAAAGGATTCTACCTCAACATCATAAATCATTCTCTCCATTATATCTTCATCTATGACATCCACAGCTTCCTTCTTGTGCGACGGACAATCAGTCACTTCCTCACCATGCCATATCTACCTTGTGTATCGAAGATTTATTCCATCACAAAGTAGGTGATCCCTTATAACTTCAACATCCCGTCTTCTCTCATTTAAACAATTGACACAAGGACAAAAATACATTCCATTTTTTGCTGGAGCATTTCTTCTAGCATATTCAATAAACTCTTCAACCCCATTCTCATATTGTTCACTTGTTCTCAAAGCATTCATCCAACTATGATCCATTTTATTACCACCTACGCCATTCCCATTAACACTCAAGTTTAGAATAATTGTCCACACAGGGAATTGCCTTTTACTATTTTGTTTTTCAAAATTTTGGTAGCATTTCCCCTTAAAAGTGATACATCCAAAAATCAAAATAACAAACCATCCCAGCTTAATTTAAACAAAACTAAACTAATTAAGAAGAGTAAAATAAAAATTCATAGCTTCATTTTCTCTATTGCAGAGCATTAGGTAAATGAAAGGAAAGAAAGTACCATAAGGTAAGGTGGGTCCCACTTTAAGGGGCTATTTGATACTAGGGGTTTGGAGGGGAAGGAAAATTTTTGTGAGTTAGATATAAAAGACATGGAGTTATAAAATTTTTGAAAAGATAAAATGTAAGATAAGAGAGTAAGAACAATTAATTAAAAAATTTTAACCCCACTTCTCTAAACTTTTTAAATCCAACTCAACAAAAGTTTTCCTCCCATCATTTTCCCTCCCTCTCTTGATACCAAACAGCCTCTAAATGTTGAGCCACCCATCTCCAATTTTCCACGGGTCTTTCTCTCTTTGCATGTTACCTTTGAGGTTGGTCTAGTTGGTAAGGATATGATTCATATTCTAAAAGGATGTGGGTGCAAATTGATTCATGAATCATGTATATTAATATAATCTTAGAGGAGGTCTAAAGTGAAAAGCATTATTAATTTGAGGACCAAATTGAAAATGAACTTTTCAGAGTGATCAATATAATAGGATTACATTCTTGAAAAGTAAAAGGAAAATTCCTATAAAAGGACCGTTGAATAAATCAATTTTTAATTTGGGTCACTAAACTTAATAAATTATAAATTAGATTGTATGACACAATTAGAGATTTAAAAATTGAACCAAATTACATCTATGCCCCCTACTTGATATATCATATATCCAAACGACTCAAATGAAATGATCAAGAGGCAAAAAAAAACAAAAACAAAAACAAAAATCCCTAAATGCATTAATCACACTAATTATCACACACACACATAGAGAATTAGGCTTCACAACACTCACATTCACAGACATGGACATAAATTTTGAATTTATTATACCATGGAGTTGGAAAGCAATGGCTCTCCTGTAACAAAATAACCATATGTTTAAATTAAAAGAACAAAAAAGAAATGATATGAAATACAACAATTGACCTTGCCTCGGGTCTAAGATCACCAACCTTAGAATAGAGAATGGACTTGTGATTCTTAATCTCATGTACCAGAAAGCATAGAGAACAATATTATGGTTTTCAAGAATTCAAATTCAAATTCTACCCATTTTCCTATGTTCTTGAACACTGAAGGAAGCACCAAGTTTGACTAAACATTAAAAAGTTGGCGCCATAATAATTCAATGATACAATTATAAATTGCTTCTATGATTTCAGAAAGTGTGAGAAAGCTTTTCTGTAAATTCTTAATTGCATCACATTAAAAAGAGTCACGCCTGATACGCACCTGATTTTCCCAGAATCCAAGTGCAGCAACTATTGTAGACTCATGTCTCAAAAAAAGAGCTAGTTTAAGAAAGAATACTCGTTTCAGGCAGAGCAGAAGATGTAAAAAAAGAAATAATTAACCAAGCTATTTTAAGAAACCCAGAAACGCACCTAAATAATTCTGAGAATGCAACTGGAGCAGCAAATAGCAAGACCCACGGCCACAGGAATGGGAGAAGAGGGAAGATGAATGCAGGGGAGGTGTAGCTTTGTTCAGTGAAGGAGTTATGACAGTGTGCTCATGGGTATGGGAGAAGAGGGAAAACAAATGCAGCAAGGAAACTGGAAGATAGCAGCAACTCACGGGTATGGGAAAAGAAGGAAGACAATGTAGACAAGGTAAAGCTGCAACTCTACAGTTGCATGACGTGATGTTTTTGCGTCCCCAGTCAAAATGGGGATGCCTAAAGTGAGCTTTGGATGTCCCCAGTGAAAATAGGGACGTCTAAAGCTCACTTTAGACGTCCCCATTTATCCAGGGGACGTCTAAATACCACTTTAGACGTCCCCAGTTTTTCTGGGGACGTCTAAAGTGGTGGAAATTTTTTTTCTAAATTCATCTAGCACCAAAGCCTCCAGCCAAATATTGAACTTTGCGCGTCCCTAACTTAAAAGGGGACATCTTTTAGGGTAGTAAAATGTCTAGTTTGTAGTAGTGTCAGTTCAACAAATTAAAGGACACAAAACAAATAATAATAAATGAATTATTTTGATGTTCTTATTTTAATTTGAACATATAACACATTAACAAACACAAATTTCGGTGCCACAACAGGACAATTTCAATTTTTTTAAACTAGAACTATGGGAGAATCGGAAGAAGATCCTCTCTTCATCTTATTTTCTCATTATCCCTCATGAGTCCATCTAAATGGTTGTTTGGGAAGGAAAGCCCATCTGGACCGTTCATTGGGAAGAGGAGAGAAAAGTTAAAGGACTGATAACTTAATGATGTGGCTCCTTTTTGACCTTTTAGATTGATTGGATGGATATGATTTAGAGATTATGAGAGATGATGAGAAAAGGATAATGAGAGAAACCGGACCCGGGAGAATCTGATAAAGTTCATAATTATGTTATTTCATTTGTACTGATCTTCCTATTCCAAATATGAAATAATTTCCATGAATTACTTTAATTTGTATTGTGTTATTTCATTGGTAATAAATAGACTCTGAGGTAGTAATTTCTATTCTGTATCTTTCCAATGTTAATCATTCTCCCCCTTCGTGCCGCAAACTTATCCACTTGCCCGGTATATGTTTACTTTCCTCATGTATGATAGAACTGGCAATAAAAACGGTATATGTGAAACAAATTACCTCATTCCTTTAATTGTGATAAGAACACATAATTAATCCTTTAATTTTACTCTATTAGCACACTTGGCTTCTATGCAAGGGCTAACTATGCTAGTTGAGCAAAGTTACAGGGGTTAACAACGCTAAAAGAGTAAAATCAAAATATTTAGTAAGGAGCAAAATACATAAATACCAAATTAAAAATTGAACGAAACTACAAGAACCTCAGGAATGGTCTTCCCAATTTTCCCTCCTCCGATTTCAAGTAACTTCTCCATGTACCCAAACATGACCTTAAGGCCTTCATGGTAGTTATTTATAAGGAAAATGCTTTGTTCTGAAAAATTGGGAGGGATAGAAAACATTAACGGCAAATGATGTTGCCCTTCAATATTCTTCATGAAATAACTCTTTAGTCACCTCGGAGTTATCAAGAATAAAAACCGAATTAATGCAATATAGTGCATAACTCGATTCATTTCACTTTGAGGAGGCAGTTATGAAACTAATTCCTAATAAACTAAGTGATAATAATGCAAAATTGACAAGGGTAAAACATGATTGTTTGATTTTCAAAAATATGAATTGAATGCAATTAAAATAGATATTTTTGGGATTTTCAAATAAGGAGGAATGAAAATGGATTAGAAGAGTGTGCTAAAGCCACATAGAACAATGAATTTCATATATCATTTGATTCAAAAGATAATGGGAGTTTGCTAGTTTGACAAAAAATGCTCAAAAGACCTTTTGAGCTAGCTTGAGTTAGATGAATTAAATATTTTACATAAGGCAAAACTTAATTCCTCTCATCAAAACTCAATACAAAACACTAGCAATTGCAACCAAAATCCCTCAAAATACCAAACTTTAAACACCATTGAGTCTAGTACATTAATCAATTATTATTCTTAGACCTAGAAAATAATCACTTCTTAAAATATTATTAAAAACAACTTTGTATGCAATTTATGAAATCACTAAGTTTTCTACAATACAAAACCCTATCAACCGATGAGTCTAACATCAAAATAGAGGAATCTCTACTCTAGAGATGCTATTAAGCACTCTTAGTGTGTAATTATGAATTAGTTAATGCAATTGGTTTCAAAGTAATCCAAAATCAATTTAATATCCAAATAATACTATGCAAGATAATAGAAAATCAAGAGAATTTTGATGAAACATATATGTAACCACATATATTGATGAGCACAATATTCAATATCAACTAATTCAAATAACAAGTTGGTTCAAACAAAGATTAAACCAAATATATTAGTTTTAACTACAAATTACAATTCCTTACACCAAAAAAAATCATAAATATATAGTCAAGCTAATAAAGTAAAATAAAACTCCCCTTTTATAGCTTCATGCATCAAGAATCAATCGATTGCACTAGGATTAGAAGAGACTTAGCTATTGCAAACCATCAATACAGCATCAAGAGACAAAATCATATAAGCAAATCAGAGAAAGCCACCGCATTATGAAGTTGAAAACAGAGAAGGAAAAGGTGAAGCTATTTGTGCACTTTGACAAGCTTGACCAGCTTGACCTTGATGATGCTCAATAAAGGGAGTGGGAAAGAGGAAGACTACGATGGTGGTGAGTATCGGCTCCTCACTCCCAGCTCACTCAACTCTCACCCCTCAGTTCCTCGGGGCTGTTTTCAGCTTCACCGCTCCTCAACTCTCAGCTCTCGACTCTCAGCTTTACACAATGACTCCCAGCTCTCTCCTTCTCTTCCAGCTCCCACTCACGGCCTCCAAATCCAGCGTACCCAATCGGGTCTCTCAGCTCTATTCTGTGCTTGGCTGTGGTGGATGAAGCTCGCCGGCGAGAGAGAAGAAGAAACCGAAGGGAATGAAGTGATGGGTGTAGAGATCTCGCGGTGCTGTCTCTCTGCTTCTCAAGTCCGCCGCTTTTGTCCAGCTCCTTAACTCATTCAAAGTCTGACCTAAGTTTAGATGTCAAAACGCTGTCACTTTGAGGAGGTCTGAACTGACATTTCCAAAATTTATGAGATTAATCTGTCATTTGTAAAATTCAGGCCCCTAATTGTCATTTTCAGATTTAATCCAATTTTTCAGGCACCTACAATTAAAGACATTTAAAACAATATCAAATCTTCTCTAAAAATATAAATGATATTAAGAGTAATTACAATTTTTATGATAATTTTTCCCTTTTTAGATTAATGTAATGTATTTACTGTTAATGTCGATTTAATCATAAAGAAGGCATTTTAAACTCTATAAGTATGATAAAATCCCCAAATAAAATATAAAAATATATAATAAAATAAGGATTTATCACTTAACCATCACAGGCTTAGAACAGCCACCACTATAAGCAAACTTAATCCAAAGGACAAGGTTATTATTACCTTCGCAAGAAATTATTTTCCCTTTGGAGTGTCATTGTATACATTGCCACTACCAATTCAAGTTTTATTTGTTTTTTTCAATTTTATCAGTTGTATTTTCATGCTTCTGTAATATCTCTAATAAATGAATTCATTTGTATATTTCAAAGGTTAAAATCAAAAAATGAAATAAAATTTATAAGGATTAAAAATATTAGTTACAGACATACTGATGACATAGACTAAGATCATAAACATATATATATAGTCCGTTCCGTGAAATAATAATTTTGTGAAGTATATGCATACACTCGTTTCCAAGTTTTGTCACTTTCTCTGCTTTCAACAAGACTGCTCCAGTTCTCCTGCTTTGTTTATCCTGACTCTTAGATGATATTTTGTTTGCATATAAATAATATATTTTTCTCATGTTTAACGCTCTTGGTCCTGTCTATCTTCTTGACAAAGACATTTCTTTCTCAAAGGCAAGCAATCCAGCTCTAGAAAGCACCAACGTCAAGGGCAGTATTGGATACTTAAAACGAGAGTACTTTCGGCATCAAAAGTTGACTGAGAAATCTGATGTGTACTCATTTGGGGTGGTGTTATTGGAGGTGGTAAGTGGAAGGCCTACTGAGAATCCAGTTGCAGAAGATGAGCATGGTGGTAACTTGGAAGACTGGGCTCTGTACTGCTGTGAGAATGACATGGCAATTCAATTGCTGATAGCAACAGAATCTTTTGAGATGGCAGAGACTTGTCCTGACATTGCAGCGTCAGAGAAATGCTGATATAGCTCCAAATAAAAGAGGTTGCAGCTTGTTTTTGTTTTTGTTTTGGATCAATCCTGAAAGTAGAGATTAGAGACAGAAAAAAAGAAAAAGAAAAAAAGAGCTCAAGCAATCATTTTATGAAGCCAAGATCATGAAGATAACTAGAGTGTTAAAGAGGAAGATGTCTCCATGAAGGCAAAAAAGATGTCTCCTAGAAATGTTGTTCACAAAAACAAAATGATTGGTTTAATCTCACTTCATTAAACCCCATTTGTTGTATTGGCAAGTTGGCACTCTCATGAGTATTAAAAGTGTCAACTTGAGGGGCGTGTTGGAGATATATAAAATTATTAATTAGTTAAGATCCTAATGAGGTAGTTAAACATTGTAAGACTCTATAAAAAGATATCTATTATATGGATTAAGGTGTGTAGGATAGTGAGATCTGCACCATATTAAGAGAGAGACTAATGTGAGTTTCTTTCTAGAGAGGGAAGTCCTTTCTAAATCCCTAGAGTTGGGGTTAGTTGTTAACTACCCTCAAGTAAGGGATGATTATTGTTAAACCCAAGTGAGCTGATTTGTATCTTGTAAAGAATCATTTGTTATCAATTAAGGTTCATCTTGATTTTATTAACACTTTACATGCTTCCATATGATTCTGAATATGGCTCGAAATATAGTGGCATATGATTCTGAACACTATCAATTAACTATCATATTATCAAAAAGAATGTATCTTTCTTCTTTTTTTTAACAAATTAACTACTCCCTCCAGTTCTAAAAATAAGAATCAGTTGACTCTTTTTGGAGAGATTAAGTTACTTAATCATATCATATGTTGTGTATTATTAGATTATATATTAGTTTATTAGTCAAACAAAAATTAGTTTGGACAAAAAAATATAAATACTTTAAAGTAATTTAATTAGCTTCCTTAATCTCTTAAAAAAAAAATCAACCGTGTTTTATATTTAGGCCCAGAGATAGTATCATATAGGTATGTAAGTTTAAGCATGTCTCTTGAAAAGGTTTGTGGCTTTGGCAAAAGCATAATTAGCACAACAAAAGGAGTATCGTTCTGAATCTTTAAAATTTTGAAGGGAACTCCCAAAGCAACGAAACCACCAACAAGCATAGAGCAGAAATTGAACTCGCGTTACGGAGCAGCAAGTGTTACCAATTGACGTAAAAGAAAGAAAACCTCAAAGCTTATGGTTTCTCTCCGTGGACTTTATCTGAAATCAGAGGTCCTAAATTCGTTCTGTGCTCAAATTCCGTCAACAAAGAACACCAAATAAATAAAAAAGGGATCTTAGTAACTCCAAAGGCCTAAATTCGCTCTATAATATTTGGATAAAAAAAGTTAATGATTGAGATTTAATATTAATTCCAAAAGGCCTACTAAATACTATCTCCGGTCATTAATATAAGATCTCGTTCATAATGTAAATCTCATTCACAGTACAATTTACACTACCAATGAGATCTTATATAAAGGATAAGAGGTAATATTAATTACTCATTTGAAATATATAAATGTTTCCTTCAATACTTGGCAATACAACAACAACATCATTGTTAGGGCTCTGTGGAGGAGTATCAAAGTTTCAACTTCCACCACCACCACCCCCTACCCAATCCCATTGGAGGGAGAAAACATCCTAAACAAGTGTCCTAAATTTGTTGTATGCAAAAAAAATCCGTAAAAGGATAGTATTGAAGGAGAGTGTGTTGAGTTATGTCTTGGTAACTTTTTCAAAAATATAACTAAAGATTGCAATATAGAGTGCAATCCCCAACCATCTCTTTATGAGCTTTTTATTAATTACTCAGGAATTGAGTGTGATTTGACACAACTTTAGTCTCCTCAGGGTTAAATCACAATTTTATGACGAATAAAAATGTAATATAATGCTAAAAACATGGTTAGAAAAAGGGTTTTATCAAGGAGCATTTTATTTTGAATTCCCTAGGTTAAACTAAATATTAAAAACATGGTTAGAAAAAGGGTTTTGAAATTGGTTTTCTCTAAACTAAAATTCATTAAAATAAAGCTATTTCTAATCTTTTTGAATTCTTTTCGTGGAAAAAAATGAAGAAATGTTTTGGATTAAAAAGGATTATATGATGAATCACTCTTAGTAGCAAAGTTGGTGGCTTTCCTAGCTTCTCAAAAATAATTTGGGAGTTAATTTTTCAACAAGTCAAATTGAAAACATCAAGCATAGCATTGAGTCCAATTTATCTAATTAATGACTAATCCTACAATCGTATTCATAGTTATATCTTAGATAAATTATTAAGAACTACTTGATGTATGTTTGAAATTCATTTTAAAGCCCTTGTTTCCTCTTAAATAAGAGCACAATCACAACACTCAATATGAATTAATTTAACTACATACCATAGTAATCACATATAATGCATAATCTCATTAACACAAGAGGAAATATGTTTTGTAACATCCCAAATTATGGGCTTAGAATATAAAGAATTAGTCTAAATTAAGTAAGCTATTAAGCCTAGTTGAGTCAAATGTCTTAAGGATCCCATAAGGAAAATACTTAAAATAATTATAAAAAAATTAATTATTTAAGGACTCAGATATATTGAGGAAATAGTTTAAAATGTTATTATGAGGAGTTAGAGAAATTATAAAGAGTCTTCGTTCCCCAAAAATGGCACAAATAATTTTAAAGCTAATTTCTGGGAATTTAAGAGCCTATTTTCCATAAAACTCGTGAAAAAATAGTTAGAGGTTATAATTCGGTTTGAAAATTTCAGCACCTTGAACGCCATCATCAATGTCAACTCTCTCTTCACTTTGGCCATCTTCATCGGTCTCACTTGGAACTCCTACGACCCCAACAATAGTCTCATTTCCGATTCTAACTGCATCGCTTCTCCTTCCATTGCCGACATCCTCGTTTCCTTCCATGTCTACTCCTTCAGTCTCTTTCTCTTCTCCAGCCTAGTCGCCCTCACTCTCAAGCATCGATCCCCCCGTTTCCACTACCCTGTCGAGTTCTTCACCCACATCAACAAAACGATTCTCCGCTTCGGCATGCTTGTCTTCAGTGCTGGCTCCGTCGGCGGTTGTGGTTTCTTGATGATGGCCTTCGTCAATGTGGTTTAGATCAAGCTGGGCACTCTTGCTTGCGGCAGCTCCCACACTTACTCTGTTGTCGTCCCGCTCTTCATATTGGTTTCAATACTTCCTTTCCATTATCGTCTTCTGTAACAAGTAGGAGTTTAAATGATGTGAACAAATCTCCTGCAGTGAATGCTCTCAATGCTCCCGTGGAGAAACACAAAACTAAGCAGAAGATACTATGGAGAATGAAGGAGGAAGCAACAGACCACGTGATTCTGAAAAATAGTAGGCGAGTCTCACCTTAACAGTAAAACGTGATTCTAACAATGGCAGGCAGGTCCCACAGAGAAAAATAAGATGCACAAGGGTCCTACTTAGCCGCAGAAAAAAACCGTAGCCATTACTATTCCTGGTAACGGTAAAACGTGAGAAAAAAAAAACCCTTGAAAGTATTGTTCATGCGGCTTATCTCAATTCGGCATACCCCCTATATTGATTTAATGTATTTACTCTTAATCTCAATTTAACTCAAGAAAGGTATTTTAAGCTCAATAATTATAACAAAATCGCCAATTAAAGTATAAAAATATATAATAAAAATAGAGTTTGTCGATTCCCTCACACTTAAACTTTTGCACTCTTGGGTAAAATAAAACCAAAGTTTTCAAAAATATGCCTAACGCTGCAATCAACAAGTAATTCAAAAATGTAATTACATAAAGATTGCAAAACCGCAATCCCAAATCAATCAAAGCTCATGGAATTTTTAATACAAAGAAACCAAGTTGAATACATAACAAAACCAAGAAAGATAGACATGATAGAGCTCTCAAGGGAATAAGTGTTTCTCTCATCTCTCAAATTATAGGGAAGAAAGTAGTGTTTTAAGTGTGGCGGGAATGGGGGAAGATGAAATGGAGATTATGGTTCTTGGTAGAGTGGAGTAGATGATTCTTGATGGAATGGGTAGAGTGAAGAAGTATGGTTGAAGTGGGATTGAGGTGGTTGGAAGGTGGGTTCATGGTCAAAATAGGGGATTGGTGGACAAGATGGTTCACAATATTGATGGAGATACTAAAGCGGTTGAAATTCAAGGGCTCCTCCTTGATAATTTATTTGTGCTAAGAGGGAATCCACTTCTTGTTGAAGTACATCAAGCTTTTGAGAATATGTGAGATCTGAAAGCGTTTCATGTTTCCAAGAGCCATAAGATTCGTCCAGGAATTGAAAGATTGAGGTTCTTTCATTCCCTAAAAAGGAATGCATAAGAGGATTAGCATAGAACGTAAACTCATGATCTTCATTAAACCAAACCATTCAAATTGCAATAAATTAAATCCCAATGAATTCTAAGTCCTAAAAAGTCCTAGAGATGCAAATGAATCCTAAAAATTGGAAGAAATTCAAAAAAAAAAAAACACTAACCTAATAAAAAATCTGGAAAAATTATAGAAAATAAAGAAAAATTCGAAAAGTGGCCAAAACGATGGAGTTTAGCTAAAATTCGCTACACTTAATAGCAAAGCTATTGGTCTTGCTTAGAATAGCTCAAAACTTTAGAAAACCGAAGCTCACAATTTTCTAGGCAAAATTTCTGAAAATTTCCAGCAAGTTCAATAGAGGTGCTACCGAATTTTGAGCAAATTTCAATCAATATGTAAGCAGAGTAGCACTTAGTTCCAGCTACAAACCAAATCCTTTTGCTAAAAATTGGAAAAATCCTGTAAGGTATGAAGGTTTAGATCAAATCTGGAAATTTTCTCAATAGTCCAAGCAAGTCAAAGTTTGAAAATAGTGAGCAAAATCAGAAAAATCAGCAGCAAGTTTAGTACAATTAACGTTCAAACTTCAGAAAAGTCAGCAGCTATTCACCAAAAACTTCAGAATTTGAATTCCCAAAATTGATCTTAGCTCGGAATTTCACCGCAATCATTGCACAATTTCAGCAACAAACGTTTACACAAACTGACCTAGATTTCAATTTTCAGCTCTCAACTCTCTACCACAACAGATTTCTAACAGCCAACAACTAAAATGTAATTTCAAGAGGCAATGACAGCACAAAATCACAACAACCAAGGCCCAATATGATAGTAAAGATTTCACACCTTGGCCACATGACCTACAAGAGAAGGAAAAAGGAGCCTAAGCTAAAGAGGCAAATGCAATTCAAGTGTAGGACGTTGCAAAGACACCCAACAATATAGAAAATGAGTGTTTTCAGCAATGCAAAGTCAATAACAATGAGACCTAGTTAAATCTGATTCAGCAAGCAATCATGCGCAAGCTTCAGACAATAATGTAGAACACATGTTGCCAATAAAGATGCAATAACATGCAGCAGTGAAGTCGAATACTTTCTTGAGTCTGTTGACATTCAGGTATTTAGACTAAGATCTCAGTGACTAAGCACAGTCTGATAGCTTTCCAAAGATTCAATATTTTTAAAGCTAATAATTGACCAAAGGGCAGCCAAAACTTACTCTTTCGAGTCCAGAGTAGTGCAGTAAAAGCTTTCAGCAGCACAAGTAACAAAGGAAATGTAGGAGGTTCATAAAGTGCAAGACTTTATATTTCAAAAATCAACATCCCTTTGCTACAGCAGGTCAGCAATGCAAATTTTAGCAAGATCCCAAATGCACACAATCCCAAAGCTCATAGAAAGCAGCAGGCACTTGAAAATTCGATAAAATGATATGAAATTCAATCAGTTAGCAAAGATTCATAGTGGGTGAATGTAGCAAATTTTAATAGGAAAAATTCTGTCCAAAATTTAGTTGCTTGCATGGACAAGTAATTGCAGCAGTAAGAGCTTTTGTTGGTAGCAAAAATTCCGCTACCTTGTGTGCAAGAATGATGACAACACTCAAAAATTTGTTCCAAGAGAACTTGCACAGTTCAGTGACAAATTACAGCAGCAACTCTTTCTCCGAACAAAAATCATGCAAAATTCACAGCAATGGAACAATGTGTATAAGTGCAGAAATCAATGAACCAGTAACCTCCAGAATTAAATCTAAGCAAGCAAGTCAGCTTTTGAATCCACCTTGCGACGAACAAGCATATGTGATCACCCTGGACAGCTATAATCCTTCCAAAATTAGTAGCAAGAGCTTTTTCACATAAAATATGATTCAATCAGTTAAAAGAATTCAAGTTTTGCACAGCTTTGCCAATAACAACAGAAACTCCCAATCAGGGACAACAATGGCATTATGATTTCAAGCAAATTTCAAAAACAAGTTCAACTTCACAAATGCAACGCAACTCCCAAAGAATGACAGCAAAGAGTCAAACAAGCCCTTTCAACGGGCTAGTAACAAATCCAACCAACCCACAAAACAATGAATATGGGTTTAACAATTTAATAACAGTTTCTCACCAAGTAATCAAGTAATGTGCACCGACATATTGAATTAGAATTTCTTTTTCCAACGTGCAAAATGCAATCAAATCTCTGGTGCAAATAATCTAGCAAGGTTTGATGTATATTTAGAGTTAAATTCCTGTCCCAAGTCAGATTCAAGCAAACTGCACAAATTTTAGAGATAAAAGACAATGCAAAGAAAATACTTTATCAAAGCAAAGTCAAAACAGTGAAAGTGCAGCACTTCTCTTATCAGTTTCACACCAATTATACCAACTAAGTGACAGCAAATGAGTTCCAAACAGCCACAAACCAAAATCCACAACGAAATGTCTCAATAACAGCTCATGTAACATCAACAAATACTCAGCAATCTCATTAGCACAGCAAAGAGCTCAACAACAGCAGCAACATGTGTCTCTATTTCCTTATGAAGCATTTTTTTGTGTTTTCCATAAAATTATCGCAACAAAATGAAAAAAAAAGGAAAAAAAAAATGATGAACCTATATATAACCTAGGCTATACCTCAGTCAATCTGATAATTGACACTTAGTTACTAGGAAATCAATTTCTTGGCTCCCTAGAAACAGCGCCACTTGAAGAATGAAGAAAATGTGTGCTTTGTGCCTTGGTAATCTTTTCAAAATTTAACCAAGGATTGTAATATAAAATGTAATCCCGGATTTTCTTTTAAAGAGCCGATTATAAAAATAATTCCTCGTAAACTAAGTAATTACAATGCAAAATTGACAAATGTAAAACATGTATGAATGATTTTTAAAAGTATGAATTGAAAGCAATTCAAATATATATTTTTACATTTTTTTGAAATAAAAGTATAATAGAATAAAAATTAATTTTGAAAGGTATGATAAAAACCTCTTATAACAATAAATTTCATCTATCCTTTGCTTTAAAATATTTTTATGAGTATGCTAGTTTAACAAAAATTATCCAAAAGACCCTTTGAGCTAGTTTGAATTAAGTGAATTAAATCTTCAACACCAAGCAAGACTTAATCCCTCTAACCGAAACTCAATACAAAACATTAGCAATTGCAACCACAGTCCCTCAAAATACCAAACCTCAAGCACCATTGAGTCTAGTGCATGAATCAATGATTATTCTTAGACCTAGAAAATAATCACTTCTTAAAACACTATTAGAAACCACTTTGTATGTAATTTATGAAATCACTAAATTTTCTAAAATATCAAACCCCATCAACTGATGAGTTTAACATTAAAAGAGAGGAACCCCTACTCTAGAAATACTATTAGGCACTCTTAGTATGTTATTATGAATTAGTTAATGCAATTAGTTCCGATGCAATAAAAAATCAATTCAATATCCAAATAATATCATGCAAGATAATAAAGAATTAAGAGAATTATAATGAAACATATATATAACCACTTATATTAATAAGCATAATGTTCAAAATTAACTAATTTAAATCACAACACTTAAAGAATAAACCAAATATATTAATCTTAGTTACAAATTACAACTTCTAAAACCAAAGAAATCGTAAATATATAGTCAAGCTAATAAATTAAAACTACAACTCCCCTTTTGTAACTCAAAAGCTCCAAGCATCATCAAGACTTAATCTTTTGCCCTAGGAGAAGGGATTTTAGCTGCTGTAATTCATCAACACAACCCCTCCACACATATTCAAAGCACCAGCCATGAAATCAGTTAAAAGAGGAGAAAACTTGATGATCAACTGACAGATTGTGGGTGGTCTGAATTGAGAAATAACAGAGCAGCCAGGGGAAAGCCACGGCTGTTGATAGTGAAGCTCGCCAGAAATTGCAGAAACAGATGCTTCGCTGGAAAAAATGGAATACTGACGGTTAGACTCTGTGTTCTCTCCCCGTCTCGTGGTTCCCCCCTATTCTGTTCTGCCCTCAATCTGAAGCTCGCCGGCGACGGAAGTATATGGCAACGGTGTAGCTAAGGTCGCCGGTGAGAGAGGAAGAAGAAGGCAAAAGTGATGAAGATGGAGACCCAAGCTCTCGATGCTCTCGCGGCTGTTCTCTCCTCCAATTCAAGTGAGTCGAGCTACTGGTCCCAATTTCAGACCCAAAGATCTGGACCAAAACGCTGTGTTGTACGTGGATCACACTGGCATTTTCAATATTTGTGGGACCAAACTGACATTTTGCAAATTGGAGCCCCAAACTGCCATTTTCAGTTTAAATCTCATTTTTCAAGTACCTGCAAATAAAAATAATTAACCCAACATCAAATCTTCTAAGAAAATAAATGATTAAGAGTATAATTTTTATGACAATTTTGCCCTTTTTAGTCTAATTCAATGATTTACTCTTAATGTCAATTTAATCACAAAAAAGGTATTTTAAACTCTCTAAGTATGACAAAAATCCCCAAATAAAGTATAAAAATATATAATAAAATTGGAATTTGTCAACCTCATTGTCATTTTTTTTCTTTATAGCCAAAGGTATCTTCCAATATTTTGGGCTATCATATCTGAGACACTACCAACCACACTAACTGCGGGTATCTCTTCCAATGAGAATTTGAACCTAACCCAGCTCCATTAAACCCAACACAGTTGTTCTCCTTCAATTCCCTTGGTGCAATCTACATGTTAGGACTTTGATACTAATTAACATGACTTTCAAACTAAAAGTTCAGTCCAATAGAAAGCCAAAAAAATCAATTATCATAATAAAAATGAATTACTGGGATATTCTTATTTTAATACGAACACATCACAAATTAACAAACACAATTTTCAGCGCCGTGACAGGACAATTTCAATTTTTTAACTAGGAAGATGGGAGAACCTGATAAGGTTCATAATTGTGTTATTTCATTTGTATCGATCTGTCTGTTCCAAGAATGAAATAATTTTCATGAATTACTTTAATTTATGCTGTGTTATTTCGTTGGTAAAGTTCAATTATCCCGTATTAAAGAATTAATTTTCGTGCGGGCTCCTGGCCAACCGTCTTGGAAATTCAAGTTATTTTTTTTAAAAAAAAAATTTAATGATTCACGAATTAATTTTCATGTGTCAGTTCCTTTGTATGCGTAGAACTGGTAGAAGGGACATGTAATTCTTCTTATTTTCAAAAAAAAAAAAATCTCTTTAATTTTGTTAGAAATTTCCTGTTCGGTTTCTCACGTCAGCAACCTAACGTGAAAACTCATTTCAATCAAATTTATTACAAAAATGTTATTCATAATATTAATAGAAAAAAAAATAGGATGTTTAGTGCCATGTATGCCAAATACAATATCACTTTTAGTTTTTGAAACCTTTTGACTTTTGCCCGGTGCAGTGAAATTCCACAAATTCTTCAAATTTTTAAATCACAAATTACGAACAAAATATTAAATAGAATAATTTGTATATTTAAAAATACAAAGTTAAGACACCCACCAACTTAATGGAGCCATGCAAGTCGAGAATGACGTTTTTATTCCCATCGTACAAATAAAATAAAATCGCATCGCATTATTAATGTTATTTCACTCCAAGTGATACACTCATAGTCTGGGTGGTCATCGATATCCGCGGCACATTATTACCACTTGTCAACTGGTTGAAAAAAAATTAAACCTAAATTTTAGATATTATCAACATCCACTAAGCAACTAGTTCCTATCCATTACGCAATAATATTCAATTTTTTTAAAAAGAAATACATAACTTCAAAAGAAATAGGACAGAATCTGTATTTTTAAAATTATTTAAATTGTAAATAAGTAATAATAAATTATCGCTGAGTGTGAGTGTGGATTCAATGAAAGCAAAATATATGCTTTCACCAGCAAGCCACAAGCTCAAAAAATAATAAACAAACGGTACAAAAACAATTCTTTTAGTTTTGTATATTATATTGTTATATTGATTTTAGAGGTTGGTTTCTTATGCTTTCTGAAGTCGCTTGTTTTATAATTAAACCCAACCCCAGTAAATTAAACCATCATTTTGCAAGCTAGTTTTCTTTGTTTCCAAAGTTTAGCTCCATTTGTCATTAGGATTAGTGATCCCACCATAGCATTAGAAAATATGCCCCCTTGGATATGTCGAAAGAGGAATACAATCGCTGGGCTAGACCTTGGTGTAACTCCCTTGTTATCACTGTTCTAGGTGCTAAGTTTAGCTTTCGTAGATTGAAAAATCACCTCTCCAGAATCTGGCGTTTAAGTGAGTTTGATTTAATAGACATTCCAAACAATTATTTTGTGGTTAAGTTCAGAGCTAAGGAAGGGTGGGAAGATCATTATAAGAGAATTCTGCTGGGTGGCCCGTGGTCAATAGCTAACCATTGTATCTTGGTCCAGAGGTGGACTCCTCACTTTGACCCTTTCCTCAATCCTCTCGGACGTGTAGCCACTTGGATTAGAATTCCACATATTCCTCTGTTATGCTATAACAAGGAATGCTTATGGAGGCTCGGTGACTTGGTGGGAAAAACACTAAAACTTGATATGAATACTATAAAGAATCCAGAGGAGGAGGAGGCTGTGGTTCATAGGGGACGTTTGCCTAGGCTTTGTGTAGAAGTGGACTTGCAAAAGAAGCTTGTGCCCAGGGTCATCTCAGCCTCTGCCATTTTCAACATCGAATATGAGGGTTTAGGCTTGATTTGTTTCTCTTGTGGGAAATATGGGCATAGGAAAGATCATTGTCAAGGTAAGAAGGTGGATGACGCTGGATGTGCTGAGATGATGCCGAACAGAGATACTCCAGAGACGGTGGTTTCTATCCCTCTGGACAGCCATGGTCAAGGTGCTCCGTCAGATTCAAAAACCCCTCCGACCAGTGAAGATCAATATGGGCCTTGGATGATTGCTAGATCTCGTGTCTCTAGGAAACGTGATAGCAGGGACAGAGTAGGAGTGGAGCGTCATCCAGAATTTGCAGACGGTAGGGGTATGGGCAATGTTTCACAATCGAGATTTGCGTGCCTGGCAGAGGAGGACGTGGAAGATGATGTGGTTCCTGAGGGTAATTTGAATTTGAAGCAGATTGGGAAGAAAGTCCAGCTGGGTGACGTTGTGAATCAGAAGCCAAATGCTCCAATTCCTAGGCTAGCTGCGCATAAGAATGAGCTATTGGGTCAAAGAAAGGTTAATAAAGGCTTCCATGTGGGCTCAAAAAAGTGGACTGAAGTGAGGAAGCCCAAGAATGGATTAGCTGCTAATTTGAATGGGAAGACAGAAACTCGTTTGGGCCATAAGAGTTCCATTGGGTTGAAAAGTATTGGTTTGAATAAGACAACTAATCCCTCTTCAAATAGGACCCATAAAGTTGTTAAGGGATGCATGCAAAACGCTGATCCTGTTCATGGTACTTCGGCTATGCATGGGCCAGCTGATTTGGATCTCTTGTGCAAATACCCAACCTCCTCTAATGTCCGTGAGTTTCCTCCTACCCAAGAGGAGAGTCAACCAAGGAATTGCCATGGGGTCATATCCTTTCCTTCTGATTTAGAAAAGCCGAATTTGGCTTTATCCCAACCCGGGGATGTTGTCACTAGTGTGGAGGCTGTGGAGTCCGCTTCAAAAACGCATTCCGTATCTAATTTAGAAGTGGTGGTTTTGATGGAAGAGGATCCTCCTGACGTGTAAGGTTTTTGTCTTCTTTTTTTTTTTTTTTTGCCTTGTTTTATGATTATTTCTGCTTGGAATTGTCGTGGGGCGGGTGGACGCACCTTCCCACGTGTGTTAAAGGACGTCGTTCATAAATATGGTATTAATATCATGTGTTTACTGGAGCCTAGGATCAGTGGTATTAGAGCTGATAGAGTTGTTAAAATGTTGGGTTTCAATGATTGGTTGAGAATTGAGGCAACGGGGTTTGCCGGAGGCATATGGGTTCTTTGGAATAATTGGGATTTCAGTCTCGAATATATTTCTTCCAACACCCAACTTCTTCACTGTAAGATTCTGCCTAGGAAGAACCTTAATCCCTCTTTTGTGACTTTTGTGTATGGTGATACTAGTATCCTTAAGAGGAGAGAGCTGTGGGATTCATTACAGGTTATTAAGCAATCGGTCAACGCGTCTTGGCTGGTTCTGGGGGATTTTAATTCTTTTATTAATCCTAGTGATAAAGAGGGCGGGGTTGTCCCTGTTTCTAGATCTATGAGGGATTTTCAAAATTGTATTGATTGCTGTAACCTTATTGAGGTCCCGGTGGTGGGTGATAAGTTTACTTGGGAAAAAACCGGTGTTAGGGAAAGACTGGACTGGGTGTTTTGCAATTTTGAGTGGGACATTCTTAATCCTAACACCAAGGCCTTCCATAACCTTAAGTTTAAATCTGACCACCGGGTGATTGTGGTTGCGGATAGTCTTAATAAGGTTGACGGTAAAAGGGGCAGAAATTTTTCATATCAGGCAGCGTGGAGCATCGAAGAGGGATTTAGTGATGTGGTCAGCATGGCATGGCAGGGGAGGAATTGGTTGCAAGGTCAGGAGCAATTTACCAAGGAAGCCTCAGAGTGGAACTCTAGAGTTGTGGGGAATGTAGCCAAAAAGAAGAGAGACATCATCCGTAGGCTAGAAGGGATTGATAGAGCCAGAACCAATAGGGCTGGGCCTAATGGTCTTTTCAAGATTGAAAAGCGACTCTGGAGCTTGTATCAGAAAATCGCATTACAAGAGGAATTGATTTGGTTTCAAAAGTCAAGGTGTAAATGGATCAGGGATGGTGATAGAAACACGAAATTCTTTCATGCTTGTGCATCTGCAAAAAGGAAAAGAAACAGAATTGAGGCTCTTCAAGATGCTAATGGGAACTGGGTGTCCGATGAAAACATGTTAAGAAGTATGGCTCTGGATTTCTTTAGAAACCTCTTTTCGGCAGATAATCCGATTCCTTTTTCTCCCTGGCCGGCTAGATTCCCACCTCTTATTGATTTTCAATTGGACTCTTTGCAGCAAAAGGTTACCCCTACGGAGATTAAGAATGCTGCTTTTGAGATGGGTGCGTTTAAAGCTCCAGGCCCTGATGGTTTAAACCCTCATTTCTTTCACACCCAATGGAATTTTATTGGGCAAAAGATTTGCGATCTTGTTGGCTTGATTTTTGATAATCCGGAGGTCATTCAGGATATTAATCATACGAATATCACTCTCATCCCTTATCTTTGAAAGACTTCAGGCCTATCTCGTTATGCAATGTGAGCTACAAAATTGTCAGCAAAGTTATCGCTAATCGCTTCAAAGGTGTCATGAATCACCTTATTGCTAAAAACCAATGTAGTTTCATAGCAGGAAGGCAGGGGGTGGATAATATCATTATTGCCCAGGAAGCAATTCATACTATGAGAACTAAGAGAGGTAACAAAGGTTTTGTTGCAGTGAAAGTTGATATGGAAAAAGCTTTTGATAGGCTTGACTGGCGCTTTCTTGAGTTCACTCTTCAAAGCTTGGGTCTTGGTGCTAGCTTTATCAAGCTGATTATGTCCTGTGTATCATCCACTTCTATGAGCATTATTTGGAACGGCATCGCATCTGAGCGTTTTCGCCCATCTAGGGGAGTGAGACAAGGTGATCCCCTAAGCCCATATCTATTCGTCCTTTGTATGGAGCTGCTTGGGCAACTCATTCACCAGGAAGTGGAGCTTGGGAAATGGAATCCTCTCAAACTGAGCGCCTCGGGTCCTAATATTTCCCATCTTTTCTTTGCTGACGATCTGATTCTATTTGGAGAGGCTTCAATTGAGCAGATGGTGGAATTTCGTAATGTCATGGCTCTTTTTTGTCAAGTTTCTAGTCACAAGATCAATCTAAATAAATCCAAGATGTTTGTTTCTAAGAATGTTCACTTCAACAGGGCTTATGAGATGAGCCAGATTGTTGGTGTTGGTTTGACGGCAGACCTTGGCAAATACTTGGGTGTTCCTCTCTTACACAAAAGGATGGTAAAGAGGACCTTTTCTCCGCTCATACAGAGGGTAAAATTAAAATTGGCAAATTGGAAAGGAAGGTTCCTTAGTATGGCGGGCCGGTCGACTCTCATTAAATCTGTCCTCTCGACAATCCCCCAGTACCAGATGCAATCTACTCTTGTTCCGAAAGGTGTTCTTCTAACCATAGAAAAGCTTAGTCGTGATTTCTTCTGGAATCATCATGAGGACTCCAAAAAATTGCATCTTCTCTCCTGGGACGTGCTTAAACAAAGAAAGTGTGAAGGCGGCTTGGGGTTTAAAGACTTACGCTGTCAAAATAAAGCCTTTCTCATGAAGTTATGTTGGGGTCTTATTAAGAAGCCAGATGCTTACTGGGTGAAATGTTTACGTGCTAAATATGCATGTGGTCTACTCACTAAACCTCTTGTCCGGAAGAGGCGTAATCAATCGGCTGTTTGGAATGGCATTGTGACTGTCTGGGACGACTTTAAGAGAGGCCTTGGCAAATGCTTGAGAAGTGGTCTCAGTACGCTAGCTTGGAAGGAGCGCTGGTCTCTGGTGGAAAATCCTCTTGAACTTCATATTGATCATAATGACCACTTGGTTGACGTAAATGACACTGTGAGATCTTTCGTAACCCAATCGGGCCACTGGGACAGAGCTAAATGGGAATCTTATCTTCCTTCATGGGTGGTTGATAAAATAATGATGATGCCCCCGCCTTCGGGTATTGAAGAGGATGTGGTTTGTTGGAGGAATGCTCCAGATGGGACCTTCAGTGTTAAATCTGCCTATGACGCTATATATCATCAGCATGGTTCCAGAAGCCAACCTCACTGGCAAGCTCTATGGCATCAGGGAATTCCTGAACGGGTCAAAATTTTTCTATGGCAGGTCTACCATGAAAGGCTTCCTACTAATGAGTTAAGAGCGAGACACAACCCGAGCGTTCTAAATTCCTGCCCTTTTCAGTGTGATAGTGTGGAGAGTATACTTCATATTTTGAGAGATTGTGAGCAAGCTCAGAGAGTGTGGTCAGTTTTAACTAACCCCCTATATTATAGTATGTTTTTCTCTGGTAACTTGCAGGACTGGCTCAGTTGGAATGCACAACACTCACCGGGGAAAAATAGGATGGCGCGATGGTCTTGGCAAAAAGTTTTCAGTTCAACATGCTGGCTACTATGGAAGAACCGGTGCCGTCAAGCATTTGAAGGGACATCGGACAGTCCTAAACAGAGAGTTCACAGTTGCATGTACCATCTCTTGGAAGGTGTGGAGAACGGAAGGTTTCGACATCAGATATTCCAAGTTCCAGAACGAGGACTACTTTACTGGTACCCCCCAGATCCGGGAATCTTCCGTCTAGATGTTGACGGATCGGTCAGGAGAGGAGGACAAGCCGCATGTGGAGGGGTTATTCGAGATCACCGTGGTATCTGGATACGTGGATTTAAACAGAAGCTGGGGCACACTTTCCCAGCTGCTGCAGAAATCCATGCAATCCGTCGGGGCCTGTTACTATGTAAGCAGTTGGGTCTCAAGAAAATCAGTTTGTTCACGGACTCACTACAGGCAATTCATCTTCTATCCAATCGTTGCGATGCTGATCATCCGTTGTATGATGTTATCTTAGAGACCAGGTCTCTCATTTATAGCGACTGGGAGGTAGAAATTTCCCACTCCTATAGGGAAAGTATTAGATGTGCAGATTTTCTGGCAGGAGAAGCGTATAGGATTCCTCATGAATACGAGGAATTAGGGACTTCCCCTACTGAATGTATTCCGCTTTTTGCTTTGGATCGTGGGTTGACACCACATGATCATTCTGTAGGATCTAGCCTATAGACTTACCCATTTCAAGCTTTGCTTGCCTCTGTAAACCAAAAAAAAAAAGAAAATATGCCCCCTTTTTATCTTAAGAAAATAGGAAAACCACTATTTTTGATAATTTCTCTTGAATAATTTGATAATTTTTTGAAAAGAAGTATACACTTATTTCTCTGCTATGCATATAGATATGCACTTACAAGAGGTAATCCTGTTTGAAGTACTGTCGTACACTAAATATGGACTATTCTCCCAGGTGGGAATCAAATACACTTATTTATTTAATTTTACCTTAGGTTTCATTTTAGTCCTACAAATTTATCGTTTCTTCTAATATTTTTTCACAATAAAATTGAAAACCTCTTTATTTATAATCCTAATTGATATGCTGATAAAACATTCTCCAATAATAACCAATAAGCTATTTGTTGAGGTAGTAAGGGGCCTCACCTCAGTAAAGAGGAGAACACAAATTTGAATATCAGGAAACACATTTATTGACCATTAAGCCTTAATGGGAAAACCATTGATCATATAAAAAAAGAAAAAGAAAAGCATTCTCCAATACTAACAAAGCAAAGCGGTGCATGCCAATGACAAATTGATCCACCCTTTTCTTTTTTACAAAAGCGAAAATCCCATTCCTTTTTTGCTAAAAAATAGTTACCTTTTTTCCTCCTTACAAAAAACCTGAGTTGGATTTTTCTTTGCCACAAAAAGAGTAGAATTAATAAGAATTTATCAACATTTATGATTGTTTGATCAACACTTTGTATTAATGTTATTAAAAATAAAAACAAAATTCAATGTATTATGTCACAAAACTAAAATAAATAAATTAAGGCAAAGGATAGAGAATCTAATCTAAAATTAAACAATTAAAAATGAACTATTTTCTAAATTTTTTATATATTTATTTATTGGCTTGTGCGGTTGTGCACAAGTATTTTTTTTATTGGAGACAGTTATGTTTGAAGTATGATTGAAAATTAAATGTGACCACCTATATTGACAGGAATTCAAATTTTGATTTGTCATGTTGTGATAGAATACTCCATTCTGCAAGAAAAACCCAATCCGCATCGGTTATGTGCTTAGAACTTTCTAGATATATACTATTTTTGTGGTTAACGATATATCATTTATGTGCTTTTAACTTTTTTTCAGTTGACATTCTTATGCATTAATTTACAATTCTAAGTAATTGTAAATTCTATAAATTATGAATAAAAATATATAGATTTCTTTAACGGAAATTATAATAGGATGGTTAGCAATGAAAATCTTGTGAGCCAATTAATTCAGCAACAATAACAAATTGAAATTAACTTAAATATTTTCTCACAAATTCAAGAAATATAATTAAAATTTTATCATATCATGCAAATAACAAATGAAGAGTACTATAGAGAAAAAAACTTATCACCCATCTCTATATAATTATTAGAAAAAAATTACGCATCATTTTACTTATATAATTATCTTTTAAGGCCTAATTATGTAATTATTTTTTAAAATTATTATATCATTTTTAACAAAGTGTCTCTCGGGCACCTATTTAAATTTCTTAGGTAAGAGTTCAAAGAAATTATAATCCTCTCTCAAGCAATGTGTGGTACTCAAATCCAAAATAATCCCTTCGATAATTAATATAAGACCCATTTTTTAGTTCAGTTTCTTTATTAAAATGGCTCTTATATTAAAAATCGGAGATATTATAAAATATTGAGGATAATAAATACTTTGGAATTTGTACGCTCTCCACGAACATGTCTCAGAATATGCGGTCTCCATTACCGAAGTCCGACTAATAACATATCACAAATGTATTTTAAAAAATATTTAAATTGTAAATAAGTAATAATAAATTATCGCTGAGTGTGAGTGCGGGTTCCATGAAAGCAAAAAATATACTTTCACCAGCAAGCCACAAGCTCAAAAAATAATAAACAAACGGTGCAAAAACGATTCTTTTAGTTTTGTATATTATATTGTTATATTGATTTTAGAGGTTGGTTTCTTATGCTTTCGGAAGTCGCTTGTTTTATAATTAAATCCAACCCCAGCAAATTAAACCACCATTTTGGAGGGCAGTTTTCGTTGTTTCCGAAGTTTAGGTCCATTTGTCATTAGAATTAGTGATCCCACCATAGCATTAGAAAATATACCCCCTTTTTTATCTTAAGAAAATAGGAAAACCACTATTTTTTATGATTTTTCTTGAATAAATTGATAGTTTTTTTTGAAAAGAAGTATACACTTATTTCTTTGCTAGGCACACAGGTATGCACTTACTGAAGGTAATCCTATTTAAAGTATTGTCGTACACTAAATGTAGACACCTCTCCCATATGAGATTCAAATACACTTATTTCTTTAATTTTAATTAGGTTTCATTTTAGTCCTACAACTTTTTATAGTTTCTTCTAATATTTTATCACAATAAAATTGAAAACCTCCTTCTTTATAATCCCAATTGTTATGCTGATAAAGCATTCTCCAATAATAACCAACAAACTGTTAGTTGAGGTAGTAAGCTGCCTCATCTCCGTAAGAAGGAGAACACCAGTTTAAATATCGGAAAGCGCACTTATTGAAAGTGGTGAGTTCCTTTTGATCTCTAAGTCTTGAGAGAGAAACCCTTGATCATATAAAAAAAAAACATTCTCTAGTACTAACAAAGCAAAGCGGCGCATGCCAATGACAAATTGACCAACCCACCTGTTTTTTTGTTTTTTGACAAAAGCGAAAATCCCATTCCTTTTTCCTCAAAAATAGTTATCTTTTTGTCCTGCTTAAAAAAAACACCTGAGTTGGATTTTTCTTTACCAGTAAAAGAGAGAATTAATAATACTTTGTCAACATTTATGATTGTTTGATCAACATTTTGTATTAATATTATTAATAATATAAAACAATTTCATTGTATTATGTTACAAAACTAAGGAAATAAATTAAGGTAAAGGATAAAAAATCTAATATAAAAGTAAACAATTAAAAATGTACCTTTGTCTAAATTTTTTGTATATTTATTTATTGGCTTGTGCACATGTATTTTTTTATTGGAGACAATTATGTTTGAGTAATGATTGAAAATTAAATGTGACCACCTTTGCTTAAAGGAATTCAAATTTTGATTTGTCATGTTGTGATAGAATACTCCGTTCTGCAAGAAAAACCCAGTCCATGTGCTTAAAACTTTCTTGATATATACTATTTTTGTGGTTAACGATATATCATTTATGTGCTTTTATTTTTTTTCAGTTGATATTCTTGTATATTTACACTTCTAAGTAATTGCAAGCACTCTAAATTTTGAATAAAATTTGATAGATTTCTTAAAAGGAAATTATAATAGGATGATAAGCAATGAAAATATTGTGAGATAATTAATTCAGCAATAATAACAAATTGAGATTAACTTAAAATTTTTTCTCACAAATTCAAGAAAAATAATTAAAATTTTATCTTACCATGCAAATAACAAATGAAGAGTATGTTTATAGAGATAAAAACTATCAACCATCTCAATATAATTATTACTAAAAAATGACGCATCATTTTACATATATTATTATTATCTTTTAAGGCCTAATGTGATTCTTTTTTAAAATTATTATATCATTTTTAACGAAGTACCTATAGGGCATCTATTTAAATTTCTTAGTTAAGAATTCAAAGAAATTATAATCCTCTCTCAAGCCATGTGTGGTCCCCAAATCCAAAATAATCCCTCCGATTATTAATATAATAAGACTCATTTCTTAATTCAATTTCTTTATTAAAATACATCTTATATTAAGTATTGGTGGTAGTATAAAATATTGAGGATAATATATACTTTGGAATCTGTATCCTCCCCACGAACGTGTCTCAGATTATGCGGTCTCCATTATCCAAGTCCGACTAATAACATATCACAAATGTGCTAATCCATACAAATTAAGAGCTCTCCAACTAAGTTATCACCATATAAGTTGCTCTATATAAAGGCATATGCTTATAGGTTGTTTCATCAGCATCAATCATCAGTAGCATTACAAACTAATAAAACAAATGGTTCCCAGAGTTGCATTGTCTTTCTAGTTTCACTCATCAGCCTCGCTTCAATGGCTACAGCTGTAAATAATTGCTTTGATTTCTTGTTGATCCTTATTAGTTTCAAGCTTTTATTCCTTCTACTTAGTTGAGTTAGTTGAGTGCGTGTGTGTGTGTTTTATATGCATGCATGCAGGAGCAGTGCACGTACATTGTGAGAGTTAAGAAAGGAGATCGCGATAGCACAGGAACGGACTCTATCATCAGCCTCAAGTTAAAGTCCTATTCCGGCTATGGCTTGACCGTCGATAACCTTGAAAACTGGGGCTTAATGGGACCCGGTCACGACTACTTCAAGCGGAGCAACCTCGATGTCTTCAGCGGCAGGGGCCGTTGCGTTAATATTTGCGCCATATCTATCATCTAAAACAGCGAAGGGAACAAGCCAGGGTGGTACTTGGATTACGTGAAAATTACCATCGTTGGATCCGGCCAATCAACCATGCTATCGTTCCCGGCGAACCAGTGGTTGGCTTAGATGAATGGCCCAGACATCTCTATGCCAACCTCAGCTTATGCTCCAGCAGCAAGCCTTGAGGTAGTAATATGTATGGCTATTTGATCGTGGGTTGTGTGTTACGTAATTTTTGTTTTTCATTTCAATAGTAATAATTATTACTTCTCTTGGCTTATTTAGAATTTATAAATAGACCCTGAGGTAGTAATATGCACTATAAAAAAATTAACTTTCAGCGACCACTTTTAATGGCGACTTTTAAAGTCGCCGCTGAAAGTGTCTCTTTCAACGGCGACATTTTTTGTCACCGCTGAAACTATATTTTCAGTGGTGACTTTTAAAAGTGACCACTTAAAGTACCATTTTCAGCGGCGAATAATGTCACCGCTAAAAGTGGCACTTTCAATGGCAATAATTAAAGTCACCGCTGAAAGTCAATTTCAACTTTTCTGTATGGATTGTTTTTATCACCAACAAATGTTATTTTTATATATATTTTTTGTTTAAATTTGATATTTAACATTTGAAGAAAAATAAGATAATTATATATTTTCATGTGTGTGACACCTTCAAACGTATAAGCAAACCTATCGTCTATTAAGTTCTTCAAGATTTATTATTCCCCACACTCCCATCAATATATCTTTATAGATTAATAACATGTAATGACACTTTTATCTAAAATAAATTATTTCATAAATGTATCAATTAATACATATGACCTATATTTGGTTCTCTTTTTTAATTACTTCATTTATATATAAACACACTTAATTAGTTAAGTAAATATAAAAAATTAATACATTTTAATTAATAATAGGATATTAATTAAATTTTTATTTTGATTTGTTCAAAAATAATTTTAAAGTATTATATTAGTTTACACACACATTAATACACACACACACACACGCGTGTGTGTGTGTCTATATATATATTTTACATATATTATAAATAATATATAGATATAATATTTAAAAATAGAAGTAATATTTCATAATATATATTTATTTATGTTTGTGTTGTTTAATATATATAAATATATATATTATTCATATATATTATTTGCAATAATAATTAGCAGGTTCTTTCTAGCTCAGCGGTCAAGGCATGGCCACACAAAGAGGTGGTTTTGGGTTCAAACCTTGGAGCTTGGAGGGACCATAAATGAGTTGAATTTCACATAAATGTGGTGCAACAAGGTGGCGACACGTGGCATAGGGTGAGGTGGTGAGGGATAAGTTGACATGTGGGCCTTAGTGATGACATGGATGGCGGTTGGCCTATGATGACGTGGATGGCTGGCGTCAGGTTGCTGTTGACCGCCGGAGTAACTTTGTTTAAAAAACAAAATTGACACTTTCAACTGCGACAAAAGTCGCCACTGAAAGTATTGAGTCGCCGCTGAAAGTCACATTCAGCGACAACGAAAAGTCACCGCTGAAACTATACTTTTAGTGGCGACACAAAAGTCGCCGCTAAAACTATACTTTCAGTGGCGACACAAAAGTCGCCACTGAAAGTCACCTTTAGCGGTGACAAAAGTTGTGGCTAAAACTATACATTCAATGGCGACACAAAAGTCGCCACTATAAATCACCTTCACCGACGACTTTTAGTCGCCACTGAAAGTATAGTTTTAGCGGCGACAATTAAAACTTTCAATGACAATCACAACAGTGGTGACTTTTTCTTGCTGCTGAAAACCTTCAGCGGCGACTTTTGTCGCCGCGAGAGTCAGTTTTTTTGTAGTGATGTATCTGCCTTTTGCTTGTGTGTTGTGTGTTGCATAATGTTTGTCATGTGTACGTACTTTAATTTCTTGTTTCAATATTAATAAATTTATCCACTTGTTGGGTACTTTACATGTTTAGTTTTTCCCCATAAATGAAACAACTAGCAATAATTAAAAACGCTATCTATGAAACAAATAACTTCATTCTTTGTTCTCATATGAATCAATTTCCGAATACCTACCTCCCTTAGTTAATTTCATTCTCTTGTTTTTAGTTTGGGTAGTCTAAATTATATTCAGACATGATGAGATGGTTCAAATTTCATTGCAATGACTGATAATTGGTGAAGCCCATTTCTCACAAAAAAAAAAACCCATCGAATCACCAACAGAATTTTTTCCATTGGTAAATTTACTGTCACCGGCAACCAGGCCACATGTCCTAAGTCCTGCCACCTCACCGCCATGTCATTGCCTCATCAATGTCAAATAATCACTAGTACAGAAAAGGGTTTTTAGACCAAAACATTTAGACCGGTTATATCGGATAACGTCTTAAAAATATGACCGGTGGCATTTTTATAATTATGATAAAATATTAAAACCGGTTATATTTAAAACCGGTCTTAAAAATAATTCTAAGACTGGTTATAGTAGAAACCGGTCTTCAAAATAATTTTAAGACAAGTTATAACAAAAACCGGTCTTAAAATATATACAATTTAAAAAAATAAATATATGTAATATATTTTCTAGACCGGTTCTAAAAATAACCGGTCTAGAAAATATTATCTGAATTAAAGACAGTTATAAAAATAAAATTTTTATTATTTTTAAGATCGGTTATAAATGAAAACCGGTCTTAAATATTAAAAATTTAAGACCCGTTATTAATAAATAACCGGTCTTAAAAAGTTGATTATCCCACGAAAAGGATCGAAAAACGAAGAGACAGAAAGGGAAGAGAAGTAAGGACCGACACGGAGTCGTTAATTCATGAGATGCAAAATGATATGCAAGAAATTTAAAGAAAAGAGATGAAGATTTATAAAACTGATATATTATTGAAAGATTAAAATGATACAAACATAAAGAAATTACAAGGAAAGCAAGAAAACATACAAAGGGTTATCGCCCTTAGAGGAGGAGGGGAGATAGAATTGAGTCGTCAACACAACTCGGGGTGCCTAACAACTGAAGTGAAATGCCATTTTATAGGCACTTGGATCAGTTACTATGCATTTTGGGTAAAATTACTTTAACCAAAGTAGAAAACATGTTACTCGGGTAAAAGTACTTTTACTTTTGCTTTTCCATAAAGTAAAAGTAAATTATATTAATTTGTCTGCTAAAGTAAAGACAAAGATACAACTTTACAAAAGCAGAGAATCTTTTGAGTCAGCAAGTCTTGGATTCTTATGCTGACAGTCTTGCTTCAGAATCAATCTTCGCCGAGGCTAATGATCTCATCATCCGAATCATGGCCGAAATATCGGGCCGGGTTTTCAGCTTCTAACACATCTGAGGATCGGGCTGATGGGCTAGATTTTGGTTCTTCGGTTTGGAGAAGCCTAAGGATTTCATGGAGCTACTTGGTAAGGGCTTCTCTGTCTGTTGCCGATGCCAAACATGCTGTGATTTTTGCCTTCTGGTTGAGGAACACACTAGATTCGTGATCTTCTACCATTAGGAATTTTGGATTTTGTCTGAACCACTTCTTGAGATTTGTTTCAGATATATTTTTTATATTTACAAATTTTACCCACCATTTTACTGTAGATGATCTCTGCAGCATGGGGAACAATTTTTGATGTTGGGAAGCTTCGTATTTGTAGCTCCATTTGAATACCCAGGCTAAACCAAATTTTGAAAAATAATGAAGATCTGTTGGGAAGGGATCTTCACTAAGATTAATTTGACTCTTGAAATATTCGAACCCAATTTTCACTGTGGTTGGTAAAATTTCTTGGATAGGACCGAAATAATCCCACCATTGATTGAACCAAAATGGAAATTGGTATTTTGTGTCATATGTGAATAAGAAAAGCCAAATATGACTAAAATTTGGGTTTTGGTACCAGAAGGTACACCACCATGCATCCAAGTAATCCCAATAATTGAAACCAATTGGATCCATGTCGTTGATAGAAAAAATTTTTCTTTTGTTCAGATCTTGACCCCAATCTTGAGGTAATAAAAACTTAGATATTTTGAATGTTGAATACCCATGGATATTTTTATTCTCAGGATTGTCATGATCTGGAAAATGCCTTATTTATGTAGATTTGGTATCTATAAGAATAAGCTCATAAAATTTTTGCGTTTTCTCCAAAGCTTTTGGTTTGAAGAAAAATCCTTTTGGAAAAATTTTGTTGCCAAGGTAATTGGATTTTTATCACAGAAGCCTGGTTTTGTTTGAAAAAGGTTTAAGACCTTTTTGGGTTTTAACACAAATGTGGTTTGTGTTGGTTGAGAGTATAAGGCTACTTCTTTGGATGAACTAGCCCTGGTGACCTCCTGGGAGGATTTTTTGATGGCTAAGGCAAGAACCTCAGGATCCAGGTTAAATGGGGTGAGAGCTTTTGAATCTTCTTCCTCAGCAATATCAGCACATCTTTTGGTTGGCAATTTGGCCAAGTTTTGGTTAGCCTGTAAGGCTAAGAGGGTTTCGATTGGAAACTTATAATGAGAAGGATCCATTATAGTTCCAGAAGTTTTTTGAACGGGTTGTTTAGAAGTTTTGGACCTCGAAGAGGATCCTTTTTGGTGGATTGATGATCCTTGGGTCAAGGACCTTTTTGATAGTTCAATTGCAGCCTTGAGCTGCTTTTCTTCTTCTTTTGCGATCCTTTGTGGATCAATTTGAGTTTGGGCTTTGCCCTTTTTCTTTTTCTTCTCTTTGTCAGTCAGTTTTGGTTGCCTTATTTCTCCTGCAAGAACTCTCTAATTAGAAAGTTTGGGAGAGAATTTGAAGTACCTTTGATAAATTCAATTTCAAAATCAAAGACACTTAAAATTGCTTGCCAGCGGGCAAAAATCTGTTTGGATGCCAAATTTTTTACATCTTTTTGCAAAACATCTTTTGCAGCTTTGCAATCAACTCTGATTAAAATTTTTTGATTTAGCAAATCACTTTGAAATTTGTTTATGCACAAAATAATTGCTAAAATTTCTTTTTTGATTGTGGAATAGTTCTGTTGAGCTCTATTCCAATGTTGTGAAGTAAATGCAATGCAATGCCCTTTACCAACAATTTTTTGTTTGAGAACGCCACCATAACCTATGTCAGAGGCATCCATTTTAAAAATTTTGAATGCTTGTGGATTTGGGAGATACAAGCATGGAAGATTTTTGACTAAGGACTTGATTTTGATAACCACATTAGTATGATCATCAATCCATGGGGAAGGAGTTTTGCTAAGACGCTCATGAAGAGGCTTAATCATATTGTTTAGATCAGGAATGAAATCACCTACGTAATTCAAACAACCTAAGAATCTTTTAAGTTGAGTTTTGTCCAGAATTTGGTCTGGAAACTTATCGGCAAACTGAATTGCACGATCTATTGGAACAATAGTTCCTTGGTATATATGATGACCAAGAAACTGAATTTTTGTCTGGAAGAGGCTAATTTTAGTTTTGGAAACTGCTAAGCCATTAAACCTAGCAACGTCTACAAAGATTTTAACATGTTTAAAGTGTTGTTCAACTGATTCTGAAAACACTAAAACATCATCAATGTAAACTATGATGAATTTTGTAAAATGATTGAAAATTTCATTCATAACCTTTTGAAATTCTGAAGGTGCATTTTTTAAACTGAAAGGCTTAACATTCCATTCATATTGCCTAAATGGGACTATGAATGCAGTTTTATACCTATCTTTTTCTTAAATTTGGATTTGCCAAAAACCATATTTCATATTAAATTTTGAAAATATTTTGGCCTGGTGAAGGCAATTTAAAAGATCCTTTTTGTTAGGTATTCAATACCTAATCCATTAAAGAGCTTGATTGAGAGGCTTGTAATTAATTACAAGTCTTGGAGTTCCTCGTTCCAGTTCAGCATTCTTATTAACATAGAAAGCTGCACAAGACCAAGGACTTTGGCTCTTATGAATTAACCCTTTGGCGAGTAAATCCGTTATCTCTTTTTGGCAATGTTCCAAGAGTTCTTGGTTCATTTGAATTAGTCAAGCTTTCGTTGGGATGGCTCTTTCATTGAAATCCTTTTCATAAGGTAAATCAATTATATATCTTTTTCTTTCCCAAAAAGCATTTGGAAAATCAGAACAAATTGTGTCTTGAATATTTTTCAAAACATTTTGAATTTTTTGTTTTAGAAAAGGTTTCTCCAATTGATTTTCAATTGCTTTGTAAGAAACTTCTTCTTTTAGAAAATTAATTTGATTTTCCTCATACTCAATTTGGTTAATAAATTTTGTATAAGGTGGATTGACAAATTCAAAGAAAATCCTTTTGCCCAAAGCATTAGTTTCAATTCCTTCATCTAAGGTTAAAAAGGGTTTTAATTTGCTGATGAATGGAGATCTAAGAATTACATCTTGAGATAAAATCTTTGCTACGATAAAAAGTTCTTTGATTTCAACATCGTTATTTTCAACTACTGCATTTGAGAGCTTTTAGCTGACATCTAATGGTGATTTATTTGGTCCACAAAGATTTTCTGTGGTTTTTTCAAAAAATTTTGTTGGTATTAGACCTTCTCTAATACAGCTCAGAGCTGCACCAATGTCAAATAATGCTATTGTTTCAAATACGAAGGTATTAGCAACGATAATTTTTACTGGCACATGCCATTGCTGGATTGAAATCCTTGATATGAGATTCAAGAAATTCTTAGAAGTTTTTTTATCGTTTTGTGATGAATCTTTAACTTCCTCAACTTTCTTTTCTTTATCAAGACTTTCTTCCTGAATTTGATTTAAAATAAGAGAATGGAATTCCTGAGTATTTTTCAGGTTTCTTATCTCTTATTTTAAATTATTTGTTTCATTCTGAAGGTCAGAAATTGAAACAGGTTTTGGATTGGTCTGAAATCTTTTAATTATTTCGGAAAAATCATATTTTGTTTGCAAATTCTTTTACAAATATTTTTGGTTTGGTTTTGAAGAAGAAGAAGCTGTGCTTTCTCTTAGTTTGTTGAAAAACTTAACTTTTTCTTCATTAGTTGGAAGAGAGTTAATGATTTCAAAAATCAAATCTTCTTCAATAACATTTATTTGTAAATTGTCTATCTTGGAACTAGTTAAGACCGATTCCTTGATTGGGTCATCAAGTGCAGGATTTCCTGAACTATCAGCAAACTTGTCAAGACAAATTATTTGAAAATCATCTACTTCAGATGAAGATGAAATATCATCTAATTGAAGTTCATTGACTTCTTCAGAGGATGATACTTCATATTCTTTCTCAGAAGAGGTTTCTTCAATCAAAAGATTGTTTAATTGTTGAAGAACTGGTTCTTCAAGTTGTAAGGCATTAATTCTCTTATTAAGCCTACAATATCTTGTCATATGGCCTTTTTTGCCACATCTAAAACACAATTTTTCCTTTGGGAATATCTATAGGAGTTTTTTATTTCAATTCATTTTTCCAAGGTTTTCAATATTTTTTATAATATCTTTTAGCCTTGTGTTCTTTGTCTTCATGTTCGTGCTTAAGTTTTTTAGAACTTTTACAGGTAGGAAAACCAAATTGTTTATAGAAGGTTCCTAAATCCTTTCGATTTGATGCTTTCTCTTTGGCAAGTTGATGTTGTAATTTATCTTCTTGACAAATTTTTAAAGCATTTTTTTGAACAATTGCAATTAACTGTTCATATGTTAAATTTTTGTAATGGATTTGACCATCGCCAGTTTGATTTCTTAATTTTTCTCTGATATTATCTCCTAGAGATCTAGGAAGACCAGCAAAAAATTTTTCTTTCCAGATTAGATGATTTCCATCTTCTCTAGTCATTACTCTTAAGAGAAAATTATCTCTATACCACCTGAAGTTGGACAGAGTTTTGTATTTCAAATTTGACAGAAGATCTGTCGATTTATCTCTCCATAGTAATGGATCACCAATGAAATGTGCTATGATATTAGCTATGAGACAGTTAACAGCATCAGACATTGGTTCACCTTACTATCGGTGATTATTATGCCATCTTGGGTGGTCTTTTTGGTTTGCAAAATTAAATTTTTTTGTTCTTGTGTGAGATGAAAATCCCACCAACCTCTGAGTTGCCTAGTAAAGCCAGATAGCAATATATGAACAACATCTTCCTCTTGACAATTGTTATATATTGCATAGGCATTACTGACCATTGTCATTTGCTGGCAGATTTCCAAAATATTTGTTTGAGATTGGCCATCTATGTTCCAAACATAGATGTTGTTTGCATTAAATTGTCGAAGAGCAGAATCCCTTTCTTCAAGCATTATATCCGGAGGAGTGGCTCTTGGATAATACAATTTTGTTGGTCTTTTCCAATCTTCTTGTTTTATTTCATGGATTTTTGGACAATCTTCACTTGAACTAGTTTGATTGTTTTTTAGAGTGTTAATCACTAATTTTGAGACTGAAGAAACATATTTTTCAATTTTTTGGGGAGTTTTCTGGAATATCTTTGATTAAATTTTTTAATTCTTTAATTTGTTAATTTTTGTCTCTAGATTTCCTTTTCTTATACTATGCGAGCTAGTTGCAGGAATAGAATAAGGTTTAAAAATTGGCTGTGTACCGGTGGAACTAAAGGAGATTTCCTTAGTTTCACTAGTAACAGGTTTTTTCAAAATATGTTCTCCCAGAGTCTGCAAATACGAATTTGTATAATTATTTTGTTCAATGATATTTTTAATATCATCTGTACTTGCATCTGTTCTAGGATCTTTTATTTTGAAAGGGGAGGCAATAATAGTTGCTTCACCAATTTTCGTACTAGGAACCTAGTAAGATTGTTATGGAGGAAGATCAGATTCATACCTGTCTCTATTGTTCAAAATCCAAGAGGCGTTAGCCCCTTCAAATGGTTTGAAAGGATAATCCTTTATATTCATATCTTTCACATAGGTTTCAAACCAAAGAAAGAATATAATATGAAGTTTATACCTTTCCAACATTTTATAAAACTTTTCTTGAATTGGTTTTCGCAATTCTTCACTTTTATATTTTTGGAAACACCATTTTAGTCTTTTAGTATTTTCATTAGAATAGAAATCTTTTCACAAGAGTTCTTTATCTAGTTCAAATTGTTGCTCAATCACATTCATGTCAGAATATGTTGGAGATTGGCAAGTTTGGGTTTCAATTTGTTCATCTTTAGAATTTTGGTAAACAGGTCTTACGACACTGGCTGAATCATTTAAGCCTTGCATTACTGAAGGTGAAATTATAGGTTCTTTTACAGAAGAACTACAAGAATGCCTAGAAGATTGTTCTAGAGCAGTATTAAAGCTTTCCTGAATTGATGGAGTCCTAGAAACACCAAATGATCGTCTTCGATCAAAAGTGATCCTAACATCTCCATTTTCATTTTGCCTAATTCTATAAGAATCAGATGCAGGTTTTGGGATGGGAGGAGCAATTTTTACCATGTCCTAATCATCTGGGAGGGTGATTTCATCCCAACTAACTGTTTTTGGAATTGTAACATTTGCTCTGGTAGCATCTGTTAGGAATAGACAAGTTTCTTTTCCATGATTAAACATTTTGACCTTTGAAGTGCATGAATTCATAACTTTATACTGGACCCTATAGATTAAAACTATAGGTGAAACACCGGGTTTCAAGTTGAATCCATTCAGTTTCACACTTAATTTCAAAGTTTCAAGGACAAGATCATCATGCAATGAAGTTGTCAGATTTGGGAAATAATTGAAGTAAATTGGTCTATTATTTAGACCAGCTTCAACCATTCCAAAAATTGATTCAAAAAAGATTTGTTGTCTACCATCCCTAACACATACTAATGTAGAGACATCAAGACCAGCTTTTACCAAGGGTTTTATGGCCACTTGAACACATCCAATATGTATGAATTTATATTTCTTTTGGCTTTTTAAAATTGAGCTTTCTGACAAGAGGCATATGTCAGTTGGTTCAGATTTTAGAGGAATTGTGTCTTTAACTGTTTTGATTATATAATCATGGTTTTTAAAAGAATTTTTTATCCTCTAGTTTGTATAAATCATTTGGGTTAATGATTGGAATGGTCCAATCACTAAAATTTTGATCAATTTCTTAATTACACCAGAATTTTGAGAGGATGATGAAGGAGTTGAAGAAGAACGAGAGGAGCGAGAAGAGTTAGAGCAGAAAGAGAAAGATCTGAAAAACATAATAAACTTTTCTTCTAATATATTCGCCTTTAGGTTCATAGAGTTGTGCTAGATATGATGAAGTTTCTGGGCTCCTTATGGAGTTATTATAAATATTTCTTTGTATGTTATCATAAAGATAAAAATCTGCAAATATTGTTATCACTTAGCCCGTGTCTTAAACATTGAACCCTAATATTATATGAACATTCAAACAATATTTCAATTTTTAAGACCGGTTATTTATTAATAACCGGTCTTAAATATTACTTTTAAGACCGGTTGTAATTGACAACCGGTCTTAAAACTGACCTGGATTTCAAAAGGCACCTAAATTTGACTCTGAAATCTAAAACTCAAGCACATCAGCAAAACCCCTCCATCGTCTCACGGCAGCTCCTCCTTTCCCCTTCTCTCCTCCGTCCATAACTTCGTCGTTGTCAACGGAGATTTACTGTTGAATACATTGTTGGAAGGCTATCGTCGTTTGTTCCCTCTGATTGGTTTTGTTCTCAACCTCATTTTTATTGTCAGGTTTGTGTTTCCATTTCATTTTTGGGTTTTTCATTGAAATTGTGAGATGACTTGGCCTCCATTTTCTTGTTTCGATTCCTGCAGCAAGTGGTGAAGGTCTGTTTAAATCTAGAGGAAGAAGAGGATCCTCAAGCAAAGGTTTAAGGTACCGTTTAATTATTCTAAAGTTGTGGACCTGGGTTTATTTTCGTAGTTTTCCATTTGCCACTACAAAAAAACATGTTATTACCGACGGAATTACCCACGGAATTATTTCCGTCGGTAATTTCCTACGATTTACCGACGGATTTTCCGTCGGAAAAATTACCGACGGAAAAAAATTCCGTGGGTAATTACCGACGGATTACCCACGGAATTTTTTCCGTGGGTAATTACCCACGCTTTACCCACGGAATTCCGTGGGTAATTTGAATGAGATGTTATTAAGCACTCTTAGTATGTGATTGTGAATTAATTGATGCAATTGGTTCCAAAGTAATCCAAAATCAACTCAATATCCAAACAATACCATACAAGATAATAGAAAATCAACAAAATTATAATGAAACATATATGTAACCACATATATATTAATTAGCACAATGTTCAATATCAACTAATTCTAATCTCAAATTTGATTCAAATAAAGGTTAAACCACAAATATTAGTCTTAATTATAAATTATAACTCCTAAAATCAAAGAAATTATGATTATATAGTCAAGCTAATACACTAAAACTAAAACTCCCCTTTAATAACTACAAGCATCAAGACTCAATCCTTTGCTCTGGGATAAAGAGATTTTAGCTGCTGCAATTCATAACAACTTCACCAAACACTAATAAATCTTCAGCCATAATCAATTAATTGTGATTAGTGGAATATTAATGGCATGAAAGAATAACAGTGATGAAACAGAGTTATATAGTTTCGGTGAAGGGGCTGGACAAACAGAGTGGAAATTGCCGGAAGTTATGGCGGACGACGGGTCCAGCTACAGTGACAGAGGAGAAGAATCTGAGTTCTCTTCCTGGTCCGACTCCCTCCGTTCTGCCAGTCACCTTCCACGGTCTCCGTCGAGCTTGGTGGTGGAAGAATGGAAGTGGTGGAATGCCGGCAGTAGTGAGATGGAACGGGGTAGTGAACGAAAATGGCGCCTTCAGGTCCCTCCTCTCTGATCTCCCGACTCTGGTTCTGTTCTGTCTCCCAACTCTCCGTCAGCTCAGCTTGTGTCTCACCTCAGCTCGCAGCAGCTCTTGATCTGGAATGGTAGACTTGCTGGTGGCTGTGGTGGTGGTGGACGGTGCCGCCGGCGAGAGAAGAAGGTGATAGATGAAGGTTCGATGTGTGTGTTGCAGTTGTAGCTCTGTTTCGTGAATGCCTCCTCATAAATCTGTCTGAAACTCCTTTTAAGCTGTCACAATTCAAACTTAAGAAATAATAACGTCAAAACGCGGTGTTTTCACTAGGACTAAACTGGAATTTCTCAAATTTCGGGGACCAATCTGGCATTTTTTAAATTGCCCTGAGTTTGTCATGTGACGTAAAGTTTGGTGCATTTTATTATTATTATTATTATTATTATTACTTCTCACGGCTTATTTATAATTATAAATTGCCCTGAGATAGTAGTAATGTAATATGCATATGTCTTACCTTCGCATTATAAAGTATAAACTATTTAGAGGAAGAGAGAGGAGCTGTCTTTTTGGAACTCATGCCAAGTAAGCATTTTTTTCCTTCATGGATATCTCTGGCATCCGGGATAAACCGCCAGAGGGAGTGTTGTTTGCTAAGGATCCTGCTGCTGTGGTTAAGAGCGTGATGAAAGCCTCAAAAAATGGTCGTCCAACATCTGTTGAAGGGTTTGAATCTTTTGCTAAAAAAACAGAAAATGCAGAGAGCATCAGAAATGCATCTCCAACAATAACTGGGCAGACATCTCTAACCAATACAGGGCATACAATTTCATACAAGGATTCGCTTATCGGATTTAAAGGAATAGAGTATAATGGTGTTGCTCATTGGATCTCCAGTTCTGAGGAAGATGCTCTGCTATCCGATCTCCTGAATCAATCCTGGGAGCTTCCTGAACCTTCTGATGAACTAAAGCAGCTGATGAATATCTACCTAACTATGCAAATGTCACAAGAAGAACTTAATCATTGGGCAAGACCTTGGAATGCCTCCCTTATCATCACTATCCTGGGTGCAAGAATCAATTTCTACAGGTTAAAGGATCATCTGTATAGAATATGGCAGACCAGTGGCTTCGATTTAATTGATCTTCCCAATAATTACTTTGTTGTTAAATTTAAAGATCATGAAAAGTGGGTATAGCACTATAAAAATATCTTACTCGGAGGTCCATGGATGATTGCCCAGCACACAATATTAGTGCAGAGATGGTCTCCTTTCTTTGATCCATTTCACAATCCTCTTGGAAGATTAGCTACTTGGATCCGAATTCCCCATGTTCCATTACTTTGGTACAACAGGGAATGTATGTGGAGACTAGGAGATATGATTGGAAAAACCCTTAGGGTTGATATGAACACTATCGAGAACCCGGATGATATCGAAGCAAAAATCCATAGGGGACGCTATGCTAGAATCTGCGTAGAAGTCGAGTTGAAGAAAAAACTAATTCCTAGAATCATCTCTGGTTCAGCTCTTTTTAACATAGAGTATGAGGGGTTGAGGCTTATCTATTTTACCTGTGGTAAATATGGCCACCAAAAGGATCAGTGGCCACTGGCCATGAAATTTGTTGGAATGCCTCATGCTGGAAACACGTCCATTGTCAATGGTTCGTCTTTGGTGGGGAATCTGAACCTGAATCAGGCTTCTTCATTGTTAGAACCGGCTGACACCCAAGAGGGGGGTGAATTGGGTGTAAGATAAAAACTTAAGAAATTTGAAAATCTTTTCGCATCTTAAAGAAAGTGGTAAGTATGAAGGTAATGAATCATAAATCAACAATTATATTAAATAATATATGCTGGAAAGATAAGAGCTTAGGGAAGAGAATATGCAAACTATGATTTATCCTGGTTCGGTCTAGTCTCCAGGCTCCTCCTGAGATTTTCAATTCCACTAACTTCTTGTTTAATCCGGGCACAAGAAAAGCCTTTACAATCCCATAAGTTTAGCCGGGTACTTGTGAAACCTTTTACAAATCTCTCACTCAAATACTGCCCCTTACGGCAAGTCTTACGAGTAGAGCAATCCTGAAGATCTTCCTCTCCTGCTTACTCATGCAAGTCTTACGAACAGCAACGTTCTCTTCTGCTTATACCCCTGTAAGTCTTATGAGCAACAACGTTATCTACTGCTTACACCTCGTAAGTCTTACGAGCAGAATGTCTTACTGGGAATTCTCTCTACAGCTTCCCTCATAAGGAAATCAACCCTCTCAAGGTCCCTCTACCTTGAGATCAACATAGAAATATAGTTGAAAGTGTTTACAGACTCTCTCACAGAGTGGATATAATGCTTACTGAAGTACAATACAAATAATCACTCTCTCAATGATAAGTAATATAGAAACTGCAGAACAGAGAGTGTTTGGGTAGAAGCAGAGGATTCATGTTATTCGCATGTTGGTGTCGTTGCTCTGTTTTCTCTATCTTTTCATCGACTTTGAATGCTCTCTTATTTATAGTTGATGAAGATGATGACCGTTGTGAGCATTTGTTCGTTGGAGTCCCATTGCTTCATTTGACCGTTGTGTACATTTGAATAACGAGCCCTTATGATATGTTCGTTGCAGAGCAGAGCGTCTCATTGAAGAGCATAATGTTTCATTATGAGCTATACGTCAAATTGTGGAGCATTGGTGTTTGAATATTCGGCAGTCTTTCGTGGTGTGTTAGTTGCTTGTCGTGGTAGGTAGCCGCCATTCGGTGTGTGATGATGAAGTTCACCGTAATTGACTTTCTTATTTGAAACTTTAATCCGAACATTTAATATCCTATTTCACACTTGAAATATATGTTAGCTAATATTTAGAAACAATAACAAGTGATAACACAATGATTCAATAACATGGAGACATATTCAGATTGTTTGTTGAGTGATGATATTTGCCATACGTGACCTCCATTCTTGAAGATGCAATCCAAATGTTTAATCTCCTGTTTCTTACTTGAAATATAAGTTAGTTAATGTTTCGGAATAATAACAAGTGAAAATATAATGAATGTATAATATTTAACCATGTTTGGATTGATGGCTATGAAAGTCTGAACTTTCTACGTTGGTTTTGTCAGGACTTCACTCGAGTGCATGTACAACTTCACGTTCTAGCTTCCTCTCGGGCAATCACTTTCTGTCCAACACTCGAATATGCTAGAGTGCAATTATGGTTATCACTCGAGTGCAACCAGTTCTGCTTGAGTGTGCCTCTTGTTTTCATGTACATGCTTCTTCTCGGGTTAACACTTTCATGTCAACACTTGCATGTGCTCGAGTGTAAAAGAGCCTGATGCTTGAGTATGGATCCTAGTGCTCGAGTGTTGTAAATGTCTTCATGCTTTAGCTGCTTCTGGACAACACTCGCATAACATTTTTCAAGAGTGCGTTTTTGCACTCGTGAGTGATGTGGGGCCACATTAGACAAAATTTATTTATTTGATTCTAATAATGTATCATAAGAAAGCTCTTGCCATATGCATTCCAATGCAAAAAGAATCAGCTCCAAACTCTTTGTATTCTGCAAGTTATGATCGAAAGAGTGTCTATCGCACTAGACTGCACAAGCGTCAACTTCCAGAAGGCATAGCTCCTAGAATATTAGTTCAAATTAGGCAAATTACCTATCCATGGAAAGCCCTTTGAGTCTAGGTTCATATGGCACTAGTCTCGTCTCAATCTGATGTGTAGTTTGTGAGTTATGTTCAAAATACCGAACCTGTCTTGAAAAGTGACGTTGATTTCAGTGTCATCTTCCACGGATCATATCTCCTTCATCTGAGCTTCTTTAAATATGATCTTGGTGTACATTGTACGTGAATGTAGAACAGAGTAGCCCCCCGACACTCCAGTGTGTTCATCCCGTGCTTGAGTGCAACACCTCTGGCACTTGAGTGTTGAGCTCACACTCAAGTAAAACTCCTCTAGAAGTGCCATAACTCACATATAAGTCATCTTAGCTTCATATTAACCTATTCCAACCATCATTTGATCATAGAAGCCTCCGATATCATCATAGAAACCTCCAGTATCACTTCTAATAGCTTGAACCTTGATATTCTCACTAGATCTTATAATTTCTTCTCTCTTCAAAATCTTTCTTCTTGATTTCCTTCTTGATGATCACTTTCTATAACCCAACAAGACAACTTCTTTATTTTCTTGATTATCTTCAATCTTTGCTTGACTAATATATATAATGCAACAAGACAACTTCTTCTTGATTTCCTTCTTGATGATCATTTTCTATAACCCAACAAGACAACTCCTTTATTTTCTTGATTATCTTCAATATTTGCTTGACTAATCTATAAGGTATGCAATATTAAACATAATAATTAGTCAAAGTATCATATAAAATTTTTTCTCTTATCATTTGACATTTATATTTGACATCATCAAAACTAATCATATCTAACATTCATCCTCTCCACAGGTGTCACCGAAAAAATCTCTTCCGGCCAAGGATCAATAATTCAGCCCATGGATACTAGTGAGCAAACCTCCCAGAGGGCGTTTCCCTAGATGAACTGAGGGTAGGGGCAGAGTGGGTGAATGGAACCATTTCGGTTCTGCAGAGGGTATGGGTGAAGGCAAAGTTTCTCAGTCTAGATTCTCCGCTCTACCAGGTACGGATCTTGCCGAAGATGCGAATCCCAAGTCGAATTTGAACTCGATAAAGAATGATGGAAAAACAGAACCAGATGGTGCAGTGAAGCTAGTCAATGACAGAATGCAAGGAAGAGCGAAAGGATTTAGACTTGGTCAAACTACTCTAAAGAGAGGCTTCCACGTGGGGAAAGGGAAATAGGCTGAAGTGAAAAAATAGAATGAAGCCTCCAAGAACAATTCAAATGGGGTAAACGTAAAGGGCATTGACTCAGCCATGGGCCCAATAGATGCATCGACTTTACCTCCATTGAAGTCCAAGAAGGGAGTTAAACAAAGGGCTCATAACTTGGTTAGAGGCAGCATGCAAAACCATGGGCCTCAACACCAAAATGAGCCTATTTGTGGGCCTCAAGATATAACCCATGCACAACTCCAAACAAGAGCAATGATCCCCGTGGAATTGAATCTGAACATAGCACGTTGGTATTTCCAAGTTGGGCCAAGAAGCAGGTGACGAATTAGACCCCAGATTCTATAAGCATGGCGTTGGTTCCTCTGAATCATACCAATTCCAATCAGGACTTGCATGAGCTTGGGTCAGAGATGCGTTCTGTCTCTCAGCTAGAAGTTGTTGTCCTCATAGGAGAAAAACCACCAGACAAGTAAGTTTTTGTGCCCCTCCTCATCCCCTTTGTGGTCTTATGATTATCTCATCTTGGAATTATTGTGGGGCGGATGGTAGTTCTTTTCCTAGAGTATTGAAGGATGTAGTTAATAAATATGGAATTAATGTAATGTACTTAGTGGAACCCAAGATCAGTGGGAATAGAGCAGATAAAGTTGTGAGGAAACTGGGGTTTAATGACTGGCTGAGAATTGAAGCTACTAGTTACGCAGGGGGATATGGGTGTTATGGAACAACTGGGAGTTCCATCTTGAATATATTGCTTCTAACACCTAATTGCTTCACTGCAAAATTTTTTACAAAAGTAATTTGGACCCTATGTTTGTAACTTTTGTTTATGGAGATACTAGTGTTTTAAAGAGAAGGGAACTGTGGTCGTCTCTTTATGCCATTTATCAAACAGTGAATATCCCCTGGCTAGTCTTAGGAGATTTCAATACCTTCCTTAATCCCGGTGACAAGGATGGTGGAGCTGCCCCCAGCCATAGCCCTATGATTGACTTTCAGAGTTGCATTAAACGTTGTAACCTTATCGAAGTGCCTTTTGAAGGTGACAGATTCACTTGGGAGAAAACTGGGGTTAAAGAGAGATTAGATTGCGTTTTCTGTAATTTTAAATGGGAAATTCACAACCCTCAATCTAAATCCTTTCATCACCTCAGGTTTAAGTCTGATCATTGTGTAGTTGTTGTTGCTGACAATCTTACCAATGCTTGTAGTAATAGGGTTAGGAAGTTCCTTTATCAAGCAGCATGGTATATTAAAGAAGGGTTCAGTGATGTGGTTAAAGCAGCTTGGTAGGGGAAGAATTGGCTCCAAGGCCAATCTTAGTTTACAAAAGATGCTTCAGAGTGGAACGATAGAATGGTTGGAAATGTTACAAAAAAGAAGAGAGAAATCATCCGTAGATTGGAAGGTATAGACCAAGCTAGGATTTGAGAGGGTTCCCAAAATGGTCTCTACAAGATTGAAAAAAATCTTTGGGACATGTACAAAAAAATTGCTCTGCAAGAAGAACTGATCTGGTTCCAGAAATTGAGGTGTAAGTGGCTAAGTGGCGGTGATAGAAATACAAAATAGTTTCATGCCAATGTTATAACAAGGAGGAAACAGGGTCAACTTGCGGCTCTACAAGATGACAATGGAAACTGGGTCTTGGATGGGAATCTTTTAAGAGATATGGCTCTTGAATATTTCCAAAATCTTTATTCTGCTGAGAATGTGTCTTCTCCCTTCTCTCCTTGGATGGCCCAATTCCCAGCTTTAGACGCTCAACAACTAGATCTCCTCTAGACGCAGGTATCACCGGTTGAGATCAAGAATGCAGCTTTTGAGATGGGAGCCTTCAAAGCTCCAGGACCAGATGGCTTGCATCCCCACTTCTTCCAAACTCAGTGGGATTTGGTTGGGCAAAAGATTTGTTACCTGGTATTAGCATTTTTGGCAATCCGGATGAAGTGCAAGCAATAAACCGGACAAACATTATTCTTATTCCACAGGTTGATCATCTTGCATCCTTAAAAGATCTTAAGCCCATCTCTTTATGCAGCGTAAGCTACAAAATTGTCAGCAAGGTTATTGCTAATTGTCTCAAAGGTGTCATGAGCCATCTTGTAGCAGAAAACCAATGTAGCTTTATCTCTAGGAGGCAAGGGGTGGACAATATCGTCATAGCTTAGGAGGCGATCCATACCATGAGGAATAAGAGAGGCAAAAGGGCTATATAGCTGTGAAAGTAGACATGGAGACGGCTTTTGACAGGCTTGACTAGCGTTTCTTGGAATTCACTCTTCATAGCCTAGGATTATGTGCAGGTTTTGTTAAGTTGATTATGAGTTGTGTTTCTTCCTCTTCCATGAGCATTATCTGGAATGGAATGCCTTCTGATTCTTTCAACCCTTCAAGAGGAGTAAGGCAGGGTGATCCTTTGAGTTCATATCTGTTTGTTCTTTGTATGGAGTTACTCGGTCAGCTAATTCATCAAGAGGTTGAAATGGAAAACTGGCGTCCCCTTCAAATGAGTACTTTTGGTCCCCATATTTCCCATCTTTTCTTCGCTGATGACTGCCTTCTCTTTGGTGAAGCTTCTAATGAGCAAATAAAGAAGATAAGAAACGTTATGGATCTGTTTTGTCAGGTTTCTGGCCACAGGATTAATCTAAATAAATCTAAAATGTTCATGTCCAGGAATGTCCATTTTAACAGAGCATATGAGTTGAGCCAGATTGTGGGGGTTGGGCTGATGGCCGACCTTAGAAAATATTTGGGTGTTCCCCTCCTTCACAAACGTATGGTTAAGATGACCTTTGCTCCACTTCTCCAAAAGGTGAGGTCGAAGTTGTCTAACTGGAAGGGTAAATATCTAAGTATGGCAGGCCGGATGGTCCTCATCAAGTCTGTTCTGTCTGCTATTCCTCAATATCAGATGCAATCAACTTTGGTTCTGAAAGGAGTCCTATCAACAATTGAAAAATTAAGCAGAGACTTCTTTTGGAATCAGCACGATGATACTAAGAAAATGCACCTGATTGCATGGGACGTTCTCAAAAGGAGGAAGCATGAAGGAGGTCTAGGAATTAAAGACCTTCGCTGCCAAAACAAAGCTTTGCTCATGAAATTGTGTTGGGATCTTATCACAAAGCTGGAAGCTCTGTGGGTTAAATGTTTATGTGCTAAATACTCTTGTGGCTTATCTTTGGTTCCTCATGTGCAAAGGTGGCGTAACCAATTGGCTGTGTGGAGTGGAATTGTAGCAATTTGGGGTGATTTCCCAGGGAGGCTTGGCAAGAAGCTCAAAAGTGGAAGGAGCACGCAGGCTTGGCAGGATTGCTGGGCCTCGGTTGACAAGCCACTAAAATTTTTCATTGAAAGGAATATGCACCTTGTTGATATTGATGCTCCTGTTTGCTCCTTTACTTCCTAATTTGGTCATTGGAACAGGGCCAAATGGGAGACCTTTCTGCCCCATTAGGTGGTTGATAAAATCATGATGCTCCCCCTCCAATGGGCATTGTGGATGGCGTTGTTTGTTGGCGAAACGCTCCTAATGGTAACTTCAGCATGAAATTTGCCTACAAATGTATCTACCACCAGCAGACCCTCAGTAATCAATCTCACTGGCGACATTTATGGCATTGGGGAATTCCTGAAAGAGTCAAACACTTTATGTGGCAAGTTTTCTACGAGAAGCTCCCAACAAATGAGACTAGAGCGAGATATAACCCGAGTGCCCCAAACACTTGCCCTTTTCAATGTGAGGGTGATGAAGAGAGAATCTGTCATGTATTGAGAGATTGCGAGCAGGCCCAGCGAGTGTGGGTTTCTTTAACTAACCATCTATACTTTACTATGTTTTCTTCTGGTAGTTTGTAGGATTGGCTTAAATGGAACTCACAGCATTCCCCAAGAAACAAGAAGATGGCTAGATGGTCATGGCAAAGAGTTTTTAGTACCACATGCTGGCTCCTTTGGAAGAACTGGTGTTGTTAGGCTTTCAAAGGTAAAGCTGATAAACCAGAAGAGTTTGTTCACAAATGCATCTACCATCTATCGGAAAGTATGGAGAGCGGGCGCTTTTATCACCAGCTATTTCAAGTTCCTGAGCGAGGTCTACTATACTGGCAACCCCCAGAGGAGGGCTCTCTCTGTATTGACATTGACGGTTCGACTGCTTGTGATGGTCAATCAACCTATGGAGGTGTCATCCACGATCACCAAGGCAACTGGATACGTGGATTTCAACAGAAGTTACACTACTACAAAAAAGTAAAGCTGTGGCGCTAGAGAAGTGCCACATATCTAGATGCCACTAAAAAAGGCTGTGGCGCTTGGAAGCGCCACAACATTTTAAAATTTTTTTTTAAAAAAATACCCTCCTGTGGCGCTTGTTTGAGGAAGTGCCACAGGAGGGGGGCCTCCTGTGGCGCTTTCTCAAGCAAGCGCCACAATAGGGGGGCCCTACTGTGGCGCTTGCTTGAGCAAGCGCCACAATAGGGTCCTTTTTTTTTTTCTTTCTTCTTCTTCTTCTTCTTTTTTTTCCTGTGGCTCTTTTTTATGCTTTTTGATTGTGAAATTTTATATAAAATGAGTGGATTTCGTGTTTATCATCTCCACAAATTGTCAATCTTTCTATTTTATATTTCAACCTATTATATATATATATATATTTCATATTTAAAATTCAAGTTCCCCAACAATAATGTTCTTACATTAATACTCTCCAAAGCTAACATAAAAAATATCACAATACAAGAACTTGATATGTGAACACAGTACATCAACAACTAATTAAGTAAATTAAAAGATTACTAAAAAACGCAAGCTTGTCGGCAAAAAAATTTAAACAAAGCAAAAAGGCAAACGAAATAAGCTAGGTTTTCATTCTTTCCTATTAAATTAGGAACAAAAAGGCAAACGTTATATTACAGTTTATCTTGACTAAAAAAAAATTTAAACAAAGCAAGCTAGAATGAAATAGTCTTCTTCTTACAAATCTATTAATTGACCAGCGCAGGGAGTGGGAGACCACGTTGGTGATGCTAGCTTGAGTGACGAGTGAGCATGTGGGTGTGTTTTTTAGTGTGAAGATGATAGGAAATGGAGGGAGGGGGCCGATGGATCCACTAAGAAGATGAGAAAGGGAAAGTAGTTTAATGGAGGAGAGAGTAGTTAAATAATTAAAGTGGAGTAGTAGTCAAAAAAAGAAGAAATGGACGACGGATACAGGACCACTACGCGGGAAATGAAATAATTAAGAGATACACTATCAATTTAAATTTTTTTTTTTTTTTAAAAAAGTAGGCAAGTGTGGCGCCTAAATAAATAGGCGCCACACATTGCCTTTTGTTTAGCTGTGGCGCCTAAGCATTAGGCGCCACAGCTGATCCTGAAATGGACATGGGTGGCGCCTATTTATTTAGGCGCCACACATGTCTATTTTAATAATAATAATAATAATAATAATGCTGCAGCTGTGGCGCTTGGTGGGTTAGGCGCCACAGCTGCTTTCAAGGCCTTAAGTGTGGCGCCTGCGTAGGCAGGCGCCACACTAGGCCTCCTCAATTGTGTCACTTAATCTATTAGGCGCCACAGCTGGTACCCAAAATTAAAAAAAAAATTATAAAGGTAAAAAAAAACAGAGAGAGAAGCTGTGGCACTTCTTTAAACAAGTGCCACAAAATGTGCGCCACCTTTTACCCTTTTTGTAGTAGTGTTAGGACATTCTTTCCCAACTGTTGCGGAAATCCATGCAATCTAACGAGGACTTCAGTTATGTAAGCAGATGGGTCTTAAGAAAGTTAGATTGTTCATAGATTATCTTCAGGCCATCCACTTACTATCGACACAGTGTGGTATTGATCACCCTTTATACGATGTTATCTTGGATACCAGGTCCCTTATCTATGCAGACTGGGATGGGATGATTTCCCATACACATAGGGAGAATACTCGCTGTGCTTATTATCTTGCACGAATGACTCATATGAATACCCAAGTTTACGTCGAATTAAGGACATCCCCTATAAAATGTATCCATCTTTTTGCTTTGGAGTGTGGTTGTTGCCACACGAACAATCGGTGGGACATAGCCCGTTGATTTTGTAATCTTTCAAGCTTTGCTTGCCTTTGTATCTAAAAAAAAAATATGCATGTCTTTTTTGTTTGGTGTGTTTAGTTTCTTCATGTATGAGAGAACTTGCATTAAAAATGATACTGCTTCCTGACCTTAATATTTGGTAGTTAATGATGAATGGGGAAAATGATTTTTTTTTATTTTAATAAACTACACTCCCTCCTTCTTCCACCTTTCTCTCAACAGTAAAGCAAGTTCCATGAGCAATAATAGCGGAAATCAGTATCTTAGGCAACTGAGCAAGTTTTTTCACAAGATTTCCAAACCCATCGTTGCAAACAAAAACCCACTTTTGCTATTTAGATAAGCTCGATCTATACTTTTCTTCCTCACTCGTGACTATATTGAAAACAAAGGCCAAAAAAAACCATTTCCCTGTTTGCCAGTAACTGTTAATCAATAGTTGAAACTTTTGATCCCAGGGGATATAGGGAATTTGACTAGGAGCAATTTATTATACGTACATTTATATTTTTATTTTTTTATCCTTTTAAAATAATTGTAATTCTTAAAATCTTCTATAATAAATATTATTTGCTCCGCTAGGTCCTTCTCCCTAATATTCCCAAGAGTAAAATTAGCCATACTTGTTTTTTGTTTTAAAATGCAAATTCCTAGCTGATTGAACAAAATATTATAGTCAGAGAATGAATACTTTATCCTATGCCAAACAAGACTTTGGCTTCACTCCTAGAATGGAAACAAACTTCATTGTTCCAAGGGAAGATCCCGGTAAGTCTAGACTAATTTTGTCCCATAAAATAATTTCTGAACAATATATATGCATAGACTCTTTATTTAAGTTTATCTTCTTGAGGAAAACTTTTCCTTCCATGCTTATCTATTTAAATACACTATAGTTATAATTAATCTTGAAAATCAACATAAGCCTAATTTTTCATAATTTATAATTTGTGCGGCTACTTATAAATTTTATATTAAAAATGAATAACAAAATTATATAGATTTACTTTCATGTTCCAAAATTCCTTGAAGATTAATTTGTATATATTTAATATTTTTTATTATTCAGGAATTCATAAATAAATATTTTCCTAGAAAGTAAATTAATCATGTTATGATTCCTTATTGATTTGCTTGAATGTTTTCTGCTTTTCATGTGCATATATATATCTCTTGTGATGCTAGACTCATTGGTTAATAAGGTTTGGTATATTAGAAGCTTAGTGTATTAACTCTCCGAATATTTTAATTGAGCAAGGATAGTCATTAAAAAATCATTTTCAAGAGCATCTTCATCACTTGCATTTCTAACCAATTTCCATTCCATATCAATTTTATTCCAAAAATCCAAAAATATTAGTTTTAAAAGCATTTTAGTTTAATTCAATTTAGTTGTTAGATTAAAAGTTAAAAACCATTTTTAACTCATTTCATGCCAATCATTGCACTTAGTTTCTAAGTAATTAATAAAAGGCTCTTCGAGAGACGATCCGGGATTACACCCTATATTGCAATCCTTGGTTTAATTTTGAAGAAGGTTACCAAGGCATAAAGCCGACAATGCCTACTTTTCAGTCACTTTCTTCTTTTTCGATAAAAACCTTCCCCCCAAGAGTGTACGGCGATGTGGGAAGCTCCACCACTATCCCTCCATGGAAACTGCGATACACCCACTATTCCTTTTTATCTTAATATAACCATTAACTAATTTAAGAGAAATAGAATTATTCCCAGAGCTACAAACAAAACTTACTGGTGCTTCAATCAACTTTCTGCACATTTACATATATTTCATCAGAGAAAGGGGGAAAATGAACCCTTAACAAGAACCAATTTGTTTAGAAGCGAAACTAAAGACAGGAGATGAATATTTTAAGGATTAAGGGTCACTACTACAAAAAAGCAAAGCTGTGGCGCTTATAATTGCATTAGCTGTGACGCTAGAGAAACGCCACCTATCTGGATGCTACTAAAAAAAGCTGTAGCGCTTGGAAGCGCCACAAATTTTTAAATTTTTTTTAAATAACCTCCTGTGGTGCCTGGCCAACCAAGCGCTACAGGAGGCATCCCTCCTGTGGCGCCTGGTTGGCCAGGCGCCACAGGAGGCCCCCCTGGGGTGCCTGGCCAACCAGGCGCCATAGGAGCCAACACCTCCTGGGGCGCCTCCTCACGCAGGTGCCACAGGAGGTGTTTTTTTTTAATTCTTCATATTGGTTTTTTTTAGCATATTTTTTCCTCATATTTTTTGAGTTCTTCGTATTGGTTTTTTTTTAGCATATTTTTTCCTCATATATATCTCCCATGCATATATAATTATAGTCTGCAAGGTTTAATAAGAACAATGATAGATAACTTTAAAATGATACCAACAAATTATTGATTAGCTAAAATAGTACTGAAAATTGTTATACAATATATTGTAAACCTAGCTAAATGAAATACAACAAATTCAACTTCAACAAACATGCATGACACAACAATTGGCAATTAGAAACAACACAAAAAAGACCAGCTAGTGAATTTAATAGTATATATAGCTACCCAGAGATTTGCCTAAACACATATTCACAACATTCCACGATCACTTCATTAACCTGATGGTCTGTCAAAGCGTCACAACGTTGATCTTCATAATACTACAGATATATACAATCAGACACAAGTTAGAACGAATTAAAATCAGTAAAACATAATTGTCAGGCACTAATTTAATTTCATTAAAACACAATATGAAGTGAAACTAAATGACTTACTTTTTGAGGAATAAATGGCTGATCTTGCATAATAACATCCTTCATAAATTTCATGATATAGTACCCACAATCATTGTCATTGGGTTGGAAAGGGCACTGCAAAAATATAATGCAATATTTAACTCTGTTCATGAATAAAAAGTGTTTACTAACAAAGTCTAAGGAAAGTCAAATATCAATACCGGTATCTTCTTCCAAGGATAGCTAAGGCGGGGGTCAGTAGCTTTAGAATAGTTTAACGAGATAGATGACCGATACGCAGTCAATGAGCTAACAAAACAAATAGAAACTGATTACTTTTGGTTATTCAATCATGTACGCAAATATTTATACATAGGCACGTATACTTACCTATTGATCAATAGTAACATATCAAAACGGTCTTGTGGAAGACCATTTTTTAAAGGATCCACATAGTAAATGCGAGGGCCTGAAGGTTCCGCTGGATTGATAATGATCAATATCCAATGGCGCCTAAAATATATTTTAAAATTTTTTTTGAACAATCATGTTATGATAGAAGTTAAACAATAAAAACAAAAATTGTACCAATAATAACTTACCCCGCATTATACGACACTAAAAATAATGTATTTGGTGTCACTTTCTTGCTAAAGTAATCTTTCAGCTCATTAGACTACGCATTTATATCTACTTTACCCTCATGATGACCAACGAGAAAAGGGTTGACAAATGCGAATTGGACCCTATGTGTATCCATTAAAACGTCATGGTCCAAATGCCTGGTATAAAACATACAGTGTCATGAGAAACAAAAGAAATGGAACGAGAAATATTAATAACAGTGATAAATGATGATAGTGAAGTACCTTATCCAGATGTTGATAGCCGAAGTACTAACCCAATCACAAGCATATATGTCCTGCACGACCTCGGCAGTAACATAATCAACTAGACCACTAACACTGTAGATATGTCTTAGAATACGTAATTGCACTCCTCCCTCATCGATCAATTATGGTGCAATCGATATTAATTAATTGAGAAATGAGGTATGTCTTCTTCTGCTCTGTTGGCTAGCCAATGCTTTTGACTTGGGTTGTGTTGTTGAACACTTTGAAATCTTACCCTGCACAAATCAGAAAATTAAATCACAGTTTGAGATGAAAGTTCGAAGGAAAAGTGCAGGGAATTTTGAATGAACGACATTTTCATATGGCTCAATAAGACCTATTGGCCAAGCAACATAGCCACCTACAACATCTGCCACCTTGTTTTGCTCATCCCGAGATGGGATTGGTAAGAGGGCGTCTTCATTCGTGCAGACGTCAACCCTCACCCGGAGTGTGTTATCGGGCAATAGTGAATTGTGCAGTATGTCGTCACCAGTGTTGTAGGTAGCACCCACTGCAACCGCGTGCTTGGATGCTTGTTCGACATATAGCTTGCATTGAAATTCGCCCTACGGAAAATAGAGTTAATATGTTAAAGTTCGCTTAATTATAATTTAACATAAAGTTAAGTAGAAAAGAAATTAATTACCGAAGGAAAAGGGACTTTAGGCATGGAAGTGCAGCTATCTCTGAAACTTGGGCTATCACAGAACGGAACATTTGGTGTTGGCCTAGCCTGGACCAACTGTTGTATTTGCGTTGTTAACAACGCATTCTGTTCTTGAATCAAACACATTTGTTCTATGAATTGTTCTTCACATTGTTCCTTGTAGCGCATTTGTTCTTGAAGTTCTTACATTTGATGCTTAAAGCTATCCATCTCGTCACACAGGTGGGAAACGTCACTTCTATTCGGGCGCTTCTGACGTCCGAAGTATGCTGATGGGGTGACTGCAAAACCAGTACCCCGAACACGACCATCATACTCGAGTACTGCTAACGCTCTACTCAATAAATCGTCCCGACCAACATAGGTCGCCAACGCAGGATCCTCCTGTGTCATTTGTCGCTTTCCCAAAAAGAATTACAATGAAAATTAGTTATTATAAATGGAGTTCATTTAAGTAAAGCCAATTATTTATTGTACACATAATATAATTGAATACTTACACAATATTCGGCTACTCTTCTTGCTTCCTCACTATGAATTTCACCTTTCTTATTTGTGACACCGGCTACCCACAGATCATGTCGTGGAACCTATGTAATATCTGAGCCTGATTCTTGTATCTGTACATCAAAGTTAGTCGAAGTTAAATGATATTCATACAATTTTTATTACAAATGAAATAATCATTAGTTCGTACCATATTTCTTTCTAATCGTGCGTATGAAACAGGTCCTTGTGTGTACCGGTATGCTATGTTGGTCATGTTAGCTCGATTTTTCTCGCTCAACTCCTAGTTAAATCAAAATGATTCATATAAATATATAAATGTTAATTACAAATAAGTACATTACACGTAATAGGGAAAGACAAACAAATCCCCTTACCAGGAATTCAAGAGTTGTATGTGTTCTGATAAACTCATCCCACATTTCTTGAGTGATGATTCGTTCGTACAATAGATAAGGCGGTGTAGTAATGATATCATCATTATCATCCCTCAAGAAATATTTGACAAGAACAGAACAAACCTTCACATAAGTTTTCCAGCTTTTCTTATTACAAAGTTCTTCCGAACATCATCATTAATAAAAATACTCTGTAAACAAGTCAAAAAACATATATAATATGTAAGATTGAAATGAAGTGAAACAAAGCAAACCAAACAATTATATAATTAAGGTGTTACCTGTACTTCAGCCCAGATCTCATCCTTATAATTTTTCTTTACCATTTTCCAATTTTGAACTGTAATAGGGACTCTGTCTCGAACCGTAGTCCCGATGAAGTTATTTAAGGAGGTACTGTTCTCGCTGAACGGGTTTCCATTTACATTCCACTCCAGTTGTAACTTGATTCCGTTACTTCTCAGTCTGATCAACCTCGCCATAATTGTCCTGCCATGTCTGACGTTCTCCTCAGATCTTTGTCTACCAATGTGCCTGGGAACATCATCAATGTCATCATGTGGTGAGTCCATACTCCTGCAAGTGAAATAAACCAAATCAAAACATCAGTGCACAATGTCAACCATGTCAACGAAAGCAAATTATTTTGAAATTTATAAAAACATACGTACAAGTAAACAAGTCAAGGCAATCATTATCTTTTCCTTTTGCTCGTCTGATTTAGAATTTTATTCTTCAGAATTAGTGTTGGATTGAGAATTGAGTTTCTCTTGACCCAAGTTCCCTCTTCATGATCATGTCTCACGTATACGGGTCCATCTCCATCTTCATCTTCATCTGCATCTCCATCTATATCAATCTCTGCTGACCACAAATTCTCAAATGAAGGATCATCATTATTGATGTTCAAATATTCATTACTTTCAAAATCAACTCCTGCTTGACGATTCTTGTTGGATGGAAGTATAATAGACCAATTCTTTTTAGCAGGATCAGGAATGTAAAATGGTTATTCTTCCTGTCCTGCTAAAATAAAAGGATCATCTTCACACCAAACCTTAGAAAGGTCCACTTGCACAAAAGCCTAAGTCATCTATCCGTAATCCACTGTTGTTGTTAACCTACTTACATTTGAAGACAGGGACCCTGAACAAAGAGTAATCTAACTCCCATATGCGTTCAATGACACCAAAGTATGACATTGATGCATAGACAGGGTGCGTGTCTTTAGCACTGGATCTATGCCAAGAATCAGCAACAAGTGTTACCCCACTATTCTGTATCGTGCTCTGTGTATCATGGTCTTGTGTATAGAATGTGTAACCGTTGATTGCATAACCATTGTAAGATAATACATGTAAGCTCGGTCCCTTCGACAGGCACTTCAATTTTTCAGAAACTGAATCAGGATTCCTCTCCATCTCATCGTTAATGCGATTTTTCAACTAGCCTGCAAATTGTTTATTGTGTTTTGTTGTTAATAAATTTTCATTCCTATCACCATGTACCAATCGGAGAGCATCCTTGTGTTCTTCTACATACGGTTCGACCTCATCAATCTTATCACTAGTAGAAAAATGACTTTTTAGACCGGTTAAAAATGACTTTTTAGACCGGTTCTGTTTTAGGTCTTGATACAGCAGGTCTTAAAAGTCTGTTATTTTTTAGACCGGTTGTTATAACCGGTCTTAAAAGTCAAACTTTTAAGACCGGTTGTATCCACAACCGGTCTAAAAACTCCAAATTTAAGACCGGTTATGCCACAACCGGTCTTAAAGGTTTGACATTTAAGACCGGTTGTGGTAACAACCGGTCTTAAATGTCCCACCCCACAACTGGTCTTAAAGTAATTTTTAAGACCGGTTGTGACTACAACCGGTCTTAAAGCTTCATTTTTTTTAAAAACGTCCCTTTTATTATATGTACACACACATAATGCTCCAATTTTAAACAGCAGTACATGACAATCACTCATTTCAATTTCAAAATTCAAAATCACCAGGCAGTACAGTCATATATATATTGATGATTCATTTGCAATAGACAGTATCCAAATGACAGCAGTAAAACAAACGCAATAAACATGCCCTTTGGTAAAAGTCCCATAAAATTGAAACCCAATAGGAATAATGTAAAAGTCCCTCTAATTGCCTCTTCTATAGGAATACACAGAAATTGGAGGCATACACAATACCTTCAACCCCCTCACTAGCTCTAGAATTACTTACTTAAGCCTCAAGAACATGCTTCCCTGTTTATAACATTTTTTTTTGCCAATGAAAGATTCATTCCACCAACTAAATACCATACATCAGTTCCCTGCAGCGTTATACAACTAATTATCACACACCAAACTACAAATATATATCATACAAGGTACAATCTGAAACTATTATACTACAGCATCAAAACAGCATGATATCAATCTGGAGCTCTCAAAGGTGGTCTTGAAATCCAATCAGTCGGACATGACCCACCAAGTGAAACTTTAGCAACCCAATCAGCTACTAAGTTTGCTTTCCTGGGAATCCAATTACAAGAATGGTTCCTAATTAGTTTCCTTGAATTCTGGATATTTTCAAGGATATTAATGCATCTCCAATCATTTGGAGTGGAATCTTCTAACATATACTTAATTAAAATCTGATTATCTGATTCAAAAATAAAATCTGTGAGCTGGTTTTCTTGAGCATATCGCACAGCTTCATAAAAAGCTATGCTCTCCGCCATTAAGACAGACCCCGCGTGTACAACTTTCACTGCTCCATCCAATAACCACCCATTGGAGTCTCTAACTATAAAGGCTATTGCTGCTCTATCATTCTCCAAAGACATAGCACAATCAGAGTTAATCTTAATGGAATTACCTTCCGGGGCTTTCCATAAGTTTTGCTCTTCATCATCAGCACCTTCCATCCTTGCAGATCTACCTTCTTCATTACTCCATCCTTTCGCTCCCCACAGTTCTTGTAGTAGTCTGCTAGCCTGAGAGCAAATAAACACAGGGTCATGAGCAACATTTTCATAAACATAGGCGTTGCATGCTTTCCACATTTGCCATAGGATCATAGCTACTAAAGCTTTTTGCCACTCTGACATATTCTGCCCACAGAACCAGGGCACCACCCATTGTCTTATATTTAAATTAGCGACCTCCTCAGTTCTAATTGAAAAATAGCTCCCAAACCAATAACATTTAAAGCTTACTTGGAGATACTTATGAAATACATAATAATCAAATAGTGCTTAATTATATACAATTTGATCCATTGACATCCATCTTGTAAACAAAAAAAGGGACAAACTAACAAATGCCAAATACAGCTAGAAACATCTGTCATTAAATATCTACATTCATATTCATAATCAGAGATAAAACATCTCAAAAAGGTCTTCAAGCTTCACAAAGGACATAATAATCTAACCTAATATGGGTACATTTTTACAATAATGTACAATGAACATTGGATTCAAAAACTCACTATTTTTGTAATAGCTCATGGATGAATTCAGCACAATATGTGCGAATGAAATCAATATCTTCTTCAGGAAAGGGATCAGCAAGATCAAACATCTGTAACACCAAAACCAGACGAAACATTGACTTAGTAACTTAAAAACAATACAGTAAAACAAAAGTTCTGAAATATAAATTTACCTCTTGAGTAAAATCAGTCGTGCCTAGAGTGATAATATTGTAAATATGTCTCAAAACATAAAAACCACATAAGTTGGACCCCTTTGGTTGCCGACGGCTCTGAGAAAAAACATGATATCATTAAAACAAATATAAAGGCGTGTCTTATTACATTCTGTAAACAAATCCATATGTACTAACCTTTGGCATGATCCATGTAGGGTCCTTTAAGTCACGAACATGCTTACCACAAGCACTGTGTAGGAATGTCCGCATAGCCCTATGATCATCACAATGACAAATGTTATTGGTTTTACACAAATTCCATAAACTTTGCATACAAAAGGTAAGAATGCAAGAAAACTAACGAATTAATGGTCTTTTTCAAATCATTCCCTGGTTTGAAGTGGAGGGAACATAAGAGGATGACAGTGTAACTACTATTGCATAGAAGAAGCAACTGCCAATGATCACTGAAAAAAACAGAAGAATATTAATAAGCAAACATAAAACATTATATAAATTATAAAATATCAATTTGTTTCTTACCTATGCACATATGGAGCCAAGAAACACTCGGTTCCAGTTTCACTAAGCCTCTGTGACAAGTATGTATGTCTAGTAGCAGCAGTGGTCCCTTTCTCTTGGATGTGATGGGGGCATAAGAATCCAAATTTTTCGCTTTTGCCAGAGGAGACCAACCTACGATGCATGTACCTACAATAACGCAAGCACATAAATAAAAGGTAAACGGTGAAACTTTTAAAATATTTACTTTGAATTGCAGAAGCTACTTACATTAAGAACAGTTGGACAATCCCAATCGTAAGATTTTGTCCAGGAGCTACCAGGGACATCAAATCATCCCTCTCAAGATAGCATGTCACTTCTGACTGTCCAACAACTGAATCCGTAGGCCACTCTCTTGTTTTGAAGGATGTATCATATGCCATCAGAATCACTTGCTGCATGATATTCAATGGAGGCTGTGAAACTTCTTGCTGAGTGAAGGGAGCTGGACTTGGTGGGGCTTTGATCGGACTTGGTGGTGGGCCTTTGATCGGACTATCCTCGGCTCGACCAGAAACAAGGTTCGTTGGCCACAAGATGAATGTGCCCAAGACATCGCTAACGACCTTGAATTCATCAGAAGGGATAGGGACAGGTGCATCCGCAATAATTACCTCGTCAACTGACACCCAGACTTGATCACCTTCCATTTGTCGGTGGTGGACAGTTGATCCCAGGTTATGCACACTACCCCGTGCAACTAACCGTCTCAGAGGATCCTCAACAAAAAGATCACAAAGCCCAGTAATTTGCAGGTTAGGACCCTCTGATGACTGCCCGATGTTGCAACAACTACCTTTAGTGCTCTGCTTATTAGGATCAATCGATTGTGGCTGGGGAGCACTGGTATCTTGTCTTGAGCTCATAAACACTATCATTTCCTCTTTCATCTTGCTTAACCGGGTCTCTAAAAGTGCATCAAAAGATGCTTCAGCTTCGGCCTTTGCTTCTGCTCTTACAATGGCCAACATAGTCTCCAATTCCTCCCTAGTCACGATGTTTGAGGAATGGTGTACGGGGGCTCCAAAGTAATCCCGTATCCCTACCCCTCCTCCAACTCCCCTGACACGGCCTGGATGCTCGTGTTTGCCAGTAGCAACTGTGAGGATGTTATTCCTTCCCTCCGACTTAAAAGAGCCCTCAACTTGTTGTTTTCTAAGTTCATCCTGTAACATAATACAAAATAACAAACATAAGTAATAATGTACGTTTCTTATGTAATTAATTACAATAACGATATATACTTACAATTCTTTCACCAACTATACGAGATTGTTCACTCGTATAAGTCCCACTCCTCTTTTGGTGGGCAAATTGCCATTTTTCTTCTCGACGAATCGGAGATGGCGGAGAAAGAAGAACAGAAGGATCGGATTGAGATGCTTCTTCCAATCTCTTCCATTTGGCCGCTAACAAGTTTCTTTCAGCCTTTGCATAACCCCCACGAGACATTGTATGAGGGCAATCATTCTTTCTACCACTCTCTTGTGCTTTTTGCCTTTTTGCCTGCGAATAAGAAATGATACAAAAGGAAAGTGTTATAATCAATTAAGATAATTGCTAAGTAAATAAAATAAAAAATAAGTCAACTAACCAAAGATTCAGGAGTAGTCCGAAGCCTAACAAATTCTTGCCAAGTCGCTTGATCAAGAAATGTATACGTGCTGCACGGATTAGGACGAGGCTGACCATCTTGCACCTCAATATGAATGTAATTGTTGGTCAGACTTGTCTTAAACTTGCTCCAGCGCTCATAACAATACGTCATCGTCTTGTTGTACAAGATCTCACTCTGAGGAACGTCGTAGGTGAGCTGAAATGCATGCATTGAAGGAGTAAGTGACAAATGAAGTGACATTTGATAATAATTAATTACATACAGAAGAGAATTGTATACCTGAATAGTGTCCCAAATATGCTGCTTCACCTTTGGATCGACATTTCTCCACTCCTCTATCAAGATGCTCGGCTTGTTACGTGTAAGGAGGCCGACGAAACTCCTATATCGTTGTGCATTAGGCCCGATTGGTTTCCAATGTCTATCAAACTCAATCGGTATCTCTTGGCCTGCACTCCGACTAAGGGAAACATCTGTCAGCCGTGTGGCATGTCTACCCCTCCGTACAGACTGGCTACTGCGCTCACTACGACCCTGGCTAGGAGCATTGCTAGGCTCACCCTGGTTAACACTAGCTGGCTAACTCTGCTGAGCACTAGGTGGCTGACTCAGAGGTGGAGGAGGTGGCTGATCCTCTGCACTAGGACGCTGGGGATCTGTCATTTTCCTGTAACGACAATAAAGAAAGATAAATCCTAAGCTATGACATGTGAAGACTATATCGATAAAATAACTAAACATATTCTTCAGATAATAATCATAATCATAATTACTTTAGTTAGTTAAGGTCAAAGTAGTATCATAAAGAGATATCCTCCTATATTCCCTCGTGATGATCATTTCTTGTGCCGTGCGCATTATCTGCTTCATCTTCTTCGTTCAGTTCTGGTAGACCCCTGGGAAAAGAAGGAGTCTCAAGAAGATCATAATTTGAGTTACTTTTCTCGTCAATATCAACGACCCTTTTTCCTTGGAGAGCTACAGACCACATTTTATTTGCCTGATCAGTGATATATAACACTTGTTGTGCCTGATCTGCCATAATGAAAGGTTCATCTCCAAAACTTCTACTATTCAGATCTACTAATGTAAATCCTAACCTATCGATCTTCACACCATTATTGACATCAACCCACTTGCATTTGAAAATGGGAAATCTAATTTTAACATAGTCAACCACCCAAATCTCTTCAATCACCCCATAATAAGGTATGGCAGCCAACGTAGGGTTCTTATCTTTTGAACTAGAGAAGTGCATAGATTCAGCCACTAATACAACACCACTGTTCTGGACGGTGCTCTTATCATCTACGGACTTCGTGTAAAAGGTATAACCATTGATCACAAATGAAGTCCAACTTATGACATCAACTTCAGGACCACGTGCTAACCAATTTATTGTATCAGAAACACATTCTTCTCCGTCAACCTTTTGTTTGAACCAATGTGCGAAAGTTCTGTTATGCTCCCTGATTAACCTTTGTTCGCTCATTCGACTATTTTGTTTCCGTACAATTTCTTTATGGGCATTCATGTAATATTGAACTTCATCAACATTGTTCAAGATGTACAGGTGGACTTGTTGCAATTCATCAGCATCTATGCTCTTTACTGTTGCCCCGCGTCTACCCCCTTCTTGATCATGACGCTTAGGAAGGCCAATATGTCGTACATTTGACAAATACTGTTGACAAAATCCATAGCTTCTTCAGAGAAACATATTTTTTAACAATAGATGCTTCAGGCCGATTGGGGTTCTTCACATACCCTTTTAGTATTTTCACATACCCTTCACATACCATATATTCGAACACCTTTTTTTTGTTTTCTACTTTTTCCCCTGGAAAAGGTAGGAGTATGATGAGAATGGGTCATCTTTTTTCTTCAAGCATAAACAAGAGTGTTGACTTTTTTACTTATTTGAAAAGAAGTGCATGTCACTAAGTTAATGGGGGACCATTTGCATGGCTTCCTACAATTCCAACCTTATAAAGAAAAATTCACTAAACGCATATATATCCTAATTACCCCGTCGTGTTTGGAATGGTATAAACAAAATAAAAAGGTATAAACAATAGAGTAATATATTTATGTATCGTGAGGCTTGCTGTGATTTTAAGGTGGTGTTTATTTCGAGTTGTTGTGATGTCTTTGGGAGATCGATGCATGGAAGCAATAGATACACGCAGAGTCATCCCCATTTAACAATATATGTTAAGAATGTGTAATGTGTTTGATTTAGTGTCACAATGAAACAGCATTTGATTTTGATGATCATCTCATGGGAAGGCACAACCCATTAATTAATTATTAGCTTTTTAGTGACTTGTTGGCTCTGGTTTATGGCTTGTTTAATGAGTTTCTGTTTTGACTTTAACAAACAAAAGAGTAAATCAGAATTACAAAGTGAAGAATATGATGTGCTTGATTTAATGCCACAAAGAAGCAACATATGAATATTATCAACACTTTCAGTCACTTTTGGTTTAATTTCTGACTTCTTGATGTGTTTGTATTTTAACTGAAACAGAGTTTAAAGATTAGCAAAAAGGAAATCAGAATCAAGAAGAAGAAGAAAACAGAAAGCTGGCTATGGTATCTCTTATGGCAAAAAGAGACAAGACAAGATTTATCATCACATCATAAACAAAACCTACTAAACTTGCACTCACATTTTGTCAAGTTTGCACCTTTTTTAATTCGTTTGTCTTAATCAAAAGATTAGGACAAACCCAAAGAAAATTACAGGCCAAAAATAGGAAAAACATATAGCTAGCAATAAAGCTTATGGCCCTATCCGGAGGTTCTGTTTTCTGCAAATTGCAGTGAAAAGCATAGTGTGTCTTATTCAATGCCAAGATGAAGAAACATAAACAATGGAGACTAGTGCACCCAAACATAAACAATTAGAGTTCATAAGTACTTTCTAGCTAGCTTTAATTGCCGCAAACTCACATCAAATTGAAATTCAATTCATGTTTATTGTAGCAGTTCAATGTAGCACTAAAGCTCAACGTCTCTTTGAGCATATCATGATCTACTAAATCCATGACAGCAGTTCCCAACAACTGACCTAATGTCTTCAATTTCTCCTTTCAAACATTTTATCAAACACCTAATGTGCATTCACATTCAACAATATAGAACAGAGTAGGAACATAACGGTGTTTTCTCAGAACAGAGGAGGAACATACCTCAAAAAAGAGATTGAAGACGAAGATTTCCCAGAAATGCAGTGACGACAGCACCCACGAGCAGCTGAAGCAATGTATGAGGTATGTTCGACGACAGCACCCACGAGCACCCACGACAGTACAGCGGCCGAAGAGCGATGACGGACTCGATTCAGAATGGGATTAGGTAACGGACGGGGACTCGCTTTGAGGAAAGAAAAGATTGGGAACAAACTTGCTTGGGTGATTCAGAATGGAAGGGACCGATTTCAGATTGGAAAAGGCGTGGGAGTGTGAGCTGAGGCACGGCTGGGAAGTAAATTGGGAAAAATACTTTTTAAGACCGGTTAAGAGGATAACCGGTCTTAAAAGTGGACTTTTAAGACCCGTTTCCTAGCAACCGGTCTTAAAAGTCCACTTTTAAGACCGGTTGCTAGGAAACCGGTCTTAAAAGTCCACTTTTAAAACCGGTTATCCTCTTAACCGGTCTTAAAAATTTTTTTTTTTTACCGGTTATCCTCTTAACTGGCCTAAAAAAAATATATTTTAGATCGGTTCTCTTAGAACCGGTCTAAAAACTAAAATCCCTAATTTTTTTAAACCGGTTAGAAAGGAACCGGTCTAAATAATATTTTTTAGACCGGTTATTATAATAACCGGTCTCCCAACTTGTTTATAATAACGAAAATGCCACCGCGCATTTCTTTTAGACCTGCATCCTCTACAACCGGTCTAAATAGGCCGGTCTAAAACACCTTTTTTGTACTAGTGTATGTAGGATATACAAGTGGGCTTGGTCCCGTTCAGTCGCTGATATCGTTATTACATCACTCCCCGCTGTTCCTTTCCCTGATCTTCGGCCATCATGACGGGACTTGGGGATCCCTACAAGGTCAACATTTGATAGAAAATCAGCACAGAAGTCACTTGCTTCTTCAACCATGTAACTTTCAGCGATACAATCCTCTGGTCGATATATATTTTTCACATACCCTTTTAATAATTTCATGAATCGCTCATTTGGGTACATCCATCTCAAGTATACTGGACCGCACAATTGAGTCTCTTTGACCAAGTGTACAGTTAGATGTACCATAATGTCAAAAAAGAAGGTAGAAAGTACATTTCAAGTTCACACAGAGTACACACAATCAGCCTTTGCAAATCTTGTAACTTGGTTGAATCAACCACTTTACTGCAGATCAACTTGAAAAATATGCAAAGTTTCGTGATAGTGTTCTTTAATTTTTTAGGTAAAATGGATCGTATACCAACCGGTAGGAAATTTTGCATGAGCACATGACAATCATGATATTTAAGGTTCTTTAACTTCAACTCTTTTACCGATACAAGGTTCTTTATATTTGAAGAGTAGCCCTTGGGAACTTTAATTCCTTCCAGAAACTCACAAAACAATTTCTTCTCTTTCCTCGACAGAGTGTATGCCGCTGGCGGTAGATAGGTATGAGACCCTTGCTCAATCGGTGCCAACTCTTCTCTAATTCTCAAGTTCACTAAATCCAACCTCGAATTGACACAGTCCTTGCTTTTTCCTTGGATATTAAGCAATGTGCTAATTAGACTATCACAGATATTTTTTTCTATGTACATCACATCAAGAAAATGCCTCACATATAAAGACTTCCAATATGGAAGTTCAAAGAAAATAGACTTTTTCTTCCAACCGCTTGTCTTGATTTGTTTTGCAAAAGGCTTGCCAAAATTGTTATCCAAGTCGTTTACCTTGGAATACACCTGGGAACTGGTCAACATCTTCTGCGGGCTACCTTCTTCTACATCACCATTGAAAGGCTTTTTCCACTTCCTCCAACGATGTTATGATGGTAAGAATCTTCGATGCCATGTAAACTTTTTTCTTATAATGATGAAGTTGCACTGAATGAGTGTCATCTTCACATATAAGGCATGCACCATATCCTTTGACGCTGTATCCTGACAAATTTCCATAAGCAGGGAAATCATTAATTGTGCCAAACAACATGGCTTTCAAAGTGAAACTTTCTTCCATATACCCGTCATACACACTAACACCTTCATCCCAAAGCAGCTTCAAGTCATCAATTAAAGGAGCCAAGTATACATCTATATCATTCCTAGGTTGCCTTGGCCCAGAAATTAACATGAACAACATCATAAACTTGCATTTCATGATTAAGTGTGGAGGAAGGTTATAAATCATCAATATCACCGGCCACGTGCTATGCGTGCTACTCTGAACACCGTGCGGATTAATTCCATCAGTTGACAGTACAAGGCGAAGGTTCCTGACTTCATTAGCAAAGTCAGGGTACTCATGATCAATATTTTTCCATTGAGGAGCGTCTGCAGGGTGCCTAAGCTTCGTGTCTTTAATCCTTTCATCTGTATGCCATGTCAACTGCTTAGCAATCTCTGCATTACTATACAGTCGCCTAAATCTCGGAACAATGGGAAAATACCATAGCACCTTCAAAGGACTTTTTCCTTTCTTCTTCCTATATCGAGATACGTTGCATTTAGGGCACTTCTCCAACGTTGCATACTGATTTCGAAATAATACGCAATCATTAGGACATGCATGTATCTTCTCATATCCCATACCAGTTGTAGAGCAAAGAATTCGCTTTGCCTCGTATGTCTTGGTAGGAAGTACATTTTCTTCTGGAAGCATATCTTACAATAGTTCAAGCAATGTGGTGAACCCGAATCACTCAATCCGTAGCGAGCTTTAAAGTTGTACAACTTCAACACTGCTAGCAATCTTGTGTATTTAGTACTTCCGACATATAATGGTTTCTCTGCATCACCTTTCAACTTCTCATATTTGTTAGGGCAGTTATGAAGCACCCCTTCAACCATATTTTCCATTTCTTCAAGACCATCATCTTCATCAAACATGCTTTGATCAAATTCATCCGAGGCACCACCCGTGGTATGCACCTGATCACTATATGCATCGTTGGTCTCACCATGCCTTGTCCATCGTATATATGTTTGATCAATACCATAACGCACTAAATGATCTAGCAAATCAAGTTGACTAATCCGCTTTTCAAAACAACAAGATAAGCAAGGACATAAGATTTTCCTTGCTCTTCTTTCTCTTTCGTTGGAGTTGCAGCAAACCGACTTGAAGATGGAGAGAGAGTGTGATAAATGATCAGATTTTCCTTTCCCTTATCACTTAAAAATCTGGCCGAAAAGTTGGGTAAAAAGGAGAGGCAAATATGTGGTCCATATTTGTTCTTTCTTGCTAAAATCCTATGGTAATTTCTATTGTATAATTGATCCAATTTGGTCAACCTTTCTCTTTCCTACCCCTTCCTCACTTGGCCGACTAGAAATGAATGAATAAGAGGATGAGACAATTCAATTAATCAATCCTCCTCTCCTTTCTTATAACATAGCCGAAATAATTGACTTGAGGGGAGGGAGTTGTGTCAACAAGTCTTCTTCCTTTCTCTTGATATACTTTTGACCAACTACCTTCTTTCTTTGTCCCAACGTACCACATGAGCACAAGGTGAGGGATTATTTGATGCAATTCTCTCTCTTTCTCTTCTTGGCTTCTTGACCGACTCCAAGCATAAAGGTGAGGATATTGATTAGCTTCTCTCTCTCTCTTCCTTATGATTTGAACGTCCAACATGCATAAGGTCAAGGAAATATATTGATTAAATCCTAGCCACTTTTGTTGACTTTTCATATGGAAAAGATGAAGTATATGATATTCATTCTCTTTCCCTCATGTCATGCGTGAATCATGGCCTTTTGAAGAAGAAGATGATCTTGTAAAATATCATCTTGCAATATAATATTTAGTTGCCAATTTTGCATGTGAAATTTAACTAAAGTCATAACAAAATTTCTAGAGGTAATTTTGTCATTAATCCCATCATCTATTCTATACATTTAGCCATTGAGTACATTTTGGGATATTACATATTCCCTTGAACATCGATTAGATGACATCCATTTACGATCCATCTATGGGCTTCAATCTATTTTTTAAAAAAGTACGTGGTTAGTTGTATGACTATTGCATTTACTAATTACTTTTATATTCTCTTACCAATTTTAATTTAAAATAACATACACCACATGAATCTTCATAATTGAAGCTTTCTAAGTCTTAAACTGAATGTTTAAATTGCCAAATAATTATTAATTATTCCTAAGCATTATAATAATGTTTTACAACTCATAACAAAAGAAACCATATTTGCCACAATATATCATAGTTAAATTAGAAAACATTACAAGTCAATAAATAAAATATAAGTGTTAAGAATATATAAATAATTATTTTTCTTATGCAATTAATCAATAACAATCATTAGAACACCTACAAATTATAACTATTAAATTCAACTAAAATCACATTTGTAAGCTCAAAATTTAAAAAACATACCGTAAATAGGAGCTTCAATAGACTGATGAACTGAAACTACAAACACAAATTAAACATAAAAAAATCAATAAAATATTTGAGGTTCTAAGTTATTTTTTTTAATAATAATATGTGTAATAAACATCAATATATAATAAAATATTTGGTCAATTTTTTCCAAATACACTTTTATTGATTTTCGCTCAACAATAATTCGGGAGGAGAAGAAATGAAGAAACTAAGAAAGATGAATAAGGTACCTTAGAAAATGCATAACTTAATAACTAACTTAACTTAGTACATTGCTTAATCTAATCAAGTAAATAGATCATATATTAATTATACAACAGAGTAGCATATGTTTTCCCAACCTCCCATCTATTTATCTATTGCATAGACAAACTGACAAAGACTAGTCAAAAACTCCTATTTGATGAAATTGTGTCAGCAGATAGGATCAAGTGTCCAAAGTCATCACTAAAAATTAAATTTACAGATGAGTTTGACAATTTGTTTTTTGCCAGAAAAGTTTGACAATTTTTAATATACCGATTTCATCATTATAATATCTTTTATGCATATTTATATAAAATTAAAAATATTTCTTTAACGGGAATCCAAAAAAATAAATGGACAAAACTTATCTTCATCTTTAATATATACGAGTATTATATATCCGATTCCCAGTGAATGAGTACCATCTTTACATCATCGATAACTACTTTAACAAATCCAAGGACGACACAAAACCATTGATGAGATATTCATAAATATTATACATTATATTAATATCTTAACATATTATATTTATCTTAGAAGTAATAAGAGTAATATATACGATATTATTATATTTAATATTTGGTTAGATTAAATTAAATCCTAAGGTTAGTTAGTTATAATTTATTAGAGTCATAGAAGTCGTCGATCGCAGCCCCAACATTGCAATTGAACAGCAAACTTGGGTTACACTATTAACAGTGATACATCAAAAAGATATTACAGTAAACTTGGGTTACACCATCAACAGTGATACATCAAAAAGATATTGATGGTATTTTTTAAAGTTAGAGATGACAGTAATTTACTGGGAATTGAAAATTCAACATAACGAGTACTGGAGGTAAGCTTTCTCTAATATAAAATATTATTCATTTAATTTTGCCAGTTTCCCAGATAATTTTTTCTCCCTCCTACAAATTTTTTTCTCCACTACATATTCTATCTCGTTTCTACAAGAGAGGCATTTTAAAAAAATAAAATTTATTTTTTATATATTTATTACATTTAACCAATGCAACCTGAAAAAAAAAGTAAAAAGAAAAAGCAAGTTGAACTTACAGGTTGATTAGTGCAGTGGAGTGGGGGACCATGTAATTGCCGTTGGTGACGTAATCTTGAGTGAGGGGAGGAAGAAATTTGAGCTACCAAATGGAGTGGGGACCAAAAGTTGAAGACAATATAAAGAAAAGGGAATAATAGAGACAGGAGTGGGGATGGCAGTTGGAAAAAAACAAAGACGTGTGCGCGTGTGGGTGTATTTTTAAGATGTGAAGATGAAAATGGAGGGATGGGGTGCACGTAGATGGAAGGGAAAGTGAGAGAGGGAATAATTAAAGGTAGGGAAAGAGATGGGGGGGAGGCGGGAAAAGGAAAGAGATGGGGGGAGGCGGGAAAAGGAAATGATAAGGGGGTGGGGGTGGGGGCGGGATGGGTTATGATTTGTGGGGAAAGGATAGGAAATCTGAATTTTTTTTTTTTTTAAAAAAAGGGTCAACAGGCGCCACACCTGACCAACATTTTTTTTTATTTTAAAAATTGGTCATCTGTGGCGCCTGGCCAGGCAGGCGCCTCACCTGACCATAAATTTTTTTTTAAAAAAATGGATCAAGTGTGGCGCCTGGCCAGACAGGCGCCACACCTGACCATAAAATTTTTTTTTAAAAAAATGGGTTAAGTGTGGACCCTAGCCAGACAGGCGCCACACCTGACCATAAGATAGTGTGGCGCCTGGCATGCCAGGGGCCACAACTATTGTCAGAAATCCATACATAAATAATATTTCTTTTAAAATAAAATTAATCATGTTATAAGTGCATATTTTGTTCTATTTAATAATGAAGGGCCGGAAAATGAAGATAAGCTTCGGCAAGCTCAAAGAGAGGCAGTAGTGGTGTGGGAACGAAGCTAGTGGTGTTATAGCCAGAAAAGTAACTGGAAGGTGTGAAAAAAAGGCTCGCCGGAAAGTTTATGAACTTCATGAAAACTCATATGGTCTTGACGGATTTCAAAGAGAGAAGGACAACCGCGGAGGTGGTGCTCAATGATGGTGAGGCTGACGGTGGTATAAGCTTATGACAGTGACGATGAGTTGCCGGAGTGGGGAGTCGGAGATGGTTGAGAGAGTGGAAGTTGAAACAGAGGACGGAGGAGGAATGGTGATGACGATAAGGCTGAAGGTGATGGTGGTGTTGTTAAGATAAATTGCAACTTTGAACAGAAAAAAAAGATAAATTGCACCACAAATGAGATTTTATCTTAAGGAAAGGATGTAGAATAAATTAGAATATAATGCGTGTCCTGTGCTTTATATGGCGTTTGAGAAAATTAATAGGTGTCTATCGGTAAAATTAATATATAAGTTTCCGTAACTTTATCTCATTTTTAATTAGATTTTTGCGGTTTTTTATTGGACTCTGATAGTTTTCTCTCCCTCAGTATAGACGTTAATTAGTTTTGCTTCGTTTATCTATATAAAATTAAAATCAATCATATTATAGATTATATATAAATATAAGGAGATGGTTATGAGCATAATATTTTTTATGTTGATAATAAATAAATTTGATTTGGTCATTTTATTTTGTTAAACCCTATTTTCTATTTTTTTTTATTTTCGAGCAATTAACTTGTCATTTAGTCCACATTCACATCTCATTCAAAGATAATCTTTGAATGACTACCAATATTTCGTTCATTTTTTTTAGCAAAAATATTTCGTTCAAATTATAAGATTTTAGAATGTTGGACCTAAATTTTATTGGGCCCAACCCAAATATCTAAATGAGTGGCATTTTGATATTTTATGGGCAAAAACTGGAACCGTAACCACACTATTTTTTTTTTTGAAAAATCTTTGAATAATCATAAAAATTGAAAGTAACTCGATTTTTTCCCATAAGATATCAAAGTGTCACTTATTTTATATAAATCTAACCGTAAGAAGAAACATACAAATATTTGGGAAATGCCCCAAAATTGAAGTGCAACTAGCAGGCTGAGCCCAAAAAAAATGAATGAATTTGGCAATAATATATTTAAAAAAATTATTTATATGATTAATTTTTCAAAAAAACTAGAATTGAAAATTTAAAACCACGATTTTCTTAAAAAGATATTCAAACATGCATACTAAAATCAACTATGAATTTAAAACCATAGTTATATGAGATAACTATGATTTTTTGTTCAATCATACATTTTTTTTTTTTGAGATACAAAGGCAAGCAAAGCTTGAAGGATTACAAAATCAACGGGCTATGTCCCACCGATTGTTCATGTGGCAACAACCACACTCCAAAGCAGAAAGATGGATACATTCCATAAGGGATGTCCTTAATATAATTCAACGTAAAACTGGGTATTCATATGAGCCATTCGTGCAAGATAATCTGCATAGCGAGTATTCTCCCTATGTATATGGGAAATCATCAAATCCCACTCTGCATAAATAAGGGACCTGGTATCCAAGATAACATTGTATAAAGGGTGATCAATCCCACACTGTGTCGATAGTAAGTGGATGGCCTGAAGAGAATCTGTGAACAATTTGACTTTCTTAAGACCCATCTGCTTACATAACTGAAGTCCTCGTTGGATTGCATGGATTTCCGCAGCAGTTGGGAAAACATGTCCTAACTTCTGTTGAAATCCACGTATCTAGTTGCCTTGATGATTGTGGATGACACCTCCACAGGCTGATTGACCATCACAAGCAGTCAGACCATCGACGTCAATACGGAGAGAGCCTTCCTCTGGGGGTTGCCAGTATAGTAGACCTCGCTCAGGAACTTGAAATATCTGGTGATAAAAGCGCCCGCTCTCCACACTTACCGATAGATGGTAGATGCATTTGTGAACTAACTCTTCTGGATTATCAGCTTTACCTTCAAAAGCTTGACAACACCGGTTCTTCCAAAGGAGCCAGCATGTGGTACTGAAAACTCTTTGCCATGACCATCTAGCCATCTTCTTGTTTCCTGGGGAATGCTGTGAGTTCCATTTAAGCCAATCCTGCAAACTACCAGAAGAAAACATAGTAAAGTATAGATGGTTAGTTAAAGAAACCCACACTCTCTGGGCCTGCTCGCAATCTCTCAATACATGAAGGATGCTCTCTTCACTCTCACATTGAAAAGGGCAAGTGTTTGGGGCACTCAGGTTATGTCTCACTCTAGTCTCATTTTTTGGGAGCTTCTCGTGGAAAACTTGCCACATAAAGTCTTTGACTCTTTCAGGAATTCCCCAGTGCCATAAATGTCACTAGTGAGATTGATTACTGAGGGTCTGTGGTGGTAGATACATTCGTAGGCAGATTTCACACTGAAGTTACCATCAGGAGCGTTTCACCAACAAACAACGTCATCCGCAATGCCCATTGGAGGGGAGAGCATCATGATTTTATCAACCACCTAATTGGGCAGAAAGGTCTCCTATTTGGCCCTGTCCCAATGACCAGATTGGGAAGTAAAGGAGCAAACAGGAGCATCTATATCAACAAGGTGCATATTCCTTTCAATGAAAAATTTTAGTGGCTTATCAACTGGGGCCCTGCAATCCTGCCAAGCCTGCGTGCTCCTTCCACTTCTGAGCTTCTTGCCAAGCCCCCCATGGAAATCACCTCAAACTGCTACAATTCCACTCCACACAGCCGATTGGTTGTTCCACCTTTGCACATGAGGAACCAAAGATAAGCCACAATAGTATTTAGCATGTAAACATTTCACCCACAGAGCTTCCGGCTTTGTGATAAGATTCCAACACAATTTCATAAGCAAAGCTTTGTTTTGGCAGCGAAGGTCTTTAATTCCCATACCTCTTTCATGCTTCTTCCTCCTTTTAAGAACGTCCCATGTAATCAGGTTCATTTTCTTAGTATCGTCGTGCTGATTCCAAAAGAAGTCTCTGCTTAATTTTTCAATTGCTGATAGGACTCCTTTCAGAACCAAAGTTGATTCCATCTGATATTGAGGAATGGCAGACAGAATAGACTTGATGAGGACCATTTGGCTTGCCATGCTTAGATATTTACCCTTCTAGTTAGACAACTTCGACCTCACCTTTTGGAGAAATGGTGCAAAGGTCATCTTAACCATAGGTTTGTGAAGGAGGGGAACACCCAAATATTTTCCAAGGTCGGTCGTCAGCCCAACCCCCACAATCTGGCTCAACTCATATGCTCTGTTAAAATGGACATTCCTGGACAGTAACATTTTAGGTTTATTAAGATTAATCCTTTGGCCAGAAACCCAACAGAACAGATCCATAATGTTTCTTATCTTCTCTATCTGCTCATTAGAAGCTTCACCAAAGAGAAGGAGGTCATCAGCAAAGAAAAGATGGGAAATACGGGGACGACAGTTTCCCATTTCAACCTCTTGACGAATTACTTGATGGAGTAACTCCATACAAAGAACAAACAGATATGGACTTAGAGGATCACCCTGCCTTATTCCTCTTGAAGGGTTGAAAGAATCAGAAGACATTCCATTCTAGATAATGCTTATGGAAGAGGAAGAAACACAACTCATAATCAACTTAACAAAACCTGCACATAATCCTAGGCTATGAAGAGTGAATTCCAAGAAATGCCCGTCAAGCCCTTCGAAAGCCTTCTCCATGTCTACTTTCACAGCTATATAGCCCTTTTTGCCTCTCTTGTTCCTTATGCTATGGATCGCCTCCTGAGCTATGATGATATTGTCCACCCCTTGCCTCACGGAGATAAAGCTACATTGGTTTTCTGCTACAAGATGGCTCATGACACCTTTGAGACGATTAGCAATAACCTTACTGACAATTTTGTAGCTTACGTTGCACAAAGAGATGGGCCTAAGATCTTTTATGGATGCAGGATGATCAACCTTTGGAATAAGAATGATGTTTGTCTGGTTTATTTCTTGCACTTCATCCGGATTGCCAAAAATGCTAATTACCAAGTCACAAATCTTCTACCCAACCAGATCCCACTGAGTTTGGAAGAAGTGGGGATGCAAGCCATCTGGTCCCGGAGCTTTGAAGGCTCCCATCTCAAAAGCCATATTCTTGATCTAACCGGTGATACCTGGCTCTGGAGGAGATCTAGTTGTTGAGCGTCTAAAGCTAGTAATCGGGCCATCCAAGGAGAGAAGGGAGAAGAGACATTCTCAGCCGAATATAGCTTTTGGAAATATTCAAGAGCCATATCTCTTAAAAGATTCCCGTTCGAGAACCATTTTCCATTGTCATCTTGCAGAGCCGCAATCTTACCCCGTTTCCTCCTTTTTATAACATTGGCATGAAAATATTTCGTATTTCTGTCACTGCCACTTAGCCACTTACACCTCGATTTCTGGAACCAGATCAGTTCTTCTTGCAGAGCAATTTTTTGGTACATGTCCCAAAGATTTTTTTCAATCTTGTAGAGACCATTTTGGGAACCCTCTCTAATCCTGGCTTGGTCTATACATTCCAATCTATGGATGATTTCTCTCTTCTTTTTTACAACATTTCCAACCACTCTATCGTTCCACTATGAAGCATCTTTCGTAAACTGAGATTGGCCTTGGAGCCAATTCTTCCCCTGCCAAGCTGCTTTAACCTCATTGTTGAACCCTTCTTTAATACACCATGCTGCTTGATAAAGGAACTTCCTAACCCTATTACTACCATCATTGGTAAGATGGTCAGCAACAACAACAACACGATGATCAGACTTAAACCTAAGGTGATGAAAGGATTTAGATTAAGGGTTGTGAATTTCCCAATCAAAGTTACAGAAAACCCAATCTAGATTCTTTTTAACCACAATTTTTCCCAAGTGAATCTGTCACCTTCAAAAGGCAGTTCGATAAGGTTACAGCTATTAAGGTAACTCTGAAACTCAATCATAGAGCTATGCCTGGTGGCAGCTCCACCATCCTTGTCACCAGGATTAAGGAAGGTATTGAAATCTCCTAAGACTAGCCAGGGGATATTCACCATTTGATAAATGGCATAAAGAGACGACCACAATTCCCTTCTCTTCAAAACACTAGTATCTCCATAAACAAAAGTTACAAACATAGGGTACAAATTATTTTTGTCAAAAATTTTGCAGTGAAGCAATTGGGTGTTAGAAGCAATATATTTGAGATGGAACTCCCAGTTGTTCCATAGCACCCATATGCCCCCTACGTAACCAATATCTTCAATTCTCAGCCAGTCATTAAACCCCAGTTTCCTCACAACTTTATCTGCTATATTCCCACTGATCTGGGTTCCACTAAACACATTACATTAATTCCATATTTATTAACCACATCCTTCAACACTCTAGGAAAATAACTACCACCCCCCACGACAATTCCAAGATGAGATAATCATAAAACCACAAAGGGGACGAGGAGGGGCACAAAAAACTTACATGTCTAGTGGTTTTTCTCCTATGAGGACAACAACTTCTAGCTAGGAGATGAAAGGCGTCTCTGACCCAAGCTCATGCAAGTCCTAATTGAAACTGGTATGATTCAGAGGAACCAACGCCATGCTCATAGATTTGGGGTCTGATTCGTCACCTGCTTCTCGGCCCCACTTGGAAATACCAACGTGCTATGTTCAGATTCAATTCCATGGGTATCATTGCTATTGTTTGGAGTTGTTGCATGGCTTATATCTTGAGGCCCACAAATAGGCTCATTTTGGTGTTGAGGCCCACGGTTTTGCATGCTGCCTCTAACCAAGTTATGAGCCCTTTGTTTAACTCCCTTCTTGGACTTCAATGGAGGTAAAGTTGATGCATCTATTGGGCCCATGGCTGAGTCAATGCCCTTTACATTTACCCCATTTGAATTGGTCTTGGAGGCTTTATTTTGTTTTTTCACTTCAACCCATTTCCCTTTCCCCACGTGGAAACCTCTCTTTAGAGTAGTTTAACCAAGTCCAAATCCTTTCCCTCTTCCTTGCATTCCGTCAATGACTAGCTTCACTGCACCACCTGGTTTTGTTTTCCCATCGTTCTTTACTAAGTTCGAATTCGACTCAGGATTTGCATCTTCGGCAGGATCCATACCTGTTAGAGTGACGAATCTGGACTGAGAAACTATACCTTCGCCCATACCCTCTATAGAACCAGAATGGTTCCATTCACCCACTCTGCCCCTACCCTCGGTTCATCTCGAGAAACGCGCTCTGGCAGGTTTGCTCATTAGCATCCATGGGCCGAATTGTTGATCCTTTGCCGGAAGAGATTTATTTAGTGACACCTTCAGAGAGGATGAAAAAGCCTGATTCAGGTTCAGATTCCTCACCAAAGGGGAACCATTGACAATCGACGTGTTTCCAGTAGGAGGCATTCCAATAGATTTCATGGCCAGTGGGCACTACTCCTTTCAGTGGCCATATTTACCACAAGTAAAACAAATAAGCCTCAACCCCTCATACTCTATGTGAAAAAGAGCTGAACTAGAGATGATTCTAGGAATTAGTTTTTTCTGCAAGTCCACTTCTACGCAGATTCTAGCATAGCATCCCCTATGGATTTTTGCTTCGATATCATCCGGGTTCTCGATAGTGTTCATATCGACCCTAAGGGTTTTTCCAATCATATCTCCTAGTCTCCACATACATTCCTTGTTGTAGCAGAGTAATGGAACGTGGGGAATTCGGATCCAAGTAGCTACTCTTCCAAGAGGATTGCGAAATGGATCAAAGAAAGGAGATCATCTCTGCACTAATATGGTGTGCTAGGAAATCATCCATGGACCTCCAAGTAGGATTTTTTTATAGTGATGTTCCCACTTATCATGATCTTTAAATTTAACAAAAAAGTAATTGTTGGGAAGATCAATTAAATCGAAACCACTAATCTGCCATATTATACACAGATGATCCTTTAACCTGTAGAAATTGATTCTTGCACCTAGGATAGTGATGATAAGGGAGGCGTTCCAGGGTCTTGCCCAAAGATTAAGTTCCTCTTGCGACATTTGCATAGTTGGGTAGATATCCATTAGCTGCTTCAGTTCATCAGAAGGTTCAGGAAGCTCCAAGGATTGATTCAGGAGATCGGATAGCAGAGCATTTTCCTCAGAACTGGAGATCCCATGAGCAACACCATTATACTCTATTCCTTTAAATCCGATAAGCGAATCCTTGTATGAAATTGCATGCCCTGTATTGGTTGGAGATGTCTGCCTTGTTATGGTTGGAGATACATTCCTGATGCTCTCTACATTTTCTGTTTTTTTAGCAAAAGATTTAGACCCTTCAACAGACATTGGACGACCATTTTTGGATGCTTTCATCACGCTCCTAACCACAGCAGCAGGATCATTAGCAAACAACACTCCCTCCAGTGGCTTATCCCGGACGCCGGGGATATCCATGAAGGAAAAAAAATGCTTACTTAGCACAAGTTCCAAAAGACAGCTCCTCTCTCTTCCTCTAAATAGTTTATACTTTATTGACCAGAGCTCAATCATACATTTCTAAAACTATATCCAAAGGCCCTAGTTTTAAATCAATTATGTTTATAAATCTATTTTATAAACTATGTTTTACCTAATATATTTGCACCCAAAGCAAGTGGGGCTGCTTATGAGAAATATGATTGATGGTCTCATAATTTATTTTAATCAAATTATGGATATTCATTCCAAAATCAATTAAGAACCAAAAATCATATTTATCTCATAAATTCCTATTACATACTTTTCGATTATACTTTCCTAAAAAGTTATCTAAACACCCTCTTTTAAAATCAATTATGTTGATACTTATAAGCTCTATTTGTGGAAATAACAACTTCTTGACCATGAAGTTATCCATTTTGGCCAAACACAGAATATTATTCAAATTTTTCAGTTGGCTAGGCTTCTATATTCTCCATGTTGTTGGAATGAGAGAAGAATTATTGGGCATTATATGGATTTATTAGTTTCTATTATTTCACTTTTTTTAAGAAAATTTTTTGCATCCTAATTTTCGCGTTGGTTATACTTGGAAACAACTCAGAAATATTGCTAAGAATGATAATTTTCGTGAATAAAATTTATTGAAATAATGAGTCTTTTATGCTGTTTTTTTGAGGAAACTAAATTTATTTTTTTAAAAAAAAATTTACCCTAACAGTTTTGCAAGAAATTGACCTGGTTGAAATTAGGCTAAAGTATATTTTTAATCCTTTAAGTTTACATGAGGTATACTTTTGGTCCCTTAACTTTATAAAGTATACTTTTGGTTTTATAATTCTAATACTGTTAATATTGCTAACGGAAAATGCGGACACAACAAATTCGAGTGATGATTGTATAAACTTAAATGATGACCATGTAATTAAATGTTATTAATCTTAAACTTAAAATGTGTAAATTGAAAAATATCTAAAAACCTAATGAAGTAGTCAATATAGAAATCTTGATTGTATTAGAAAATTTTCATTTAATAATCTAAATATCAAAACCTCCTTTTCATTTGAAGTGATTTTTCTGTTTACTTTAGTTTAGTACTCTCACTATGTTATATTAAAAAATTAATACTGAAATATGTTTGTTAGTTAAACAGTCATCACTTGATTTTGCTGTGTCAATATTTTTCATTAGTAATATTAACAGTATTAGAGATATAGGATCAAAAGTATACGTTATAAAATTAAGGAACTAAAAATATAACTCATGTAAAACTTAAAGACTAGAAGTATAGTTTAGCATTTGAAATTATTAGGAGAGACCACTGGAGATTCGCAGCCGAACTTTTAGCAATTAGAATACAAGACATTAATATACAAAATGTTGGCTTCTACAAGTGTTGTTACTCGTGGAAGGGAAATCAACCCATTAATATAATGCTACTTGCGCTTGCGTGAATGCAAAATAAAATAGCAAATTGATAAGGTTTGAAAAATTTTCTCGAGGCTTGAGCCAACACACACACACACACACACATGTATAATTTTTGAAATACTGTTTGATCCGTGTCACGCCCTCCTAGTGTCACTTATATATTTAGATTACATAGCAAGAACCAATAATAATAAAAAATATATGTAACATATCATGCAGCGAGATTCAATGAAACAAGGCTTTTTAATTAAATTGGAGTAAGCGCTATGACTATTTAGAGCAAATTGCCTTACGTGCTACGGATCAAATCGTACATATTCAAAGCTAAGTTTAGTACAAGAGAATATTGAAAACAAATAGAATCTTTTTAATTGGACTGTAAGAAGTACAAGGGCAGTAACATCGAGTTATCTCTCTCTACATTTGTACCCATGTTTTCTTCGAGCGGTGCAAGGAAAAATAGATTATGAATAAATTTAATTTGTAATTATCATTTTTTTAATAATAATAATTTATAATATATTTTGAATTTGAGAATGATTTTGGCTATAATATATTTAAGAAAACTGATTTATATGATTGATTTTTTAAAAGAAAGAATTGAAAAGTCAGAACCATGATTTTCTTGACAAATATTCAGACATACATACCAAAATCAATTATGAACTTAAAACAATGGTTATATGAACGAAAAATCATAGTTATCCCATAGGATACTATTTCTTACTTTTCAATCATACTCTTTTCTAAAATTATATCCAAACACCCTATTTTTTAATAAATTAGGTTTATAAATCTTTTTTATATACTACGTTTTACATAATACAAATGCACCCAAAGCAAGTGGGGATGTTTATGAGAATGATTGATGGTCTCATAATTGATTTTAATCATGTTATGGATGTTCATGCCAAAATCAACTATGAACCAAAAATCCTATTTATCTCATAAATTACTATTACGTACGTTTCAATTATACTTTCCTAAAAACTTATTTAAACACCCTGTTTTAAAATCAATTATGTTTTTAATTATGAGCTCTATTTGTGGAAATTCACTGCAACAACTACTAGACCATGAAGTTATCTGTTTTGGCCAAACACAATATTATTCATAGTTTTCCAATTGGCGAGGCCAATAGATTCCACACGTTGTTGAAAGGAGAGAAAAATTATTGGGGGCATTCTATGGATTTGTAAGTTTCAATTATTTCACTTCCAAAAATCTTTTGCATCCTAATTTTCACGTTGGTTATACGAGAAAGCAAATCAGAAATATTGTAAAGAATGATATTTTTGTGAATAAAATTGATTGAAATAATGAGTCTTTTATGCTGATTTTTTAGAAAATAAATATATTTTTTTTAGAAACATGCATTTACCCAACCAGTTCTGCAAGAAATTGACATGGTTGAAATTATTAAGAGAGACCAGTGGAGATTTTTAGCAGTTAGAAATATAAGAAAGAAAAGTTTATTAAAAAAAGGTTAAAATATTCCTTTTATGGCAACTTTGTAAATATAATTTACGATCATTTATCCACAATTTATGATTAAAAATTGTTTTGGGACTAATAGTTTTTTATATTTAAAGACAGATAAAATTAACCCAAATGTCAACAATCGTTGCTGCCGCCCTTATTGATTTATTTTCATCAATTGAATGATGACGTGCACATGGCTTCTTTGAATTTCTCAAAACCACGTACTGAGACGATATTTTGTTCCATATAAATAGATATTTTGTTCCATCTATTTAGAGCAAACTGCCTTCCGTAATCCGAATCAGATCGTACATATTCAAATTAGAAAGAAGTATTGCAATTCGCAAATTAGCTCTCAACCCGTGTGCTAGCTTACAGGATTTGCGATTATTAGAATTCATGAATTGATGTAACTAAAGAAAAGGCAACTAAGGACAAGCACTTGAGCAAATCTATTAGCAGAAGGAAGGTGTGTAGAACGTTGTCAATAAATGCAATTTTAAAAAGTAGTATCAGTGGAAATAAACTATGAGCTAACTCAATTATGAGAGGCGTGAATTAATAAATTAGGGAAAATCATGCCATAGTACACCGCACGTAGATTTTTGCCAAGTTGTAGTACATCATTATATTGGGGTGTGGTGCATCAAAATTATTTAAGAATTACAATTAATGTTCATATACATGAATGATAAAATTATATACAACATGGCCCACTTGCACATGCTATTAATGAAAATTTGTGGACAACTCTCTCTGATTCTTATTATTATAAGACACCAACTACTAATTATTGAGGATTGAGAAATGGTGGTTAAGTCATTAAATTTTTCTTAAATTTATAATTTTTTTAAAAATTTCGATCTTTAGATTATGTGATTTAATTTTTTCAACTTTGAACCTTAATTAATTATAAGGGTAAAGTGAAAAAAATAATTAATGAGGTAGTTGGTGCCTTATATTTAGGACCAAAAGTTGCTTCTAATTGATGCCTTATGTGCTACCAATAAGGACACACTTTTGGGAAAAATCATAGATTAACAAGACAAAGTTGATTGACGTATTATTTTTAAAACAAAAGTAGACCCCTTATCTCATTCATATATTTAGTACCAAAGCTAATATATCAAAAGTAAACTAGAATTTCATATGTCTAGTCCATTTTGGATGGCGAACTTAATTTGCCAAGTGGCATTATTAAAAAAGAAACCAATAATGTTATAACCTTATCGCCGTGTACGTCGCCCTATATATCAAGGCATACATAGAGGTTTTCTCAGCATCGATCAGGAGCACAAACTAAAACAATAATGGCTCTTAGAGTTGAATTGTCTTGTCTTGCTTTTCTACTCTCACTACTCGTGAGCTTCGCTGCAATGGCTAATTCTGTAAGTAAATGCTCCCTTGTAAGCTTTTCTCTTCAACTTCTTTTTTTTTTTTTTTGGTGCATATATATATATCGTTACGTGTATTATTAGAATTTATTAAGAGTCCCACATCAATTAATTGGACAAGGAATTGAGGGTATATATAACCTTGAGGTAGATTTTATCAAGGCTTAAGCTATTTTGTAGAAAGGCAAACCTAAAATATATATCTATATCTAAAAGTTTAATATGCTCGCAGCAACAGTGCCAATATGTTGTGAGAGTTAAGACAGGAGATCGCCGTAACGCAGGAACAGACTCCATGATTGGCCTCAAGTTAATGGCATCTAACGGAAATGGTTTTACCGTCGACAACCTCGAAGGTTGGGGGATAATGGGACCCGGTCATGATTACTTCGAGCAGGGCAACCTCGACGTTTTTAGCGGCAAAGGCACTTGCGTCAATGTTTGCGCCATCACTGTCACCTCCAACAATGCAGGGTACAAGCCAGGGTGGTACTTGGACTACGTTGAAATCACCGTCAGCGGCGGTGTATCTAAGAATTTAAGATTTTCGGTGAACCAGTGGCTGGCTCTAGACGAAAGGCCCCATCATCTCTATGCCGACGTCAACCTATGCTCCCGCTAAATTGGGTTTGAACCTACCATTCTCTGTTATGTGTGACCATAAATAATTACCTCTTTGCCTTTTTAGTAATATAATTATAAATAATAAATAGGCCCTGATGAGGTAGTAATATGTATCTGGCTTTTGTTCGTGTGTTATGTAATATTTGTCTTGTGTTTCACTTCAGTATTAATAATAATTCCCCTTCATGGTGCGAACATTTCTACTTGTCTGGCTTAACATGTGTAACTTCTTGATGACAGTAAAGTGCGGAATATATTTTCAAAAAATCTAAAGGAAGTTTTTTTTTACATCCGCTCGGCAGTGAAATAATTGGGAAAAATCCTATATAAAAATAGTTGAATTGCCCAAATTCTAATTTTGATAACTGAACTTAACAAATTATATATCAGGTTATGCGTCATAATTAGAGATTTAAAAGTTCAGTTAAATTACCTCTATATCTCTTAGTTATTAAAATAATAAAATAAAAAACATAACCCTATTAATTTCTCTATTAATTAATGCCTTAAAAAGTACCATCCGACATCACACTATTTATTCTCCCACTTCTTTCGAAGCTGTCACTCTCTTCTTTTTCGGTAAAAACCTTCGCCACAAGAATGTACGGCGAGGTGGGAAGCTCTACCGCTATCCCTCCATGGAAACTGCGATACACCCACTATTCCTTTTTATCTTGATATAACCATTAACTAATTTATGAGAAATAGAATTATTCCCAGAGCTACAAACAATGCTTACTGGTGCTTCCATCAACTTTCTGCACATTTACATATATTTCATCAGAGAAAGGGGGAAAATGAACCCCTAACAAGAACCAATTTGTTTAGAAGCCAAACTAAAGACAGGAGATGAATATTTTAAGGATTAAGGGTGAAAATGCTATGATAATGGGGGGGGAATAAAATTAGAAACGTGAAGTTGCATATTGGGAAAAAATTGATAAAGCAAAAAAGAAACCAGAAAGTGTGAAACAAAGAAAGTGTGAAGGCGGCTTGGGGTTTAAAGACTTACACTGTCAAAATAAAGCCTTCCTCATGAAGTTATGCTGGGGTCTTATTAAGAAACCAGATGCTTACTGGGTGAAATGTTTACGTGCTAAATACGCATGTGGTTTGCTCATTGACCCTCTTGTCCGGAAGAGGCGAAATCAATCGGCTGTTTGGAGTGGCATTGTGACTTTCTGGGACGACTTTAAAAGAGGCCTTGGCAAATGCTTGAGAAGTGGTCATAGTACGTTAGCCTGGAAGGAGTGCTGGTCTCTGGTGGACAATCCTCTGGAACTTCATATTGATCATAACGTTCACTTGGTTGATGTAAATGCCACTGTGCGATCTTTCGTAACTCAATCGGGCCACTGGGACAGAGCTAAATGGGAATCTTACCTTCCTACATGGGTGGTTGATAAAATAATGATGATGCCCCAGCCTTCGGGCATTGAAGAGGATGTGGTTTGTTGGAGGAATGCTCTCGATGGGACCTTCAGCGTTAAATCTGCCTATGAAACTATATATCATCAGCATGGTTCCAGACGCCAATCTCACTAGCAGGCTCTATGGCATCAGGGAATTCCTGAACATGTCAAAATCTTTCTGTGGCAGGTTTACCATGAAAGGCTTCCTACTAATGAGTTAAGAGCGAGACACAATCCGAGCGTCCTAAACACCTGCCCTTTTCAGTGTGATAGTGTGGAGAGTATACTTCATATTTTGAGAGATTGTGAGCAAGCTCAGAGAGTGTGGTCAGTTTTAACTAACCCCCTATATTATAGTATGTTTTTCTCTGGTAACTTGCAGGACTGGCTCAGTTGGAATGCACAACACTCGCCGGGAAACAATAGGATGGCGAGATGGTCTTGGCAAAAAGTATTCAGCTCAACATGCTGGCTACTATGGAAGAACCGGTGCCGTCAAGCCTTTAAAGGGACATCGGACAGCGCTAAACAGATAGTTCACAGATGCATGTACCATCTCTCGGAAGGTGTGGAGAACGGCAGGTTTCGGCATCAGATATTCCAGGTTCCAGAACGAGGACTACTTCACCGGTACCTCCCAGATCCGGGAATCCACCGTCTAGATGTTGACGGATCAGTAAGGAGAGAAGGCCAAGCTGCATGTGGAGGTGTTATTCGAGATCACCGAGGTGTCTGGATACATGGATTTCAACAAAAGCTAGGACATACTTTCCCAGCTGCTGCAGAAATCCATGCAATCCGTCGGGGTCTGCTACTATGTAAGCAGTTGGGACTCAAGAAAATCAAGTTGTTCACGGACTCACTACAGGCAATTCACCTTCTATCCAATCGTTGTGATTCTGATCATCCGTTGTATGATGTTATTTTAGATACCAGATCACTCATTTATAGCAACTGGGAGGTAGAAATTTCCCACACCCATAGGTAAAGCATTAGATGTGCAGATTTTCTGGCAGGAGAAGCGCATAGGATTCAGCATGAATACGAGGAATTAGGGACTTCCCCTACTGAATGTATTCCGCTTTTTGCTTTGGATCGTGGGTTGACACCACATGATCATTCTGTAGGAACTAGCCTATAGACTTATCCCTTTCAAGCTTTGCTTGCCTTTGTAACCAAAAAAAAGCAAAAAAAGAAACCAGAGAAACCACCCAAGTCCTACAAGTAACAGATTTCAACTTCAACTAATACTTTCAATCCCTTCAATCCAATGCAAACTTTCATCAACACAGTGCAACAAAATCCTAAATTTTGACTATAAAGAGATGTAGAATATAAACTCTCGTCCACCTTCTTCGCCCTCAGCACTACCGGAAATGTCTACACCGTCATCCTCTCCACCTTGCCTTCTTGCACATGCCCTGACCCTGTCTTGCAAGCACATTCTCATCATTTTCATCTAAGCCCTTGGCGTCTCTCTCGGCAACATCAAACTCCTCGAAAGAACACTTTTTCCCTCTGAGTTCCACATCCTTCTAGAGCAGCCCACCTCGCCAGACGCTCTTGCAAGCGAAGGTTTTCATAGAAAAAGAAGAAAGTGACAGCTTGGCATCTCCTTGGATCGTCATCACCTGACGTGGCAATGTTTTAAGGAACTCAAATGCTTTTTAAAAACTAGGGAAACCTATAAAGACTGAGTTGGGCTTAAAATATAGAGAATGGGTTACAAACTCGGTTAAAGTATAAGGATAAAATAATTAATTTTCCTTAACTTATAAGTTTACTACTACTAAGTTTTTTTTAAATTAAGTTTCTAGCTATATAGTATCAATTTTGCTGTTTTAAAAAGGGATATAGAGGTAATTTAACTGATTTTTTTTTTTTTGTATTGCAAAGGCAAGCAAAGCTTGTAAAGTGTCAAGACCTATAAAATAGGCCGTACAAAATGATCCTGTGGCAGTGCACCACATTCCTGGGCAAAAAGAAGGGTACAATTGGTAGGGGAAGACCCAAGTTCAACGTAGTCCTGGCTATTCATGTGAGAGTGGGAAATCTGCAAGTCCCAGTCTGAAAAAATAAGAGATATGGTGGCTAGGATAACGTCATATAATGGGTGGGAAGTAGGACAAGTAGACCATAATAGATGAATAGCTTGGAGGGAATCAGTGAACAGTTTGATTTTGGTTAAACCCATCTGCTTACATAGATGAAGGCCTCTATAGATTGCATGGATTTTTGCAGCAGTTGGGAATGTATGTCCTAACTTTTGTTGAAATCCACGTATCCATGTGCCATGCTGGTCACGAATAACACCTCCGCAGGCGGCCTATCCTCTATTGAGTACAGATCCATCAACGTCTATACGGACAAAATCCGGGTCCGGTGGTTCCCAATGGACTACCCCTCTCTCTGGAACTTGAAATATCTGGTGATGAAATTGTCCGCTCTCCACTCCTTTCGAGAGGTGAAACAGGCATCTATGTACTATCTCTTGTGGCTTCTCAGCTACCCCTTTGAATGCTTGACTGCATCTGTTCTTCCATAGTAGCCAGCACATTGTGCTGAATACTCATTGCCATGACCATCTAGAGGTTCTCCTATTGCCTGGTGAGTACTGCATGTTCCATTGTAGCCATTCCTGCAAACAACCACTAAAAAACATAGAATAGTATATGGGGTTAGTTAAAGTGGACCACACCCTCTGGGCTTGGTCAAAATCTCTCAACACATAAAGGATGTTCTCCTCACTCTCACACTAAAAAGGGCAGGTGTTTGAAACATTTGGGTTATGTCTCGCTCTTGTATAATTTCTTGGAAGCCTCTCATGGAATACTTGCCACATAAAGAGTTTGACTCTTTCAGGAATTCCCCAGTGCCATAAATGCCGCCAGTGAGGTTGAGAACTGAGGTTTTACTGATGATAGATCCTCTCATAAGCTGACTTCACACTAAAGATACCGTTGGGAGCATTCCTCCAACAAATCACGTCATCACCGGTGCTCGTTGGGGGTGTCACCATCATTATCTTATCTACCACCCAATTGGGAAGAAATGTTTCCTATTTGGCTCTATCCTAGTGTCCCGTTTATGTTGTAAAGGAACAAACCCGAGCATCAATATCAAGAAGGTGCGTGTTCCTTTCAATGAAGTATTTTAGTGGCTTGTCAATCGGGCCCCAGCAGTCCTGCCAAGCAAAGGTGCTTATTCCATTTCTAATATTTTTACCAAGACCCCTCTCGAAATCCTTCCAGACTACAACTATGCCACTCTACACAGCCAATTGATTACGCCATCTCTGAACCTTCGGCATCAAATCTGTTCCACATGAGTATTTCGCACGGAGACATCTCACCCATAAGGCTTCAGGTTTAGTGATTAGGCCCCAGCACAGTTTCATCAGGAAAGCTTTGTTTTGGCAATGTAGATCTTTTATCCCCAGGCCTCCTTCACACTTCCTTCTCTTTAGAACATCCCATGCTAACAGATGCAATTTCTTGGATTCATCATGCTGGTTCCAGAAGAAGTCTCGACTCAATTTTTCAATTGTAGATAGCACCCCCTTCGGAACAAGGGTTGATTGCATATGATATTGCGGAATGGCAGAAAGAACAGACTTGATGAGGACCGTCCGCCCTGCCATACTTAGATATCTCCCTTTCCAGCTAGTCAATTTTGAGCGAACCTTTTGGAGAATTGGAGTAAAAGTCATGTTTACCATTCGTTTGTAAAGGATAGGAACTCCCAAATATTTCCCTAGGTCAGCCGTCAGACCGATCCCCATAGTTTGACTTAGCTCATACTCGGTTAAAGTGGACGTTTTGAGAAACAAACATTTTAGATTTGCGCAAATTGATCCTGTGACCAGAAACTCGACAAAACAGCTCCATGACATTCCGAATCTCCTCCACTTGTTCAATTGATGCCTCACCGAAAAGAATCAAATCATCAGCAAAGAATAGGTGCGAAATATAGGGGCTAGCAGCGTTCAGCCGCAAAGGGCGCTAGTTACCCATTTCAACTTCTTGATGAATTAGTTGACCGAGTAATTCCATGCATAGGACAAACAGATAAGGGCTTAGGGGGTCACCTTGCCTCACCCCCCTTGAAGGAGTAAAACTAGCAGATGTTACTCCATTCCAGACTATGCTCATTGAAGTGGCAGAGACACAGCACATAATCAACTTAACAAAATTAGCTCTTAGCCCTAAGCTGTGGAGAGTGAACTCCAAGAAATGCCAGTCAAGCCTGTCAAATGCCTTTTCCATATCAACTTTCACTGCTATGTAACCCTTTTTCCGCCTCTAGGTTCTCATGGAATGGATTGCCTCTTGAGCTAAGATGATGTTGTCCACGGCTTGCCTGCCTGCAATAAAGCTACACTGATTCTCTGTGACAAGATGGCTCATGATACTTTTGAAGTAATTAGCAATTACTTTGCTAACAATTTTGTAGCTCACATTGCACAAGGAAATTTTAAATCCCTAATTATGACATATAACCTGATATATAATTTGTTTGGTTCAGTAACTCAAATTAGAATTTTGGTAATTCAACCGTATGGGATTTTCCTAAATAATTAGTAACCATTTAGAAACAATATAGTTACAACCTTGGAGTCTCATTATATAAAATCTCTCTTTTTCGGTTTTCATCATTAGTTTTGTTTTGTTTAGTGAAATTACAAAAAATAAAAAACAACAAGAAAAAGGGACGCTGTTTGGGGAAAGCAAGTGTGACTAAGTGAGTGACACAAGCGTAAAATTACTGATATTTCATTTGTTTCTATTTTAAAGTATAAATTACTCTGCTCCTGCTAGCATGAAAATTAACGTAAGACTCATTCCTCAAAGAATATTATTAGTGCGGCTACTTATAAAGTTTATATCATAGATGTATACACAAATTAACATAGATTTATTTCGAAGTTAAAAAAAATGTCCAAGATAAATTTGAAATTTTAATATTCTTCTTTGTCAGAAATCCATACATAAATAATATTTCTTTTAAAATAAAATTAATCATGTTATAAGTGCATATTTTGTTCTATTTAATAATGAAGCGCCGGAAAATGAAGATAAGCTTCGGCAAGCTCAAAGAGAGGCAGTAGTGGTGTGGGAACGAAGCTAGTGGTGTTATAGCCAGAAAAGTAACTGGAAGGTGTGAAAAAAAGGCTCGCCAGAAAGTTTATGAACTTCCTGAAAACTCATATGGTCTTGACGGATTTCACAGAGAGAAGGACAACGGCGGAGGTGGTGCTCAATGATGGTGAGGCTGACGGTGGTATAAGCTTATGACAGTGACGATGAGTCGCCGGATTGGGGGGTCGGAGATGGTTGAGAGAGTGGAAGTTGAAACAGAGGAAGGAGGAGGAATGGTGATGACGATAAGGTTGAAGGTGACGGTGGTGTTGTTTTCGTTGTTGTTAGGATAAATTGCACCACAAATGAGATTTTATCTCAAGGAAAGGATGTGGAATAAATTAGAATATAATGCGTGTCCTGTGCTTTATATGGCGTTTGAGGAATTAAGAGGTGTCTATCGGTAAAATTAATATATAAGTTTCCGTAACTTTATCTCATTTTTAATTAGATTTTTGCGGTTTTTTATTGGACTCTTATAGTTTTCTCTCCCTCAGCATAGACGTTAATTAGTTTTGCTTCGTTTATCGAAATAAAATTACAATCAATCATATTATAGATTATATATAAATATAAGGAGATGGTTATGAGAATAATATTTTTTATGTTGATAATAAATAAATTTGATTTGGTCATTTTATTTTGTTAAACCCTATTTTCTATTTTTTTTATTTTGCAGCAATTAACTTGTCATTTAGTCCACATTCACATCTTATTCAAAGATAATCTTTGAATGACTACCAATATTTCGTTCATTTGTTTTTTAGCAACAATATTTCGTTCAAATTATAAGATTTTAAAATGTTGGACCAAAATTTTATTGGGCCCAACCCAAATATCAAAATGAGTGACATTTTAATATTTCATGGCCAAAAACTGGAACCGCAACCACACTATTTTTTTTTTTGAATAATCATAAAAATTGAAAGAAGCTCCATTTTTTCTCATAAGATATCAAAATGTTACTTATTTTATATAAATCTAACCGTAAGAAGAAAAACACAAATATTTGGGAAATTCCCCAAAATTGAAGTGCAACTAGCAGGCCGAGCCCCCAAAAAAAAATGAATGAATTTGGTGATAATATATTTAAAAAAATTATTTATATGATTGATTTTTCAAAAAAGAAACTAGAGTTGAAAATTTAAAACCACGTTTTTCTTAAAAAGATATTCAAACATGCATACTAAAATCAACTATGAATTTAAAACAATTGTTATATGAGATAACTATGATTTTTTGTTCAATCATACATTTCTTTTTTTTCTTTTTTTGAGATACAAAGACAACCAAAGCTTGAAAGATTACAAAATCAATAGGCTATGTCCCACCGATTGTTCGTGTGGCAACAACCAGACTCCAAAGCAAAAAGATGGATACATTCCATAGGGGATGTCCTTAATTCGATGTAAACCTGGGTATTCATATGAGCCCTTCGTGCAAGATAATCAGCACAGTGAGTATTCTCCCTATATGTATGGGAAATCATCAAATCCCAGTCTGCATAGATAAGGGACCTGGTGTCCAAGATAACATCGTATAAAGGGTGATCATGTTAGGATCGACAGGCACAGCGGAAGAATTTTAAAAATTTTGCCTATCCTAATCGAGGATCTATCAACGATGTTTAAATCAGGTAAGAAATAACTCGTACCTTTTTCAACTTAGGGTTTTCATGATCTCTAGGAGCCAACACGTTAGGTCTGCTCCCTCTACCGGTATCCACACGAATGCTCTCCAACCAAGATTGCGTGCTAGCACCTCCAATGTTTTGTAGGGTTTCCCTTGCAACTCTGAATTATCATGCACGTATGAGTGTATCTACTCTATTAAGTTTATAACCTATTATAGCTATATTCAAATTTCAAAATTAATCATCATTAATTTTGAAATTAATCAACAATTAATTATCTTGATGAGCTAATTAAATAAATTTAGTTTAAATTAAATCTGTCCAACAGATTTAATTTAACATATTTATTTAATCCAAATAAAGAGCCATTAGATTTAATTTATCTTCATAAATTAAATATGAGATACTATATCTCTATCATGTTAGTTATTAAATTTAATATATCTTAATAAATTAAATTTAAGACTAACACAATATAATAATATCATATAATATGTATACATATACATATACATATATATAATATATAAGATATGTATTTCGAAAATATATATCTATATAATATTATTAACGAATTTTATATTATATATATATATATATAAATATAAAATTCGTCCACCCAAAATTAAACATTATCTTGTGTTGGGCTATTCTTATGTTCGACCTTGTAGGTCCATATGAAGTTGACAATGGGTTAATAACTATACTAACCCAAAAGTCGCAAGCGGCCTCTAGCAAGACATTACAACTACTCAAATCATATGAGGATCGTTATCATGATGCAACCTGTCATACAACCATGTCACGTCCCTTTTGTCACACGATATATCGATCAAGGATAAGGCATGGATAATGTCATCCTCTTGTTCCTGACCATTACTTTCTCAATTCCTGAGTAGCCTGACAATAGAAATGGAAGCTCCTTTCCATTGTAGTATGGCCATACATTTCTTAGACTCACTCATCGAGTAGCCCAGTAATATTTCTCTACTAATGTAAGGGACAAATTCCATCTTGATCATTCATATTCCTCTGCATGAAAAACTACCAAGCTCGATCATAGCCTTTATCATCACTCGGTTAAAAGTGACTTTTGACTAGTTCAAAGCTTAGCAACTCTCATGTAGGAATCCATGATGACCTCAGGTCTAAGGGCATTGTGACGTGGCTATACATGAGAAAAACTTATGACTTGATCCATGTAACTTTCTCATAGAGGGTCGATCTAGAACCTTGTACTCTTACAAGTGCCTAAGAAATTTGGGAAAAATTGAAAAATTTTGGTTTTGTGAAGTGCTTAATGGACTCCTATCACCACTTTCCTAATGCAACTTGGCATGATTTTGTGAAAATTTAAATGCATGATGATTGTGAAAGTTAAGTTTTTCCAAGTGTGATTGCATTAAGACTGAGTAATCCCTTTGCTTGATTCAATTGAGTGATTGGAGTATCTTTAGTGCAATTTTATTAATTTGGATGCCTAGCTTGATTTTAGGAAGTTGATATGGTAGAGAAAAGCCTTATTGGAAGATTCTTGAGCGTTGATTCTATTTTCTCATCATATGTGTGCATTCATCTATTCTCTAGTTAATCTCTAGAACTTGTCTAGGTTCTTTTTCAAAGCTACATGTATGCCTTGGATTTGTAGTATGATAGGGGCATTCATTTCATCACTTATTTACCCAAACACAAATCATTCATCATTTACCTTTGTTTAGCCCCTTGAGCCATTCACTTTCGTTTCCATTTCATTATATAAATGCTATGTTTGTATCTTCTATCAAATTCTTCTTCGCACTATGATTAAAAAAAAAGGGGTATTATTGTGTATATAAAAAGAAAAGTGCCATGTCAATAGTCAAAAGAAAAAATATATACATATATATATATATATATAAGAAGAATAGAAAAGAAAAGAAAAGAGAAAAAAAGCAAAAAATGTAAATTATATAAAAAAAAATTCAAAAAAAAATGAAAAGAAAAGAGAAACAAATAAGGTACTTTGGTAAATTATGTGAATTAAGTTTATTGGCGTAGTGCTAAGTGATCTAGCAATTTATTTGCTACAAGCATGGTGTTTGTTACTTTTTCCATCCATTAAGCCTTTCCAATGTTACAACCCTAAGAAGTTCCCTTGACTATGAATTTACAGCAAAACTAGTGATAGATAGTAGAGCCTTTACAAGCCTATGGTTGATGCTAGAGGAGGTGAATTGAGTGAAATTCCTTATGATTTAAGAGATGAGAGAAACACTTATTCCTTTGAGAGCTCTATCATTTCTATCTTCCTTGGTTTTGTTATGCATTCAAGTTTGTTTCTTTGCATTAAAAAATTCCATGAGCTTTGATTGATTAGGAATTGTGTTTATTCAATCTTAATCTAATTGCATTCTTGAATTACTTGATGATTACAACATTGGGCATATTTTTGGAAATATTGGTTTTATTTTGCCCAGGAGTGCAAAAGGCTAAGTGTGGGGGAATTGACAAATCCCAATTTTATTAAATATTTTTATACTTTATTTGAGGATTTTGCCATACTTATAAAGCTTAAAATGCCTTCTTTGTGATGAAATTGATATTAAGAGTAAATACATTGAATTAGACTAAAAAGGGCAAAATTGTTATAAAAAATGCAATTACTCTTAATGATTTATTTTTGAAAAGATTTGAAGTTTTGTTTATTACTTTTAATTATAGGTGCTTCAAAAATGGGATTAAATTGGAAATGGCAGTTTGGATCTTAAATTTACAAAATGTCATTTTGGTCCCACGAATTCTGAAAATGCCAATTTGGTCCACGAGTTCAACTGCTGCGTTTTGGTTAGTTTACACTAGGTCAGATCTGAAATCAGCAGGATATTAAAATGAAGAAGCAGAGACGCGAATGAAGGAGCCGCAACACATCTTCATCTTGAACTCTCGAATCTCGCTTCCATCTCCTTCAACTTCTTCGTCCTCTCTCGCCGGCGGCATCACTCATCACCATAGGCCGCCGGCGAGCATCATCCCATCCTCACCACCACAGAAACTGACGCAAACCAGAACAGAGCAGAGGAGCTGCAGCGGTGAGAAACAGAGGCAGAGAACTGAGGAACGGGAACTGAGAGCTGAGAGTCGGGAGCTGAGGCAAGCTCAATTTGCATCACAACGCCCTTCATCGTTAATTCACCATCATCGTCATCCATCCATTGCCGTCATCATCATCTTAGCACCATCTTCAACTTTTCTTTCCTCTGATTCTTCATCGACCAATCTGGCAAATTCCAAGCAGATTTCGGTTTGCATTCTCTGGTTTCCTATTGTTTAATAGCGTGGCCTGTTCTGCTTCTGGAATTATTTCAGCCTTCAATTTCATTATTTATAGCTAATTGGTTAATTGATTCAATGTGCTTAATGGCTGTAATTGTGAAATTGTTTGGTGAAACTGTGATGACAAACTGCAGTAGCTGATTTCCTTAGCTCTTGGGGATGAATTGGGGATGAATTGGAGATGACTTGAGCTCACATATGTTTCAAAAGGGGAGTTTATTTTATCTATAGTTCATTATATTTGCGATTTCTTAGGTTTAAGAATTCATTTAAGTAATGAAACTATGATTTTAGTTACAATTTAAGTTGTTGTGATTTGGAATTTGTAATGAGGATTTGTACCCATCAATATATATGGTTATATATATGTTTATCTATGATTATATTAATTTCTATCTATTTAATATGGTATTGTTGGATGGTTTAATTGAAATAGAATTGTAGTTGAACCTAAATGCAATGCTTATTCCATAGTCACTCTCTAAGGGGTTTTAATAATGCTTAAATAAATGGGTTCATGAGTTTAAGCATTAGACTGAATGGTAATTGGGGTTTGGTATATTAGAAAACTTAGAGAATTGAAACTCATTACACTAAAGGGCTTAATAACATTTCAAGGGTAGGGGTTCCTCTCTTGTGATGCTAGACTCATTGGTTAATGAGGTTTGGTATATTAGAAGCTTAGTATATTAACTCTCCGAATATTTTAATTGAGCAAGGATAGTTATTAAAAAATTATTTCCAAGAGTATCTTCATCACTTGCATTTCTAACCAATTTCCATTCCATATCAATTTTATTCCAAAAATCCAACAATATTAGTTTTAAAAGCATTTTAGTTTAATTCAATTTAGTTGTTAGATTAAAAGTTAAAAACCATTTTTAACTCATTTCATGCCAATCATTGCACTTAGTTTCTAAGTAATTAATAAAAGGCTCTTCGAGAGACAATCCGGGATTGCACCCTATATTGCAATCCTTGGTTTAATTTTGAAGAAGGTTACCAAGACATAAAGCCGACAACGATTACTCTTCAGTCACTTTCTTCTTGTTCGGTAAAAACCTTCACCCCAAGAGTGTACGGCGAGGTGGGAAGCTCTACCACTATCCCTCCATGGAAACTGCGATACACCCACTATTCCTTTTTATCTTGATATAACCATTAACTAATTTATGAGAAATAGAATTATTCCCAGAGCTACAAACAAAGCTTACTAGTGCTTCCATCAACTTTCTGCACATTTACATATATTTCATCACAGAAAGGGGGAAAATGAACCCCTAACAAGAATCAATTTCTTTAGAAGCGAAACTAAAGACGGGAGATGAATATTTTAAGGATTAAGGGTGAAAATGCTATGATAATGGGGGACAAAATAAAATTAGAAATCTGAAGTCGCATATTCGGAAAAAATTGATAAAGCAAAAAAAGAAACCAGAGAAACCACCCAAGTCCTACAAGTAACAGATTTCAACTTCAACTAATACTTTCAATCCCTTCAATCCAATGCAAACTTTCATCAACACAGCGCAACAAAATCCCAAATTTTGAGTATAAAGAGATGTAGAATATAAACTCTCCTCCACCTTCTTCGCCCTCAGCACTACCGGAAATGTCTACATCGTCATCCTCTCCACCTTGCCCTCTTGCACATGCCCTGACCCTGTCTTGCAAGCACATTCTCATCATTTTCATCTAAGCCGTTGGCGTCTCTCTCAGCAACATCGAACTCCTCCAAAGAACACTCTTTCCCTCTGAGTTCCACCTCCTTCTGGAGCAGCCCACCTCGCCGGACGCTCTTGCAAGTGAAGATTTTGATAGGAAAAGAAGAAAGTGACAGCTTGGCATCTCCTTGGATCATCATCACCTGACGTGGCAATTTTTTAAGGAACTCAAATGCTTTTTAAAAACTAGGGAAACCTATAAAGACTGAGTTGGGCTTAAACTATAGAGAATGGGTTACAAACTCGGTCAAATTATAAGGATAAAATAATTAATTTTCCTTAACTTATAAGTTTACTACTACTAAGTTTTTTTTAATTAAGTTTCTAGCTATATAGTATCAATTTTACTGTTTTAAAAAGGGATATGGAGGTAATTTAACTGGAATTTTAAATCTCTAATTATGTCATATAACCTGATATATAATTTGTTTGGTTCAGTAACTCAAATTAGAATTTTGGTAATTCAACCGTATGGGATTTTCCTAAATAATTAGTAACCAATTAGAAACAATAAAGTTACAACCTTGGAGTCTCATTATATAAAATCTCTCTTTTTCGGTTTTCATCATTAGTTTTGTTTTGTTTAGTGAAATTGCAAAAAATAAAAAACAACAAGAAAAAGGGACGCTGTTTGGGGAAAGTGAGTGTGACTAAGTGAGTGACACAAGCGTAAAATTACTGATATTTAATTTGTTTCTTTTTTAAATTATAAATTACTCTGCTCCTGCTAGCATGAAAATTAACGTAAGACTCATTTCTCAAAGAATATCATAGATGTATACAAAAATTAACATAGATTTATTTCCAAGTTAAAAAAATCTCCAAGATAAATTTGAAATTTTTAATACTCTTCTTTGTCAGAAATCCATACATAAATAATATTTCTTTTAAAATAAAATTAATCATGTTATAAGTGCATATTTTGTTCTATTTAATAATGAAGCGCCGGAAAATGAAGATATGCTTCGGCAAGCTCAAAGAGAGGCAGTAGTGGTGTGGGAATGAAGCTAGTGGTGTTATAGCTAGAAAAGTAACGGGAAGGTGTGAAAAAATGGCTCACCGGAAAGTTTATGAACTTCCTGAAAACTCATATAGTGTTGACAGATTTCCCAGAGAGAAGGACAACGGCGGAGGTGGTGCTCAATGATGGTGAGGCTGACGGTGGTATAAGCTTATGACAGTGACAATGAGTCGCCGGAGTGGGGGGTCAGAGATGGTTGAGAGAGTGGAAGTTGAAACGAGATTTTATCTTAAGGAAAGGATGTAGAATAAGTCAATATATAATATATTTCTCTTCCCTTTTGTAGAGATGGAATAGTACTGTTTATAAGCCAACAAGCCGATGAACAGTGATGACTTCATGTTGGGCTTGGTGCTCGGTATTTGAATTTTGAATGCTCAGCTTTTCACGTTTCCAGTTTTTCTCAGTGAGTCGGTGTCTTCCTTTCTCTCCCAAATGTTTCATCCCATTTATTTTTGGTTTGCATTTTTTTCCCTTTGGTAGCTTTTTTTCTTCCCTATCCATGCTTCTACTCTAGTTTTTTTATCATCTTTCCCTTTCTCATCTTCATTTCACGGACTCGGATACAATGGCTATGGGTTTTCTTTCTGTGTTCGTGTTCTTCTTCCTCATCCCTGTGTCAAGTAGGTACTGTTTCCATATTTTACTCTCAAAATCATTGATCTAGCGATCTGGGTTTGTTCATTTTGGGCTTGTGTTTAACCCCTTTTGGTTTCACAAGTGTAGGATTCTCGACTATTCCAGGCACCAACTATGTCAACTAGGGAACAATCTGCCGTCGCCATTGAAATCGATGGAGCTAATCAAATCTCTCAAAGCCAAATGCGTCAAAATCTACGATGCAAACCTAGAAATCTTCAAAGCCCTAAGTAACACGAACCATCAAGTCTCAATCATGGTTCCAAATCAACTCATCGTCAACGTTTCCTCTAATCAAACCCTCATCAACAAATGGGTCAAAACCAATGTGCTTCCTTTCTACCCTCAAACCCTGATTCGCTACCTCCTCGTCGGCAACGAGGTTGTCAAGAGCAGCCCTCTGGAAGTCTGGGAGACGCTCGCACTGGTGATCCGACGAATCAAACATTCTCTCAAACACTTTGGGATTTGCAAGGTCAAGGTCGGAACTCCGTCAGCCATGGACGTGTTGGAATCATCATTCATCTTAGCTTTATACAACGAGAACCAGAAACCGGGTGTGGGTACTGAGCAATAGACCACAAGTAGTGAAAGGGATCCATTTAGAAGGTTATGTTTATGGGTTTTGTTTCTACCTTTCTTCTGAATTTTACTTTGTCAGTTTCTTTTTGCACCGTTAGAAACTGCTTTCATGGTTAATTATAGTGTAGTTAATTATACCATTTCTTTTGATTTTTACTCTGTCTTTTTTTTTTCATGGTCAATTTATCAACAATAGATTTTTTCCCAAACATGATCAGAGAAGGATTCTACCATGTAAATTAACCTGGTCACTCTTTCTGATAGAACCTTCGCTAGAGCTGCTGTGCCTAGCAGTGCTTTAACAGGTGAGCAGTTGCAGTTGCTGTTTTGCTGCCATGATAAACAATGTGTGCAATCCTGTATTTGATTGTTGCCTTCAACCGTAACCCACTCAGGCCAGAGCTCGCAACCCACTTATCAATTAATCCCCTCCTTTTCTGCTTTTTTTAATTTTTTATAGTATTCAATTCAGTCTTGGATTAGCAGGGTTGAGAACTTTAGACAATAACTGGCTGGTAGTTATCATTTCACGTGAAATGCTTCTTCCCTTCAAATTTTGGACTTTTAACAAGCTTATGGGTTTAATTGATAAACTTCCGTCACCTTTTGCAAATTCACTCAACTTTACCAAATATGAATTTATTGAATACTGAATCCAAATCCATCGGCTAACTATCATTCCTCACCTCAAAAAATCTATGTTTGTCACATAGACGATTTTTTTTATTGAACTTTCTGATGACTGATTAGTTGCGTGGCCACGTATGTTTCCAGATTATATATGTCGAACCGCTGCATAAGTTGGCTTTACTCGCTTAATTATATTGTTAAAATTCATCCTAATAAGGCCTAATTAGGAGACAGACTCCCTCATTTACTGGGTTTCAACTTTTGGATTGATTTTGATCGTGTTCAATTTTTGTTCATTCTCTTATCGTTTTGTTTGATGATTCCGCTTATTGCGTTGGGTTATTACTTATGGTAAGCACAGAGATGTTGTTGAACTCTGTGTGTTTAATGCGAGTATCTAATTGTTTGACAAGGGCATAATTCCTTTGTTGAAGTGTTCACACTTCATAAGTTGTAATTTTTCTTCAGATAGGAAAAGGATAAAAAAAAAGGATGAGAAAGAACCAATTGTTGTCTTACATGGTAGAGTACAGTGCCACTTTTAAAAGCAGTTGGGCCTGATGGATGTGGTGTAGTGCAAGTGCACATATGATTTTTATTCCCCTATTTCACTTTTTTCCCTATTAGGTTTAATATTTTGGAACTTATTTGCAGTTCACTAATTATGATCTTGGTCAATGCAGATTAACCTGGTCACATAAGCGATTAAATGCTTTCTTCCTTCCTGGTATGATTCTTGGATAATCCTTTTTTGTTGTTTCATACTTCATACACTGTTTCAAGACACGATAGGGGTGAAAAATATCAGCTAATGGGTGTAGCATGTTTAAAGGGGGGCATAACTTATGATTAGTGTTTTCCTTTTATTGCCTTGGATTCTCTACTCATGTAATGGGTGTAGCATGTTTTTGGATGCGCATAAACTCCATTTAGTGTTTAGCTTCTATTCCCTTACATCACATTTCTCAACTTTTTTAAAAAAATATTCTTTCACTAGCCTTCATCTGCCACCCCCCCCCCCGGTTGTCTTATTCTTCCTCACCTTTGTTGTCATATTCATCTTATTGTTCCTGTTCATCACATCATCTTCATGTCACTTCCTTCTCATCGCACACTTTTTCACAGCTCACATGCTCTTGTTCACATATTGTTCCCTTTTCCTTTCTCCCCACATAAGTCAAAAGAATGATCTCATATTGTAGGTCCCTTTTACTTGCCTATTCCACATATTGCTCTCACAGGTCCCAATAAGTGAAAAAAAATCTCTCATAAACACCATTACTCCTGTAGTTATGAAATATCGAGCCCTTGACATAATTGTTAACACAAAATTGTTTTTCTTGGCTAATTTTTTTTAAAATAGAGTTTACCTTTTTGGGGTGTTTGGTTGGGGAGGGGGGATTTTGACTTTTTTAGTAGTTGTTTTATGTCACTATAAGTTCATTTCTATAATGTATATGCCAAAGTACTTTGCCATTTTGTTGTAAAAACACTCGCTGCTCTTTATGCAAGGACATCTTTATTTCTAATTTAACCTCTTTCAAGGGTCAGTAGCCATTTGTGTTGGCCTACTTTGGCGGAGGAGATGCTGAAAAGGTTATGCAATGTATTTTGTCCTTCATATAGGTGCATGGGATTGTTATGTAGGGGCTATTTTTTTATAATACCTTTCTCGGACATATGATGTCATTACATTTAATTGTCTAGCTACAGTTTGCCTCTGTGTGATTAGTCGTAGCATGGATTACAATGTCCATAGGCATCACATGGCTACTTCTTTCCCACTCAATTTAATGCTAGAACTATACTTTTTTTTGTATCTTTGACTGTTTATTTTTAATATTCATGAAACTGTGTAGCATATAGCCTTTTATTGAATGTGTATCGTTTCCACATGATGGGAGGATCTTTTTTCCTTTTTCAGGATATATTTTTTGCTTTGATTTGACAACAAAGGGGAGCAATTATTTCTTTCCATCTAATCAGGTTTTTCCTAGCTATTTGGTCCATTGTTCAATATATTAGATGTTTTATTCAAAAAACAGAGCAACATAAGGTTAAAAAATTATTGGTCAATTATGTTTGCCTATGCATAAACCTTTGACATTGCAGGAAGTAGTGATAGGATTTTATAAGGGAATTTTTTTGAATATATGTATAATCAATATAGGTGGCTGAATCATTTTTTATAGACCTACACCAAAAATTTTTTTAATAGAAAACTATGAAATTTTTCTGCAACACTTTTGGTTAGAGATTATGTTCTCACATTAATGAACTGTTTTCACAATAATGAAATCTTTCATATTGATCACTCTCTTCCTTTTTTGCCAATGAAGTTGTCAAAGTTGTCAAAGCTTTATAGGTATTGTATAGTTTTTTTCACCTACTCCAATATCTACAGATTTCTTATTTATATAGGAATTGCATAGATAAATAGGAAGGAGTATGTATTTAGATATGGTCCTTTTTTAAAGTGGCTGTTGGAGCAGCTTTAAGAACATACTTTCATATTTGTTTGTCTTTTCTGCTGCATTGGGAGTTGTTGGGCTTGATATGATTGAGAGAGAAATATTTTTACCTGTTCTTCAATCCTTTTCCTGTACGTTATATTAAAAATTTATTTCTTTAGTTTCCCTATGGTACTATACATATAACCTTTTTACTGTGACGTTGATGTAGTAGGTATAGCTTATCTTCCTAGCTTTGGTCTTATATTTATCTTTTCAATGTGGCTATCTATTTCTTCTTATCAGTACTGACTTTTGTTTTGCTTAATTCGAGCACACTGCACTATTGAAATAAGTCTTACAAATTTCATTGTATGTTGGAACTTATATACATATGCATAGCACCAATAAGTGATGTATATAATTGCATATATATCGCAAGCCTTTTTTTTGTTTGATCTACTTGGCAAGTTGGCTATGAAAATTAGCGGCTGATTACACTTTTAGGGAAGATGTGCAGCTAGAGGAAGCGTAAAAAAGGTTGAAAGACCCTTAATCTCAACCGCCTCACCTTCAAGGGCAAGCTAATGTGGCATCATCTAGAAGGTGTGTAGATGATAGAACAATATTTGTGAAGCTGGAACCAAACAGCCCCATCCATATAAATGAAGGTCCTTCTATAGCGCATAATAATCGTAAACCAAAACTTCTTATTCCTGATGTAATCCCACCATCCTCCCAAAATATACAATTGCAAAGGACTTCGGAGAAAGCTTCAACAAGTACTGATTCTAAATCAAGTCCAACAGTCTCTAGTTTCTCAACTATTGGTGCTAAAGTAAAAGAGGAAAAATCTCAAGAACTTTCTACAGATGAGGAAGTAAAGGACATCAATTATAAAGGCACAAAAAGGAAGCTTGGTAAAAGATTCATTTTTGTTAGTTTTTATTGCCACTTTTGATATATATTGACCCTATTTGTGCTTTTACCGACTTGATGCAAGTTATTTTTTTTCCTCTTCATTTCAACATTGTTGTTGGTTGATACTGAGTTTCACAAGAAATTTCTTTGATTTTCAAAGCATCACAACGCTTAGTACACTGTAAATCAAGCAGTCTTATCCCTAATCAACGCAAGAGGAAGTTACGTAGTCTTGCTTTGTGTCCTATGAATGATCATCTTCTTGCAACCAGCTGATGAAATTGTTTGATTTATAATTTTCCATGACAATTGTGTATAAGCAATTTATCAAAACTTTAAAGTTGACTCATGTCAAATGTTTCAAAGTGGATTATCTTTCAATTTATTCCCTACTCCCACATTTGATTGCGGTAGGTTTGATCTCTAACGTTTATTTTTGTCAACTGGTATGATAAGTTCTAACTAGGCTTTTAGTTTCCGAGTGTTGCTTCTGGATTCACTTCTCACTACCATGACTTTTAACTTTATTTAGAAACAATAGCTAGCAAACTTATGTGACCTAGAAATCATAGAATGCTTTGCTTGCAAGCTTTATATGAAAGTACAGGTTTTTCTTTTTGGATGTGATAGCTCTATTGTTACTTGGTTTATGAAAATTTTCTTTACCATCTGCATACAGGCATTGAGCTATCTATTTTCATATTCTCTCTGGAGGCATTATAGGGACTTTTGATTTCTTGGTTAGTTCTGAGTGACAATTTTTTCGTCACAATAGATGAGGTTTTGCATAAGTAATTGATGATTTAATGCTTCTAAATATTTTATAACTCTTACATATGCCTCATGTTTTTTTCTCCATCTTAAATTGTAGATCAGGAGTGTCTTTGCTTAGCACTATTGATTGTGTATCCCCAGAACAAAGGAGATGGCCAGAAGATATGGCTTGGCATCCTGATGGAAGTAGCCTATATTCAGTTTACACTACTGATGCGAGAGAATCTCAAATATCAGTTATAAATCTGAACAGCAGACAAGGGGTAAGGCTTATTATCATGTTTAATACTGACAGAAGCAACATGGCCTGAAAATCATACTTTGGAATCAGGTTAATTGATTGAAATCTATTTTATATTTGTGTTTCCTTTTTTGGTCAGGGAGAATGTGTGAATTTCTTAGAAGACAAGCCTCATTCTAAAGGTGTCATAAATAGCATTGTTTTTATGCCCTAGGAAGATAACTGCTTTGTGACTGGAGGAGCTGACCATGCTGTTATACTTTGGAGTGAGGATAGTGAGAAAATATGGAAGCCAAAATCATTGCACAAGAATCTCCATTCATCTGCTGTCATGGTAGAATAATAGTTGGCTTTTTCAATACTTGGATTTATAATTCATGAATTATCCTATTCCTAAAGTTGTGATGTCACATAGGAATTAAATCATTGCTATTAATATATGGTAATCAAATATGAATGTATATACATTGAATCGGTGCATGAGGTTGTTGTGCAGGGAAGTAATTTCTTATAATATATTTTCTTCGAAAATTTGATTGTAAATGCTACTAATTTTGTTAGTGTCTTATTACAAAACATATTGTAGTTAATTATAGTGGGCCTTATTTTTTGCTTAGTAATACACATATGCATGTTTACCTACTGTTGGCACGACTTTGAGAAAGTTATCTTATGTTTGTGCTTAAGAAAACAAATTCAGGAGTTCATTATGAATGTAAGCAAGCAAGGAAGAATTTGTAACCATATTAGTAGAGCTACATGTTTATCATAATAAAGTGTAAAAATAACTCGTCATATTAAGCATAGATTAATGTTTTAAATGCATTGTTGTAATAAACAATATTAGTCAATACAATGTAATAGTAATTATTTGTGCCTCAAGTAAAATAGTAAAACTGATTAAGTATGAAATAAAGAGAAAATGTATTACTACCTCCGGTCCTAAATATAGGACAAAGTTTGTAGTGCAATTTGTATTACAAACTTTGTCCTATATTTAGGACCGGAGGGAGTAGTATGTAAAAGCTCCCCATGGGTAGCACATGCTCATTAGAATATAATGCGTGTCCGGCGCTTTATATGGCGTTTGAGAAAATGAATAGGTGTCTATTGGTAAAATTAATATATAAGTTTCCGTAACTTTACCTCATTTTTAATTAGATTTTTGCGGTTTTTTATTGGACTCTGATAGTTTTCTCTCCCTCAGTATAGACGTTAATTAGTTTTGCTTGGTTTATCTAAATAAAATTAAAATCAATCATATTATAGATTATATATAAATATAAGGAGATGGTTATGAGCATAATATTTTTTATGTTGATAATAAATAAATTTGATTTCGTCATTTTATTTTGTTAAACCCTATTTTCTATTTTTTTTTATTTTGCAGCAATTAACTTGTCATTTAGTCCACATTCACATCTCATTCAAAGATAATCTTTGAATGACTACCAATATTTCGTTCATTTTTTTTAGCAAAAATATTTCGTTCAAATTATAAGATTGTAGAATGTTGGACCCAAAATTTTATTGGGCCCAACCCAAATATCAAAATGAGTGACATTTTGATATTTTATGGGCAAAAACTGAAACTGTAACCACACTATTTTTTTTGAAAAGTCTTTGAATAATCATAAAAATTGAAAGAAGCTCCATTTTTTCTCATAAGATATCAAAATATTACTTATTTTATATAAATCTAACCGTAAGAAGAAACACACAAATATTTGGGAAATGCCCCAAAGTTGAAGTGCAAGTAGAAGGCCGAGGCCAAAAAAACTAAATGAATTCGGCAGTAATATATTTAAAAAATTATTTATATGATTGACTTTTCAAAAAAAAACTCTAGAATTGAAAATTTAAAACCACGATTTTCTTAAAAAGATATTCAAACATGCATACTAAAATCAACTATGAATTTAAAACCATAGTTACATGAGATAACTATGATTTTTTGTCCAATCATACATTTCTTTTTTTTTTTTTTTTTGAGATACAAAGGCAAGCAAAGCTTGAAATATTACAAAATCAACGGGCTATGTCCCACCAATTGTTCATGTGGCAACAACCACACTCCAAAGCAAAAAGATGGATACATTCCATAGGGGATGTCCTTAATTCGACGTAAACCTGGGTATTCATATGAGCCATTCGTGCAAGATAATCAGCACAGTGAGTATTCTCCCTATATGTATGGGAAATCATCAAATCCCAGTCTGCATAGATAAGGGACCTGGTATCCAAGATAACATCGTATAAAGGGTGATCAATCCCACACTGTGTCAATAGTAAGTGGATGGCCTGAAGAGAATCTGTGAACAATTTGACTTTCTTAAGACCCATCTGCTTACATAACTGAAGTCCTCGTTGGATTGCATGGATTTCCGCAATAGTTGGGAAAGAATGTCCTAACTTCTGTTGAAATCCACATATCCAGTTGCCTTAGTGATCTCAGATGACACCTCCACATGCTGATTGACCATCACAAGCAGTTGAACCGTCGACGTCAATATGGAGAGAGCCCTCCTTTGGGGGTTGCCAGTATAGTAGACCTCGCTCAAGAACTTGAAATATCTGGTGATGAAAGCGCCCGCTCTCCACACTTACTAATAGATGGTAGATGCATTTGTGAACTAACTCTTTTGGTTTATCAGCTTTACCTTCAAAAGCCTGACAACACCGGTTCTTCCAAAGGAGCCAGCATATGGTACTGAAAACCTTTTGCCATGACCATCTAGCCATCTTCTTGTTTCCTGGGGAATGCTGTGAGTTCCATTTAAGCCAATCCTGCAAACTACCAGAAGATAACATAGTAAAGTATAGATGGTTAGTTAAAGAAACCCACACTCTTTGGGCCAGCTCACAATCTCTCAATACATGAAGGATGCTCTCTTCGCTCTCACATTGAAAAGGGCAAGTGTTTGGGGCACTTGGGTTATGTCTCGCTCTAGTCTCATTTGTTGGGAGCTTCTTGTGGAAAACTTACCACATAAAATGTTTGACACTTTCAGGAATTCCTCAGTGCCTTAAATGTCGCCAGTGAGATTGATTATTGAGGGTCTGCTGGTGGTAGATACATTCGTAGGCAGATTTCACGCTGAAGTTACCATCGGGATCGTTTCGCCAACAAACAATATCATCTGCAATGCCCATTGGAGGGGAGAGCATTATGATTTTATCAACCACCCAATTAGGCAGAAAGGTCTCCCATTTGGCCCTGTCCCAATGACCAGATTGGGAAGTAAAGGAGCAAACAGGAGCATCCATATCAACAAGGTGCATATTCCTTTCAATGAAAAATTTTAGTGGTTTGTCAACCGGGGCCCAGCAATCTTACCAAGCCTGCGTGCTCCTTCCACTTTTGAGCTTCTTGCCAAGCCCCCCTTGGAACTCACCCCAAACTGCTACAATTCCACTCCACACAACCGATTGGTTCCGCCACCTTTACACATGAGGAACCAAAGATAAGCCACAAGAGTATTGTTAACTTCAGGAAATTCTTACTAGAATTTCATATTTCATACTGTTTTACTCCACTTTGGGTGCATAAGTGGGCAGTAGAAAGGATTAAAGTGATGAATTGTGTTTCTTTCATATTATGCATAGCAGAATGGAATTGTGGAAGACATTACTCCCTAATTTCTATGAATTTATAACCATGTATGCAAGTCCTTTGTGTGAACTAGTACAGATTAAGTCAGGGCTAACCCAGAGGAAGCTGCAGGCAGTGAAAAGGAGAGAAAGGAAGTTGAAGCTGATAACCAGTGAATGAAAGACCAGCTGGAAGATCAAATGCAGAATAGAAGGTGTGGGCCGCGGCCCATAGCCTCTTGGGCCACGGCCCAGAAATGCAAAAGGAGCCAGAGAGTATGGGGTCGCGGCCCACCACATCTTGGGCCGCGGCCCAGGATGTTCACACCAGCACAGAAAGGTGTGGGCCGCGGCCCATAAGTTGAACAGGAGCACAGAAAGGTGTGGGTCGCGGCCCACAACCTCTTGGGCCGCGGCCCACAATCATCAACCTGAGGCCAGAAACTATTGGGCCGCAGCCCACAAAGTGGAGGGCCGCGGCCCAAGCCCGAAAATAAAGATGTGCGTTTTGACAGCTGAGTAGGGATAAAAGGCAAACCCAGGGTTTTGAGATGGGGATCCCCATTTTAGGAAACACCAGGAAAGGCGGCTGGAGAGTGTGGAGAGCTGGAGAACTGCTAGAAGCAAGGAGAAGCAAGGGAGCTTGCGGATTGGAAGCGATTTCACTCCAAAATCTTGTTCCTTCTGTATTCATTCCCTTCTTCCTACTGTGATTCTGTTATGGCTACTTTTAGTTTTGATAATTGTATTCCGTTTCTGAACATGAGTAGCTAGTTTCTCTTATTCTAGGATTGTTCTACTCTATTGTATGGATTAAACTCGACTTCTTCTTCCTCTTCTTTAACTAATGGTATATATATGTTGATTCTGCTCTGTTTTCACTGATATTCATGAAATGCTAGCACTATGAATAACATGTTCAGCTAGATTAAGCTTGAGAGAGTTAATCTAATTGAAGAACGTGGGGAGAGTTATGCTAGACTTGAAGTTTAAAGAGTAAATGGATAGTTTGTCAATAACATAGAGATATAGTTATTAACCTAGAATTGTCAAAGTAAGGAAGTTGTGTAATGCTTATTTTCCCTTAAATGCAGCAAGAGATTGTGTGTTTAATTGGAAAATATAAGTTGGTTATGACTCGAGAAAGCTTAATCAATGGCTATCAAACCTTAGACTGACATATATATCCCATAAACAGTAATATCGAAGAGGAAGTAGATTGAGTTTATGATATACAAAAGCGGAGAATAATCCTAGATTCACTCTATTTGATCAATCTATCAAGAAACCCATTCTGTCAGTATTTGCCTTAGTTGGTATCAATACATCTTTTTTTTAAATTTGTTTTTCTCACACTCAAATTTTGGTCTGAATCAACTTGATCAAACGCATCAAGCCATTGTTTGACGGTTTGTTATTCAAATCCTCGAGGGAACGATCTCACTTATCACTGTATTACTTGACGCGATCCGTGCACTTGAGATAGCGGACAAGTTTTTGGCGCCATTGCCGGGGATTGGTTTAACAAATATTTTAGTTGACCTTAGGCTTATGTTAGTAGATTTCGCTTGATTCTTTAGTTAGAGTTATAATTTTTCTGTCATTGTTTTCTGAATTCAATTTCACTTGTTTAGCTTGATACTTGCTGTCTTGTCCTTTTCACAGGTAGCAGTCCAGTTCATGCAACATTTGTAAGGAAACGAACTGATCGTGGTACTGGACGGAGTACAGCGCATTGAGGAGGACCCAGAAACAGCAGTAGAATCTGAATCTGGTACTGAAACAGTAGCAGAATCTGAGTCTGGTACTGAAACTGACGCTGAAACAATGGCGGATGAATATGATAGAGCCATTGTCAATGATTTTGCCAGCAGAAACATGAGAGGAACTCAATCATGCATTCGAATGCCGGAGATGCAAGCCCACAATTTTGAGATCAAACCAGTGATGATAACAATGTTGCAAATGCATGGGTTGTACCATGGCCTTTATAATGAAGACGCCAACAAGCATTTAATGTATTTCTTAGAGGTGTGTGACTCCTTCAAGCAGAATGGTGTTCCTCAAGATATACTGCGGTTGCGGCTATTCCCTCTCTCTCTTCAAGGGAAAGCTAGAGATTGGTTTAACAATCTCCCGGAAGGATCCATAACATCTAGGGCTGATCTTGAAGCTAAATTTAGAGCTCGATTTTTCTCCGATGATAAATCAGTGGAAGCAAGAGATGAGTTTCTAAGCTTTAGACAACAGCCGGATGAGCATTTGTATGCCGTATGGGAAAGGTACAAGATGCTAATGAAACAATGCCCCAATCATGGGGTGGACAAGTAGGTAGTAATCCAGATTTTTTGGTACCAGAGCCTTGTTCCAGAGCGAGAGAAAACAAGAGAGTGAGGAATAGGTTGAGAGAAAAAAACGTTGGAAACATAGGGTGAGTGAACTCCATCCCACCGACATTTTTTCAAAAATCTGAGCCAGCTATCGTCTTAGGAAGGTCCCAAACCTAGGACAGGCTTCGACCACCATTGTGAACCGCCTTCACGCGCCCACAAGCGCCACCTCTGAGAACCACGCACCGGCCACGCACTGCTCGAGGTTGAAGACGACCTTGTTAGCATCCACGTTAGCTTGATCTGTCCAGCCAGCAACAGCTCATCCACTCCCTGTCTACCACGTGTCACCAACGCCACGTCATTATCGCCGTCAACTGTGTCATCAGTCCAGTCAGTTTCCACGTCATCAGTTAACGCCAGTTCATATAATCCCTGATTGACACGTGTCACTCTAGCCACGTCAGCATAACAGTCAGCCAGAATTTTGTTAAAATTACATTTTGTGCCCTAAATTCTGCCAAAATTAAATTTAGGCCCCTGAACTTTCAGAATTTAGATTTTGACCCCGATATTCTGCCAAAATTACATTTTGACCCCTGAACTAGCTGAAATTATATTTTTGACCCCCAAATTCTGCCAAAATTACATTTCAAACCCTTGAATTTTCTGAAATTACATTTTGACCCCCAGATTCTGTCAAAATTACATTTCATACCCCTGAACTTTCTGAAATTGTATTTTACCCCCAGATTCTGCCAAAATTATATTTCAGACCCCTGAACTTTCTGAAATTGCAGTTTGATCCCCAGATTGTGCCAAAATTACATTATTAACCCTAATTGCCCAAATTTCCGATTTTACCCCTAATTTTTCCATAGACACAAATCCTTCCCCTACCCTTCTACCTTGTACCTAATAACTGCGTACTTAAGTCATAACCTGTCAAACAAACTACAAAATGCCTCCAAGACGCAGGAATAGACATGAGATTGAGATGGAGGAGATGAGACATCGGATTCAAGAACTAGAGGCAACTATAGCAGAACAGCAAGCCTTGCTCGAAACTCATAGAGATCACTCAGAAGATGAATTGAATAGCCACAGTTCGTCATCCCCTGACTACCGTCATCATCCTCGACAACAACCATTCCAGCTTAATGACATTAAGATAGATATTCCTGAATTTGAGGGAATATTCCAACCGGACGAATTCATTGATTGGCTACAAACAGTTGAACGAGTCTTTGAGTACAAAGAGATTCCAGATGAGCAGAAAGTTAAAATTGTCGCCATCAAACTGAAGAAACATGCCTCCATATGGTGGGAGAATCTCAAAAGAAGGCGTGAAAGAGAAGGAAAGAGCAAGATACGAATGTGGGACAAGATGCGACGCGAGCTCTCACGTAAGTTTCTTCCAGAAAATTATTATCAAGATAATTTCCTTCAATTACATAATCTCCGCCAAAAGACTATGTCTGTAGAGGAATATACCAGGGAATTTGAGAAACTTATGATGAAATGTGATATACAAGAAAGGGAGGAGCAAACAATAGCTCGTTATCTCGGAGGGTTAAATACGAACATCGCTCATCCAGTACAACTCCAGCAATACTGGACTCTAGACGACGTCATTCGTTTAGCCATCCGTATCGAGAAGCAGTTGTCCAAAAGGCCTCTGTACCAACCGTCTTCCTCAACTAGAATTCCTTTTGATGGGCGTAAGCCACAAATGCATCATCCTAGCTCTTCAAGCACGCCTCCACCTAAGGCTACTAGGGGATTTAGCTCCAAAGCACCTAAATGCTTCAAATGTCAAGGGTTCGGTCATATTGCTTCTAACTGCCCTAACCGCAGAGTTGTCACTACTATTGAAAGGGAAGCTTCTGCAGTATTTGAAGAAGAAAGGGAGCCTATACCTGAAACAGAACCAATATTTGATGAGGAGCTAGTATTTGATGAGGAAGTTACTCCTGCTGATCACGGTGAATCACTTGTGATTAGGATAAGCCTGCATACAACAACTGTGAAAGAAGAGCCTTGGCTACGTCACAACATTTTTCATACTCGCTGCACTACTCAAGGTAAAGTCTGTGACATCATCATTGACAATGGAAGCTATGAAAATGTAGTTTCCAACTATATGGTAGAAAAGTTGCATCTACAGACTCACAACCATCCGTGCCCTTACAAGCTCCAATGGCTTAACCAGGATAACGAGGTAAGAATTTCAAAATGATGCCTTATCACGTTTTCTATTGGTAAAAGGTATAATGATGAAGTTTGGTGTGATGTTGTTCCCATGGATGCCTGTCATCTTCTTCTGGGGAGACCTTGGCAATATGATCGACATGTTCTATATGAAGGTCACAAACACATATTCCTTCCAGAAGAATGGCGTGAAGATCCAGCTCGCTCCTTGCCACCTGATAAACACAATAAAGGAAAAAATGAATCCAAACCATTAGTGTCTTTAGTCGAGAAGGTGACCAAAACAGAAAGCCAAGTAATGAGTTTTCTTCTCTTGCTCGAGGCAAATAACAAAACTGACATTCCACCTAAAGTGCAGCCATTATTAGATGAGTTTCCCAATGTAATTTCAAATGAAATGCCGCCAGAATTACCACCCATACGAGACATTCAACATGCTATGGATTTCATTCTAGGAGCAGTAATTCCTAACCGGCCGGCTTATAGAATGAGTCCTTGAGAAAATGCTGAAGTTCAAAGCCAAATTGAAGAATTGCTGAAAAAGGGATTAATCCAAGAAAGTGTCAGCCCTTGTGCCGTACCTGTACTCCTAGTCCCCAAGAAAGATGGAAGTTGGAGAATGTGCATAGATTGCCGTGCAGTCAACAAGATCACAATTAAGTATCAATTTCCGATACCCAGACTTGATGACATGCTCGACCAATTATATGGCTCTACTACTTTCTCTAAGATTGACCTTCGTGGCGGATACCATCAAATCCGAATTCAACCTGGAGATGAATGGAAGATAGCTTTCAAAACTAGAGATGGGTTGTACGAATGGAATGTGATGCCATTTGGGTTGGCAAATGCTCCTAGTACATTTATGCCCCTGATAAACAAGGTCCTTCGCCCTTTCATTGGCAAGTTTGTTGTTGTTTACTTTGACGACATTCTTATCTATAGCAAAAGCCTAACGGACCATTTGGAGCATTTACGACAAGTGTTGCAAGTTCTTCGAGAGCAGAAACTTTATACTAATTTGAAGAAGTGTACTTTCTTGACAAATGAAGTCATTTTTTTCAGCTATATTATCACTACAGAGGGTGTATGGGTTGATCCAAGCAAAATTGAAGCCATTAACAGTTGGACAATACCACAATCCATCCAAGAAGTCAGAAGTTTCCACGGATTAGCTTCCTTCTATAGGCGATTCATTCAAAACTTCAGTTCTATTGCCGCACCCCTCATGGATTGCAACAAGGGAAACAAGTTCCAATGGACAGAGAAAGCTCAGAAAAGTTTTGCAGAACTGAAGAAATGCTTGATAGAAACTCCTGTGCTAGCCCTTCCTAATTTTGACCAAGTGTTTAAGGTCTGTTCCACCAATATTACAGACACGATGATTTTTTATTTCGAGGTAAAACCCTGTGCATCCCTCAGTGTTCTTTGCAGGAAGCAATAATTTGGGAAGCTCACGATGGAGGTTTAGCTGGTCATTTCGGTAGAGATAAAACAAATGCTCTAGTCAAAGAGAATTTCTACTGGCCAAGACTTGAACGAGATATCAACAGGCACTTACAAAGATGCAGAATATGTCATTTGGCTAAAGCTAAGGGCCAAAATATGGGATTATACATGCCTCTACCAGTCCCAGAAGCACCATGGGAAGATGTAAGCAGGGATTTTGTGCTTGGATGACCACGAACTCAGAGGTAGAAAGATTCTGTCATGGTGGTTGTGGATTGATTTTCAAAGATGGTCCATTTTATTCCTTGTCAGAAGACTAATGATGTTGTGCAAGTTGCTGAATTGTACTTTAAAGACAGTGTTCGTCTCCATGGCATTCCTAAGACTATCACGTCTGATCATGATGTTAAGTTTCTTAGCCATTTTTGGAGAACTTTCTGGAAAAAGATGGGTACTAAACTTCAGTTTAGCAGTGCTAGTCACCCTCAAATAGACAGACAAACAGAAGCTATAAACAAGATTCTTGGCAATCTTCTACGAAGCTTTATTGGAAAGAATTTGAAGCAGTGAGATCTTATCCTTGCTCAGGTTAAATTTGCTTATAACAATAACCTTTTTACTTTTGCCTGGTACAGTGAAATTCCACAAACTCTTCAAATTTTTAAATCACAAGTGACGCACTAAATATTAAATAGAATAAATTTTATATTTAAAAAATACAAAGTTAAGACACCTACCAACTTAATGGAGGCATGCAAGTTGAGAATGACGTTTTTATTGCCATCATACAAATCAAATCAAATCAAATCGCATCGCATTATTAATGTTATTTCACTCCAAGTGGTATACTCATAGTCTTTGGAAACCATTTGTGGTCATCCATATTCGCGGCACATTATTACCACTTGTCAACTGGGTGAAAACAAATTACGAAGCTTTATTGGAAAGAATTTGAAGCAGTGGGATCTTATCCTTGCTCAGGTTGAATTTGCTTATAACAATTCAATCAACCAAGCCACTGGAAAGTGCCCTTTTGAAGTTGTTTATGGTACTTGACCTCTCAATCCATTCGACCTGATTCCTTCAGCTGGAAAGTGCCCAATATTTCACTGTCGCTCATCATCGTCCTTCCCCCCTTCACCGTCGCCCATCCACCATCACCGTCACCCCCTTTCTCACTCTTTCTATGCCTCTGCCACCATTCTCATCCCTTTCTCTATTTCCAACACCACCAACAACTACCATCACAGCTTAGAAGCAGTCGGTAATCTTCCCTGTTTTACTATCTTTGTGTCTTTAGCTACCTGTGTTTTCTAGTATGTTCGTGTGTTTCTTTTATGAGCTAAATATCTTTCCTTTCTCTATTTTGGGATGGGTTTGGCTAGGTTAGAGTTGCAATTATGGTTAGGATTAGCATATGCAGAGTATTTGTGTGACTCATGATAGAACATAAGATTGAACAGATGATGAATTAGGAGTTATGCTATCTACACATTAATTACAGGAATTTAAAAAAAATTCCCATTCTTAAGAGAGCTTCTGCACTGATGTGAGGTTGATTTGAGGTTTTACATTGTTTGTCTGTGAATATAGCCACTATGTTGATTGCTTTGCTCTGATTAGCCTATTACTATGTGAGAGCTGCAGAATCTTGTAGTTCAATGTTTTGAAACATTATCTTAATAGCTTGCATGTGCTTAGTTACTTTGGAAGTTTTGCTCTGAATTGTGGAGAGGAATATTGGCATTTAGGCTTGAATGTCAAAGATGGCTTGAGGTTTCGGAGTGAGAGAGTACTGATATTTGAGTGTTCTAACAAGTTCTAGAATAGATAAGTCATTTTGTGGCCTTTTGTATCCTTGCTTTCAGCATAAGGATTTGGCTTGAAGAGTTGCATATTGTCATATGATTTGGCACAATGGTGAATGAGTGTTTGATCACTTTATTTTGCTTGATGCAAGTGAGTACGCCATGAAATTCTTTGAATGATGTGGTACTAGTTTTACAGTTGAGCTTTGCAATCTATGCATGCTGTGGAATTATGTTCCTTGTATGTACTGAATTTTTGAAGTTTTCAATTTCCTTTGACATCCAGATGTGTAATTGGAAGAGAGATCTCTCTTGTTTGAACCCATGTTTTGCCAAAAATCCAAATGTTTCAAATTGAATCTTTAAATTTCAGGATTGATATGGTTTTTAAATATGATATTGATAAGTTTGAGGATGCTGATGTGTAATTTAGGCTTGAATGGACGTTGTGAATTAAGGATTAGTACAATTGATTTATGAGGATTTCCTGTTTAAAATAATCTCTGGAATGCATGATTTCATTGGCTCTCACTGTGATAGCATGATTTTGTACATGTTTTGTTACATTCAAAGCTTATGCTTGAACTCTCATGATCTGCAAAAAAGAAGAAGAAGAAGAAGATGGTCCACTTTTGCACACAATTTGCAAGTGTTGATAAGTTCTGAAATCTTTGGCAATCGTGTTATTATTTCACAAGTGAAATAGGATTTCTGAAGCACTCACAAATTTTATAAGTTCTAAAATTTTTTTGCAGCGTGATTTCATTCCTTACATACTGATGTGTAAGTGAAAATGCATTCCTTATTCATGAAATTCCTGTTGTATACCCAGTTCCACAAGAAGTCAGAAATTTTAAGATTTCAATTCATTTGCTGCTATTTGTGAACCTAAGCTTGACCATTTTGATTGTGCTGCATGTTTAGGATTGCTTTCCATACTGAAATTCATGTTGCTGATCTTGTCTCAAAATCAAATATTTGTTCTGAGATGACTTCATGTCGTAAAAGAGGTAGTGAGGATAGGATTAAGTTTGGAATAACAGTTGATAGTTTTGGTTCAGCTAGAATTCAAGTTTGGGGGTATTTTTCCTTTGTTTTAGGATAGTTTTGGTCAAGTTTCTTTCTTTGTATTTGATTTAACTGTGTTGAGTCATGTTTTGTGTGTGTTTTGTGTTCTTTTTAAGACCGTTATAGCACTGATAACTGATGCTTCTATCTCTTGCTTGAGCTTTAGTTAGCCCCATGATTGATCTGTTGATAGCTTGTGCTTAATATGCATATTCGTTGGTGCTTGTTTTGGATTGATATATTTTGAAAGTTGGCATGTAAATGTGAATGCTGCTACAAGACACTAAATAGCTAATGTTTGGTGTTGGCTACTGATGGCTAGTACTCTTTGACACTCTTGATGCATGTGAACATGATTTTCCTAGCTACTGATGGCTAGTTTGAGTGGTTCATATAATTGTCTCTGTCTGATGACTTACCTGCTGTGATTTTTAATTTCCTAGCTACTGATGGCTAGAGATGACCTCATTTCCTGGTTTTGGTTAGGCTACTGAAGGCCTAATTTTTATTAAATATTGAATGGTGTAAATGCTGTGAATATTGTTCTGTATTGGTGCTGGCTATTTTCTCTCCCATTCTTTTAGTTGACAATGAGGACATTGTCAATTTTAAGTTTGGGGGTGAGAGTGCTTCAATTTTGAAATTGCTTGAAATTTTGACCTCAATTTTGAAACTTTTTGAAAGAAATGGAGTGCATAGAAATATTTTGAACTTGTTTTTCAAGAAAATTGTTGGAATGTTTGAGATTTCTCATACTTAAGTTTTTGCTTGTAAAAAAAATTGTTGAAAATGAGCTTTTAGTTTTGGTTATTTGTCAAATATTGTTCGGATGATCCTATGATATGAATTTCTGCTTGAGATGTTATATTAGATAGGAAATTTTTATAATGTGCATGGATGAGTGCATTGTAGTGATAAAACATGTTGTTCAAGAGTTTTTAAGTAATTCATACACTATTGGAGTTAAATTTAATCTAGATGTGCGAGTTGAAGGATTATGTTATATACCTTTGTTTCAAGTTTTTTTGATTTTAGGATCCTCTTTGGAATTCTTAATAACCTTTTATTTACTTCACAAGATTTGAAAAATTATTAGGGCAGTTCATAAAATGCGATTGAACCTTTCAAACTAACCTAATTGGTGTGATTTCCCTTTGAACCCTTATTTTAAGCCTATTTGAGAACCCAATTATAAATTTTTATTGGGAAACCTAACACCTACCTACCTCAACCAATGTGAAAAACCATGATTGCTTTGCTTTGAGATAGATGATAATTGATTGGGTAGTGGAATGTGGTGATGTTATGCAAAGTTACAATAAGATTGGGAAAGAAGTGTAGAAAGTAAGAGTTCACAATGTAAATAAATCAAGCCAAAATATTTCCCAAAAAAAAAAAAAGGAAAGAAAGAAAGTGTGTATAAAAAAAAACAAAGGAAAAAGGCTTAAAAAGAAGGCTTGATATGAAAAGATCAATTTGGTTCAAGTTTAGGGGAGTATATTTCATGAGAAAAGAAAGAAAACCCTTGAATAGTATCATCTATCTTAAGGTATTTGATTGATTATCCTTTCCCTTTTCTTTTGAAAACCTTAACCCCTGGCCCCATTACAAGCTAAGAAAAGTCCCTTTGATTTTTAAGTTAAGTGGGGTGAAATAGAAGAAGAGAGGAAGGAATTAGGGGATGATAAAATTATTTGTTTGAATATTGGTATATGATTTGAAGTGTTGCTTTGAATTTTAACTTGTGCAAAAGGAATAAATCTTGACTCCGTTCACACACTTACACTTAAGAATTCTTGGAAAGCATGCTTTAAATCTATGAAGCATTCATCTTTGCATATTGTACCTATTTCTTGTTTAATATAATTACTTGAGCAGATGATGAGGATAATTTGTTCATACATAAATGATGAGTAATTGATGCATTCAGTGAGGATAAGCTTCTTTGCTTGAGGACAAGCAAAAGTTTAAGTTTGGGGGTGTGTTAACTCATAGAAATTGATAACATTCTAGCACATTTTCTTCTCTTTTCACTTCTTTTGAGTACAAATTGTGCATATATAGAAGAAAATGTGATAGAACAAAAGAAAAGTTCAAATGATGAGTTAAATGCATATAAGTAAGGTTATCTCTCAAAATTAAAGAGCTCATGATGTCCTCCTCCTTGTAGGTGAAAGATGATAAGTCAAAAGCTCTCAAAGACCAAGGAAAAGCTCAATGAATCAGGAGGGAAGTTGCTGTGTTGTTGGCTTCAGCCAACAATATAATACATGTGCTGAAGCCAATGGAGAATTGCCCTCACTGTGTCATATGCTTCAGCCAAAAGCACATGTGCTGAAGCATTCGGGGTCAGAACTTACTGTGTAACATGCTTCAGCACTCGACCCTGTGCGGAAGCCAACGAGGACCAGAACTTACTGTGTCATATGCTTCAGCACACTCGTATGTGCCGAAGCATACGACAGACTATGCAACCATGCGTTTTACTTACTGAAATGCATGTGGAGAGTATTTAAGCAAGGGATAGGCCGAAAGTAGGTCATTCTTCAGTTTTCAAGTGTTCCTAGGAGTTGGGTGTGCTAGGGTTTTGCCCCCTTGAAGAGTATAGAGCTTGGGCTAAAGTCTAGAAGGGATTTTGGGCTCTAATCCTTGGTTTTTCTCATTCCTCTTCTCTTTCTTTGCTTAGTTTTTGTTATGGCTGTAATTATTCTGCATACTTGTAGCTCTTTCATGACTATGTGTAGCTTCACCTCATTATTTTAGGGTTATTTTGAACCCTTGTATGGATTAAGCACTCATTTTCCCCTTTATATTTGTGATTAATGAAGAGATTATGCTGATTTTACTCTTTACTTAAAGCTTCTTGTTGATTGGCCACCAATAAGATTGTTGGGTTCACTTGATCAATTCTTGAGAGGGCTAGATTGGGTGTAGAACTTGAGTTAAATCGTGTGAGAGCTTGAAATTTGTGAATTGAATGGATAGCTTTGTTAATGAGGTAGAGATACACTCATTAGCCTCACATAGCCAAATAGGATTTGCAATGAAATCAGGGTTTAATTAGTTAATTAAGAGATTAATGAATTAATTAAACTATACACCTATTTGGAGACTTGAGAGAGCACTTATAGGTAAATTAGTATCCTTGGCTAGTATAATCTTTCATTAAGTAGCACATATAGGGGGATTTAGTGAATGCTTTTGAAATACAAGGGGGATAAACAATCCTAAGCTTCATTAAATACTTGAATTCAAAGAATCATTTGCTTTTATAAATTTTTTGTTGGAAAGTAGTTTTAAATTTCTTTTTCACTCAACCAACATGTTTTGTTCCAACTTAATCAATTTCAAATGAATCTATTCAACCAAATTGAACATATGATTGCATTCGTTAGCTCACTTTCGTCGTAGTCCTCGTGGGAACGATCTTTACTCATCACTTTATTTACTTGTGACCCGTATGCTTGCGGAAGCTAAACGGCAAACAATTATAGTCGTTAACTTCACATAAGTTGTTTTATTTATAGATTTGTATATATTATTTATAGAATTGAATCCATGAGCCATTACACGTTCAAAATATGGAATCGGTTCTTAGGTGTTAATAAAAGGTGATATGTACACAGTTTTGGTATTCTTATTTTAGAGATGCTAATGGAAAGAAAACCCATGGAAGACATGCATTAGGGATTTGAATAGCTGATATTTGTCAATTAAAATTCGGATTTACTTAGTTATTTGTCTTTCAATATTTTGCAATTATCTCTATCACCTTCGATTATAATTAGGATTTGATTTAGGTTTTCATTACTATTTCAAAATTTCCAGAGCTTTGTAAATAGAGGTAGAGTTACCGCTTGTACTCAACTTTATATAACTTGATCATACTAACTGATATTCCTAGTCTCCTCATCTCTTCTCTTTCCCTTCTCTCCTACTTCTCTCTTCTTCACTCCTCTTCTTCTACCTCTCCTCTCTCTTCCCCATCCTACATAACCTCTAGAGCGCAACATGAATTCAAGAGTTGTTAGGAACTTGAATTAAATTAACGTAATGAAAGCGTGTCAATGTATATAGGATTAAAAATTAAAATGAAGTAACAATATAATAATAAGGATTAAAATGAATTCCTTTCTATATTTCCAAGGCAAAAAAAAAAATGAAGTAACAATACTAAGGATTAAAAATATTAGCTACAGACACGATGAAGTAGACTAATTAGCTCATATATTCATATAATCCGTTCCGTACAATAATTTATGAACTATATGCATTCACTTGTTTCGAAGTTTTGTCACTTTGTCTGTTTTAGCTAGACTTCTCTAGTTCTCCAGCCCTGCTTGTCCTGACAGGTGATATTTTGTTGCATATATATAATACCTTTGCTGTGTTTAACTCTCTTGGTCCAGTGTATCTTTGGACCCGATTTTCTTGCTAAGCATTTTGCTTGATAGAGGGTGCTAATAAGACGTGGATTGTCCAGATCTAATCTAGAAGGTCTATATTTAATTTTCTTAAAAGTATATATTGTATTAAAAATTATTTTGATAGTTATATAATTTAAAATAAAGATAATCCCTTAACTATTGCATTTGCGAAAAATGATTTTTATTTAAAAAATTAATCATTTTTTTAAAAAAAAAACTAAAATGTGGACTATCCGATCTAATTTGCTCTCCCTGCTAAGCAAAATGCTTACCTTATACCTGGATGGAGAGAAAAATAAGGAGACAATAGGGGGAAGGGAATATTAGGAATGAAAACTTCTTAAAATGTTAAAAAGAAAATTACTATTTTTGGGAGTTTTCCCTCTTAGTATTCTTTCTCCCTTAATTTCCTCTCCATCCAAACATAGAGTTAGGAAAACCGGTTTATCTTCTTGACCAAGACATTTCTATCCATGCTTGCATATTATTCTGAATATGGCTCTAAATATAATGGTACTGTCATGCATGCATGCAGGACATGTGTAAAAACAACGTTATCAGAACGAAATTAAGTTGACACATCCCACGTTATCACCTTGCATCTCGCCCTATATAAAGGCATACTTATAGGCTATTTCCTCATCGTGACAAACTAAAATAACCAAATGGCTCTCTGAGTTATTGCATTGTCTTGTGTTGTTTTTCTTCTCTCACTTATAAGCTTCGTTTCAATGGCTACAGCTGGAAGTAATTGCTCTCTTGTGTTGATCCATTATTATTAGTTTCAATAAGCTTTTCCTTCTACGTAGCTGTGTACGTACTTTTGTGTGTTAATAATATATAGACAATATATATGCATGCAAGCAGGATCAGTGCCACTACCTTGCGAGAATTCAGACAGGAGATCGCAGTGGTGCAGGGACGAGAATTCCAAGATTAGCCTCAAGTTTTTTAACTCGAATTCCGGCGATAGCCTTACCGTCAAGAACATCGAAGAATGGGGCATAATGGCACCGGGTCACGACTACTTCGAGCGGGCCAACCTCAACGTCTTCAGCCGCACTGCCACTTGTATCGATGTATTAATCAAAATACCAAACCTCAAACACCGTTGAGTCTAGTGTATTAATCAGTAATTATTTCTAAACCTAGAAAATGATCACTTCTTAAAACACTATTAGAAACCACTTTATATGCAATTTACGAAACCACCAAGTTTTCTAAAGTACCAAACCCTATCAACCGATGATTCTAGCATCAAAAGAGAGGAAACTCTAGAGATGTTATTAAGCACTCTTAGTGTGTGATTGTGAATTAATTGATGCAATTGGTTAAAAAGTAATCTGAAATCAACTCAATATCCAAACAATACCATACAAGATAATAGAAAATCAACAAAATTACAATGAAAGATATATGTAACCACATATATTGATTAGCACAATATTCAACATCAATTAATTCAAATCACAAATTTGGTTCAAATAAAGGTTAAACCACAAATATTAGTCTTAATTATAAATTATAACTCCTAAAATCAAGGAAATCATAATTATATAGTCAAGCTAATAAACTAAAACTAAAACTCCCCTTTTGTAACTCCAAGCATCAAGACCCAATCCTTTGCTCTAGGATAAAGAGATTTTAGCTGCTGCAATTCATAACAACTTCACCAAACACTAATAAGTCTTCAGCCATAATCAATTAATTGTGATTAGTGGAATATTAATGGCATGAAAGAATAACAGTGATGAAACAGAGTTATATAGTTTCGGTGAAGGGGTTGGGCAAACAGAGTGGAGATTGCCGGAAGTTATGGCGAACGACGGGGCCAGCTACAGTGACAGAGGAGAAGAATCTGAGTTCCCTTCCTGGTCCGACTCCCTCCGTTCTGCCAGTCACCTTCCACGGTCTCCGTCGAGCTTGGTGGTGGAAGAATGGAAGTGGTGGAATGCCGGCAGTAGTGAGATGGACCGTGGTGGCGAACGAAAATGGCGCCTTCAGCTCCCTCCTCTCTGATCTCCCGACTCTGGTTCTGTTCTGTCTCCCAACTCTCCCTCAGCTCAGCTTTTGTGTCTCGCCTCAGCTCGCAGCAGCTCTTGATCTGGAATGGTAGACTTGCTGGTGGCTGGGGTGGTGGTGGACGGTGCCGCCGGCGAGAGAGGAAGATGATAGATGAAGGTTCGATGTGTGTGTTGCGGCTGTAGCTCTGTTTCGTGAATGCCTCCTCATAAATCTGTCTGAAACTCCTTTTAAGCTGTCACAATTCAGACCTAAGAAATAATAACGTCAAAACGCGGTGTTTTCACTTGGACTAAACTGGAATTTCTCAAATTCGGGTGACCAATCTGGTATTTTTTAAATTCGAGTCCCAAACAGCCATTTTTAGTTTTAATCCCATTTTCAATGTACCTACAATTGAAAATAATTAACCCAACATCAAATCTTCTTAAAAATAAATGATTAAGAGTAATTACAATTTTTATGACTATTTTGCCATTTTTTATCCTAATTTAATATATTTACTCTTAATCTCAATTAAGCATAAAGAAGGCATTTTAAGCTAAATAAATATGACAAAATCCTCAAATAAAGTATAAAAATATATAATAAAATTGGGATTTGTCACAGTGGCTGGCTCTAAGTGAACCACCCTGCAAACTCTCTGCCACCGTCGACGTATGCTCCTGGCGCATCATTTCGAAGCCCACTCTCTCTTCTGTGTGACCACTCTTTACCAATATCTTTGTTGCTGTCTTGTGTGTTATTTAGTGTTTGTCATGTTTCTGTCTCTTTTCAATAAAATAATTATTACCTCTATCGGCTTACTTATAAACTATGATTATGAGTAAGCTTTGACGTAGTAATATATGTATCTGGCTTTTTTTGGTGCATTGTATGTGACGTAAAGTTTGCCATGTGGCTCATTTCAATAATAATAATTATTATTATTACTTCTCTCGGCTTATTTATAATTATAAATTGCCCTGAGATAGTAGTAATGTAATATGCATATGTCTTTTTTGTTGGTGTGTTTAGTTTCTTCATGTATGAGAGAACTGGCATTAAAAATGATACTGCTTCCTGACCTTAATATTTGGTAGTTAATGATGAATGGAGAAAATGATTTTTTTTTTATTTTAATAAAAAAAATTAGAAAGAAAGAAAATAAACTACACTCCCTCCTTCTTCCACCTTTCTCTCAACAGTAAAGCAAGTTCCATGAGCAATAATAGCGGAGATCAATATCTTAGTCAACTGAGCAAGTTTTTTCACAAGATTTCCAAACCCATCGTTGCAAACAAAAACCCACTTTTGCTAATTAGATAAGCTCAATCTATATTTTTCTTCCTCACTCGTGACTATATTGAAAACAAAGGCCGAAAAGAACCATTTCCCTGTTTGCCAGTAACTGTTAATCAATAGTTGAAACTTTTGATCCCAGGGAATATAGGGAATTTGACTAGGAGCAATTGATTATACGTACATTTATATTTTGATTTTTTTATCCTTTTAAAATAATTGTAATTCTTAAAATCTTCTATAATAAATATTATTTGCTCCGCCAGGTCCTTCTCCCTAATATTCCCAAGAGTAAAATTAGCCATACTTGTTTTTTGTTTTAAAATGCAAATTCCCAGCTGACCGAACAAAATATTATAGTCAGAGAATGAATACTTTATCCTATGCCAAACAAAACTTTGGCTTCACTCCTAGAATGGAAACAAACTTCATTGTTCCAAGGGAAGATCCCAGTAAGTGTAATATGCCGAATTTTGAGACTTGAGATTAGAGAATAAGCCTGAAATAAGTGGATTGCTAAGCCCCGATTTAGCAAGATCCCAAATTATGATTAAGGGATGATGACTCCAAAAGCATATGTGATTAGTGATAAATGGACCCTTTTGGAGATTATGATGTGAACTGTGATGTGTATGCGTTGTGAGCAGTGCCAAAACCCAATATTTAAGTTCAATTATGGATTAATATCTAAATTGACTTCAAATAGAGGGAGGGCGCATATTGTGGCTAAATGGAAAAGTATGATGTGTTTAGTGGTGATTCAGGAGGAATTGCCATAATCAGGGGCAAAACGGTAAAGTTACCGACAATTGGTCAGTTACCGAAGAGGAAACTCATTGGTACTTTGAAGATCAATGGTTAGGGTTGATTTTGTTGTGAGATTGAATGGGTGGAATCCCATGTGTGTGAGTTCATGTGAGTTCATTGGAATTGGTTTGGAACTTTGGAAAGTAAAGAATTGCAATGTGAGTTTGAATTGTGACTTGTGTTGACATGTTGTGATTATTGATGAAGCATGTCAATGGAATGTGAATTTGATTTATTTTGTGTTTCCAATGGATTCCTTGTGAAAATTTATGTGGGAATGATATTTGGTATGAAAATGGGACCATTGGAAGCAAAGATGCAAAATCTGAAATTTTGTCTACTGAAACTCTGTTCTGGGTAGTCTGATTGTATTAATGTGTTGAGTGGGCAAATGGTCTCTAAAAATTCTGAAAATTTCTAGTCTTAAATTTCACATTCCAAAATTCAAAATGGATATATAATTTGTGTCATTTCATTTTGTGAACTTGGAGTTATGGTTTTCCAAATTTTTATGTTAAAACTGGGTGCAAATCTGGAACAGCAAGGGAATTTCGTGTAATTCTGGACTTTTGTGGTGATTCTGGTAATGAATCATATTTTTCCTATGAAGAGGACTTAAATAGCTTTCAATGGGCTTTGGGATCACCTTATTTCGATTTTTCTAGAATTAGTTATGATTTTTCAAAGTTTGGGCAGAAAATCTGCCGGAAAATCCGAAAATGGGAATTATGACATCAGCAAAATAAAAGATGACATCAGCATGGAATTAAAATATTTCCCATCTTCTTCTTCCTCCCATTTCTGTCGTGAGGTTCAGCAGTCAAGGAGAGAGAGAGAAAGAGGAGAAATCTCACAAGGTAAGCCGATTTCTCCAATGATCTAGCTCCTAACGCATATAACCTTGCTCCTAAGCTCTTCTATCATGTTCTTTAAGGTGTTGGAAGCTCAATTTTCATGGTTAAGAAGGGCTAGGGTTTAAGCCACTCTTGAGAAAAGCTAGTGGGAGCTTTGAGGTAACTTCCAAACTCTTGTGTATTGACTATTTTGGCTGTTGTAGATAATTTAATCGGTGAAATTTCGCCGGATTGTCATTGGTTTCAAAAATGGAAAATGGGTGTGCGAGGCTGTTATGCTGCCCAAATTGGTACTAAATGGTAGTTGTAACCTAATGGAATAGTGAATAAAGTGGTTAGAAGTAGAAAGGAATGCATTTACGGAGCCGAAACCGAAAGACCCCAATTTTTTTCTGGAGTACTTGTATATTTCGTCTAAGGCTATAAATGGGCCTAAGAGATGGATTTTCAATTATTTGATAATTCCATTGAGTTCAGGAGCGAAAATTAGGTGGGGTTACAGTTAGCCACTTTTTTGAAAAAGGCCGAAAAAGCATAATTACGAAAATGCCCATAAAACCTTTAAAGTGGGGCTGCCAAGGGTAAATTTATAATTTGAAAATGAATTTGATAATTCCAAATCCGGAAATGGATTCCTTGGGTGAAAATAAGTCAGCATAGCCTAGGATAGAATTTCAGGAAAAGTACAGTCGGATCGGGTACAGCAGGGCCGGGCGGGGTCCCCAGGGGCATTTTAGTAATTTTTCAATATAGCCTCTTCTAACCCCCAGAAACACTAAGGAAGTTTCTAAATGGTACATTAGGAATTGTAGTACCCATTTGAGGGCCCGAGTTGCTGGCATGCAAATCGAGGAGAAAAGACTAGAGGTAGGGAACTTACCTTTCCTGTATGTATTTCATATTTTTGTTGGTGTATTGATACATGTTATTTCTTTGCTTGATTATGTGAAACATATATGAATTATTGAAGCTCTGATTCTGTTATGCTATGGCCATAAGTATATTGTTTGAAGCATTGAGTTTGCAGATATGTCATTGTGTGAGCATGAGTTATGTAATGCAAGCATGTCATGCATTAAACACATATCTTGCATGCATATTGGTATCTGTTTCCTACTGAGATTCTCTCGAATTTCACTCTCCCCTACCAACAATTTAGAGAGGGCAAGTGGCTCATAGAGGGAGCGGCTAGGACTTCTTCGAGATGAGAGTTGGTAGTTGGTTATCAATATGAGTTGGGATGACTGTATATGATTTGGATGAGGATTTGTTATGTATTTGAGATGGATTTGTGTAATTCCCATATGAGGGCTTGTAGTGGGCAAATGTGTCCTATAAAGCTTGAGTTAATAAATAGAATTCGGAATTGCTGGAATTATTACATTGCGTACTCTGATATATTAAATGTGATTTATCTTCATGTAGTACTTGTATTCGGAATGTGAATGTGAGACCAGGTTATAAATGATTTTGAAAGGTATTTGTGAAAACCCTGTCTGATATATGGGTTTATAAATGTTATTTGATTGTTATTGGTCTCTATTTTATTTTAATTGGGTATTACGAATATTAATTATGAAAGGGGGTTACAGTAAGTCTAGACTAATTTTGCCCCATAAAATAATTTCTGAACTATATATATGCATAGACTCTTTATTTAAGTTTATCTTCTTGAGGAAGACTTTTCCTTCCATGCTTATCTATTGAAATACACTATAGTTATAATTAATCTTGAAAATCAACATAAGCCTAATTTTTCATAATTTATAATTTGTGCGGCAACTTATAAATTTTATATTAAAGATGAATAACAAAATTATATAGATTTATTTTCATGTTCCAAAATTCCTTGAAGATTAATTTGTATATATTTAATATTTTTTATTATTCAGGAATTCATAAATAAATATTTTCCTAGAAAGTAAATTAATCATGTTATGATTCCTTATTGATTTGCTTGAATGTTTTCTGCTTTTCATGTGCGCATATATATATATATATATATATTTACTGGGTTTTCAGATTAATTGCGCTAGATTTATGATAGAATACATCAGAAATGAATTTCTAAAAAAAGCACATAAAATTGAATATATACATTTGAAAGTGGTAGCTATAGCTGGGGGGAAAAAAGAGCCTTGCTGTTTTTAATAAACAACTTTTAGGTGTCTATTATGTATAATAAGTAACATTGCTGTATAACCATAAGAAACTAGTGGGAATGAAAATAAATCTAAATCTATAAATGCTCTAAAATGCTGCATAACCTAAGCAAAGTTTTTTTTTTAAAAAAAAAATAATTAATGACACTAATAAACAGGCTGACCCATGGGCAGGCAATTGCTAGGTGCGGCAGGCTTCAGTAATTATTTTCGATCAATTATAAGAATATCACCTATGTTTCTCATAATAAGTAGCCCCATATGCTTCGGGTGCGTATGGATTAGTGTTAAGCATGACATAGCTTATGATAAAATTGTCTTTTTATAACTGCACATGTGTTATAAGAAAATCATTTCGTACTCCTCTAGTCCTTAATGTAAAATACTATAAATTAGAATGTTTAGCCAGACATTGTACAGATGTATCCGAACCGAAAACTTGTTTAACCTCACAAGCTAAAATTTACATATATAACATATTATAAATTCCTCTTTCTTCCTTCTTATTGAAGCTATCTTGTAACTTCATAATTTTCTTCGGAGACCTTTTTAGTAATCCAAAAGAAATAGTTTTGATATTTGAAGTGGGCAGAGTAATTTGCACTTGCCATAGTTAAGACAAAAAAAAAAAAAAATTGTTTTCTTTCAGCTCAACATGTAAAGAGAAATACTTGCATACTTTACAAGTGCCACGTCATATGATTTCTATCTAATGAAAATACAACAATTCATATCGTTTTAATTCTAATTGGTGATAACTCATGAAAAATTCTCATTTGAATTTGTTTTAAAGAAAACTAAACATGGCCAAATCCTATTTATCTCATAATTACTATTACGTACGTTTCAATTATACTTTCCTAAAAATTTATTTAAACACCCTGTTTTAAAATCAATTATGTTTTTAATTATGAGCTCTATTTGTGGAAATTCACTGCAACAACTACTTGACCGTGAAGTTATCTGTTTTGGCCAAACACAATTTTATTCATAGTTTTCCAGTTGGCGAGGCCAATAGATTCTACACGTTGTTGAAAGGAGAGAAAAATTATTGGGCATTCTATGGATTTGTTAGTTTCAATTATTTCACTTCCAAAAATCTTTCGCATCCTAATTTTCACGTTGGTTATACGAGAAAGCAAATCAGAAATATTGTAAAGAATGATATTTTTGTGAATAAAATTGATTTAAATAATGTGTCTTTTATGCTGATTTACGATCATTTATCCACAATTTATGATTAAAAATTGTTTTGAAACCTCATCATTTGAATATAATAGTTTTTATATTTAAAGACAGATAAAATTGACCCAAATGTCAACAATCGTTGCTGCCGCCCTTATTGATTTATTTTCATCAATTGAATGAAGACGTGCACATGGCTTCTTTGAATTTTTCAAAACCACGTACTGAGACGATATTTTGTTCCATATAAATAGATATATCCTTTAATGTGCACGAGGCATTGTAAAGGTGATATAGCTAATAAAAATGGATTAAAATAAAAATATTGATCAACAAGTGTTGTAACTAGAGGAAGGGATATCACCCCCTTAATATAATGGTATTTGAGCTTGCATGAATGCAAAATAAAACAGAAAATTGATTAAAGTTTGAACAATTTCTGGAGGCGTGCGCCCACACACACACACTCCTATAATCAATAGTGTCACGCACTCCTAGCGTCAATTATACGTAGAGATTACAGAAAGAACCAATAAAAAAAATGTAATATATCATGTAGCGAGGTTCAATGAGACAAGGCGTTTTAATTCAATTGGAGTAAGCGCAATCACTATTTAGAGCAAATTGCCTTCCGTAATCCGAATCAGATCGTACATATTCAAAGCTAATTTTAATAAGGTGCTAACCTTAATTATTCAATGAACATAATGATTGCTAATTTGCATATAATGATAAGATTATTATTTTGTACAATAACATGGTCCAATTGTGTAGGATGAAGCAGTAGTTGACTTATCTGAAAGAAGTATTGCAATTTGCAAATTAGCTCTCAACCCGTGTGCTAGCTTACCGGATTTGCGATTATTAGAATTCATGAATTGATGTAACTAAAGAAAAGGCAACTAAGGACAAGCACTTGAGCAAATCTAAAAGTTTAATATGCTCGCAGCAACAGTGCCAATATGTTGTGAGAGTTAAGACAGGAGATCGCCGTAACGCAGGAACGGACTCCATGATCAGCCTCAAGTTAATGGCATCTAACGGAAATGGCTTTAACGTCAACAACCTCGAAGGTTGGGGGATAATGGGACCCGGTCACGAATACTTCGAGCAGGGCAACCTCGACGTCTTTAGCGGCAAAGGCACTTGTGTCAATGTTTGCGCCATCGCTGTCACCTCCAACGGTGCAGGGTACAAGCCAGGGTGGTACTTGGACTACGTTGAAATCACCGTTAGTGGCGGTGTATCTAAGAATTTAAGATTTCCGGTGAACCAGTGGCTGGCTCTAGACGAAAGGCCCCATCATCTCTATGCCGACGTCAACCTATGCCCCCGCTAAATTGGGTTTGAACCTACCATTCCCTCTTATGTGTGACCATAAATGATTACCTCTTTGCCTTTTTAGTAATATCATTATAAATAATAAATAGGCCCTGATGAGGTAGTAATATGTATCTGGCTTTTGTTAGTGTGTTATGTAATATTTGCCTTGTGTCTCACTTCAGTATTAATAATAATTCCACTTCATGGTGTGAACTTTTCCACTTGTCCGGCTTAACATGTGTAACTTCTTGATGACAGTAAAGTGCGAAATAAATTTTTTAAAATTCTAAAGGAAGTTTTTTTTTACATCCTCTCGGCAGTGAAATAATTGGGAAAAATCCTATATAAAAATAGTTGAATTGCCCAAATTCTAATTTGGGTAACTAAACATAACAAATTATATATTAGATTATGCGTAATAATTAGAGATTTAAAAGTTCGGTTAAATTACCTCTATATCTCTTAGTTATTAAAATAATAAAATTAAAAACATAACCCTTTTAATTTCTCTATCAATTAATGCTTTAAAAAGTACCATCCGACATAACACCATTTATTCTCCCAGTTCTTTCCAAGCTGTCACTTTCTTCTTTTTCGGTAAAAACCTTTGCCCCAAGAGCGTACGGTGAGGTGGGCAGCTCCACCACTATCCCTCCATGGAAACTGCGATACACCCACTATTCCTCTTTATCTTGATATAACCATTAACTAACTTATGAGAAATATAATTATTCCCAGAGCTAGAAACAAAGCTTACCGGTGCTTCCATCAACTTTCTGCACAATTACATTTATTTCATCAGAGAAAGGGGGAAAATGAACCCCTAACAAGAATCAATGACGGGAGATGAATATTTTAAGGATTAAGGGTGAAAATGGTATGATAATAAAATTAGAAATCTGAAGTTGCATATTGGAAAAAAATTGATAAAGCAAAAATGAAACCAGAGAAACCACCCAAGTCCTACAAGTAACATATTTCAACTTCAACTAATACTTTCAATCCCTTCAATCCAATGTAAACTTTCATCAACACTGCGCAACAAATCCCAAATTTTGACTATAAAGAGATGTAGAATATAAACTCTTAGTTTCGCCTACTTCTGGAGCAGCCCACCTCACTGGACGCTCCTGCAGGCGAAGGTTTTCATAGAAAAGGAAGAAATTGATAGCTTGGCATCTCCTTAGGTCATCATCACCCGACGTGGCACTGTTTTAAGGAACTCAAATGCCTTTTAAAAACTAGGGAAACCTATAAAAACTGAGTTGGGCTTAAACTATTGAGAATGAGTTACAAATTCGGTTAAATTATAAGGATAAAGTAATTAATTTTCCTTAACTTATAAGTTTACTACTACTAAGTTTTTTTTTTAATTAAGTTTCTAGCTATTATCAATTTTTCTGCTTTAAAAAGGGATATGTAGGTAATTTGACTGAAATTTTAAATCCCAAATTATGACATATAACCTGATATATAATTTGTTTGGTTCAGTAACTCAAATTAGAATTTTGGTAATTCAACTGTCTTCGTATGGGATTTTCCTAAATAATTAGTAACCATTTAGAAACAATAAAATTACAACCTTGGATTCTCATTATATAGAATCTCTCTTTTTCGGTTTTCATCATTAGTTTTGTTTTGTTTAGTGAAATTACAAAAAATAAAAAACAACAAGAAAAAGGGACGCTGTTTGGGGAAAGCGAATGTGACTAAGTCAGTGACACAAGCTTAAAATTAATGATATTTCGTTTGTTTCTATTTTAAAATATAAATTATTCTGCGCCTGCTAGCATGCTAATTAAATTTAGCATGAAAAAGTAACGCAAGACTCATTGCTCGAAGAATATTATTAGTGCGGCTACTTATAAATTTTTATATCATAGATGTATACAAAAATTAACATAGATTTATATCGAAGTTAAACAAATCTCCAAGATAAATTTGAAATTTTTAAAATTCTTCTTTGTCAGAAATCCATACATAAATAATACTTCTTTTAAAATAAAATTAATCCTGTAATAAGTCCATATTTTGTTCTATTTAATAATGAAGCGCTCAAAAATGAAGATAAGCTTTGGCAAGCTCAAAGAGAGGCAGTAGTGGTGTGGGAATGAAGCTACTGGTGTTATAGCCAGAAAAGTAACTGGCAGGTGTGAAAAAAAGGCTCGCCGGAAATTGAAACAAGTCGCCGGAAATCTTATCAAACTTGCTGAAAACTCATATGGTCTTAACGGATTTCACAGAGAGAATGACAACGGTGGAGGTGGTGCTCAATGATTTATAGGCCGACGGTGGTATAGGATCAAAAGTATACTTTATAAAATTAAGGAACTAAAAATATAACTCATGTAAAACTTAAAGACTAGAAGTATAGTTTAGCATTTGAAATTATTAGGAGAGACCACTGGAGATTCGCAGCCGAACTTTTAGCAATTAGAATACAAGACAGCAAAATTTATTTAAAAAATATTATAATGGTGCTGTACCAACCAGAGGGCTTCGCATGGAAGTTAGAACCCAGAGACCAGATACTCTTTTTATTTGCAACTTTGTAAACATAATTTACGATCATTCATCCACATTTTACAATTAAATTTGTTTTGGGACCTTATCATTTGAATATAACAGTTTTTTATATTTAAAGACAGATAAAGTTAATCCAAACATCAACCCTCGTCGCTGTCGCCATTATTAATTTATTGTCATCAATTGAGTAAAGACGTGTATTTGGCTTCTACAAGTGTTGTTACTAGTGGAAGGGAAATCAACCCATTAATATAATGCTATTTGAGCTTGCGTGAATGCAAAATAAAATAGCAAATTGATTAAGGTTTGAAAAATTTTCTCGACGCTTGAGCCAACACACACACACACACATGTATAATTTTTGAAATACTGTTTGATCCGTCATCCGTGTCACGCCCTCCTAGTGTCACTTATATATTGAGATTACAGCAAGAACCAATAATAATAAAAAATATATGTAACATATCTTGCAGCGAGATTCAATGAAACAAGGCTTTTTAATTAAATTGGAGTAAGCGCTATGACTATTTAGAGCAAATTGCCTTACGTGCTGCGGATCAAATCGTACATATTCAAAGCTAAGTTTAGTAAGGTGCTATTTAATAATGAATAGTGCACTATGGTGTGGGTGTGGGTGGGAGATCATTGTGGTCCATATAACGATGTTAGGTGCAATATGGTTCTTATCTGAGGTCTTGACAAATTTAAAGTGCATTGAATTAACGCAGGAAAAATTACATAAATATACCTGACTTATATACAGATAATTCTAGTAAATTTACAAAAATATAGCCAAGTCTTTTAGGAGTAGCTCTAATTTGTCATGAATGTGAAAAGACCACATTGTCCTCTTCAACTTTAAATTAAATTACGAAATTCTAGTTGTAAATTTGTGATAATTCGTTATTTAATTGGTGTCCGATTCATACTTATGCAAGGTCTGATATTTTAAATCTAAGGTGAACATCGTGTAAGATTCGTCCCCTTCTAGAATTGAGTCCATGACTCCATGTGCCACTCACTACACGGCCACCTTCATTTTCTCCCCACTGTACTTAATATAAAAGTTAGTTGACTAATTTTGATTGATTAAGATAGTTCTATTAGTTATTAAAATCATTTTTATCATGATTACCCTTCAATAGAAACTTCTTAATATGTGCAATTAATATAAATATTTTAAGGAAAAATTATAAATTTTGGAGATAAAGTTGATTGAGATATTATATTTAGTACCAATTCCAATCATCAACTAACTTTTATACTAATACCCAGAAGTATTATTTTGTGAGAAATTTTTGTGTGAACCTAGTTTGCCACGTCTTTTATGGTCTGACCAATTAAAATACAAAAACTTTACTTATATTAATTCTAGTTAGCTGCTCATGTAATTCACATTTTTATTTTTCTTAAAAAATTAAATCCCTCAATTAAGATTTCACAAGTAATGAAAAAGTAATCTTGTGAAATCTTTTAATTTTATTAATATGCCAGCTAATATTTAGGATGTATCAAATTAACTCATGAGTTATTGTATTTTAATTGATTAGATCATAAATAACATGATAAACCAAGTTTACACAGTAATTTCTCGTATTTTGTTAGTTGGGATTGCCATACTTCTGATGGGTCATTCACTGCGAGTTTGAGTTGTGCGTTCAAACCAATAAAGCCTTTTGGTATTGTCACGTGGAGAAGACTTTTTGGTGAGCTTTTATATGTGATGGCCCTCCATTCATGTTCAACATGTCCACGATATTGATATAATGGAACAAGTGCCATGTATGCTAAAGCGTATATAATGACATCTCTCTCTTTTTTCTTTTTTTCTTTTTCTTTTTTTCTTTTTTTTCTCTTTTTTTTTTTGTTTTTTTTTCAACATATACATATTGATTTTCTTTTACTCCTTCCTTCTTCTCTTTTGTAAATTGCGTAACTAAGCACTTATTGAAACAAATAGTAAATCAAATGCTAACTCACTGCTTTTCTAAGTATCATTCAATTGCAGAGCAACATCATGCATGACTTGTTAAATGTCAGATTTTTGAAGAAAAATTGAATGGCTCAAAGGGGGTAATCAAAGGATGACTGTGAAAGGTTTGTGTTTAGGTTCATGGGTTTATAAACGAATGCCCCTATCATTTTCATTAATCCACATGCATCTGTGATTTTGAAAAAGAATTTAAACAAGTTCTAGAGGTACACTAGCATAAATGGCACAAACACTCCAATAAATGAAACTCAGGCTCAAAACCCTTCCAACAGAGGTTTTCCTCTCTTGTGCACAACCCCCAAGGTTAATTCAACCTTAACCTATTTCGAATACATTAACTTAACTGATCCATATACTAACTCTACGCGCCATAACCAGCCACTTCCATACAATTTACACAAAAACATAAACAGTTCCGTAAAAAAAAATTTTAGCTCAAAAATAGTATCACTCATGCTCTCAAAGTGTGCGAACTGCTAATCTCTTCCTAGGAATTCAAATACAATTTCAAAGGTCTTTCAATGAAAACAATTCATACATGTCATGCATTATTCTCAACCCTCGTGTAAAATAAGAACCAAGCAGTCATGAATATCCATTTTTTGACTTAAATCAGCTATCAAATACAATTCCCAGAAATTTAACTCAAAGATAGGGCGTAAAACAGGTTTAAACACATGCATGCAAATATATCAGCACCCCCAAACTTGAGGGAGACAGTGTCCCCACTGTCATAGGACACACTGTGTCACAGATAGCACCTGAAAAGAAAAGGAGCATACAACCAGCCATAGGTATAACAGTGAACACCATAGATATCTAAACCATAATATCCAATAAAATCTTGATGTCAAGCAATAAGAAAACAACTGTAACAGTAGTACTGAAACAAAGTCTGAATCATATCCAAGAGAAATGGAAAGCAACAGTAAAAATGGGCAGCACAACTAACTAAGAACTAGTCCTCGCCATTACCATCACTAGCGGCTGCATCATTGCTATCACCCTCAGCATCGTCATCCCCACCGGCAGCACCAACATCCGCGCCATCATCATCGCCACCGGCCTGAGCTGCAACAGGTACATAGCAACGAATAACTCCTCTAACCTGGTCAGGCGAACACCGTGATCCTGTAGATAGGTGAGGCATTGGGCAGCAGTAGCCCCCGTGCGCTGAATGGTCGCAAAGATCACATCCAATGTGACGGCGGACTCGGAAAAGGAAGGGGCACCGGATGGTTCACCTTGCTCCAGGGGAGATGGATGGTCATGAGGAGGATGAGATGGTCCGCCCTGCTGAAAGAAAGGGTCGGTCGCTGTACGGTAGGAGGCTGGAACCTGCTCGTCCGGCTTCGGCTTGATGCTCAAGTAGTTGAATGCCTTAATAGGCTTGAACATAACATTAGTAGCCGCAGCAGCAATACCCACAGAAGTGCAGAAGGAGGAAATAAGGTGCGGCAGCATCAGACCCACCGAATGATCTCGGGCATGGTCGCGAAGAGTCTGATAAATCAAGGCGCCAAGATCAATAGGCTCCTTCTTCATAAGCAGGTAAATAAGGAGAGCCTGGTCTCTAGTGAGGCGACTCCTATTCGACGACGGCCAGAAGTAGTCCTTGCCAAAATGCAGCCACACCCGAGCCTCAACTGATAACTGAGCCCGAGGTAAATGTTTCTGCGCCCCTCCACGAGTCTGCCACGCCACTAGGTGGTTGTACATTAGCAACTCCGAAATATCATCCTCAGGGATGTCATCGTCACTGTCCAATAGTTGCTTGTACTTGCACTCCTCAACAGCGGGGAGTGCTGCAAACTGCCTAAAACTCTCAAGCGTAAAGTCAACGTCGACTCCTTGCAGAGGAAATCGCCAAATGGGTCTCACACAGGCATTGGCGTAGAATTCCTGGACAATCTGCAGGTTCCCGGCAACCTTAGGCTCCATAAGCCTCTGCAGGTGGTATGTACGTGTGGCGAGATCGTAAAACTCATACGACACATTGAATGGGAATTCCCGTTCCTGCAGCAAGGGTCGGGTAACGATCTTGGCCTTGGCCTCAACAACGGCCTGGGACCTGAGCGATCAGCAACACGCTTGGCCGGCATAGTAGCTACGAGAGAAGATAATGGACAGCCAAAAACCAATAAAGACTCAAACAGGTACTGAACATGTGTACAGGAATCAGACAGTTCAATAATAACCCCCCCAAACTTATGACCTACTAGTTGCAAATCTATCCATTAAGATTTCAAGCCTCATCCTATTCATCACTACCTCTTTCATCACTTAATCACGTCAGAAGAAGGAATTAGGTTATGATAATGTTGGCAAAATTTCATCACACATCGGAGTCATTCCAAAACATGCAGCACAATTTAACTACCACAGCACAGGTTCAATAACAGTTGAAAGCGTATGAAAACCCTTGCAACTTCTGAAATTTAATGATGCAATTTGCAAGTTATGGAGGTTAAGCCAAACATGGTTTTCAAAAGCACAAGATTCACCTCAAGGTTGACATGATCATTCAAAAGGAAACACGCAAAACTTCTCAACTTAGATCAACTGCCTAGAAATTACAAAATTGAGTCAAACTGTGCAACAATCCAAAATAGGCTGAATGATTTGTTCATGCAAAACACAATTTGCGCATACCAGAGCTGCACAATTCCAGTTATAGAATCAGCAGAAGATTTTAATGCACTCAGCACCGGCTAGCCAATCAAGAGAACAAACACAACCTTGCACAGTCATTTAAGTTTCGAAATGAATCACAAAACCTTTGGAATGCAATTAACACATGACATCCGAAACAGAGAACTCAAGTCCAGCCACAAATCAGTATATACCAGAGCAGATCAATATACTTACTCACCCTGTAACCAACAGTTTTACCGCTTAGCTATACACCATAATTCACAAATTAACCATTCAGGTGCAGATTATAGTGCATCATAAGCCAATTTTCAAAAATTTTTGAGCAAAAGTTATATACAGCTCTATTTAGAATCATAAGAACTCATATTCCGCAATTCACAAAGCAAAACATCCTAAATTACTTCAAGCCAGAATCTCAGCAATACTTATCACATGACAAGTCATCAATTCCAATACTAGACAGGTTGTGCAAAGGATACAGAGACCGTGTAGCAGCAGTTAAATTGAGGCAAAATGTCTAACACAAAAAAAAACACAGGGCAATGGCACACAAGGCAACTTAGAGTGAATTGAAGGCAGCAGGCGCCACCAAAAGGACAGAAAAGCTTTAAAAATCATGGACATTGCCCTCTAAACCAGCAATTACAACAGATTTGCAACCCCTATGCCTAAATTCCCATATCCAATTTAACCTAACTACCCTCAAATGTGAGTAATAGCGCAAGATTGAGACCGTTTTACCTCAGATGTTGAGAGAGTTGAGGGATTAGAGGGGAAATCAAAGGGAAATGACCCTCTTGCAGTGCCCTAGGGCTTCTTTCGCAGCAGAGAAGAATAGACTCTTTGCAAGCTCCACACGCAATAGCAGCAGACAGATGAGAAAGGAGAAACAAAAAGGGAAGGAAGGGGAAACAAGAGAATGAGGGAAAATTGGAGGGGGAGGACGAGGGAGTGGGGTCGACTATGGGGGAAGAAGAAAATAGGGGAGGCGACGGCTGGGGTTGAGAGAGATAAGGAGAGAATAGCGCGTGGCAGGGTTTTTTAAAAACCCTGCTATCGTGCTTGGGCCGTGGCCCATGATGTGCGAGCCGCGGCCCAACAGCTTCTGGAATTCAGTGGGCCGCGGCTCAAAACTCTCTGACCACTCTCTGATAACCTTTGGCTGCGGCCCAAGACTTTCAGACCACAGACACTCAGTTTTGGGCATTGATGGGCCGCGGTACACCAATAACGGGCCGCGGCCCAACACTTTCTGAGCCCTTTTGGGCCGCGGCCCACACTTCTTGGCCACGGCCAGAGTGCAATTTCCAGCCTTATCAGTGACAACACAGTATACAGAACCATTGAAAACTCAATTAAGTGTATCAGAACTATACCATACTTTCACAACCCATAGTCCACACATTTCCTATGATCAAGATGTCCTCCTAATATAGAGTTTTCTAGGTGTGATAAGCAATTTGACAGATTGAAGTCAAAGATAAAGCACATTGCTTCTCTAACATTCATTGCAACTCTCATATCATATCACAGGCATCAGAATACACAAACATTCAGAAGAATTGAAAAACTTCCCTGGAATATGCTTGTCCAGCCCAGATGCCAACCCTTGCCTTGCAGTTCTCTTGCTCATGATAGCTTTCAGTTTGAAATCCCTTTCTCCCTACAAAAGTTAAAAGACCAAACATAAACCTACTAAATTATGCTAAAATCAAAGAAACTAAAGAGTTTAAGTTCAGAACTTGGGTTGCCTTCCAAGAAGCGCTTAGTTTATAATCCTTAGCCTGACTTTTCAATTTGGTCACTCTTCATTTGATAAGTAGATGGTGGATACCAGCCTCTCCATATCTCCTCCCCAATAATGCTTCAACTGTTGACCATTAGCCTTGAACCTCTCGCCCTTATCATTTTCCAGCTTCACATCACCATATTTTGATGCCTGAATCACCTTGAATGGCCCAGACCAGCGGGATTTAAGCTTTTCGGGGAAAAGCCTCAGTTTGGAGTTATAAAGGATAACTGTTTGACCAGGCTCAAAGCTCTTAGGAATGATTTTGCTGTCATGGTCCCTCTTTGTCTTCTCTTTATAAAGCCTTGAACTCACATAAGCATTTAAGCGGATTTCATCCAACTCATTGAGTTGGAGTAGCCTTTTTTCTCCCACAGCTCGCGGATCAAAATTTAGCTTCTTGATAGCCCAATAGGCTCCATATTCCAATTCCACAGGCAGATGGCATGCTTTTCCAAACACTAATCGATATGGAGACATACCAATAGATGTTTTATAAGCTGTTCGATAAGCCCACAACGCATCATCTAACTTGGAAGACCAGTTTTTCCTAGTAGTGTTCACCATCTTCTCAAGAATGTTCTTGATTCCCGGTTGGAAATCTCAGCTTGGCCATTTGTTTGAGGATGATAGGGCAATGCTACTTTGTGCCTCACACCATATTTCTTCATCAAAGCTTGAAATTGATGATTGCAGAAGTGTGATCTGCCATCACTGATAATTGCTCTTGGTGTGCCAAACCTTATGAAAATGTGCTTCTTGAGGAACTTCAGTACCGTTTTGGCATCATTAGTCACACATGCCATAGCTTCTACCCATTTTGATACATAGTCCACTCCAACTAGAATGTATTCATTGTTGAAAGACTTAGGAAACGGACCCATGAAATCAATCCCCCAAACATCAAAGAGTTCAACCTCTAGCATGCTATTCAGTGGCATCTCATTCCTCCTAGATATGTTCCCCACTCTCTGGCACCGATCACATTGGAGGACGAAGGAATAAGCATCCTTGAATAGAGAAGGCCAGTAAAACCCACTCTGAATGACTTTCGCAGCAGTTTTCTCTCCTCCAAAATGACCACCATACTCAGACGAATGACAACAATTCAGAATGCACTCTTGTTCATTTTCTGGAACACATCTTCGAATGAGTTGGTGGGGGCACCGCTTAAATAAGTAAGGTTCATCCCAAAAGTACTTCTTCACCTCATGCAAAAACTTACGCTTTTGATGAGGATTGAACTCCGGAGGTAGCACTTCACAAACCAAATAATTTACAAAATCAACAAACCATGGTGTAGATGAATGATCAATAAAGAACAGCTGTTCATCAGGAAATGATGCTTGGATCATGTCAGAATCATCCAGTTGAGGTTCGGTGCTCAGCCTTGATAGGTGGTCGGCTACTTGATTCTCTGTACCTTTTCTGTCAATTATGTTTAGGTCAAACTCTTGAAGTAAGAGCACCCAGCGAATGAGTTTAGCCTTAGAGTCCTTCTTGGTAAGTAGGTACTTGAGAGCTGAATGATTAGTGTACACAGTAACCTTAGTACCCATAATATATGGTCTGAACTTCTCACATGCATAAACTATGGCAAGTAACTCTTTTTCAGTGGTGGTGTAATTAAGTTGGGCACCATCAAGAGTTTTACTTGCATAATATATCGGGTGAAAGAGTTTTTCTGCCTTTTGCCCAAGAACAGCACCAACGGCGTAATCACTTGCATCAACCATGATAATGAAAGGTAAAACCCAATCCAGAGCCACTAAGATAGGAGCTGAAATGAGACGCTTCTTTAATCCTTCAAAAGCATGTAAACACTCATCATCAAACTTGAATTCCACATCTTTTTCCAAAAGCTTAGAAAGGGGTTTGGCAATTTTTGAGAAATTCTTGATAAACCGCCGATAGAACCCGGCATGTCCAAGAAAGCTTCGGATACCCTTTACATTAGTAGGTGGTGGTAATTGCTCAATAATAGCAATTTTAGCCCTATCTACTTCCAACCCGTTCTTGGATACTCTATGGCCAAGTACAATGCCTTCTTGCACCATGAAGTGACATTTCTCCCAATTGAGAATTAAGTTTGCCTCTTCACACCTTGTAAGCACAGCATCTAAATTCTCCAAACACGAGTCAAAAGATGGACCAAAGACAGAGAAATCGTCCATGAATACCTCAATTGTTTTCTCAATCATATCAGCAAAAATGGACATCATACACCGTTGAAAAGTAGCTGGTGCATTGCATAGTCCAAAGGGCATTCTTCTGAAAGCAAAAGTGCCATATGGACAAGTGAAGGTGGTCTTTTCTTGATCTTCTGGAGCTATGGCAATTTGGTTATAACCGGAATATCCATCAAGGAAGCAAAAGAATTCCTGACCGGCTAACTTGTCCAACATTTGATCTATGAATGGCAAAGGGAAATTATCCTTTCTTGTAGCTATGTTGAGCTTCCAATAATCCATACACACCCGCCAACCAGTCACCGTGCGAGTAGGAATTAGTTCATTCTGGGTGTTAGCCACTACAGTCATGCCACCCTTCTTAGGGACACATTGGACTGGGCTCACCTATAATCTATCAGAGATAAGGTACACAATTCCAGCGGAGAGCCATTTAAGTATTTCTTTCTTGACCACTTCCTTCATGATTGGATTCAATCACCTCTGATGCTCAATAGAAGTTTTATTATCATCTTCTAACAAGATTTTGTGCATACACATAGAAGGGCTGATTCCCTTAATATCTGCTATGGTCCAACCTATGGCTTGCTTGTGTTCTTTCAAAACTCGTAGGAGCTTCTCTTCTTCCAGATTCGAAAGATCGGAAGACACAATCACAGGTAGTGTGTTAGCATCTCCTAAGTAGGCATACTTAAGATGAGATGGTAAGGGCTTCAACTCAAAAGATGGTGGAACTTCAATAGAAGGCTTCAAAGGAGTGCTCAATGCCTCAACCACCTCAAGTGGCTCAAAATTCCTTTGTCTTGAGTGAGGGAATGCTTCCATACGAAAAAGGTTTGCGATAGCTTCTTCATCAAATTCATCCAAATTCTTTTCCCCAATTAGAAATGCCTCTAAAGGGTCTTTGATCATAGGAGCATATGACTCTTGAGGAACAAGTGAGTCCAATATATCCATAAATGAACATTGAGCTGAATCATCATGGAACTTTAAAGCTTTTGGCATGTTAAAGATTACTTTTTCGTCATCCACCCTTAAAGCGATTTCCCCCTTCTCCACATCAATCAGAGTTATTGCTGTAGCTAAAAATGGACGGCCTAAAATGAGTGGGATCTTCCAATCAACCTCACAATCAAGCACCACAAAATTTGCTGGGAAGATGAACTTGTATACTTTCACTAAAACATCTTCAATGATTCCTCTAGGTTTAGAAATACTCCAGTCAGCAAATAGAAGGGTCACTGTGGTAGGTCTTGGCTCTCCTAATCCCAATTGGTTAAAAATAGCCAAGGGCATCAAATTGATGCTAGCGCCCAAGTCGCATAGAGCTTTACCATTGAAGTTTGTTCCAATGTTGCAAGGAATATAGAAACTACCCAGATCTTTCAACTTGGTGGGTAACTTCCTTTGGATCACGGCACTACATTCTTCAGTTAAAGCCACAGTTTCAAATTCATTGAATCGCCTCTTCTTAGACAACACATCCTTTAGGAACTTGGCATATTTAGGCATTCCCTCTAAAGCTTCAGCAAAAGGAATGTTGACATGTAATTGCTTAAACATATTCATAAACTTTTTGAATTGTTCATCTTCCTCCTTCTTTTTGAATCTTTGAGAAAATGGTAAGGAAGGCATGACAGTGGAGGGGCTTGGTTTACTCTTCTTTTCATTAGTCAGCTCTTGTTCCCTCTTCTTGCTCTTGCCAACATCATCCAATCCGCCCTCAGTGTGCTTTCTCTTTTTAGTTTCCTCGTCTTCCACCGTAATTTCTGGAGTTATGACTTCCTCCTCGTCAACTTCAATGTCCACTTGCTCATCTTGCTTTGGTCCCGTTCTGCTCGAGCTAGGCATAGTCGGAAGCACCTTGCCACTTCTCAAATAGATGGCCTTACATTCTTCTTTTCCACCCCTCTTTGGATTAGGGATGGTATCACTTGCGAGACCGTTTCGAGCCATGGCATTTACTTGTATAGCTAGTTGCCCCACTTGAACTTCAAAGTTCTTAATAGCAGATTCATGAAGAGAAAAGGTAGCCTTACTCTCACCTCTTGAAGATTCCACTTAGGTTAAGATACGGGACAACATTTTGTCCTTCTTGGATTCTTCTTCCTTTACAGGAGCTTGCCTTGATTGCATTGGAAAACCCGCTGGAGGGACCGGTTTGGTGCCAGAAGTAGACTCATGAGGAGGGTTCAAGGTGTTACCTTGACTCCAAGAGAAGTTGGGAAGAGCTCTCCAAGCACGATTGTAAGTTTGTGAGTATGGATTACCTTGAGAAGGTTGAAATTTGCCCATATAATTGACAGATTCAGTGCCCATGTAGAGAGGGCAATTGTCCGGCATGTGGACATCATTGCATTGCTCACATACAATCGGAGTGGATTGAACAGAATGCACACCACGAGCATTGGCCTTGTGTATTTGAGACTTTAAGATATCAAAGCGTTTGTTCAAAGCGGACAAAATTGTGGCAATTTGTGATGAAGAGTCTTCTTTTGTGTTGAGTAGGGCTGGGGTAGTTGGAGTTCTCCTATCATTTCCTGTTAGCCTTGTGAAATGCATATCAAAATGGCACATTTACACTCAATTTATCACACTTTCTAATTTATTAAGGGGTTTATAAGGATTGAAGTGTGAAGGAAATGTGCCCCATGAGTGTTTGGTTAAAAAGGGAATAATTCTTTGATTAAATGTGAATATTTTGCTATCATGCATCACCCTTTGTTTTGTATAGACTTCATTGTGCTTGTAAGATCACACTTGAGACACTCAAAGAGCCAATGGAAGCACAAATCATTGATCAAAAAGTTGGGAAGAAAGCACAACACCCTTTGCAATGATTGCGTCACTGGGGAAAAGCTGAAAAAGTTGAAAACAGATGCTTGGCTGCAGCCAAGAAATTGGCTGGCTGCAGCCAGAACACCTCCAGAAAGTTTCGGGCTGCAGCCCAGCCATTTCTGGCTGCAGCCAGACGACAGACAGAGGCAAAAATGTGTTTTCTGGCTGCAGCCAATAATTTCTGGCTGCAGCCAAAACTCGAAAACAACAGCTGTGCGTTTTGTTTCTAGGTCATTTAAAAGGCAAGATGCTGAAACACAAGGGAGAGTTCAACATTCAGAGGTTTTGTAAGGCGGCTAAGGAGTATTTTCAAGCAAAGGAGAGGGGTCTTCTCAAAGAAATCAAGTGGGATTGAAGATTGAAAGAGATTCCAACTCTGATTCTCTTGGTTTTTCTGTACTCATTCCCTTTCTCCATTGTAATTCTGATATGGCTGGACTGAATGTTGATATTTGCGATTTGTTTTTGAACATGAGTAGCTAGTTTTCTCATTCTAGGATTGTTCTAGACCTTTGTATGGATTGAACTTAATTCCTTCTTTCTTTTGGTACCCAATGGTATATATATGTTAATTTTCCCCTGTTTTTTTCTGATATCCGTGACTGGCCAGCACAATGGATCATTTGTTCAATTAGATTAAGCTCGAGAGAGTTAGTTTAATTGTAGAACTTGGGGAGAGTTATGCTAGACTTGAAGTTTAAGAATTAAATAGATGGTTAGTTAATAACATAGAGATATAGTTATTGACCTAGCATTGCCAAAATTAAGGTGGTTATTTAAAGATTATTTTCCATTAACTATATAGCAAGAGATTGTGTATGTTAATGGAGGGTATAAATGTGGTTATGACTTGAGAGAGCTTAATCACTTGCTAGTGAATCTTAGGCTGACATATATATAACCTATGAAAGTATTCTTATAGAAGAAGGAAATTAAGTTTATGAAGTGCAAATGGGATGAACAATCCTAGGTTTATTAAAATTGATTAAATTCACAAGAAATAGATTATTGTTCAGTAATTTTTAGTCTTTATCAAAATATCTTTTGAAAGTTCTTTTTCCACACTCAACACTTTGTTTTGGCGCAACTTAATCAAACTCACTAAAACTATTGTTCAACTAATTTGTTACTCAAATCCTCGAGGGAACGATCTTACTTATCACTTTATTACTTGACGCGATCCGTGCACTTGCGGTAGCGAACATTTCCCTGGGTGTTATTTACAGATAATTGATCCAAAAGTCTGAAAACTTCATTGACAGGCACATTCCGGTACCCTCCATTAGTCATAGAGTCCACCATTGCTTTGGATTGAGGGTTCAATCGTGTGCAGAAAATTTGGATCACTACCTACTTGTCCACCCCATGATTGGGGCATTGTTTCATTAGCATCTTGTACCTTTCCCACGCGGCATATAAATGCTCATCCGGCTGTTGTCTAAAGCTTATAAACTCGTCCCTTGCTTCCACTGATTTATCATCGGAGAAAAATCGAGCTGTAAATTTAGCTTCAAGATCAGCCTAAGAGGTTAAGGATCCTTTCGGGAGATTGTTGAACCAATCTCTAGCTTTTCCTTGTAGAGAGAGAGGGAATAGCCGCAACCGCAGTACATCTTGAGGAACACCATTCTGTTTGAAGGAATCACACACCTCCAAGAAATACATCAAATGCTTGTTGGCGTCTTCATTATAAAGGCCATGGTACAACTTATGCATTTGCAACATCGTTATCATCACCGGTTTGATCTCAAACGTGTGTGCTTGCATCTCCGGTATTCGAATGCATGATTGAGTTCCTCTCATGTTCTTGCTGGCAAAATCATTGACAGTGGCTCTATCATATTCATCCGCCATTGTTTCTGCTTCAGTTTCAATTTCAGACTCAAATTCTGCTTCTGTTTCAGTTTCAGACTCAGATTCTGCTACTGATTCTGGTTCGTCTTCAATGCGCGGTAATCCGTCAAGTACCACGATCAACTCGTTTCCTTGTAAATGTTGCATGAACTGGACTGATACCTGCGAGAAGGACAAACCAGCAAGTATCAAGCTAAAATAAGTGAAATTGAATGCAGCAAACAATGACAGAAAAATTATAACTCTAACTAAAGAATCAAGCAAAATCTACTAACATAAGCCTAAGGTCAACTAAAATATTTGTTAAACCAATCCCCGGCAACGGCGCCAAAAACTTGTTCGCCACCGCAAGTGCACGGATCGCGTCAAGTAATAAAGTGATAAGTGAGATCGTTCCCTCGAGGATTTGAATAACAATTTAGTCAAACAATGGGCTTGATGTGTTTGATTAAGTTGAATCAAAACAAAATGTTGAGTGTGAGAAAAACAAATTTAAAAGATATGCTGATAACAACTAAGAAAAATACTGAACAGAATATGCTTCTTGTGAATTCAATCAAGTAGAGTAAACCTAGGATTGTTTGCTCCCTTTGTATATCATAAACTCAATCTACTTCCTCTTCGATATTACTGCTTATGAGATATATATATGTCAGTCTAAGGTTCAATAGCCATTGGTTAAGCTCTCTCAAGTCATAACCAAACTTATATTCTCCATTTAGATACACAATCTCATGCTGCATTTAAGGGAAAATAATCATTAAACAACCTCCTTACTTTGACAATGCTAGGTTAACAACTATATCTCTATGTTATTAACAAACCATCCATTTAACTCTTTAAACTTCAAGTCTAGCATAACTCTACCCACATTCTTCAATTAGATTAGCTCTCTCAAGCTTAATCTAGTTGAACATGTTATTCATAGTACTAGCAATTCATGAATATCAGTGAAAACAGGGAAGGATTAACACATATATACCATTAGCTAACGAAGAGGAAGAAGGATTCGAGTTTAATCCATACAAAAGTGTAGAACAACCCTAGAATGAAAAACCTAGCTACTCATGTTCAAAAACGAATTACAAATAACAGGATTAAATGTAGCCATAACAGAATCACAGTGGAGAAAGGGAATGAATACAGAAGGATCAAGAAAACTGGAGTGAAATCTCTTTCAATCTTCAAGCCCACTTGATTCTCCTTGATTTCTAGCAGACCCCAGCTCTCAGCACCTCTCTAGCCACCTCTGTCAATCTTTCCAAATTGGGAACCCCTCTTCAAAACCCTGGGTTTGCCTTTTATATCTTCTCAGATGTCGGAACGCACAGCTTCATTTGTGGGGTTGGGTCTCAGCCCGCCACTCTGTGGGCCACAGCCCAAGAGCATCTGACCTCATGCTGTTCTTATGGGCCGCGGCCCATGAGATGGTGGGCCGCGGCCCACTCCTTTCTGTGCTCATGTTGATCCTCTGGGCCGCGGCCCATGAGATGGTTGGCCACGACCCAAGCCTTTCTGTGCTGCTGTGGATTTCCTGGGCCGCGGCCCAAGCCTTTCTGTGCTGCCGTTGCTTTAATGGGCTGCGGCCTATTAGATGGTTGGCCGCGGCCCAAGCCTTTGCCAGAGTTATCTTCTCTTCTTTTCTGCTCTGTTCTCCTCCCAGCTTGCCTTTCCTTTCCTTCAAATAGTTGTAAGCTTCAACTTCCTTCACCTCCTTCTCACTGCATGTAGCTTCCTCTGGGCTAGCTATGACTGAATCTGTACCAGTTTACACAAAGAACTTGTACACATGGTTAAACATTCATAGCAGTTAGTGAGTAATGTCCTCCACAATTTCATTCTGCTGTGCATAGCATGAGAAGAACACAATTCATCACTTTAACCCTTTCAAATGCCCACTTATGCACCCAAAGTGAAGTAAAACAGGATGAAATATGAAATTCTAATAAGAATTTTCTAAAGTTAACAACATCGTAGGCTTCAATATACATGAACTGTACATTTTTCTCAAGGATTGTTACACTCTTAACAAAAGTTCTCCATAAGAACCAGATTCCACCACTGAATCCCTCAGCATCAATAATTTCAAAGTAAGGAAACCCTAACCTCATTGCTATTCTCTTAGGTCTCTACCCATTTTATCGAGTCTCCAATAGAGCAAGGCAATCAATAGCATGAAACTACGAAATATCCTTAATCAGAGAAGGGAAGTGTTTCGCACACATACCCCTACAATTCCAAACGATGCACTTCATAATGACTATCTTGATAAAGAAGAAGTAGCACTGTCAAATCTCTAATCAACCCTCATATAGGAGCTTTCCACGTTTGGTGACTCCCCAAGACTTGCTTGTCGTGATAGTGGATTACTGCGAACCACAAACTCCAAAATCAGCTCCTTACCTGGATCCAATGGATCAGATGCTGGAGTCAAGGCAACATCCAAATTAGACGTGTTCTGCATGCCCTGTGAAGATGCCTGCATAGTGCCTATACGTGATGCAGCACCCATCTCAGCACCTTCAGGGACTGTCCTATTAAAACTCACCGTTTTATTAATTGATAGATGCCTCTGTTCAATTCGATTTTTAATTTCCAAAAAGTCAACTGATGGGCTCACCCTAGTATGCTCTTTTTGGGCCTGCATAATTGGTTTAATGACTAGAGGCCCACCCTTCTTCAATGCATTGGTAGCCTTGGTGTCATTTGTCACGGCCTTGACTAGCGTAGGATCAATCACGGGAGTAATAACTATCGAATTAGACACTGGATCCTATGGCTCGATATCCAGAGAGTTAAAATGAGATCCCATAAATTTTGCATTATGAGTATTATGGATAACTTCTTTCCCATTCCAATTCTACTGTCCCAATCGGTGCCCCTTCTATGGATGCTGAACTACCATCCAACCCCCATACTCTAGTGACGATCCAGCCTTATCCTGTGGAGGTACCATCTGCATAGGGGTCGGTTTTCCACCAATCATACAGTTATATTTAATGGAACAGTGATATGCATCATGACCGTACCGCCCACAATGGAAGCAAATCAGATGCAACCCATTATGACCTCCGTTGCCTATTCCTACACAAGTACAAGAAGTGAAACAAGTACAAAAGAACATTGCAGAGTCTCCCCTACCATCTGGTAATAATCCTATCCTTGTAGAAATAGACTCTCCTACTACTTTAACTAATGAAGCACTTCATGATTTGAGTGATGATGAGGTGGATGAGGAAATCATTGTGGAATCCCCTCAAATATTTGAAAATGTAATTGCTCAACCCATTAGTTCAAGTAGTAGTGATTCAATTGTACTTTTTGATGACCCTTTTTCTACCTCTTTGTGTGATGCTACAATTGTTGAAAATGCTTCTCTTCATAGTACTAGGGATGATTGTGCTCAATTGGATGATATATCTTCATGTTCTTGTGCGGAAGATCATATTTGTATAGATTGTTATCATGAAAAATACCACTTGCTTGTTGAGTTTCGAAAGAAAGCATTTAATGAAGTGGTTGATTCTACTTGATCTTGATGCACTCCTTGTACTAATGATGATTGTAAGCATGACAATTCTGAAAATGTTGAATCTTGTATGGATGCTAACGTGGTTGTTGTGAGTGTGAAGGACCATAGCCTAGACACAGATCTTTCTCTTGATTCCAATGATTTACATGATAGTTTCATAAGGGAAGATTCAACTTTTTTGATTGATAATATTACAAATGAAAATGATTCTTTCCATATGATTCTTTCTTATGATTTACCACCTGACATAGAAAAGGAAAATGATTCTTTTGAAACTTCAAAAGCTTTAGGTGGTAATAATTTGAAAAATTCTCTTCCTTCTTCCACTCTTTTGCCTTCCATCTCTTATTATTGCAATGATGATGTGGTGTACCTCAACTCTATGTTGGATTCCGCACCTTCCACTTTGCAAACACAAGAGAATTTTCAAAATATAATTCATTGTTTACCTCCTACTGATGGGAGTGCTATTGATTTCCTTGGATGTGATAGTTAATTGGAGAGTTTAGACCTTCACATGCCTTTATTTCACTTGCAATCTCTCCATGTTTCTACTTTTGGATGGGATACTGCTGTTTGCTCTGATCAATTGCAGACACATTCTTGGAAAGGTCATCGGAGGAACCAACATCCACCGTACTTCCTTGGACCTCTTCCAATTGATCCTGAGCCACCTCCACCAAGAAAATCCAATACGGGAGAAGATGTTGTTAATGACAAATGCATGATTCTCATTAGGGATGAGAACTTCTCCTTCAAGCGACTAAAGATTCTCTAACACATGTTGTCTCTTTCCTTACTTGTTTTCTTCCTGATTCACATGATTCTTTGGGCTTAATTGTTGTGTGAAGAAGATAAGTGTGGGGAAGGGACACAAACCAATAGCAAAAGGTAGAATTCGTTTAGTTTAATAAGAACCCCCTTTGTATGCTTTGTATTTATGGCCACTACCCTACTTAATTACCATTGTGCCTAGAAATTTAACTGCGAAGCATTCTCTTTATAATTGCTTTACACATTGAGGACAATGTGTTAATTAAGTGTGGGGGAGGGAAAATACATTTGAAATCCCATTGGTTGTTTCCAAATGAGAAATGCCTTAAACTAGAAAATTTTTCAAGAATGACTTACTTTGATGCATGTTAAAATGGTAAAGGGTCGCATTTACCATTTTAAAATGTGATTTGTGAGAAATTCTTTGAACTTTCATGAGATCTAGTGTTTTTGGCAACCTTTTGAAACCATGTTTTGTTCTTTTCAAGTGAATGGTGAGAGAAATGAACCCACAATTAGATTTTTGGTTTACTCCTTGTTTTTGAGAAATCAAAAGTTTTTATATCATTAGTGCTTTTAAGAGTTGAGCATTCTTATAATTGATTGCAATGTTTTGATTGATTATGTTTGTAAGGTTAGCATTAGGAATAGTTAAGAAGATGCGTTGTGGTTAGCTTGCTATGTAATTGATTGTATTGGAACGAGCATTAGGAAGAAGCCTTGTTGGAAGGTTAATTGAGCTTTGAATTCTTTCTATATGTGATGTTCACTTAGTTCTTCACCTTCTAGAACTTGTTTCCACTTTTTTTCAAAACGACATTGGCATTAGTGTGATGGAAATGAAAGAGGCATTCATTCTAAACCCTTTCAACCCAAACACAACCGTACATTCATTCACCATTTGTTACCCTATTGAGCCATTCCTATGTTGTATGCATGTCATTATTTCATAGTGTTCATGGTATTCTAACATCAAAGTGCTTTGCTAATAGGTAGTTGAACAATTTATATATGGAAATGTCATGTATATAGAAAAGAGAATTGAAAAAAAAGTATATATGCTGAAAAAATATATATAGTTTGAAAAAAAAAGAAAAAAGAAAAAAATGATGAAAAAAAGTGTATAGTTTAGGAAAGGAAAAGAAATTGGAAAAAAAAACAAAAAAAGAAAAGAGTGAGTGTGGTTTTGAAAACAAAAACAAAAAAAAAAAAGAATGAGAGAGTTTAGAAAAAAAATGTGTATATGGTTTGAAAAAAAAAAGAGAGATTATAAAAAAAAAAAGAAGGCGCTTGTTCATGAATTTAGAAAAGAATTGGTAAGAGTTTTCAAGTTATTTAGCTGCTATGAATTTGTTTATTAACTTAGACTTGCATATCAACTATTTCTTTTCTTTGATTAATCCATTCCATCTAGCCTTCATCCATCATTACAAGTCTTTTAAGCCCTCTGGATTTATTGCATTTATTGCTATAAGTAGTGGAGAAGTTAGAGTTATTACAAGCCTATAGTAAGGTGTTGATTAAGTGAACTAGAGTGAAATAACCTTAATGAGGTGAGATGAGTTAGACACTAATTTCTTGAGAGTTCTCTTATGCTTCATTCTAATATTTTGGATTGTATGGTTAGCTAATTTCTTTGCATTGCTTGACTATGACTAGTGTTGGCTTGAGCAATTTGATTAATTGATCCATTGCTTTCTAATTATGAAATTGCTCATCTTTCAAATGCATTGATCATTGGAATTTAGAAAATTGTACGTAATTGCCTTTGTTGAGGAGTACAAAGGACTAAGTGTGGGGGAATTGATTGAACCATATTTTCACATGATTTTTCATGATTTATTTGGGATTTAAATGCATTTTATGAAGCATTATTGCATGATTAAGCATGAATTTTGGTTAGGAACAATTGTTTTGAATTAATGGTAATTAGGGGCAAAATGATCAAAATTATTAATTATTTTGCACAATTGTTTCTTGGACTTTTAATGCTACTTATGCTTAAATTTTGTATTGTAAGTATTAAAGAAGAAATTGAAGATTTTGGAGATCCAAATTAATTATTTTGAGAGAATTGGGCTAATGTTGAAATTGGAAAGCCTGAAATAGAGGGAGCCCAAAGCCAAAAACGCAAGCTGTTTGACCAAGGAATTTGGGCCCATGTCAGATTTTTGAAAGATGGGTTTGTAGCTGGGGAGGCCCAATTCAAAGAAAAAATAAAGAAGAGACATGAGCTGGGCCGCTAGAAGAGTAAACAAGGCAGGCCCATTATTATTAAAAAAAAAAGAGACAGATCTGACACCTGGACCCGACTTGGCTGTCGATATGCTATTTGGACATGGCAGACCCGACAATGAAAACACATACACGGGCTGGGGGAGAGGATAGACAGAGTGGTGCTGCACATCCAGAGGGATCGAATCTCTCATCACCTTCTTCCCCTTTCATCTAATGTCGCCGGCGACATCATCTCTTCCACCATTGTTGCCGGCGACGCCCCTTCTTCGCTTCACCGTCAACCATCACAGAGGAAACAGAGCATAGTGAGGGGGAGTTGCTACTACAGATTCGGAGCTTGAGAGGTGCAAGAGGGAGGTTCACCATCGCAGATCATCATCTTCCACCATCTCAACACCTCCTTCTCCTTCCGCTCTCGCGGGCGGCATAGCTTACCACCTTTATTGTCGCCGGCGAGAACATCTTCTCCACTACTCCTCTGTTCCTTTCTTCATCCACTACTAATAATCACCTCTATCATCGCACGATCATCTTCTTCTTCCTCCCTTCCCCTTCTTGTGTCGCCAGACTAGCTTCTTCACACCACCTCCTCCGTCGTCTTTCACTTTCACCCATTCTTTGCTAAGCTCTGCAATGTCCGGCGTTGTTCATAATTTTCCGGTGCCTCTTCTTTTTCACAGTGCCAGCTACCCTTTTCTTCTTCTCCAACAATTTCGTCACCATTGAAACACCACTACCATCATCCATTGTCTCTCTCATTTTCTAACCGAACCACATCCTTTAACCATTAATTTGGTTATTCACTCATATTTCCATGGAACTTTGGCATTTTGAGGAAGTTGTGGCTATTGTTAAATTTATGAGGGGCTAAATTTTTTGGTTCTTGGTGATGATGATTTGTCTTTGAGCTTAATGGACTACAAAGGGGAGTTTTTCTATCATTCCACTAGTATAGAATTATATATTTAATTGCCTAGTTTTAGGAATTATTGTATATGATTTTGGAATTGGGATTAATGTTAATTGTCTCTTTTGGTTTGATAATTGTAGTTGAGATTGAATTTTACAATGTTTTGAATTTCTTTGTGGTTGCAATGAGATTATGTTAATTAGCATGTTATTGCCTAGTTAATGTGGTTGCTTTGTATCCTTAAAGGGTTGTTTAGCACTCAAATCCAAGACGATTCATGTTGCATTATTCCAATTTCAATTGCACATTAAGTGGTTTTAAACAATATCTCAAGAGGTAGTAGTTAGCTATGTTTGTAAGTGATACTATTAATTGGGAATATTGGACTCAAGTGTTATCTTGAGGTTGTTCTTAAGACTTGATGAATTCTTAACTCCCATAATCTTTTTGAGGAAGGATTGTCATTTCTTCATTACCAAGAGCATTCTTTATTGATATTTTCCATTCCATACCATTCCATTCAATCTTACCCATCCCATTTTTATAAAAAAAAATACCAAAAACAATAGTTTAGCATTTAATTAATTTTCATCTTTCTTTTAATAATTAATTTCAAAAACCAAAATCCATTTCCCCTTGCTTTTATTGCATTTGCATGATAATTAGATTACTTAGGTAGCTCAATAAAAAGCTCATCAAGTGAGACGACCCAAGTGTTGCATTGTAATGCAATTCTTGGATTAAAAATATTTTGCATTTGACCCCAAGGCGTAAAGACACGGTCAAATCACTGTTTTAAAATCAATTATGTTTTTAATTATGAGCTCTATTTGTGGAAATTCACTGCAACAACTACTAGACCATGAAAATATCTGTTTTGGCCAAACACAATATTATTCATAGTTTTCCAATTGGCGAGGCCAATAGATTCCACACGTTGTTGAAAGGAGAGAAAAATTATTGGGGGCATTCTATGGATTTGTAAGTTTCAATTATTTCACTTCCAAAAATCTTTTGCATCCTAATTTTCACGTTGGTTATACGAGAAAGCAAATCAGAAATATTGTAAAGAATGATATTTTTGTGAATAAAATTGATTGAAATAATGAGTCTTTTACGCTGAGTTTTTAGAAAATAAATGTTTTTTTTTAAAAAAAAACCATGAATTTACCCAACCAGTTCTGCAAGAAATTGACATGGTTGAAATTATTAAGAGAGACCAGTGGAAATTTTTAGCAGTTAGAAATATAAGAAAGAAAAGTTTATTAAAAAAATAAAATATTGCCGTACCAACCAGAGTGCTTCGCATAGAACCCGAAGACCAGAAATCTCTAATGTGGAAGATGAGGCCTTTTTTTCTAGCACCTTGAATCAGTCCTGGGATCTTCCCCAACCCTCAGAAGAGATAAAAAACCTCATGGATGTCTATCCCACAATGGAATTGTCTCAGGAAGAATATAATCGATGGGCCAAACCTTGGAATAATGCTCTCATTGTCAATATCTTGGGTGCAAAATTCAAGTTCTTTAGGCTTAAGGATCATTTATGCAAAATTTGGCAGACCATTAATTTTGATCTAATCGATATTCCCAACAACTATTATGTTGTAAAATTAAAAGAACAGGATGATTGGAAGCAGCTCTATGGGAAAATCCTTTTTGGAGGGCCATGGTCGATAGTTCAGCATTCAATTCTGGTGCAGAGGTGGTCTCCATATTTCAATCCTTTTCATAATCCTCTGGGAAGGGTAGCAACTTTGATCCGTATCCCTCATGTGCCACTTCTGTGTTTCAATAAGGAGTGCATGTGGAGGCTTGGAGATATGGTTGGGAAGACTCTTAAAGTGGATATGAACTCCATTGAGAATCTGGAGCAGGAGGATGCCAAAATTCGCAGGGGATGTTATGCTAGGATATGTGTTGAATTGAATTTGCAGAAAAAGGTAGTCCCTCATGTTATCTCAGCTTCAGAGCTTTTCAATATTGAATATGAAGGCTTGAACCTTATATGTTTCTCATGCGGCAGATACGGTCACAAACATGAGCAGTGTCCTTGGAAAGTTTTACCTGAAGGTGCTTCTCATGCGAAGGTTTCTGCTGGTTCTGTAAGTCAGGTAGCTGCACCACCACCGGAGTCATCATCGGGAACCTCCCTCCCCGTAAGAGATGAGATGTTTGGCCTGTGGATGTTCGTTCGGAAGCCTGCCAAAGCGCGATCTTTGAGAAGTAAGGAAGGTAGGATCAGAGTGGGTGGAGGTGGCTCTGCAGAAGGTAGGATCAGTTCGGTCTGCGCAGAAGATATGGGAATGGGTAGAGGATCCAGATTTAGTGCGCTAGCTAGTACGGATGAGTTTGAAAGTGAGACTTCTAAGCTGCCTTTTGCCTCTGTGCAGGGAAAAGGGAAAGGGATAGGTAGATCAGTGGATGAGGCAAGGTTGGTAAAAGGGAAATCTCTTCCCGAGAAGTCTCTGCAGATTTTTGAAAAGGATAGTCAAGCTCTTTTCTAGAAAGTGTGTGACAAGAGAGGAGCCTAATCTATTGCTTATTAAGAAGGGGGTTCACGTGGGGCATAAGCGCTGGACTAAAGTAAAGTCAAAGAGAGCATGTGACAAGCCCAATCAATTTGAAAAAAAAAATGAAGGATCCAAGGCTTCGGTCCTGGGCTTTAAGGAGGCAGAAGTTCTGGGAGGCTCATCACATTTTAAGCCCAAGAAAGGTGTGTCCCAAAGAGCCCATAAATTGGTTAGAGGTAATCTACAAAGCTGCGAACCCCACCATGATGATGTGATTGTGGAGTCATGCCCAGCAAGTAATTCAAGGATCCAGGTGGAGTCCGATGCTCAGAACGGAAAGGAAGACGGGAATAGTGCTGACGGGAATAGTGTTGTTGTCTCCCTTTGCATTGCTGATGGAACCGTAACTCATAAAGAAAAGGAAAAAGATACCAGCGCGCCTCATGTCTCTGAAATTGCCAAGAAGCAGGGTTTATCTTCGGATCCTTTGAGCATGGAGGTGGTCCCGTGGGTTGAAGCAAGCTCCAAACATGAGCTTAATGATCAAGGCTCTGACTTGCTCTCCAGTTCCCAATTGGAAGTAGTTGTCATGATGGGAGGAGACCTGCCGGACAAGTAAGCCCCGCTTTCCTATCTTGCCTTTTGTTTATATTTTTTAATTATGATTGTATCATCTTGGAATTGCCGAGGTGCGGGAGGTAGTGCTTTTCCTCGGATTTTTAAAGGTGTGGTTAAAAAATATGGAATTAACGTTATGTGCTTAAGTGAGCCAAGAATCAGTGGTGTTAGAGCCAATAAGGTTGTGAGGAAATTGGGCTTCAATGACTGGTTGAGAATTGAAGCCACTGGGTTCGCTGGCGGTATTTGGGTATTATGGAATAATTGTGAGCTCCATCTGGAATATGTTTCCTCAAACACTCAGCTTCTTCACTGTAATATCTCTGCGCATAATAGTATGTGCCCCACTCTTGTCACTTTTGTTTACGGTGATACCAGTATTTTGAAGAGAAAGGACCTGTGGCTGTCTCTGTCGGCTATCCATCACACGGTCTCCACTCCATGGTTGGTTCTTGGTGACTTCAATGCGTTCCTTAGCCCCAATGATACACTTGGAGGAGCTGACCCCATTCTTAGTTCTATGAATGATTTCCAAAATTGTATTGATTGTTGCAACCTTATTGAAGTTCCAATCGTGGGGGATAGATTCACTTGGGAAAAAACTGGGGTGAAGGAAAGACTGGATTAGGCCTTCTGTAACTTTAATTGGGAAATTCAAAACCCCCAGGCCAAAGCTTATCACAACCTCAAATTCAAGTCCGATCATCGAGTGATTGTTGTTTCTGATAAAAATAATAATGTTCTCGGCAAAAAGGAAAATTGCTTCCTTTACCAGGCTGCATGGTGTATCGAAGATGGTTTCAGTGATGTAGTCAAAGCAGCTTGGCAGGGTAGGAATTGGCTCCATGGGCATCAAATGTTTGTAAAAGAGGCCTTAGAGTGGAACGTTAAGTGGTAGGGAATGTAGCAAAAAAAAAGAGAGAAATCATCCGTAGATTGGAAGGCATTGATCGCGCCAGGGGAAAACAAGGTTTTCAAAATGGCCTCTTCAAGATTGAAAAGCAACTTTGGAGCATGTATCAAAAAATAGCTTTTCAAGAAGAATTGATCTGGTTTCAGAAATATAGATGTAAGTGGCTGAGCGGGGGTGACCGAAATATGAAATTTTTTCATGCCAATGTTCTGACTAAGAGGAAAAGATGTAAAATTGAAGCTTTACAAGACAGCAGTGGTCACTGGGTATCTGAAGAAGCTCAGTTGAGAGGTATGGCTCTTGATTATTTCCAGAATCTTTACTCGGCAAATAACTTATCAACCCCTTTTTCTCCCTGGACGGCGCGCTTCCCATCTTTAGAAGATCAGCAGCTTCACCTCCTTCAGAGGATTATATCTCTGGTTGAGATAAAAAATGCAGCATTTGAGATGGGAGCTTTTAAATCCCCAGGGCCAGATGGCTTACACCCCCATTTTTTCCAAACTCAATGGAATACGGTGGGTCAGCAGATATGTGATCTGGTAGCCGGTATCTTTGCAAACCCAGAATACATTCATGAAATCAATCAAACAAACATCGTTCTCATCCCAAAGATTGATAAACCTACATCTATGCAAGACTTTAGACCTATTTCATTGTGCAATGTGAGCTACAAAATTGTTAGCAAAGTAATTGCTAACCGCTTTAAAAGTATCATGAGCCATCTTGTCGCAGAGAATCAATGTAGTTTTATCGCAGGCAAGCAAGCCGTCGACAACATCATCTTAGCTCAAGAGGCAATCCATTCCATGAGAACCAAGAAGGGGAAAAAGGGGTACTTAGCATTGAAAATTGATATGGAAAAGGCATTTGACAGGCTTGACTGGCGTTTCTTGGAGTTCACTCTCCACAGCTTAGGGCTAAGAGCTGATTTTGTTAAGTTGATTATGTCCTGTGTCTCATCCACTTCAATGAGCATAATCTGGAATGGAGTAACATAAGATAGTTTCACTCCTTCAAGAGGGGTGCGGCAAGGAGACCCTCTAAGCCCTTATCTGTTTGTCCTATGCATGGAATTACTCGGTCAGCTAATTCATCAAGAAGTTGAAATGGGTAACTGGTGCCCTTTGCTGCTAAACACTGCTAGCCCCCAGATTTCGCACCTGTTCTTTGCTGATGATTTGATTCTTTTCGGTGAGGCATCAATTGAGCAAGTGGAGGAGATTCGAAATGTCATGGAGCTGTTTTGTCGAGTGTCTAGTCATAGGATCAATTTGCGCAAATCTAAAATATTTGTTTCTCGAAACGTCCACTTTAACCGAGCATATGAGCTAAGTCAAAATATGGGGATCGGTCTCACGCATGACCTAGGGAAATATTTGGGAGTTCCTATCCTTCACAAAAGAATGGTAAACATGACTTTTGCACCGATTCTCTAAAAGGTTCGCTCAAAATTGACTAGCTAGAAAGGGAGATATCTAAGTATGGCAGGACGGACGGTCCTCATCAAGTCTGTTCTTTTTGCCATTACACAATATCAGATGCAATCAACCCTTGTTCCGAAGGAGGTGCTATCTACCATTGAAAAATTGAGCCGAGACTTCTTCTGGAACCAGCATGATGAAACCAAGAAATTGCATCTGTTAGCATGGGATGTTCCAAAGAGAAGGAAGTGTAAAGGAGGCCTGGGGATAAAGGATCTGCATTGCAAAAACAAAACTTTCTTGATGAAACTGTGTTGGGGTCTAATCACTAAACCTGATGCCTTATGGGTGAGATGTCTCAATGCGAAGTACTCTTGTGGCGCAGATTTGATGCCGAAGGTTCAGAGATCTTGCAATCAATCGGCTGTATGGAGTGGCATAGTTGCAGTCTGGAAGGATTTCGAGATTGGTCTTGGCAAAAAAATTAGAAATGGAAGAAACACCTTTGCTTGGCAGGACTGCTGGGGCCCGGTTGATAGACCACTAAAATACTTCATTGAAAGGAACACGCACCTTCTTGATATTGATGCTCGGGTTTGTTCCTTTACATCACAGATGGGTCACTGGGATAGAGCCAAATGGGAAACATTTCTTCCCACTTGGGTGGTAGATAAGATTATGATGGTGACACCCCCAACAAGCACTGGTGATGATGTGATTTGTTGGAGAAATGCTCCCGACGGTAACTTTAGTGTGAAGTCAGCTTATGAGAGGATCTATCATCAGCAAAACCTCAATTCTCAACCTCACTGGCGGCATTTATGGCACTGGGGAATTCCTGAAAGAGTCAAACTCTTTATGTGGCAAGTATTCTATGAGAGGCTTCCAACAAATGATACAAGAGCGAGACATAACCTAAATGTTCCAAACACCTGCCCTTTTCAGTGTGAGAGTGAGGAGAGCATCCTTCATGTGTTGAGAGATTGTGACCAAGCCCAGAGGGTGTGGTCCTCTTTAACTAACCCCATATACTATTCTATGTTTTTTAGTGGTTGTTTGCAGGAATGGCTACAATGGAGCATGCAGCACTCACCAGGCAATAGGAGAACCTCTAGATGGTCATGGCAACGAGTTTTCAGCATAACGTGCTGGCTACTATGGAAGAACAGATGCAATCAAGCTTTCGAAGGGGTAGCTGAGAAGCCACAAGAGATAGTCCATAGATGCCTGTTTCACCTCTCGGAAGGAGTGGAGAGCGGACGATTTCATCACCAGATATTTCAAGTTCCAGAGAGAGGGGTAGTCCACTGGGAGCCACCGGATCCGGATTTTGTCCATATAGACGTTGATGGATCCGTACTCAATGGCAGACAGGCCGCCTGCGGAGGTGTTATTCGTGACCAACATGGCACATGGATACATGGATTTCAATAGAAGTTAGGACATTCATTCCCAACTACTGCAGAAATCCATGCAATCTACCGAGGCCTTCATTTATGCAAGCAGATGGGTTTAACCAAAATCAAACTGTTCACTGATTTCCTCCAAGCTATTCACCTATTATGGTCTACTTGTCCTGCTTCCCACCCTTTATATGACGTTATCCTAGCCACTAGATCTCTTATTTTTTTGGACTGGGAATTGCAGATTTCCCACTCTTATAGGGAAAGTATTCGTTGTGTTGATTATCTGGCAGGGTAGGCTCACATGAACAGCCATGACTATGTCGAACTTGGGTCTTCCCCTGCCGATTGTACTCTTCTTTTTGCCCAAGAATGTGGTGCACCGCCACAGGATCATTTTGTACGGCCTAATTTATAGGTCCTGACACTTACAAGCTCTGCTTGCCTCTATAATACAAAAAAAGAAAAAAGAAATCCTCCTTTTATGGCAGCTTTGTAAATATAATTTATGATCATTTATCCACTATTTACGATTAAAAATTGTTTTGAAACTAATAGTTTTTTATATTTAAAGACAGATGAAATTAACCCAAATGTCAACAATCATTGCTACCGCCCTTATTGATTTATTTTCATCAATTGAATGAAGACGTGCACATGGCTTCTTTGAATTTCTGAAAACCACGTACTGAGAGGACATTTTGTTGCATATAAATAGATATATCCATTAAAATAAAAATATTGATCAACAAGTGTTGTAACTAGAGGAAGGAATATCACCCCCTTAATATAATGCTATTTCAACTTGCATGAATGCAAAATAAAATAGAAAATTGATTAAAGTTTGAACAATTCTGGAGGCGTTCGCCCACACACACACACTCATATAATCAATAGTGTCACGCACTCCTAGCATCAATTATACGTAGAGATTACAGAAAGAACCAATAAAAAAAAAAAGTAATATATCATGTAGCGAGGTTCAATGAGACAAGGCGTTTTAATTCAATTGGAGTAAGCGCTATTAGCTCTCAACCCGTGTGCTAGCTAACTAAAGAAAAGGCAACTAAGGACAAGCACTTGGGCAAATCTATTAGCAGAAGGAAGGTGAGTAGAACGTTGTCAATAAATGCATTTTAAAAAGCAGTATCAGTGGAAATAAACTATGAGATAACTCAATTTTGAGAGGCGTGAATTAATAAATTAGGGAAAATCACGTCATAGTACATGGCACGTAGATTTTTGCCAAGTTGTAGTACATCATTATATTGGGGTCTGGTGCATCAAAATTATTTAAGAATTATAATTAATGTTCATATATATGAATGATAAAATTATATACAACATGGCCCACTTGCACATACTATTAATGAAAATTTGTGGACTACTCTCTCTGGTTCTTATTATTATAAGACAACAACTACTAATTCTTGCGGATTGAGAAATGATGGTTAAGTCATTAAATTTGTCTTAAATTTATAATTTTTTTAAACTTTTCGATCTTTACATGATGTGATTTAATTTTTTCAACTTTGAACCTTAATTAATAATAAGGGTAAAATGAAAAAAATAATTAATGAGGCAGTTGGTGCCTTGTATTTTGGACCAAAAGTTGCTTCTAATTGATGCCTTATGTGCAACAAATAAGGACACGCTTTTGGGAAAAATCATAGATTAACAAGACAAAGTTGATTGAAACGTATTATTTTTAAAACAAAAGTAGACCCCTTATCTCATTCATATATTTAGTACCAAAGCTAATATATCAAAAGTAAACTAGGATTTCATATGTCTAGTCCATTTTGGATGGCGAACTTAATTTGCCAAGTGGCATTATTAAAAAAGAAACCAATAATGTTATACCCTTATCACCGTGTACGTCGCCCTATATATAAAGGCATGCATAGAGGGTTTCTCAGCATCGATCAGTAGCACAAACTAAAACAATAATGGCTCTTAGAGTTGAATTGTCTTGTCTTGCTTTTCTACTCTCACTACTCGTGAGCTTCGCTGCAATGGCTAATTCTGTAAGTAATTGCTCCCTTGTAAGCTTTTCTCTACAACTTCTTTTTTTTTTTTTGGTGCATATATATATCATTGCGTGTATTATTAGTATTTATTAAGAGTCCCACGTCAATGAATTGGACAAGGAATTGAGGGTATATATAACCTTGAGGTAGATTTTATCAAATTGGCTTAAGCTATTTTGGTAGAAAGGAAAACCTAAAATATATATCTATATCTAAAAGTTTAATGTGCTCGCAGCAACAGTGCCAATATGTTGTGAGAGTTAAGACAGGAGATCGCCGTAACGCAGGAACGGACTCCATGATCAGCCTCAAGTTAATGGCATCTAACGGAAATGGTTTTACCGTGAACAACCTCGAAGGTTGGGGGATAATGGGACCCGGTCACGAATACTTTGAGCAGGGCAACCTCGACGTCTTTAGCGGCAAAGGCACTTGCGTCAATGTTTGCGCCATCACTGTCACCTCCAACGGTGCAGGGTACAAGCCAGGGTGGTACTTGGACTACGTTGAAATCACCGTCAGCGGCGGTGTATCTAAGAATTTAAGATTTCCGGTGAACCAGTGGCTAGCTCTAGACGAAAGGCCCCATCATCTCTATGCCGACGTCAACCTATGCCCCCGCTAAATTGGGTTTGAACCTACCATTCTCTCTTATGTGTGACCATAAATGATTACCTCTTTGCCTTTTTAGTAATATCATTATAAATAATAAATAGGCCCTGATGAGGTAGTAATATGTATCTGGCTTTTGTTCGTGTGTTATGTAATATTTGTCTTGTGTCTCACTTCAGTATTAATAATAATTCCCCTTCATGGAGCGAACTTTTCCACTTGTCCGGCTTAACATGTGTGACTTCTTGATGACAGTAAAGTGCGAAATAAATTTTCTAAAAATCTAAAGGAAGTTTTTTTTTTACATCCGCTCGGCAGTGAATTAATTGGGAAAAATCCTATATAAAAATAGTTGAATTGCCCAAATTCTAATTTGGGTAACTGAACTTAACAAATTATATATCAGGTTCTGCGTCATAATTAGAGATTTAAAAGTTCGGTTAAATTACCTCTATATCTCTTAGTTATTAAAATAATAAAGTTAAAAACATAACCCTTTTAATTTCTCTATTAATTAATGCCTTAAAAAGTACCATCCGACTGGAAAGTCCATTGCAAGTGAGGTGAATGAGGTGGCCCAAAACGTAGGTGTGGACTTGAGTAAGTTTGATGACATGCATGTTCTGGAAAAGAATAAACCGCGTGGGACCCAACGGGTGCATCATGTTGTTAGAGGAAATTTGGAAAGCGCTGGACATTCTTCTTCCAACCAACAAAGACAATCAAGGAAGAAGACGGTCCCACGTGGAAAGGTAAATAATTTGACTTTGGTGGGCCCAGCTGAAGTAGTGAATGGCGTCAATGTTGAGAGAGCTCAAGAAACTATTAATTTGGTGTCGTCATCTCCCAAATCCAGCGCTGGGAATTCCGGACAGCCGGGGAAAAATACAGAAATGCTCTCTACGTCTCAGCTGGTCGTGGAGGTCCTTCTGGAAGGCAAGCCACCGGACGGGTAAGTCTTCTCGTTCTTCTGTTTCAGGATTGGTATTTATTTATCTATGATTTTTTCATCCTGGAACTGTCGTGGGGCGGGAGGTAGAGCGTTCTCACGTATCTCTAAAGATGTAGTTAATAAGTATGGGATTAATGTCATGTGTCTTGTTGAGCCGAGAATAAGTTGTTATAGAGCCGATAAGGTAGTCAAACTTTTGGGTTTTACTGATTGGATTAGGATTGAAGCTACTGGTTACGCGGGTGGTATTTGGGTTCTTTGGAATAATAGGGATATCATGCTGGATTATATTTCTTCTAGCACTCAGCTCCTCCACTGTAGAATCACAGATAAAGGTAACCAACATCAGACGTTGGTTACTTTTGTTTATGGTGATACTAGTGTCGTTAAGAGGAGGGCTTTGTGGTCCGCTCTTCGAGCCATTAGCCTTAATGTCTCTTCTGCTTGGCTTGTTCTGGGGGACTTCAATTCATTCCTTGATCCCGAGGATAAAGTGGGTGGTGCTACTCTTCTAACCAGCTCTATGCTTGATTTCCAGAGTTGCATAAATGACTGTAGACTTTGTAGCATCCCTGTTGTGGGAGATTGTTTCACTTGGGAAAAATCCGGGGTCAAGGAAAGACTTGACTGGGTGTTTGGTAATTTTGATTGGGACCTTCAAAATCCTCAAGCAAAAGCTTACCATACCCTCAGGTTCAAATCGGACCACCGTGTCATTGTTGTCGCCAATAACTCCCTGAGAGTTAACAGAAATTCGGTTAGAAGATTTCAATATCAAGCAGCGTGGTGTATGGAAGAGGGTTTTAGTGATATTGTCAAATCTTCTTGGGAGGGTAGAGATTGGCTTCAGGGGCGACAGGAGTTCACTAAAGAGGCAACGTCGTGGAATGAGAAGGTGGTTGGTAATGTGGCTAGGAAGAAAAGAGAAATTATTCAGAGATTAGAAGGCATTGATCGTGCTAGAGGAGCGACTGGGTTCCAGAACGGGCTTTTCAAAATTGAAAATCAGCTATGGAAGCTGTATCACAAGCTTGCCCTGCAGGAGGAGCTCTTTTGGTTCCAAAGGTCGAGATGCAAGTGGATTAGAGGGGGGGATAGGAACACAAGATTTTTCCATGCGTGTGCGTCAACCAGAAGGAAAAAGAGCAAAATTGAAGCCCTTCAGGATGAGAGCGGGAATTGGGTTACTGAAGCTAACCAATTGAGGGATATGGCGCTTGATTATTTCAAGAAGCTATATACGGCTGAGAATTTGTCCTCCCCCTTTTCCCCTTGGCCTGCAAATTTCCCTATTTTAGATTCGAGTCAGTTGGATGTACTTCAGAGTCAGGTTTCTCCCATTGAAATAAAGAATGCAGCCTTTGCTATGGGAGCTCTCAAAGCGCCGGGCCCAGACGGCCTCCATCCTCATTTCTTTCAAACCCAATGGAACTGGATTGGTCAAAAAGTGTGTGATATGGTATATACCATGTTTGAGAATCCGGGGGAGATGCAAGCGATTAACCATACCAATATCATCCTAATCCCTAAGATTGATCATCCGCTATCCCTTAGAGACTTCAGGCCTATTTCCCTGTGCAATGTGAGCTACAAAATTGTTAGCAAAGTGCTCGCAAACCGCTTAAAAAATGTTATGAGCCACCTCGTGGCGGAAAACCAATGTAGCTTCATCGCGGGAAGACAGGGTGTTGATAATGTCATCTTAGCTCAAGAAGCTATCCACACTATAAGAAATAGAAGAGGCAGGAAGGGATTTGTAGCAGTGAAGGTGGATATGGAGAAGGCCTTTGATAGGTTAGACTGGCGGTTCATTGAGTTCACTCTTCACAGTCTGGGTTTGAGACATGACTTCGTTAACCTAATCATGTCATGTGTCTCTTCTGCTTCTATGAGTATTATCTGGAACGGTGTTGCCTCTGAAAATTTTAAACCTTCTAGGGGTGTGAGACAGGGGGACCCATTGAGTCCATACCTGTTTGTTCTATGTATGGAGCTCCTGGGTCAACTTATTCATCAGAAGGTTGAATTGGGCCATTGGAAACCCCTAAAAATGAGCTCCGCGGGTCCGGCGATATCTCATCTTTTCTTTGCGGATGATTTGATATTATTTGGCGCGGCCACCTCCAATCAGATGGAAGTAATGAGGAGTACCATGGATCTCTTTTGCAAGGTATCTGGCCACAAAATCAACCCTCAAAAATCCAAAATGTTTGTCTCCAGGAACGTCCAATTCAACAGGGCCTATGAAATGAGTCAGAGTGTGGGGATTGGGCTGACAGCTGACCTTGGGAAATACTTGGGCGTTCCGCTCCTGCACAAAAGAATGGTTAAGTTGACTTTTGCCCCTTTAATTCAAAAGGTGAGATCAAAGCTGGCGGGTTGGAAAGGGAGATTTCTAAGCATGGCTGGGAGAACGGTGCTTATCAAATCTGTCCTTTCCGCAATTCCCCAATATCAGATGCAATCAACATTGATTCCTAAAGGGGTTCTGTCGCTCATTGAGAAAATAAGTAGGGATTTCTTTTGGAACCAGCATGAAGACTCTAAGAAAATTCATCTTATAGCATGGGATGTGCTGAAGAGGGCTAAAGCGGAAGGAGGCCTGGGAATAAAAGATCTCAGTCATCAAAACAAGGCATTCCTCATGAAACTTTGCTGGGGAATGATCACAAAACCAGACTCTTTGTGGGTTAAATGCCTGCGTATGAAATACTTATGTGGGATGAGTACTGTACCTCAGGTGCAGAGAAAGCACAGCCAATCAGCCGTATGGAGTGGTATTGTGGCAGTGTGGGATGTCTTTAAGCAGGGTCTGGGCAGGAAAGTAAAGGATGGGAGGTCTACAAAGGCTTGGCAAGATATTTGGTCCCCAATGGACAGACCGCTTAAAGAATACATAAACAACAATGCTGCTTTGGTAGACCTGGATGCCCGTGTTTGCTATTTTGTTACACAGCATGGTCAATGGGACAAGAGGAAATGGGAGAGTTTCCTCCCTGCCAGGGTGGTGGAGCAGATAATGTTGGTAACCCCTCCTGGTGGATCTGAAGAGGATGGAATATACTGGCGATTATCCCCGGATGATACGTTCAGTGTGAAGTCTGCTTACAATCATATCTACCGTCAGTAAAACTTGGATAACCAATCTAATTGGCGGAATTTATGGCGCTGGGAAACTCCGGAGAGGGTAAAATTCTTTATGTGGCAGGTTTTCCATGAGAAGCTTCCGACAAACCAGTTGAGAGCGAGGCTTAACCTAAGTATCCAAAACACTTGCCCTTTTGAGTGTGAGAGTGAAGAAACTATTCTTCATATTTTGAGAGACTGTGAGCAAGCCAGGAGAGTGTGGATTTCTGTAACTAACTCTTTATATCATAGTATGTTTTTCTTTGGTAATTTGCAGGATTGGTTACAATGGAATTTCCATTGCTCTCCAGGGAATAGGAGGACAGCCAGGTGGCCATGGCAGCGAGTGTTCAGCACTATTTGTTGGCTTCTGTGGAAGAACCGCTGCAGCAAAGCCTTCGAAGGAACAGCCGATGATGCGAAGATAATAGTTCAAAAGTGTATGTTTCACCTATTTGAAGGAGTGGAGAACGGGCACCTCCGACACCAAATATTCCAGATGCCAGTTAGGGGGGAAGATCAGTGGAGGCCGCCAGACACAGGATATGTACGCGTGGATGTGGACGGTTCGAGGGACAATAGAGGACATGCAGCTTGTGGAGGTGTCATCCGGGACCATCTGGGCACTTGGTTGTGTGGATTTCAACAGAAGTTAGGACATAATACCTCGACTGCTGCTGAAATCCATGCAATAAACAGTGATCTTAAATTGTGTAAGCAGATGGGTCTTAAGAAGATCAGGTTGTATTCAGATTCTCTTCAGGCCATCCAGTTGTTATCGATTGATTGTGGATCTGCTCATCCACTGTATGATGTCATCTTTGACACTAGATCTCTTATCCTCAAGTAATAAAGTGATAAGTAAGATCGTTCCCTCGAGGATTTGAGTAACAAATTAGTTGAGCAATAGTCTTAGTGAGTTTGATTAAGTTGCGCCAAAACAAAGTGTTGAGTGTGGAAAAAGAACTTTCAAAAGATATTTTGATAAAGACTAAAAATTACTGAACAATAATCTATTTCTTGTGAATTCAATCAATTTTAATAAACCTAGGATTGTTCATCCCATTTGCACTTCATAAACTTAATTTCCTTCCTCTATAAGAATACTTTCATAGGTTATATATATGTCAGCCTAAGTTTCATTAGCAAGTGATTAAGCTCTCTCAAGTCATAACCACATTTATACCCTCCATTAACATACACAATCTCTTGCCATAGTTGATGGAAAATAATCTTTAAATAACCACCTTGATTTTGACAATGCTAGGTTAATAACTATATCTCTATGTTATTAACTAACCATCCATTTAATTCTAAAACTTCAAGTCTAGCATAACTCGCCCCAAGTTCTACAATTAAACTAACTCTCTCGAGCTTAATCTAATTGAACGAATGATCCATTGTGCTGGCCAGTCACGGATATAAGCAAAAACAGGGGAAAATTAACATATATATACCATTGGGTACCAAAAGAAAGAAGGAATTAAATTCAATCCATACAAAGGTTTAGAACAATCCTAGAATGAAGAAACTAGCTACTCATGTTCAAAAACAAATCACAAATATCAACATTCAGTCCAGCCATATCAGAATTACAATGGAGAAAGGGAATGAGTACAGAAAAACCAAGAGAATCGGAGTTGGAATCTCTTTCAATCTTCAATCCCACTTGATTTCCTTGAGAAAACCCCTCTCCTTTGCTTGCAAATACTCCTTAGCCGTCTCCACAACTTCTGAATGTCGAACTCTCCCCTTATGTTTTAGCATCTTGCCTTTTAAATGACCTAGAAACAAAACGCATAGCTACTGTTTTTCGATTTTTGGCTGCAGCCAGAAATTATTGGCTGCAGCCAGAAAACGCATTTTGGCTTTGTCTGTCGCCTGGCTGCAGCCAGAAATGGCTTGGCTGCAGCCAGAAACTTTCTGGAGGTCTTCTGGCTGCAGCCAGCCAATTTCTTGGCTGCAGCCAAGCATCTGTTTCCAACTTTTTCAGCTTTTCCCCAGTGACGCAATCATTGCAAAGGGTGTTGTGCTTTCTTCCCAACTTCTTGATCAATGATTTGTGCTTCCATTGGCTCTTTGAGTGTCTCAAGTGTGATCCTACAAGCACAATGAAGTCTATACAAAACAAAGGGTGATGTATGATAGCAAAATATTCACATTTAATCAAAGAATTATTCCCTTTTTAACCAAACACTCATGGGGTACATTTCCTTCACACTTCACTCCCTATAAACCCCTTAATAAATCAGAAAGTGTGATAAATTGAGTGTAAATGTGCCATTTTGATATACATTTCACAAGGCTAACACACCCCCAAACTTAAACTTTTACTCGTCCTCGAGTAAAACAAGTTGAACAGTGAAAGAGCTAGATTAAATAATAATTAACTCAGTATATAGGCATGATGATTTCCTCATTGGTTGTTCAAGATGTTATATTCAATAGGGACACAATGAAATATAAAAGAATGCAAGGTTTACAACTTAAAGCATCTTTACTAACAATGTTCAAAATGTGTGTGTGTGAGGAGAATTAAAGAACAAGTTTTCCTGCCAATGTCAAGATCAAATGTAGCAATTAATTAAGCATGTATAAATAAACCTCAATCTCAGGTCTTCATATACCTACATTCTCCTCTCTTTCCACTAATAGACAATTCCACACTGTTTTAAAATCAATGGGGCTTTATAAGCTTGTGATTTGGCCACTGTTTAGGTTTATTGAAAGAATGGGAAAGCAAAGAAGATTCAAATCTCTAGAGAACAATGATCATACACACTTCCTCTCCTTGTTTTACACATAATTCTCTCTCAAGAAACAAGCACCTATCCGCTTGTCCTCAACATCTGCTCAAAGAATTATATAAAGCAAGAAACTCAGAACTATGCAAAGATAAACACCTTATAGATTTAAAATATGTTTTTCAGGAATTTCTAAGTGTGAGTGTGTGTCCGGAGTCAACATGTATTCCTTTTGCACTTGGCAAAGTTATAAGCCACACGTCAAGTCATATACCCCTATTCAAACGATCAATTACATCATTATCTAATTTCTTCCCCTCTTCTTCTAATTTACTCCAATTGACTTAAAAATCAAAGGGACTTTTCGGCTTGTAACGGGGCCAGGGGTCAAGGTATTTAAAAGAAAAGGCAAAGGATATTCAACAAATACCTCAAGATAGATGATAATCACTCAAGGGGTTTCTTTCTTTTCTCATTAAACATACTCCCCCAAACTTGAACCAAATTGATCTTTTCCCATTTCAAGCCTTATAGTATAAATTTTTTTTTTCTTTTTTTTTCTTTTTTTTTTTCATATTTTTGGCTTGATGTCTATACAATGTGAGCCCTTTTTTTCTTCTACACTCCTTTTTCCAATCATATAACACTCTGCATCTCACCACATTCCACACCCTAATCCTTATCATCTATCTCAAAGCAAGGGAATCATGGTTTTTCACATTGGCTAGGTTAGGTAGATGTTAGGTTTTCAAAAAGAATTTTTCTAATTGGTTTTTCAATCAGGCTCAAAATAGGGGTTCAAAAGAGGAAGCAAATCAATTAGGAAGGCTTGAAAGGCTCAATCGCATTTTATGAAGTGCCCTAATCATTTCTTCAAATCGTATGGAATAAATCAAAAGTTTTGAAGAAGTCAAAAGATTATTTTGCAATCAACCGCTTGAAACAAAAGTATATAACCTAATTTGTCACAAATCCCTTCAACAAGAACTTCCAAAACACGGCCAACTCCAATAGTGCTTTCTTAACTTAAAAATTCCTGAATAACATGCTTTATCTCTACAATGCATCCATCAATGCACATTAAACAGAATTTCTTATCGAATATAAAAGAGTGAGCAGGAATTTATAAGCAATAATCGACATGATTTTTCTGTATATGGCTAAAATGGGGTGTCAATTTGTCGATTGTCATTGGTAGGCTTGAAAGGCACAAACGCAATTAAAAGAATGCCCAAATCATTTTTCAAAAATGTGTGACTTCATTTACTCATTTCAAGAGATTCCAATGTAGGTTCTAAAATCCTTTAATTGAGAAAGAATATACATACCAAATTGCTACCAATGTTTCCTATCAAAGCAATTGACTCATTCCCAGATCCTGTGCAAAATGTTCATTCTAAAAATTTTCAGGAACTATTGCTTTAAGATATAAATCAAGCATTCAAACATATTAAACATCATGTCCTAAAAAGCATAAAATCCAAACATTCATTCTATCATTGGAACATGCACTTACTATCACAAATAATTAATCAACCTAGCTCGAATTTCAAATCAAAGGACAAGAAATAGTCAAAGTTTATGCACTTGAAATCTTTGTCAACTAGACACACAAATCATCAAAACTATCACCCCCAAACTTAAGAAATGCAGTGTCCGCACTGTCAGTCATGAATATAGCAACCATAAATGACGTAGTAGCAAGAGATAAACATAAAAAGTCCACTACATAAGAGTCATCACCAAAGTAGCTGGGTCCCAAAGAAATAGAGACAGAGATTAAGTGCAGAACAAATAGGCAAAGTTAGACAAAAAGTTCAAGTCACGTCTCAGAAACAGCAAGAGTCTATAACCTAGAACACAAACAAGAAATGCAGCTAAAACATGTGAGTATCAGCCAGAAAATTCTCCACTCCAGGCCCACCAGCAGCTGCACCATCATCCGCACCAGCATATTGGGCACCTCGCTGAGCGTGCTGAGCCATATATTCCTCTATTCTAATCAATCGAGCCTCTTGGTTATGCAGAGTAGTGAGGCATTGGCCAACGGTGTCAGTGAGGTTCTGCATCATGGAGAAAAGGTCATGCATGGTCGGTTGAGGTTGCGAGGAGGAGGATGGCTCACCATGCTCAGGTAGTGAAACCTGAACATCCATGTCTGTGTGCTCAAGTGGAGGTGGGGTTGGTAGAGGTTGGGTAGGTTTTGACTTGATGTTGCTGTATTGAAATTTTGGGATCGGTTTAAATGAAACATCTGTTGGGAGTGTTGCAACTCCTTTGGCAATGCAAAAGGCTGATATCAAATGTGGGAGCATGAGACCACAGGTTTGATCAAGAACGTGTTCTTGTAAGGATTTAAAAATAAGATGGCCAATGTCCACTGGTTGTTTCTTCATAAGGAGAAATATGATAAGGGCTTGATCCCGTGTGATGCGACTGCGGTTAGACGAGGGCCAAAAATAATCTTTCCCAAAATGCATCCATATGCGGGCATCCACCGATAACCGCGTGCGACTCAAATACTTCTTACGCCCAGTTGGGCATTGCCATGAGATTGCTCCTTCAGAATCCAACAGCTTGGAGATCTCATTGTCAGGAATCTCAGCATCATTGCTTTGATAGTATTGGTATTTGCACTCCTCCACAAAGGGCAAATGCAAATACTGTCGGAAAGCACTGAGTGTGAAATCAATATCAACTCCACGAAGAGGAAATCTCCAAACATTTCGCACACAGGCTTGAGCATAAAACTCATGGACTATTTGCAAGTTGCCGTCTTTCTTGGTGTCCATGAGCGTCCCCAGTTTGTATGTCCCTGATGCAATGTCGTAAAACTTACAAGCGGCAACAAATGGGAATTCTCGCTCTTGCAAGAGAGGCCTGGGAACGACTTTCTCTTTTGCCTCAGCCAGAGCTTTAGGGGTAACCCTATTAGCAGCCTTTTTGAGTGTCATTTTTTTTTTCTGAAAATAAGAAGAAAACAGCCCACCACAGCCAGCAAGCAATTATTCCCATGGAAAGACAAGCATACAACCACAAAAATGGGGCAAGAAACAAAGTTCTAAGATAAGCAAGTCCTAAACTAAGGTAAGAGATACCCCCAAACTTGACTTCTATGTAGGACCATACTGCCAGCAGAATTCCATACCTAAACCTATCCTCACTGCCTTCAAAATCTCTTTATTCCCCAAATGGTACTCTATCAACAATAAAGACTTAGCTTATCCAATCCCAGTTCATTGTGGTAAACCAAAGAAACCGATTTCGTGTAAACAGTGCCAAGTTAAAATCAAATGAGCCAAGATAGAAAATAGGTTCACAAAATACAATCATCAGTAGTTGCAGGAAACAAAATAATTTCAGAGTGATTCACAATGTTCCATGGACTTGGTGAATAAAAATTTGGTTTTCCACAATGAAAGGTTTTGAATAAACTAAGGGGCAAAACAGATTGCTGACACACTATTTCACAACCCTGCAATTGCTATTCTGAAATCTCAAAAATAACCATCAGACGTTGGAACATACCACTCTCAAATCATCATACAAATTCAAGCTTAACCCGCATCACTCCCAACAGTCTCTCAGAACACAATGAGTAATTAAAAATAGGTAGCTATTCAATCCTTCAACAATGTACTTCAATTTCAAGCTTAAGACCCCACAATAAATGGACCGAGCTAGCTAGGAAGTATTAAACAAAATTTATCCAGCTCAAAGCCTGACAACGTAAACAGAGCAATGTACAAGTCCCCAAATCAAATCAAATTAGCTCAGGCCTAAGTCAATCCAACTTCAATACTTATGCAACTCACAGGAATCGCATACTAACCTTGCAATTGTACTCAAATTCCTACTCTGAATTTACCCAAAACCTAAAGTAATGAGGCAAAAGATGAAAATTACCTGCGGATATAGATATGAGCACAGAAACACAAAAGCCAACACTAAATCCAACCCAGGGATCTTTCGACCAAGGTCAATGCTCCTGATGGTAAAAGGGAACAGCGGTGAGTCTAGAGTCGATGGTGTTGGTACTGCGAGAGTGAACGCAGAGCACTCTGTGATGAGAGTGAGAAATAATGAGAGGGAATGGTGGGGTGGGTAGTTTGAAGTAGGCAATCTGTGACGGAGAGGGATAGTGAGAGACGAGGAGGATCTGAATCGGAGGCGGTGAAGTGAATGTGAGACGCTGGAAGCCGAGAGTGAGAGCGACGGAGTGGGTGTTTGACAGAGAAGGGAATGGTGACGGAGAGCGACGCAGCGGTGGCGTGAGTGTGAAGGGAATGGTGACCGATTGAGAGGGGACGGTGTTAGGGTTCTTGCGTGAGAGATGAATGAGAGCAACCCAAGATGGAACAAAATTAAAACAGAGGCGAGAGAGGGAAGAAAGGGGAACAGAGCTGCCCCAAAAAAAAAATTATTTTTTTATTTTTTATTTTTTATTTTTTTGGAAGGATTTGGGCTGCAGCCAAAAAAATATTGGCTGCAGCTCAAATCTCTTGGCCATGACGTGTGCTGCAGCCAAATAAGGCTTGGCTGCAGCACAGAATGCAAAATTTTTTTTTTTTTTAAATTTTTTTTTTTTTAAATTAACATAGCCAAGGGTTTGGGCTGCAGCCAGAAAATGTTTGGCTGCAGCCTAAATCTCTCGGTCCTCTCTTTGGCTGCAGCCAGGAATGATTCTTGCTGCAGCACAGATGTTTCTGTGCTCCCCTTGGCTGCAGCCCAAAATTCCTGGCTGCAGCCCAGATCCTTCTGAGCTCTATTTGGCTGCAGCCCAAAATTCCTGGCTACAGCATAAATCTTTCTGAGCTCCCCTTGGCTGCAGCCAAATGTGTGTTGGCTGCGGCCAAAATTTGTCCCCCAACTGCATCAGATATCACTCATGTAGCATACCATATACACAGAATTTTTCACCTGATGATCATAGACACTAACACAACTCCTCAATCACTTGCACCAAAAATTTTTCATGAGGCACATACACTCATCAACGTTGATAATTCACACAATTGAAAACACCTTTTCATAAGATTAAAGTGCACCCAAAAATTTATGAACTCACTTTACATCTATAATGGATAGGATTAGGCCAATCTAACACACAAATCAGAAGATAATTCATTCCACCAACATGAATACACCTAAATCAGAAATGAAAATGCCTTGGTAACACTAGTTATCAAATCAAGCCATGCTCATTAAATATTAGGCTCAAGAAAATCATGAGAATGAAGAAACTTCCCTGTAAAATACCTATTCAAACCAAATGCCACCCTTTGCCTTGCAATCCTCTTGCTCTCAACTACTGTCATTGGAGTCCCTGTCTTCCTACAAAAGTTAAAAAAAAAAACAAACGTAGACCTACCAAATTATACCAAAATTAAAGAAACTAAAGAGATTAAGTTCAGAACTTGGGTTGCCTCCCAAGAAGCGCTTAGTTTATAGTCTTTAGCTTGACTTTTCACTTTGGTCACTCTTCATTTGATAAGTAGATGGTGGATACCAGCCGATCCACATCTCCTCCCCAATAGTGCTTCAACCGCTGACCATTAGCCTTGAATCTCTCTCCTTTATCATTCTCCAGCTCTACATCACCATATTTTGATGCTTGAACCACCTTAAAGGGCCTAGACCATCGAGACTTGAGCTTTCCGGGAAAGAGCCTCAGTTTGGAGTTATAAAGAAGAACAGTTTGACCAGGTTCAAAGCTCTTAGGAGTGATTTTGCTGTCATGGTGCCTCTTTGTCTTTTCTTTGTAAATCCTTGCACTCTCATAAGCATTTAAGCGGATTTCATCTAACTCATTGAGTTGAAGTAGCCTCTTTTCTCCCACAGCTCACGGATCAAAGTTTAGCTTCTTGATAGCCCAATAGGCCCCATGTTCCAATTCCACTGGCAGATGGCATGCTTTTCCAAACACCAAGCGATATGGAGACATACCAATAGGCGTTTTATAAGCCGTTCGATAAGCCCACAAAGCATCATCCAACTTGGAAGACCAGTCTTTCCTAGTAGTGTTCACCATCTTCTCAAGAATGTTCTTGATTTCCCGATTGGAAATCTCAGCTTGGCCATTTGTTTGGGGATGGTAGGGCAATGCTACTTTGTGCCTAACACCATATTTCTTCATCAAAGCTTGAAATTGATGATTGCAGAAGTGTGATCCGCCATCACTGATAATTGCTCTTGGTGTGCCAAACCTTGTGAAGATGTGTTTCTTGAGGAATTTCAGTACCGTCTTGGCATCATTAGTCCCGCATGCTATCGCTTCTACCCATTTTGATACATAGTCCACTCCAACTAAAATATATTCATTATTAAAAGACTTAGAGAATGGACCCATAAAATCAATCCCCCAAACATCAAAGAGTTCAACTTCTAGCATGTTATACAGTGGCATCTCATTCCGTCTAGATATGTTCCCCACTCTCTGGCACCGATCACATTGGAGGACAAAAGCATAAGCATCTTTAAATAGAGAAGGCCAATAAAACCCACTCTGAATGACTTTCGCAGCAGTTTTCTCTCCTCCAAAATGACCACCATACTCAGACGAATGACAACAATGCAGAATAAATTCTTGTTCATTTTCAGGAACACACCTTCGAATGAGTTGGTCGGGGCACCGCTTGAATAAGTAAGGTTCATCCCAAAAGTACTTCTTCACTTCATGCAGAAACTTACGCTTTTGATGAGAGTTGAACTCCGGAGGTAACACTCCACAAACCAAATAATTTACAAAATCGGCAAACCATGGTGTGGATGAATGATCAACAAAGAAGAGTTGTTCATCCGGAAATGATGCTTGGATCCTGTCAGAATTATCGAGTTGAGTCTCGGTACTTAGCCTTGATAGGTGGTCAGCGACTTGATTCTCTGTACCTTTTCTATCAATTATGTTCAGGTCAAACTCTTGAAGTAGGAGCACCCAACGAATTAGTCTAGCCTTAGAATCTTTCTTGGTGAATAGGTACTTTAGAGCTGAATGATCAGTGTAAACAGTAACCTTAGTACCCACAATGTACGGTCTAAACTTCTCACATGCATAAACTATAGCAAGTAACTCTTTTTCAGTGGTGGTATAATTGAGTTGGGCACCATCAAGAGTTTTACTCGCATAATATATCGGGTGAAAGAGTTTCTCTGCCTTCTGTCCAAGAACGGCACCAATGGCGTAATCACTCACATCAGCCATGATAATAAAAGGTAGAACCCAATCTGGAGCTACTAGGATGGGAGCTGAAATGAGACGCTTCTTTAATTCTTCAAAAGCTCGCAGACACGCATCGTCAAACTTGAATTCCACATCTTTCTCCAATAGCTTAGAAAGGGGTTTGGCAATTTTTGAGAAATCCTTGATAAACCTCCGGTAGAAACCGGCATGCCCAAGAAAGCTTCGGATACCCTTTACATTAGTAGGTGGTGGTAATTGCTCAATAATAGCAATTTTAGCCCTATCTACTTCCAACCCGTTCTTGGATACCCTATGGCCCAGTACAATGCCTTCTTGCACCATGAAGTGACATTTCTCCCAATTGAGAATTAAGTTTGCCTCTTCACACCTTTTAAGCGCCGCATCTAAATTCTCCAAGCATGAATCAAAAGATGGGCCAAAAACAGAAAAGTCATCCATGAATACTTCAATGGTCTTCTCAATCATATCAGCAAAAATGGACATCATGCACCGTTGAAAAGTGGCTGGTGCATTGCATAGTCCAAAGGGCATTCTTCTGAAAGCAAAAGTGCCATATGGACAAGTAAAGGTGGTTTTCTCTTGGTCTTCTGGGGCTATGGCAATTTGGTTGTAACCGGAATATCCATCAAGGAAACAAAAGAATTCCTGACCTGCTAGCTTGTCCAACATTTGATCTATGAATGGCAAAGGAAAATGATCCTTTCTTGTAGCTGTGTTGAGCTTCCTATAATCCATACGCACCCGCCAACCAGTCACAGTGCGAGTGGGAATTAGTTCATTTTGGGTGTTAGCCACTACAGTCATGCCACCCTTCTTAGGGACACATTGGACTGGGCTCACCCATGAACTATCAGAGATAGGGTACACAATTCCAGCAGAGAGCCATTTAAGGATTTCTTTCTTGACCACTTCTTTCATGATTGGATTCAATCTCCTTTGATGCTCAATAGAAGTTTTATGATCATCTTCTAACAAGATTTTGTGCATACACATTGAAGGATTGATTCCCTTAATATCCGCTATTGTCCACCCTATAGCTTGCTTGTGTTCTTTCAACACTCGTAGGAGCTTCTCTTCTTGTAAAGTCGAAAGATCGGAAGATACAATCACAGGTAGAGTGTTGGCCTCCCCCAAGTAAGCATACTTGAGATGAGATGGTAAAGGCTTTAACTCCAGAGATGGTGGAACTTCAATAGAGGGCTTCAAAGGAGTACTCAATGCCTCAGCCACCTCAAGTGGCTCAAAATTCCTTTGTCTTGAGTGAGGGAATGCCTCCATACGAAAAAGGTTTTCAATAGCTTCTTCATCAAATTCATCCAAGCTTTTCTCCCCGATTAGAAATGCCTCTAAAGGGTCTTTGATCATAGGAGCATAGGCCTCTTGAGGAATGAGTGAGTCCAATATATCCACAAATGAGCATTGCACTGAATCATCATGGAACTTCAAGGCTTTTGGCATGTTAAAGACCACTTTTTCGTCGTCCACCCTTAAAGTGATTTCGCCCTTTTCCACATCAATAAGAGTTCTTGCTGTGGCTAAGAATGGACGGCCTAGAATGAGCGGGATTTTCCAATCAACCTCACAATCAAGCACCACGAAGTCTGCTGGAAAGATGAACTTGTCTACTTTTACTAATACATCTTCAATGATTCCTCTAGGTTTAGAAATACTCCGATCAACAAATAGAAGGGTCACTGTGGTAGGCCTTGGCTCTCCCAACCCCAATTGGTTGAAGACGGCTAAGGGCATCAAGTTGATGCTAGCACCTAAGTCACATAGGGCTTTACCATTGAAGTTCGTTCCAATATTGCAAGGAATATAGAAACTCCCCGGATCCTTTAGCTTGGTGGGCAACTTCCTTTGGATCAATGCACTACATTCTTCAGTTAATGCCACAGTCTCAAATTCATTGAATCGCCTCTTCTTTTACAACACATCCTTTAGGAACTTGTCATATTTAGGCATACCCTCTAAAGCTTCGGCAAATGGAATGTTGACATGTAGTTGCTTAAACATATTCACAAACCTTTTGAATTGTGCATCTTCTTCCTTCTTCTTGAATCTTTGAGGAAATGGCAGAGGAGGCATGATAGTGGACGTGGTTGGTTTGCTCTTCATTTCATTATCCAACTCTTGTTCCCTCTTCTTACTCTTGCTAACATTCTCCAACCCGCCTTCAGTTTGCTTTCTCTTCTTAGTTTCCTCGTCTTCTACCATATTTTCTTGAGTTATGACTTCTTCCTCGTCAATCTCAATGTCCACTTGCTCATCTTGCTTTGGTTCAGTTGTACTCAAGTTAGGCATGGTTGGAAGCACCTTACCACTTCTTAAATGAATGGCCTTGCATTCTTCTTTTCCACTCTGCTTTGGATTAGGAATGGTGTCACTTGGAAGACCATTTCGAGCCATGGCATTTACTTGTATTGCTAATTGGCCCACTTGAACTTCAAGGTTCTTAATAGCTGATTCATGAAGAGAGAAGGTAGCCTTACTCTCACTCCTTGAAGATTCCACCTCTGATAAGATACGGGCCAACATCTTGTCCGTCTTAGATTCTTCTTCTTTTGCAGGAGCTTGCCTTGATGGCATTGGAAAACCCGGTGGAGGAACCGGCTTAGTGCCAGAAGTAGACTCATGAGGAGGGTTCAAGGTGTTACCTTGACTCCAAGAAAAGTTGGGATGAGCTCTCCAAGCACGGTTGTAAGTTTGTGAGTATGGGTTACCTTGAGCAGGTTGAAATTTGCCCATATAGTTGACAGATTCAGTGCCCATGTAGAGAGGGCAATTGTCAGGCATGTGGACATCATTACATTGCTCACATACAATCGGAGTGGATTGAACAGAATGCACACCATGAGCAGTGCCCTTATGTATTTGAGACTCTAAAACATCAAAACGTTTGTTCAACGCTGATAAAATTGTGGCAATTTGTGGTGAAGAGTCTTCTTTTGTGTTGAGTAGGGCTGGGGTAGTTCTCCTATCATTGCCTTGTGTGTTGTTTGCAGATAATTGATCCAAAAGTCTAAACACCTCATTGACAGGCACATTTCGGTAACCTCCATTAGTCATAGAGTCCACCATAGCCTTAGATTGAGGATTCAAGCGAGTGCAGAAAATTTGAATCACTACCCACTTGTCCACCCCATGATTTGGGCATTGTTTCATTAACATCTTGTATCTCTCCCAAGCGGCATACAAATGCTCATCCAGTTGTTGTCTAAAACTTAGAAACTCGTCCCTTGCTTCTACTGATTTATCGTCGGAGAAAAATCGAGCTCTAAATTTAGCTTCAAGATTATCCCAAGAAGTTATGGATCCTTCTGGTAGATTGTTGAACCAATCTCTAGCTTTCCCCTGTAAAGAGAGAGGGAATAGCCGCAACCTCAGCACATCTTGGGGAACACCATTCTGCTTAAAAGAATCACACACCTCCAAGAAATACATCAAATGCTTGTTGGCGTCTTCATTATAAAGGCCATGGTACAACCCATGCATTTGCAACATCGTTATCATCACCGGCTTGATCTCAAAAGTGTGTGCTTGCATCTCCGGCATTCGAATACAAGATTGAGTTCCTCTCATATTCCGGCTGGCGAAGTCATTGACAGTGGCTCTATCATATTCATCCGCCATTGTTTCAGCTTCAGTTTCAGGTTCAGACTCAAGTTCAGATTCTGTTTCAGTTTCAAACTCTGATTCTGCTGCTGATTCAGGTTCTTCTTCAATGCGCGGTACTCCGTCAAGTACCACTATCAATTCGTTCCCTTGCAGATGTTGCATGAACTGATCTGGTACCTACAAAAAGGCACAAACCAGCAAGTATCAAGCTAAAACAAGTGAAATTTAGTGCAGAAAACAATGACAAAAAAAAAATTATAAATCTAACTAAAGACCCAATCAAAATCTACTAACACAAGCCTAAGGTCAACTACAAGATTTGTTAAACCAATTCCCCGGCAACGGCGCCAAAAACTTGTTCGCTACCGCAAGTGTACGGATCGCGTCAAGTAATAAAGTGATAAGTAAGATCGTTCCCTCGAGGATTTGAGTAACAAATTAGTTGAGCAATAGTCTTAGTGAGTTTGATTAAGTTGCGCCAAAACAAAGTGTTGAGTGTGGAAAAAGAACTTTCAAAAGATATTTTGATAAAGACTAAAAATTACTGAACAATAATCTATTTCTTGTGAATTCAATCAATTTTAATAAACCTAGGATTGTTCATCCCATTTGCACTTCATAAACTTAATTTCCTTCCTCTATAAGAATACTTTCATAGGTTATATATATGTCAGCCTAAGTTTCATTAGCAAGTGATTAAGCTCTCTCAAGTCATAACCACATTTATACCCTCCATTAACATACACAATCTCTTGCCATAGTTGATGGAAAATAATCTTTAAATAACCACCTTGATTTTGACAATGCTAGGTTAATAACTATATCTCTATGTTATTAACTAACCATCCATTTAATTCTAAAACTTCAAGTCTAGCATAACTCTCCCCAAGTTCTACAATTAAACTAACTCTCTCGAGCTTAATCTAATTGAACGAATGATCCATTGTGCTGGCCAATCACGGATATAAGCAAAAACAGGGGAAAATTAACATATATATACCATTGGGTACCAAAAGAAAGAAGGAATTAAATTCAATCCATACAAAGGTTTAGAACAATCCTAGAATGAAGAAACTAGCTACTCATGTTCAAAAACAAATCACAAATATCAACATTCAGTCCAGCCATATCAGAATTACAATGGAGAAAGGGAATGAGTACAGAAAAACCAAGAGAATCGGAGTTGGAATCTCTTTCAATCTTCAATCCCACTTGATTTCCTTGAGAAAACCCCTCTCCTTTGCTTGCAAATACTCCTTAGCCGTCTCCACAACTTCTGAATGTCGAACTCTCCCCTTATGTTTCAGCATCTTGCCTTTTAAATGACCTAGAAACAAAACGCATAGCTGCTGTTTTTCGATTTTTGGCTGCAGCCAGAAATTATTGGCTGCAGCCAGAAAACGCATTTTGGCTTTGTCTGTCGCCTGGCTGCAGCCAGAAATGGCTTGGCTGCAGCCAGAAACTTTCTGGAGGTCTTCTGGCTGCAGCCAGCCAATTTCTTGGCTGCAGCTAAGCATCTGTTTCCAACTTTTTCAGCTTTTCCCCAGTGACGCAATCATTGCAAAGGGTGTTGTGCTTTCTTCCCAACTTCTTGATCAATGATTTGTGCTTCCATTGGCTCTTTGAGTGTCTCAAGTGTGATCCTACAAGCACAATGAAGTCTATACAAAACAAAGGGTGATGTATGATAGCAAAATATTCACATTTAATCAAAGAATTATTCCCTTTTTAACCAAACACTCATGGGGTACATTTCCTTCACACTTCACTCCCTATAAACCCCTTAATAAATCAGAAAGTGTGATAAATTGAGTGTAAATGTGCCATTTTGATATGTATTTCACAAGGCTAACATCCACTGTATGATGTCATCTTTGACACTAGATCTCTTATCCTCATGGATTGGGATCTGGAGATTTTGCATACTTATCGGGAGAATGTTAGATGTGCTGATCACCTAGCACGAAGGGCTCAGATGAGCGATCATGTCTACTCGGTGTTCGACAATCCGCCAGCGGAATGTAATGCGCTTTTTGCCTTAGAGTGTGGTGATATACTACCGGGTCATCGTGTGATGCATTCCTAGCATCCCTCTTGTAAAACTCAAGCTTTTGCTTGCCTTTGTATTTCAAAAAAAAAAAAAAGTACCATCCGACATTACACCATTTATTCTCCCACTTCTTTCCAAGCTGTCACTTTCTTCTTTTTCAGTAAAAACCTTTGCCCCAAGAGTGTACAGTGAGGTATGGGCAGCTCCACCGCTATCCCTCCATGGAAACTGCGATACACCCACTATTCCTCTTTATCTTGATATAACCATTAACTAATTTATGAGAAATAGAATTATTCCTAGAGCTACAAACAAAGCTTACCGGTGCTTCCATCAACTTTCTGCACAATTACATATATTTCATCAGAGAAAGGGGGAAAATGAACCCCTAACAAGAATCAATTTCTTTAGAAGTGAAACTAAAGACGGGAGATGAATATTTTACGGATTAAGGATGACAATGGTATAATAATGGGGGAAAAAATAAAATTAGAAATCTGAAGTTGCATATTGGGAAAAAATTGATAAAGCAAATTAAAAAAGAAACCAGAGAAACCACCCAAGTCCTACAAGTAATATATTTCAACTTCAACTAATACTTTCAATTCCTTCAATCCAATGCAAACTTTCATCAACACAGCGCAACAAATCCCAAATTTTGACTATAAAGAAATGTAGAATATAAACTCTCCTCCACCTTATTCGCCCTCAGCACTACAGGAAATGTCTACACCATCATCCTCTCCCTTGCCCTCTTGCACATGCCCTGACCCTATCTTACAAGCACATTCTCAACATTTTCATCTAAGTACTTGGCGTCTCTCCCGGTAACATCAAACTCCTCCAAAGAACACTCTTTCCCTCTGAGTTCCGCCTCCTTCTGGAGCAGCCCACCTTCTTGGACGCTCTTGCAGGCGAAGGTTTTCATAGAAAAGGAAGAAATTGATAGCTTCGCATTTCCTTGGATCATCATCACCTGACGCGGCACTATTTTAAGGAACTCAAATGCCTTTTAAAAACTAGGGAAACCTATAAAGACTGAGTTGGTCTTAAACTATAGAGAATGAGTAACAAATTCGGTTAAACTATAAGGATAAAGTAATTAATTTTCCTTAACTTATAAGTTTACTACTACTAAGTTTTTTTTAATTAAGTTTCTAGCTATATAGTATCAATTTTTCTTCTTTAAAATGGGATATGGAGGTCATTTGACTGAAATTTTAAATCCCTAATTATGACATATAACCTGATATATAATTTGTCTGGTTCAGTAACTCGAATTAGAATTTTGGTAATTCAACTGTCTTCGTATGGGATTTTCCTAAATAATTAGTAACCATTTAGAAACAATAAAATTACAACCTTGGAGTCTCATTATATAGAATCTCTCTTTTTCGGTTTTCATCATTAGTTTTGTTTTGTTTAGTGAAATTACAAAAAATGAAAAACAACAAGAAAAAGGGACACTGTTTGGGGAAAGCGAGTGTGACTAAGTCAGTGACACAAGCGTAAAATTATGCTGTTTTATTGAGAAACTACAAATTTATTTTTTTTAAAAAAATTACCCCAACAGTTTTGCAAGAAATTGACCTAGTTGAAATTAGGCTAAAGTATATTTTTAATCCTTTAAGTTTACATGAGGTATACTTTTGGTCCCTTAACTCTATAAAGTATACTTTTGGTTTTATAATTCGAATACTGTTAATAATCCTAACAGAAAACACGGACACAACTAACTCAAGTGATGACTGTGTAAACTTAAGTGATGACCATGTAATTAAATGTTATTAATCTTAAATTTAAAATGTGTAAATTGAAAAATATCTAAAAACCTAATGAAGTAGTCAATATTGAAATCTTGATTGTATTAGAAAATTTTCATTTAATAATCTAAATATCAAAACCTCCTTTTCATTTGAAGTGATTTTTGTGTTTATTTTAGTTTAGTACTCTCACTATATTATATTAAAAAATTAATATTGAAATATGTTTGTTAGCTACACGGTCATCTCTTGATTTTGTTGAGTCAATATTTTTCATTAGTAATATTAACAGTATCAGAGATATAGGACCAAAAGTATACTTTCTAAAATTAAGGAACTAAAAATATAACTCAAGTAAAACTTAAAGACTAGAAGTATAGTTTAGCATTTGAAATTATTAGGAGAGACCACTGGAGATTCGCAGCCGAACTTTTCTCGAGGCTTGAGCCAACACACACATGTATAATTTTTGAAATACTGTTTGATCCGTGTCACGCCCTCCTAGTGTCACTTATATATTCAGATTACAGCAAGAACCAATAATAATAAAAAATATATGTAACATATCATGCAGCGAGATTCAATGAAACAAGGTTTTTTAATTAAATTGGAGTAAGCGCTATGACTATTTAGAGCAAATTGCCTTACGTGCTACGGATCAAATCGTCCATATTTAAAGCTAAGTTTATTTAATAATGAATAGTGCACTATGGTGTGGGTGTGGGTGGGAGATCATTGTGGTCCATATAACGATGTTAGGTGCAATATGGTTCTTATCTGAGGTCTTGACAAATTTAAAGTCCATTGAATTAACGCAGGAAAAATTACATAAATATACCGGACTTGTTTACAGATAATTCTAGTAAATTTACAAAAGTATAGCCAAGTCTTTTAGGAGTAGCTCTAATTTGTCATGAATGTGAAAAGACCACATTGTCCTCTTCAACTTTAAATTAAATTACGAAATTCTAGTTGTAAATTCGTGATAATTCGTTATTTAATTGTTGTCCGATTCATACTTATGCAAGGTCTGATATTTTAAATCTAAGGTGAACATCGTGTAAGATTCGTCCCCTTCTAGAATTGAGTCCATGACTCCATGTGCCACTCACTACACGGCCACCTTCATTTTCTCCCCACTGTACGTTATTTATTCTATTTTGGATCTTATACCAGCTACAGTGCTTAATATAAAAGTTGGTTGACTAATTTTGATACATTAAGATAGTTATAGTAGTTATTAAAATCATGTTTATCATGATTACCCTTCAGCCCAACATGTAAAGAGAAATACCTGCATACTTCACAAGTGCCACGTCATATGATTTCTATCTAACGAAAATACAAAAATTCATATCGTTTTAATTCTAATCGGTGATAACTCATGGAAAATTCACATTTGAATTTGTTTTTAAGAAAACTAAACATATTAATTGAAAAAATTAAAAAAACGATTAACCAATAATATTCTTAAAAACAAAATAAAATATGAATTTTTTTCATAAGTCGCCAGCCAATCAATTAGGATTGAAATGACATGAATTGTTGTATTTTCATTAGATAGAGTTTAGATGATGACATGGTACTTTTGGAATATGCTAGTATTTCACACGCTTAAATGCTATTGAACTGATCTAGTTATGTTTTAGGAGTTGCCGCCCATTGATGCAAGAGAGAAAACCTCAAAGCGTTTTGTTTTTTCGTAATAAATCTCAAAGCTTTTGATTTCTCTCTCTATGGACAAATTCTCTCTATGCACAAATTGCCTAAAAAGAGAATATTGAAAACAAATAGAATCATTTTAATTGGACTGTAAGAAGTACAAGGGGAGTAACATCGAGTTATCTCTCTCTACATTTGTACCCATGTTTTGTTCGAGCGGTGCAAGGAAAAATAGATTATGAATAAAATTAATTTATAATTATGATTTTTTAATAATAATAATTTATGATATATTTTGAATTTGAGAATGATTTTGGCTATAATATATTTAAGAAAACTGATTTATATGATTGATTTTTTAAAAGAAAGAATTGAAAAGTCAGAACCATGATTTTCTTGACAAATATTCAGACATACATACCAAAATCAATTATGAACTTAAAACAATGGTTATATGAACGAAAAATCATAGTTATCCCATAGGATACTATTTCTTACTTTTCAATCATACTGCTTTTCTAAAATTATATCCAAACACCCTATTTTTGAATAAATTAGGTTTATAAATATGTTTTATATACTACGTTTTACCTAATACAAATGCACCCAAAGCAAGTGGTGATGCTTATGAGAATGATTGATGGTCTCACAATTTATTTTAATCATGTTATGGATGTTCATGCCAAAATCAACTATGAACCAAAAATCCTATTTATCTCATAAATTACTATTACGTACGTTTCAATTATACTTTCCTAAAAATTTATTTAAACACCCTGTTTTAAAATCAATTATGTTTTTCATTATGAGCTCTATTTGTGGAAATTCACTGCAACAACTACTAGACCATGAAGTTCTGTTTTGGCCAAACACAATATTATTCATAGTTTTCTGGTTGGCGAGGCCAATAGATTCTACACGTTGTTGAAAGGAGAGAAAAATTATTGGGCATTCTACGGATTTGTTAGTTTCAATTATTTCACTTCCAAAAATCTTTTGCATCCTAATTTTCACGTTGGTTATACGAGAAAGCAAATCAGAAATATTGTAAAGAATGATATTTTTGTGAATAAAATTGATTGAAATAATGAGTCTTTTATGCTGATCTTTTAGAAAATAAATTTTTTTTTTTTTTGAAATATCATGGATTTACCCAACCAATTCTGCAAGGAATTGACATGGTTGAAATTATTAAGAGAGACCAGTGGAGATTTTTAGCAGTTAGAAATATTAGAAAGAAAAGTTTATTAAAAAAAGGTTAAAATATTGCCGTACCAACCAGAGTGCTTCGTATAGAACCCGAAGACCAGAAATACTCCTTTTATGGCAACTTTGTAAATATAATTTACGATCTTTCATCCACAATTTATGATTAAAAATTGTTTTGAGACCTTATCATTTAAATATAACAGTTTTTTATATTTAAAGACGGATAAAGTTAACCCAAATATCAACCTTCGTTACTGTCGCCATTATTAATTTGTTGTCATCAATTGAGTAAAGACGTGTATTTGGCTTCTACAAGTGTTGTTACTAGTGGAAGGGAAATCAACCAATTAATATAATGCTACTTGCGCTTGCGTGAATGCAAAATAAAATAGCAAATTGATTAAGTTTTGAAAAATTTTCTCAAGGCTTGAGTCAACACACACACACACACACATGTATAATTTTTGAAATACTGTTTGATCCGTGTGACGCCCTCCTAGTGTCACTTATATACTGAGATTACAGCAAGAACCAATAATAATAAAAAATATATGTAACATATCATGCAGCGAGATTCAATGAAACAAGGCTTTTTAATTACATTGGCGTAAGCGCTATGACTATTTAGAGCAACTTGCCTTACGTGCTGCGGATCAAATCGTACATATTCAGAGCTAAGTTTAGTAAGGTGCTATTTAATAATGAATAGTGCACTATGGTGTGCGTGTGGGTGGGAGATCATTGTGGGCCATATAACGATGTTAGGTGCAATATGGTTCTTATCTGAGGTCTTGACAAATTTAAAGTGCATTGAATTAACGCAGGAAAAATTGCATTAATATACCGGACTTATTTATAGATAATTCTAGTAAATTTACAAAAAATATAGCCAAGTCTTTTAGAAGTAGCTCTTATTTGTCATGAATGTGAAAAGACCACATTGTCCTCTTCAACTTTAAATTAAATTACGAAATTCTAGTTGTAAATTCGTGATAATTCGTTATTTAATTGTTGACCGATTCGTACTTATGCAAGGTCCGATATTTTAAATCTAAGGTGAACATCGTGTAAGAGTCGTCCCCTTCTAGAATTGAGTCCATGACTCCATGTGCCACTCACTACACGGCCACCTTCATTTTCTCGCCACTGTACCTTATTTATTCTATTTTGGATTTTATACCAGCTACAGTACTTAATATAAAAGTTAGTTGACTAATTTTGATAGATTAAGATAGTTATATTAGTTATTAAAATCATTTTTATCATGATTACCCTTCAATAGAAACTTCTTAATATGTGCAATTAATATAAATATTTTAAGGAAAAATTATAAATTTGGGAGATAAAGTTGATTGAGATATTATATTTAGTACCAATTCCAATCATCAACTAACTTTTATACTCATAACCAGAAGTATTATTTTGTGAGAAATTTTTGTGTGAGCCTAGTTTGTCACGACTTTTATGGTCTGACCAATTAAAATACAAAAACTCTACTAATATTAATTCTAGTTAGCTGCTCATGTAATTCACATTTTTATTTTTCTTAAAAAATTAAATCCCTCAATTAAGATTTCACCAGTAATGGAAAAGTAATCTTGTGAAATCTTTTAATTTTATTAATATGCCAGCTAATATTTAGGATGTACCAAATTAACTCATGAGTTATTGTATTTTAATTGATTAGATCATAAATACATGATAAACCAGGTTAACACAGTAATTTCTCGTATTTTGTTAGTTGGGATTGCCATACTTCTGATGGGTCATTCACTGCGAGTTTGTGAGTTGTGCGTTCAAACCAATAAAGCCTTTTGGTATTGTCACGTGGAGAAGACTTTTTTGGTGAGCTTTTATGTGTGATGGCCCTCCATTCAAGTTCAACATGTCCACGAGGTGATTGTTATTGTTATATATGATTAGATTTTTTTGTCTAATAAGGAATTGGGGGATAAATATAAATATTCGGTAATTACATTGGAATTAATTAAATTAAAATATATAATCATCAAAACAATGAAACAAACTGCGTGAGATTAAAATTTTGTTTCGAATTAACACATACATATATAACAATAATAAGATCATCGAACAGGGAGAGGGTGTGTTAGATATTACTACCTTCGGTCCGTTATACAAGACCTTGTTGGTAGTATAATTTGCATATTTCATTCATATATTGGAATAAAAATAAAAATAAAGTATAATATATTTATTTATGAAACATTTTTTGTCTTATATTGTATGTGACGTAAAGTTTGTCATGTGACTCGTTTCAATAGTAATAATTATTACTATTACTTCTCTCGGCTTATATATAATTATAAATTGCCCTGAGATAGTAGTAATGTAATATGCATGCCTTTTTTGTTGGTGTGTTTAGTTTCTTCGTGTATGAGAGAACTGGCATTAAAAATGATACTGCTTCCTGACCTTAATATTTGGTAGTTAATGATGAATGGGGAAAATGATTTTTTTTTATTTTAATAAAAAAAATTAGAAAGAAAAAAAATAAACTACACTCCCTCCTTCTTCCACCTTTCTCTCAACAGTAAAGCAGGTTCCATGAGCAATAATAGCGGAGATCAATATCTTAGGCAACTGAGCAAGTTTTTTCACAAGATTTCCAAACCCATCGTTGCAAACAAAAACCCACTTTTGCTAATTATTTTTCTTCCTCACTCGTGACTATATTGAAAACAAAGGCCCAAAAAAACCATTTCCCTGTTTGCCAGTAACTGTTAATCAATAGTTGAAACTTTTGATCCCAGGGAATATAGGGAACTTGACTAGGAGCAATTTATTATACGTCCATTTATATTTTGATTTTTTTATCCTTTTAAAATAATTGTAATTCTTAAAATCTTCTATAATTAATATTATTTGCTCCGCCAGATCCTTCTCCCTAATATTACCAAGAGTAAAATTAGCCATACTTGTTTTTTGTTTCAAAATGCAAATTCCCAGCTGACCGAACAAAATATTATAGTCAGAGAATGAATACTTTATCCTATGCCAAACAAGACTTTGGCTTCACTCCTAGAATGGAAACAAACTTCATTGTTCCAAGGGAAGATCCCGGTAAGTCTAGACTAATTTTGTCCCATAAAATAATTTCTGAACTATATATATGCATAGACTCTTTATTTAAGTTTATCTTCTTGAGGAAGACTTTTCCTTCCATGCTTATCTATTTAAATACACTATAGTTAGAATTAATCTTGAAAATAAACATAAGCCTAATTTTTCATAATTTATAATTTGTGCGGCTAAATATAAATTTTATATTAAAGATGAATAACAAAATTATATAGATTTACTTTCACGTTCCAAAATTCCTTGAAGATTAATTTGTATATATTTAATATTTTTTATTATTCAGGAACTCATAAATTAATATTTTCCTAGAAAGTAAATTAATCATGTTATGATTCCTTATTGATTTGCTTGAATGTTTTCTGCTTTTCATGTGCATATATATATCTATATATATCCTGGGTTTTCAGACTAATTGGGCTAGATTTATGATAGAATACATCAGAAATGAATATCTTAAAAAAGCACATAAAATTGAATATATACATTTGAAAGTGGTAGCTATAGCTGCCGGGGGGGGGGGGAAGAGCGTTGCTGTTTTTAATAAACAACTTGTAGGTGTCTATTATGTATAGTAAGTAACATTGCTGTATAACCATAAGAAACTAGTGGGAATGAAAATAAATAAAGCTAAATCTATAAATGCTCTAAAATGCTGCATAACCTAAGCAAAGTTTTTTTTTAAAAAATAACGACACTAATAAACAGGATGACCCATGGGCAGGCAATTGCTAGGTGCAGCAGGCTTATTATTTTCGATCAATTATAAGAATATCACCTATGTTTCTCTTAATAAGTAGCCCCATATGCAACTAAGGACAAGCACTTGGGCAAATCTATTAGCAGAAGGAAGGTGTGTAGAACGTTGTCAATAAATGCATTTTTAAAAAGCAGTATCAGTGGAAATAAACTGTGAGTTAACTCAATTATGAGAGGCGTAAATTAATAAATTAGGGAAAATCACGTCATAGTACATGGCACGTAGATTTTTACCAAGTTGTAGTACATCATTATATTGGGGTGTGGTGCATCAAAATTATTTAAGAATTACAATTAATGTTCATATACATGAATGATAAAATTATATACAACATGGCCCACTTGCACATGCTATTAATGAAAATTTGTGGACTACTCTCTCTGGTTCTTATTATTATAAGACACCAACTACTAATTCTTGCGGTTTGAGAAATGGTGGTTAAATCATTAAATTTGTCTTAAATTTATAACTTATTTTAAAACAAAAGTAGACCCCTTATCTCTTTCATATATTTAGTACCAAAGCTAATATATCAAAAGTAAACTAGGATTTCATATGTCTAGTCCATTTTGGATGGTGAACTTAATTTGCCAAGTGGCATTATTAAAAAAGAAACCAATAATGTTATACCCTTATCGCCGTGTACGTCGCCCTATATATAAAGGCATGCATAGAGGGTTTCTCAGCATCGATCAGGAGCACAAACTAAAACAATAATGGCTCTTAGAGTTGAATTGTCTTGTCTTGCTTTTCTCCTCTCACTACTCGTGAGCTTCGCTGCAATGGCTAATTCTGTAAGTAATTGCTCCCTTGTAAGCTTTTATCTTCAACTTCTTCTTCTTTTCTTTGGTGCATATATATATCATTGCGTGTATTATTAGAATTTATTAAGAGTCCCACGTCAATTAATTGGACAAGGAATTGAGGGTATATATAACCTTGAGGTAGATTTTATCAAATTGGCTTAAGCTATTTTGGTAGAAAGGCAAACCTAAAATATACATCTATATCTAAAAGTTAATATGCTCGCAGCAACAGTGCCAATATGCTGTGAGAGTTAAGACAGGAGATCGCCGTAACGCAGGCACAGACTCCATGATCAGCCTCAAGTTAATGGCATCTAACGGAAATGGTTTTACCGTCAACAACCTCGAAGGTTGGGGGATAATGGGACCCCGTCATGAATACTTCGAGCAGGGCAACCTCGACGTCTTTAGCGGCAAAGGCACTTGTGTCAATGTTTGCGCCATCGCTGTCACCTCCAACGGTGCAGGGTACAAGCCAGGGTGGTACTTGGACTACGTTGAAATCA